>JARJIL010000001.1:8046993-9246993 GCA_038502395.1 Dittrichia graveolens
AACCCTAAACCCTAAAACCCTAAACCCCTAACCCTAAACCCTAAAACCCTAAACCCTAAACCCTAAAACCCTAAAACCCTAAAACCCTAAACCCTAAACCCTAAACCCTAAACCCCTAAACCCCTAACCCTAAACCCCTAAACCCTAACCCCTAAACCCCTAAACCCCTAACCCCTAAACCCTAAACCCTAAACCCTAAACCCTAAACCCTAAACCCTAAACCCTAAACCCTAAATCCTAAACCCGAAACCCGAAACCCGAAACCAAACCCCAAACCCCAAACCCCAAACCCCAAACTCCAAACCCCAAACCCCAAACCCTAAACCCTAAACCCGAAACCCTAAACCCCAAACCACTAAACCCCAAAACCCTAAACCCTGATTCCTCATTTGGTCAAAACATTTCTCTCTCTTCTTTTCTCTGTCGAGTTTTAGTGTTTTCCGGCGAGTGTTTTGCTTTTTTCGGAAATTTCCACCGTTGGATCATCACCATTATTGGTGGAGGGGTGTGGAATCCTACCAACCTCACCACTATGGAGCCTAATCGCCCACTAAATCCACCATTAATGGCGTGCACAATCGCGACTTCGGGGCTTCCTTCATCGAATTCTCGCTCGATACAGGGAGTTAAGGGCCAAGGTTTGGTGCAAAAGGACCGTGGGAATGTGGGGAATGCTTCTAAGGTCTCAATTTTTGAAAATCTCGATAGGGTGATCGTGGGGATGCGGTTTCCGGCCAAAAGAAGCAACAGCCGCCGCAAAGGAGTGGTGTGACGGTTGTTTTGGATGAACCAGGGGTCCTTGGTGGTCGATCTACTCCTCTCAACACTTCTATGGTCCCTAATGATGCAATTGAACGTGATAACCTTGGTAACATGGCTGTTCTTGACGATTCTCTCTCTAAAAACCCTAATTCTAGGGTTTTGAATGAACAAGGGATGTTTGGTGATGGGTCTATGCTTCCTAACACTTATCGGGCCTTTAGTTATGCAATTGAACATGATAATCGAGGTAATGCTACTCATTCGGTTGTTTCTCTCTCTAAAAACCCTACTTTTAGGGTTTCACCGCCGGCCGGTGGCTATGGCGGCGGCCAGGGTGGGGGTGGTGGTTGTGGGACTTTTTTTTATGATGTTACTAGCCCTGTGGTGTCTAAGGGTCCATGTTCTCTTGCAGTGGATGTTACTTTGGGGTTTTCTCACTCTAAAAACCATTATTCGGGTACATTGCCTATACGTCTTCTGGTGCTGGTGATGGTTATAACTCTCAACATGATACTGACTTTGTTCAGCAAGATCACAATTCCATGGATAGGCCTAAACATGTTGATAATGCTAAACAATGTAGGAATTTTGTTGATAATGATGGAAACATTCACGTGCACTATGATGAGGGTGAGAAGGTGGATCATACCTCTACTACTTTTGCTGAGCTTCTTAAACAGGTCTCTAATCTCCAGAGATGTAAGGGTAAGTTGACTTACTATCCTCCGGTAGTTTCTGAATTGGGTACTCGTAGAGCTGTTATTCTAGATGATTTGATTCTTAAATAGTCTGCTGAATGGTCTCTTACTTTTGCTGGGCACTTTATTGGTAGGAGGCCATCTTTTCCTTTTGTTTAGTATCATTGTAGGCGTATGTGGAAAAAGTATGGTCTCACTAATGTTATTCTTAATGATCAGGGTTTCTTTTTCTTTAAGTTCACTTCTGATTTGGGTATGAGCTTTGACTTTGAGAATGGGCCATGGTTGTTTAATGGTATGCCTATATTTATTCAAAAGTGGCAGCCTGGTCTTAGCTTCTCTAAACCTGAGCCGAAGTCTATTCCGTTATGGGTTAACATTTATGGTCTGCCTTTGGATGTTTGGGATTATCATATCATCAGTTATATTGTCAGTGTTATTGGGGTTCCTATTTTTGTGGATAGATATACTAATGATATGTGTAAAACAAAAGTTGGTTTACCTACAGAAATTGATGCTATGATTTTGGGGTCTTTAAGGAAATTCAAAGTTGAATTCCTTGGAAACCTAGCAGGTGTAGTCATTGTAAGGTTTTTGGGCAGGGTGAAAACAACAGTAGAAGCATCAATACTGTGACATTCGGCAACAAATTTCCCAAGTTAGCCATTAGAAATTCTAATTTTTAAGCCTAGTATGACTAAAAATAGTATTTATGATTTAAATACATCCATAATAAAATTAGATTTCATAGAAATTTAGCCTATATGGTTAGAACCTTCCCGAGCTCGAAAAATCGAATTATTAAAAGTCAAGAATTACAAATCATGTACAATAATAAATATAATATCAATAAAAATAATTAAATACATCATAATAAATATAAATAAGTTAAAATATAAAACATATATATATATATATAAACTCATAAAAGTAATTAAAACTTTGTAATTAAAAGATTTAAACAAAATCACTAATTATACAAAATTTATTTAAACAAATTACACTTTATTATTCAAAAAAAATAAAAATAAAGGAAACCCCCCCTAAGGCCGGCCACCCTACCCCCCTCATAATTTTCCTGCCTACTTCTCTTCCCAAGAAACACCTCTTGATCTCCCCCATGTCCTATATAATCCCCCTTTCCTCTCCTCATCATTTCCTTTACCACCACATTCAACATCTTCTCTTTTCTCTCTTCTCTTTCACCACCAAAATATCTTCCAAGAACAACAAGAATTGATCATCTTGTGAAGATCCAACACCAAATCAAAGGCAAGAGTTGGTAAGATGATCATATAACACTCAACTCTACTCTTCTACTCTTCTACTTTTCTTCTTTCTTCTTTCTTTTTTCTTTTATTTATCTTCTTTGTTGTTCATCTTATTTCCTTTATATATATATATATATCATGTAAATATAAACATCCTACCAATGTTGTAAGGAGCACATGAAATGTGCATCATCCTACCATTGTTGTATGGAACTTAATCAACTAAAAATCAAGGAAATAAGACTTTGATCATGCATGTGTTTCATCTTAACAAATGTTGTAAGGAACACATAAAATGTGTATCATCCTACCATTGTTGTAAGAACACATGGATTATCAAAGCTTATACTCATACAATATGATTATTCATGAATATAAACATGTTATATTAAAGTTATGACCCATAAACAAAAAGAATAACAATCTGGCAGATTCTGATGCTAGAACTCCCCATTTATTTTTGTTATATCTGGAGTTCTAGGTATCAAAATCAGTTGATTCTTTTTGCTAATCTTATTTTAAAGTGTTACCTTTCATTTAAACCTGGATTCACTAATTTTTATCAAAGTTTGATCCTTCAAACATATTTAAAAAGACCCATATGTTGAATATGGAAATCTGACAGATTTAGAAGGGTACACTTTAAACGCGTATAACTTACTCATTCTTGGGTCAAAATACGTCTAGTTTTTTTTAAAGTTTCATCCTTGAACCATGGTTAATTCCCATTTTGAATCATGTAAAAACGAGGTCTTATGGGCCCTAAACAGACGTTTTAGTAACAACATGTCATCCAGACACTGATCAGTGGACATCTTATACACTTTTAATTATTAAAAATATTAAACATGGATTATAAATTCCTATATTTTCACTGGACATTCTAGAAACATGTATTAAGATTATATTAAAATATCAAGCCTTAATATGACCCCTAAAACACAGTTTTTAATTTTTAAAGTTCAACTTAAAGAACTTAAAAATTCCAGTGAACACTTATGATTTATGGAAAAATAAAGAAAACCTTTAACTATTTAATAAATAAGTTAACAACAAATAAATAATACAAAATAATAAATAAAATAAGTTTAATAGAGCTACATACCTCTTATATTAGGAAAGGAGCTTCGGTAGGAACAAGAAATCCTTACGAGTGAACACGTTTGCATACCGAGTGAGTATCATAGCCCCTTTTTACCGTATTTCATATTATTTTTGGGGTGAAAGCATGTGTATACGTTTCATGAAAAGTTTATTTCCTATCTTCTTATTTATTTCAAATATTATTTTGAGCACTTATGGTATTATTCTTTGATGTGCTTGGGTGATCGTTGTAAGGCCCTTTCGTTAGACATTATCCCTTAACTCCGCTAGTGAGCCGATGGTATTAGTAAGTAACGCTATTTGGAGATTCCGACGTCTCCCATTTATGGTTGACGAACTATAGATGTACTTTACCACTACTAACGTCATTTAATATTGGCGTTAGGTTTATCATGGGCAATTGGTTGTCGGCTAGGTTGGATAATGGCTCAAGCAACAATCATCACAGTCTATTACTACCATGTGCAACGTATTGGGCAATATAATACATCTTCTATCATTCATGCATACTTTTATTTTATTCCAAAAACTTCCATCAATTATTTAAACTTTTCTCATTTAAAAGTATTCTGTGCATATATTAAGAAAACCTATGAACTCACCAACTCTAGTAGTTGACCTTTTCTTTCTTTTACCCGTGCTTTCAGGTGATCGACGTTAAGTACCTTATGCATACAAGCATAATGTGTGGCATTTCCATCTTCATTGTCACATTTTATGAAAACACTATCTATTTTATTTACGCATCGTACAAGACAATGTCATTTAATTATTATTCGGTTATGTAACTTTTATTTATGTTTTACACGAACTATTTATTTTTGTTAAGTTAATATAATGGTTATTGTCTATATGCCTTGTGCGATGATATCTTGTGCTGTGACACCTCGTGTTTCCGCTTTAGCGGGGTGTGACAAATAAGAACCCTAGCAACCTTCGCCCTGTCAACTCTTCAGCAGGGTGAGTCCTCTAAGCCTAAGGATGATGGGTTTCAATACCCTAAACAAAGAAACAGAGGTCAGAAATGTCCACAGGTTTCTACTTTTAAAGTGGGTCCCACTAAACCTTCTTTCAGACCAGGGCCTGCTAAGGCTACTCAGAGGTATGTGCCTAAAGTCTCTATGCCTACTATTGATCCTTATGATAAAGGGAAGGGTGTGTTGGTGGATTCTACTGATTTTATTCCTGAGGTGGTTCATGAGACCCCCCAGATCAAATATCTAAACCCCCCAGCTACTAGTAATAAATTTGATATCCTAAGCTTTGCTAATGATGAGGAGTACCCGGTTGTTGATGAAAAACAGTGGCCCATGGATAAGGTTGAGATTGATAAGCTTGTGTCTTCTAAGGCTAGACCTAAGCCTAAAATCATGAATAAGTGGCCTGATAAAAAGATGCAATACTTCATAAATCAGTAGATAGTTACATATGGTGCTGATGATAAAGTCTTGCCTTGTGGTTTGTCTTTTGCTGATGATTCTTCATCTTCTGACTCTGTTGCTAATAGTGAGGATGATGATGAGGTTAAGGATGAGGAAGGGTATTCTTCTGGTAATGATGTGGATTCTGATCATACTAGATCTGATCATACTCCTGCTGCTCAGTTCATGAAGGATGATGCTAGATCTCAGAGTCCTAATGCTAGATCTCAGAGTTATGGTGCTTGATGCTTTTTATTTTTGGTTGTATAGATTTCTTTGGCCCTGTTGCCAAGTTGTTTCTTATGTTTCTAGGCTTTGATAGTTTTTCTTTGTTGTTTTAGCCTAGGTTTTTCCCTTGTGTGCTGCTCTAGTTCCATATATATATGCTCTAGGGTTCTAGAGTATGCTTCTTTGTATTCTTTTATTCTTTTCTAATAAATTTTGCAAGGGGGATCCCCTTTATCATAATCCCTAAACCCTAAACCCTAAGGATTCATCATTTGGTCGAATTTTTTCACTCTCTTCGTGTTTTCTCTCACTAAAATTCTCTCTCGGCAGATTAGGGTTTTCCGGTGACCTTTTTTGGTTTTCCGGCCAACTCTACCGTTGGATCATCACCATACTTGGTGGGGGGTGTAGAATCCCACCCTCAACACCTCAATGGAGTCTGATCTCCCTCCTAATCCACCATTAACGCGAAATCCAGCAAAACACAAAACTAGCCAAAGTAGGGTTCGCCCGCCGCTCCCTGAAATTGAGGGGGTTGCCAGGGTGTTGGGGGTTGCGAGGCACATGGATCGATTGGAAATTGTTCAAGGAACTCAGATCTGGTCTCAGATTCGCGAACGGATGAGCCAAAAAAAGAGTTTGGTGGGGTTTACTGCTCGGCGGCGCGCACAGTTGCGACTACGGGACTTTCTTCTTCGAATTCTCCCTCGATTCAGAGAGTTAAGGGGACAGGTATGGTGCAAAAGGACCGTGGGAATGTGGTGAATGCTCCTATGGTCTCTATATTTGAAAATCTCGACAGGGGTGATCGTGGGGATGCATTTTCCGGCCGACACGAAGCAACAGCCGCCGCAAAGGGGTGGTGTGACGGCTATTTTGGATGAACCAGGGGCCATTGGTGGTCGATCTACTCCTCTCAACACTTCTATGGTCCCTAATGATGCATTTGAACGTGATAAGCTTGGTAACATGGTTTTTCTTGATGATTCTCTCTCTAAAAACCCTAATTCTAGGGCTTTGAATGAACAAGGGATGTTTGGTGATGGGTCTACGCTTCCTAACACTTCTCAGGCCTTTAGTGATGCAATTGAACATGATAATCGAGGTAATGCTACTCATTCGGTTATTTCTCTCTCTAAAAACCCTAATTTTAGGGTTCTGCCGCCGGCCGGTAGCCAGGGTGGTGGTGGTGGTGGTTGCGGGATTGGTTTTTATGATGTTACTAGCCCTGTGGTGTCTAAGGGTCCATGTTCCCCTGCTATGGGTGTTACTTTGGGGTTTCTCACTCTAAAAACCCTAATTCGGGTACATTGCTTATACGTCCACTGGTGGGTAATTAGGGTGGTTTTGGTGATGGTTATAGCTCTCAATATGATACTAACTTTGTTCAGCAAAACCACAATTCCATGGATAGGCTTAAACATGTTGATAATGCTAAACAATCTGGAAATTTTGTTGATAATGATGGAAACATACACGTGAACTATGATGAGGGTGAGAAGGTGGATTATACCCCTACTACTTTTGTTGAGCTTCTTAAACAGGCCTCTAATCACCAAAGAGGTAAGGGTAAGGTGACTTACTATCCTCCGGTAGTTTCTGAATTGGGTACTCGTAGAGCTGTTATTCCAGATGATTTGACTGTTAAACAGTCTGCTGAATGGTCTCTTACTTTGGTTGGGCACTTTATTGGTAGGAGGCCATCTTTTCCTTTTGTTCAGTATCATTGTTGGCATATGTGAAAAAGTATGATCTCTGATGTTATTCTTAATGATCAAGGTTTCTTTTTCTTTAAGTTCATTTCTGATTTGGGTATGAACTTTTTCTTTGAGAATGGGCCATAGTTGTTTAATGGTATGCCTATATTTATTCAAAAATGGAAGCCTAGTCTTAGCATCTCTAAACCTGAGCCAAAGTTTGTTCCATTATGTGTTAATATTTATGGTTTGCCTTTGGATGTTTGGGATTATGATATCATCAATTATATTGTTAGTGTTATTGGGGTTCCTATTTCTGTGGATAGATATACTGCTGATATGTGTGAAGCAAAAGTTGGCTGGGTGAAATTTGCTAGGGTTCTTATTGATGCTTCTGCTGATGTTGATTTACCTACATAAATTGAGGCTATGATTTTGGGGTCTTTAAGGAAATTCAAAGTTGAATATCCTTGGAAACCTAGCAGGTGTAGTCATTGTAAGGTTTTTGGGCATGATTTTATTCACTATCAGGTCAGGCCTAAAACTGTAGAGGGATTTGAGCAGGGCAAGGAGAAAATTTCTACTTTTTAGCAGGGTGAGTCCTCTAAGCCTAAGGATGATGGGTTTCAATACCCTAAACGGAGAAACAGAGGTCAGAAACGTCCACAGGTTTCTACTTTTAAAGTGGGTCCCACTAAACCTTCTTTCACACCAGGGCCTGCTAAGGCTACTCAGACGTATTTGCGTAAAGTCTCTAAGCCTACTATTGATCCTTCTGATAAAGGGAAAGGTGTGTTGGTGGATTCTACTGATTTTATTCTTGAGGTGGTTCATGAGACCCCCCACCCAGATCAGATATCTAAACCCCAGCTACTAGTAATAAATTTGATATCCTAAACTTTGCTAATGATAAGGAGTACCCGGTTGTTGATGAAAAATAATGGGCCGTGGATAAGGTTGAGATTGATGAGCTTGTGTCTTCTAAGGCTAGACCTAAGCCTATTATCATGAATAAGTGTCCTGATAAAAAGATGCAATACTTCATAAATCTATGGATAGTTACATATGGTGTGGATGATAATGGCTTGCCTCGTGGTTTGTCTTTTGTTGATGATTCTTCATCTTCTGTCTCGGGTGCTGATAGTGAGGATGATGATGAGGTTGAGGATGGGGAAGGGTATTCTTCTGGTAATGATGTAGATTCTGACCATACTCCTGCTGCTCAGTTCAAGAAGGATGATGCTAGATCTCAGAATCCTGATGCTAGATCTCAGAGTTCGTATGCTTGATGCTTTTTATTTTTGGTTGTATAGATTTCTTTGGCCCTGCTGCCAAGTTGTTTCTTATGTTTCTAGGCTTTGATAGTATTTCTTTGTGGTTTTAGGCTAGGTTTTTCCCTTGGGTACTACTCTAGTTCCCTATATATATGCTCTGGGGTTCTAGAATATGCTTGTTTGTATTCTTTTATTCTTTTCTAATAAATTTTGCCAGGGGAATCCTCCTGTATCATAAACCTTAAACCCTAAACCCTAAACCCCAAACCCCAAACCCTAATCGCCAAACCTTAAACTCCAAACCCCAATCCCCTAAACCCCAAACCCTAAACCCTAAACCCCAAACCCTAAACCCTAAGCTCGAAACCCCTAAACCCGAAGCCCAAACCCCAAACCCCAAACCCCAAACCCTAAACCCAATTAGAGTAGTGTTATTGGTGGGTATGCCCACCTAAAAATTTGTATTTTTTTCCTTTCTATTAATAAAATTTTGCCAGGTGCTATCCCTTTACCCAAAAAAAAAACCTAAACCCTAAACAGGCTTCTAATCTGCAGAGAGGTAAAGGTAAACTGACTTACTTTCCACCTATAGTTTCTGAATTGGGTACTCGTAGAGTTGTTATCCCGGATGATTTGATCCTCGAACAGTCAGCTGTGTGGTCTCTTACTTTGGCTGGTCATTTTATTGGTAGGAGGCCATCTTTTCCTTTTGTTCAATTTCAATGCAGGCGTATGTGGAAAAAGTATGGTCTCTCTGATGTTATTCTTTATGATTAGAGTTTTTTCTTCTTAAGTTTAATTCTGACTTGGGTATGAATTTTGTCTTTGAGAATGTGCCATGGCTATTTATTGGTATGCCTATATTTATTCAAAAATGGCAGTCAGGCCTTAGTTTCTCTAAACCTGAGCCCAAATCTCTTCCGTTATGTGTTAACATTTATGCCTTGCCTCTCGATGTTTGAGATTATGATATTATCAGCTATATTGTTAGTGTTATTGGAGTTCCTATTTCTGTGGATAGATATACATCTGATATGTGTGAAACTAAAGTTGGCAGGGTGAAATTTGCTAGGATTCTTGAGAGAAGCCTTGCGCTACAACATGACCTTTATAGCATGCAAGATTACTCTTGTTGTCATACTTGTAGCGATTGAGCCAGCAACACCCCATAATATTACCATTTGAAAGGCATGGTACTAGATCCTAGGTATGATTAAAGGTAAGGGGAAGCATCATCATAGTTGTCAAAAGACTCATACTTCGATATGGAGGGAGGGGAGCGAAAATCACCGTAACGTCCCAATTTTTTTAAGTGAACATTCTAAGTGGTAAGATCAAGGCATCAATAGCCTCGTGTAACGTCCCAATTTTTTTTAACAAATAAATTTAGAATTATAAATGCATTCAACAAAAGGTCCTACGAGGTCCCGCACCCGGAACTACCCGTAGCAAAGTGTATTTAAGTAATATTACAGACATTGTTCCAATAAAGTGTTTACGTAATTAAAACAGCGGAAACGATTAATTAAATGATGAGCCGTCTTCATCCTGCTGAGGCCTCCCAGGATCAGGTCCTGAAAAGAATCAGTTCAATAACAGTAAGCATAAAGCTTAGCGAGCACTCCAACTTACACACCACACTAGGCATGTACATGTAACATCACAACACAAATCCATGATCACATATCATTACACATACTACCGACACAGTGCACCGACGACGATTTCACACTTTGGGTCACAGTTGACTATCCAAGCCGTACCAAGGATTTCACATTATGTCTGACTGTGCCCGAGTTACGTTTTCACCACAATATAATGTAACCCTTCACTTCACATATAACACATCAGTTAAAACATCACATAAGATATAACATATACATTTCACACTAATATCACGTATAAGTTAGGGTAACTCACCTGATCTGCAGCACAGATAAAAGCAACAGGTTTCACAAGCTGAAAGTAAACAAGTCCAGTCGCAAGGACCTACAATACAGACATCTCCACTGATTAGCTTTGGGTAAACTACAGGCCCTAAGTCGGACCACACTAGGTCGGACCTAACAACCGAATGTCGGACCACACTCACCATCCGAAAGTCGGATGGCCAAACTCTTAAAAGTCGGATCACTTCATCCGACAGTCGGACCTCATCCGAAAGTCCGATCAATTCTAAAAGTCGGATGGATCAAACCTCAACACTGAATGTCGCATGAACTACACAATTCCTCTATCCGAAAGTCGCATGGACTTACACCAAAAGTCGCATGGCATAAACTCATGAAATCTGACACTTATTAAAATCCGATACTCAATGAAATCCGACACTTATTAAATCCGATACTCAATGAAATCCGACACTTATTAAAATCCGAAGGTCGCATGAATGAATATATACATACTATCCGACAGTCGCATGGCTATAAACTTAAGTCGCATGGAAGTCGCTTTGGCATGCAAAAGTCGCATGAATACACTTGTGGAAATCCGACAGTCGCATGGGACTTCTTGAAAGTCGCATGGACCACCTGGAAGTCGCATGACTCTTTACTAAGAGTCGCACGACTCATCTTCCCTACCAGTTCATCTTTTTGAAAAACCCAGAACCTTGAAACTCCATTTTCAAAATCACAAGCTTCTCAAAACTCAACCAAATCACTTTATTTTTGTTTCAAAACATTTTTCCATTCATTTAAGCACTTTCTTCAAGATTTAAACACCACACAACAAGTATTAAAGCTCCTAGCTCAGATTCTTTACTATTGTTCTTCATAAACCCACCATATCGTCCACTCCCTCCGGCAGGGTTAAGATCGGTGCCTCGCATAATTTCCCCCGTAGAATCTCGAATGCCTGTTGTTGCTCTTTACCCCATACAAAGTGCACATTCTTCTTAGTCATCTTTGTCAAAGGTACTGCGATCTTAGAGAAGCCTTGTATGAATCTACGATAATACCCGGCCAATCCCAAGAAACTTCGAATCTCGGTGGGACTCCTCAATATCTCCCAATTCATCACTGCTTCGATCTTAGCAGGATCCACTTTAATACCTTCTTGGTTCACTACATGCCCTAGAAATTGCACCTCCCGCAACCAAAACTCGCACTTAGAGAACTTGGCATAAAGCCTCTCCCGCTTCAAAGTCTGTAGCATCATCCGTAGGTGATCTTCGTGCTCTTTCTCTGTCTTGGAGTAGATCAAGATGTCATCTATAAATACAATCACCGACTTATCCAGCATCGGCCGGAAAATTCTGTTCATCAAATCCATAAACGTAGCTGGTGTGTTTGTCAATCAGAAGGGCATCACCACAAACTCGAAATGACCATATCTCGTCCTAAATGCTGTTTTCTCGATGTCTCCTTCCTTTACCTTTAACTGATGATAACCGGACCGTAGGTCAATCTTTGAAAACCAGGCTGCACCTTGCAGTTGATCGAATAAATCGTCGATCCTAGGTAGCGGGTATCTGTTCTTGATGGTTACCTTGTTCAGTTCGCGGTAGTCTATACACATACGGAACGTGCCATCCTTTTTCTTGACGAATAAGATCGGTGCTCCCCACGGCGAACTACTCGGTCGGATAAACCCTTTGTTCAATAATTCTTGCAGCTGAGACATCAACTCCTGCATCTCCAGTGGTGCTAGCCGATACGGAGCTTTCGCTATTGGCATGGTACCCGGCACAAGGTCAATCTTAAACTCCATGTAATACCCACGTCTTAAAATGTACAAGAATATTTTAATGAATATTATTGGCAATTTGTGCACAATATGATTGGGAATTATTTAAGTGATGGACTTGTGTCTTATATATATATATATATATATATATTTGTGTGTGTGTGTGTGTGTGTTTGTTGTGGATGGAATTTATTAAATAGATTGAGCTTTTGTATATTAATCCAAAGAAAGTTAGTAGATTTTGGACTAGAGGATGGGATGGGCCTAGGCCCACAAGTGTGGTTTGAGAGTATATATAGAAGTTTAGGGCACAGCCTCCCACACATTCCTTTCTCTTCATTGTTCCATTCATTTGATTTTGTGTGTGAGGAGTGTGTGTGTAAGTGCCATCTTGGAGCTACGAGAGGAAGAAGAAGAGGGTGCATCCATTTGTGGAGAACTGGACTTTTAAGCAAAGAAAATCATCAGGTAATGGTTCTCCATCATTTAAGATCAAGTAGACATCATTTCTTGCTATGTTTGAATGTTGGTTGAAGATTTTAGAATCTGGGTTTTTGGGTTGAGGGTTTAAGAAAAACCCAGAAGAATATTTAGTCAAGAACACCCTATAAAGTTGATAAAATATGGTTTTAAGTTTAAAGGAAGGTTTTATATAAGTGCAGAAATGTTTTGCATCAAGTTTGAGTTGAATTGATTGAGTTTTTAGAAAGCTTGATTATGGCTATGGAGTCTGGGTTTTTCAAAAGATGAACTTACAGTGAAGAAGGTGTGCTATGCGACAGTCACATGGACACCTGGGGGTGCCATGCGACAGTCGCATGAGCCCAGGATGTGCCATGCGACTTTCAGTTGGGCCGTATGTTGTTCCATGCGACTTTCATGTATCCATTATCAGTTCATGTGACTTTTACATGATGAATAGTGTTTCATGCGACTTTCATATGTTGTATGTGAGTTCATGCGACTTTCGGGGTTTGTATGTTATGCCATGCGACTTTCATGTGATAAGTACTAGTACATGCGACTTTGAATATGCTCCATGTGACTTTTATGTGTTAAGTATGATTCCATGCAACTTTCATGAGGTGAATAGTAGTCCATGCAACTTTCAGTAGTGTATGAGTATGCACCATGCGACTTTCATGTGAAATATGCTAGTTCATGCGACTTTCAGTTGGCCTGTGTATGTGCCATGCGACTTTCAGTCCTAGTTTGTGAATTCATGCGACTTTCAATTGGCATGTGCATGTGCCATGCGACTTTCAGTCCTAGTTTGTGAATTCATGCGACTTTCAGTTGGCCTGTGTATGTGCCATGCGACTTTCAGTCCTAGTTTGTGATTTCATGCGACTTTCAGTTGGCCTGTGTATGTGCCATGCGACTTTCAGTATCATGTAGCAGTTCATGCGACTTTTAGGTGATGTACAGTAGTCCATGTGACTTCCATTGTAGTCCATGCGACTTTCATAGTAGTCCATGCGACTTTCATGTAGCAAGCATAAGTCCATGCAACTTCAGTAAGTAACAGTTAAACCCAGTATTAACCATTGCTTAGACTTGGTCAGGTAGCAGTCTGTGAAAGCGTAAAACAAGGAGAGTCTTGCTGTAAGAATCAAGTAGCTAAGACAGCTGACAGGTGAGTATTCTCACTTATAACTTGAATAGATTCCAGATGCTATGTATGTATGTGAAAAACAGATATGTATGAATATACGAGTTATAGTTGATCGTACTCAGACCGTTTACTTCGGTAACGAGTATGCTTAGACCATACACTTCGGTGTCGGGTATGATTAGACCGTTCACTCCGGTGACGGGTATGTTTAGACCGTTCACTCCGGTGACGGGTATGTTAGACCGTACACTTCGGTGTCGGGTATGTTAGACCGTACACTTCGGTGTCGGGTATGAGACCAGCACTCCGGTGCCAGGTATGTTAGACCGTTGTGATGACAACGGGTGAGACGAGACCGTCCTAGTGACGGGTATGATGAGACCACTATTGCGGTAGTGGGTTTGAGTTGAGTAGTATGTGAGCTATTTTGGTTGTAAGTAGTATACTCGCTAAGCCTTGGGCTTACAGATGTTGTTTCATATCTTTTCAGGTAAGGACCATGGCGGGGCTCCAGCTCAGTGAATGATAGCTCAAACTCATGCTTCCACAACCCTTTTAATACAGTTTTCATCAGTAATGGTTTTAATTATAGACAATGGGAATGATTGTAACTTAATGAAGTATGGATGTTTATTCCGCGAACAATTTGTTGTGTAATTACGTTATTAATGATTTTGAATATCCTTTGAATGAATTATGTTTTTAAAAAAAATTTGGGACGTTACAACTTGGTATCAGAGCCTAGGTTTAAGGGATCTAGATGCGTTTCAGCGTGTTTAGACTTAAACCTTGGTTCTTAAAGAATTTTCAAACAAAGTTCATAACTTGCAAATGATAAAAGTTTTCAATGAGCTATCAGCTGGAGCTAGTCCGAGTGGTCACGTGCGAGGTACGAGGTACTTACAGTATTATATTATATGCTTGTTTGTATATGATTTCTGACAGTAGGCTGCTCTAGAAGGGTAGCAAGGGGTTAGTGAGACCTTTACATGATTACCATGCATGAGAACGAGATGTTGTAGAAAGTAATGATACATGGCCCAAGCCAGTGAATCGGGATTTTCAAGGGTAATGCTAGGATCCAGTACGTATAGTGTGTTGGTAATAATAGGGCCCATATTATTAGTTGCACACGACACTCACGGGAACCTACCAGCATCCAAGGGAATCTTGTGAATCCGGTGAGGGGTACTTGTAGAGGTAAGATGCTTGTAGCTAGGGTGCCTTAAAAAGACTAGGGTTGCTTGCTAGCTAGGCTTTGACATGCGATACTTGATATATGCTTTGATAGTAGTGAGGAATGTATGGCAATGCCGCCTATTGATTAGTGCACTGTCTATACATCTAGTAAGGTGAACACGAGAAACCGAAGAGTTATCCTAGTAGAAAGAGTTTTTGAAAACCCGCCAGACGGGGAAAATGCTAGTGTGACCGGGGAGAGTGACCCCCGCATGCAACCAGTTGTTAACCAGCCACTTCCTGAGAACGTGGCTCCTCAGAATGCAGTACCGAACGACCCTGAAAGTGAAGAGTTCGGGGAAGCAGATATGACTGAGTTGGTAACCACAGCGGTGACCAATACCTTGAAAGAACTTCTACCTAAGGTGGTAGAGGACCTGAAGCAGGATATGAGCACCATGATCGACCAGAAACTGGGTGCTCTGTGGGCCGCAAAGGAAGCAAGTTTGACCGCGGCAACCACCCAACTAGTGACACCAGCTACCAACCAGGTAACTCCAGGAGGTACCTTTCGAGACTTCTCGGCATGTCAGCCGCCGACTTTTGAGGGTCTGCCAGACCCCGTGTTAAGTACCAGATGGATTGCAGCAGTGGAGGTGGCGTTCTTCACTTGCAAGTGTGCTGAAGATGCAAAGGTTTGGTTCGCATCCAACTTCTTGAGGGGAGCCGCCAAAGACTGGTGGAACTTGTTGCGTAAGATGAAAGGCGAGTCAATCGCCAGGATGAAATGGGAAGAGTTTACTGAATTGTTTTATGCTGAGTTTTATGCTGAGTATGCGCCAAAGGTTGAAGTAGAGAGGGTCATGGATGAGTTCATGAAGTTAGAGCAAACCACGGAGACGGTCAATCAAATCACTGCGGTATTCAAGGAAAAGCTGCTTTACTGTCCAGCTTATGCTAATGATGAGGGGTTACAGATGCACAGGTACACCCAGATGTTGAGGGAGGATATCCGCGAGTTTGTGGCCAATGGTCAGTATTCCACCCCCGAGCAGCTAATTGAAAGAGCTCGTAAGAGAGAATTGTACGTGACAGAGAGGAACAAGAAACGTACTACAGAGCGGGCCGCCCTCGGCAGCCACCAGGGGAAGCAGCCAGTAAAGAAACCGAATGTAGGGTCCCGGTGTGGGCGATGCGGTAAAACACATGTTGGAAATTGTCGTCAGGGTGTGGATAGGTGCTACAGATGTGGGAGAGGTGGGCACCATGGAAAGCATTGCAAGGCCCACCTCAATGTGTGCTTTAAGTGCAATAAGCCGGGCCACCGGATGGCGGAGTGCCTCGAGACGACTGGAAGCAGTGGAAAGACAACGTGGCAGCCGCCACTCAGAATCACCGAGGGGGAGAAAGGGAAGAGGCCGGAAGCGCCTAAACCAAGGGGTCGCGCTTTCCAGATGACAGTGGAGGAAGCCAAGAAGGAACCGGATGTGATAGCAGGTACTTTCATTGTTAACTCTTTACCCGCACTTGTACTATTTGATTCCGGGGCTAGCAAGTCCTTTGTATCTTTGTTGTTTTGTAAAAGTTTTGTTGTGGAACCAGTGAAGTTAGAAATTCCATTAGAAGTAGAAATAGCCGATGATAAGGCTTTGAGTGTAACTACCATCTATCGGAACAATGTAATAGTAATAGACGATGTAAAGTTTCTTATAGACTTACTACCAACTCCGATGCGGGAATTTGAAGTAATTGTGGGAATGGACTGGCTGGGGCGTCACCAGGCCAGTATCTTGTGCAAGCAGGGCATCATACGGAGAAATCTCCATCTACGGCCAGAAACAGAAGGGAACGGCAGTTTTCTACACCACAACCAAAGCCGCAAAGTATTTACACAAAGGGTGCACCGCGTTTATCGCACACGTTATAGACTCGAGGAAGGAAAAGAAACAGTTGGAGGTATCCGACGTACCAGTGGTGTGTGAATACCCCGAGGTATTCCCAGAGGATCTACCAGGGATACCACCAGACCGACAAGTGGAATTCCGTATAGACTTGGTACAAGGAGCAGCGCCGCCAGAAATGCAAGACTTAATGACGCAACTGCAAGAAT
The DNA here is from genome assembly GCA_038502395.1 of Dittrichia graveolens. Taxonomy (NCBI): domain Eukaryota; kingdom Viridiplantae; phylum Streptophyta; class Magnoliopsida; order Asterales; family Asteraceae; genus Dittrichia; species Dittrichia graveolens. The sequence goes on from JARJIL010000001.1 coordinate 8,064,040, forward strand.
TGCTTGACAAGGGTTTCATCCAACCTAGTAGCTCACCTTAGGGAGCCCCGAATCTGTTTGTAAAGAAAAAGGACAGAACTTTCAGAATGTGCATCGATTACCGAGAACTCAACAAGGTAATAGTGAAGAATAGGTATCCACTACCTCGAATAGACGACCTGTTTGATCAGTTGCAAGGTGCGTCCTGTTTTGCAAAGATAGATTTGCGGTCGGGTTATAATCAGCTCAAAGTCCAAGAAGAAGATGTAGCAAAGACGGCATTTCGAACAAGATACGCACTTCGAGTTAGTGGTGATGCCTTTCGGCCTCACCAATGCGCCCACAGATTTCATGGATCTAATGAATCGGGTTTGCCGACCGATGCTTGATAAGTCAGTGATTGTGTTCATCGATGACATCCTAGTCTACTCCACAACCGAGGCGGAACATGAGAAACACCTCCGAGAGGTGCTAGAAACGTTGAGAAGGGAAAGGTTGTACGCGAAGTTTTCGAAGTGCGAATTTTGGCTAAAGAAGGTGCAATTTCTCGGGCACCTGGTAAACCGCGAAGGAATCAAAGTGGACCCGGCAAAGATAGAGGCCGTGATGAGATGGGAAACGCCGAAGAGTCCGACGGATATCCGAAGCTTCTTGGGTTTAGCCGGTTACTACAGACGATTCATCAAGGATTTCTCGAAGCTGGCAGTGCCACTAACAAAACTGACGAATAAGAATACCCCTTTTAGTTGGGGAGCCGATCAACAGAAAGCATTCGAGACCCTTCGGGGCAAGCTATGCGAAGCTCCGATACTGACCTTACCCGAGGGAATGGAAGACTTAGTGGTGTTTTGTGATGCCTCTCATGTGGGGCTCGGATGTGTTCTTATGCAGAGAGGGAAAGTTATCGCTTATGCTTCAAGACAGCTAAAACCTCACGAGTGTAATTATCCAATTCATGACCTAGAGTTGGCAGCAGTTGTGTTCGCGCTCAAGATTTGGCGACACTACTTATACGGAGTTAAATGCACCATCTACTCAGATCACAAAAGCCTGAAGTATTTCGCCGACCAGAAGAATTTGAACATGCGACAGCGGAGGTGGCTAAACCTCGTCAAGGATTATGACTGTGAAATCTTGTACCACCCAGGGAAGGCCAACGTGGTGGCGGACGCGTTGAGTCGTAAGACGAGCTAGTTGCAGTTCAGTGTTGAATGTCTAAAGATGACGGTTACAACCTCACTATTCGAGATGATCTTGATGGCCCAGGTTGAGGCCGTAAAGGAGGAAAACCAGAGAGCGGAACGGATTAAGGGCCAGTTGGCCTGCATGACCAAGGACAGTCGGGGATTGTGGACCCGTTACGGGAGGATTTAGTGCCAAAGGCCACAGAGATTCGGGGTGTTATCCTGGATGAATCTCACAAGTCAAAGTTTTCTATACACCCGGGGGCTACTAAGATGTACCGAGATTTAAAAATGGATTATTGGTGGCAAGGGATGAAGAGAGACGTGGCAAGATACGTAGAAAAGTGTTTGAAGTGCCTACGAGTAAAAGCAGAGCATCAAAGGCCACACGGTAAGTTGCAATCATTAGAGATACCGGTGTGGAAATGGGAGCACGTAACCATGGATTTGATAACAAAGCTGCCTAAGACACCGAGAAATTTTGACGCCATTTGGGTTGTAGTGGATAGATTGACCAAGAGCGCGCATTTCATACCTATCCGAGAAGCTAGCTCGGCAGAGAGATTGGCAGATATTTATGTGAAGGAGATAATTTCGAGGCACGGGGTGCCAGTTTCGATCATTTCGGACCGGGATGTGCGGTTCACATCCAGGTTTTGGAACAAGTTTCACGAGGATCTGGGCACGAGCGTAAATCTCAGCACAGCATACCACCCGCAAACCGATGGGCAGAGCAAGAGAACCATACAGACTCTCGAAGATATGTTAAGAGCTTGCGTGATCGACTTTGGGGGAAGTTGGGATTTGTACTTACCTCTCGCAGAATTTTCCTATAACAACAGTTACCACGCCAGCATCGGGATGCCGCCTTATGAGATGCTGTATGGGAGGAAGTGTAGGACCCCAATCTGTTGGGGGGAAGTGGGACAGAAAGAGCTTGGTAACACCGAGATAGTTCAGAAAACGTCAGAGTACGTGCAACAAGTCCGTGAACGGTTGAAAGCGGCTCAGAGCCGGCAGAAAAGCTATGCAGATAAGCGTAGATCATTATTGGAATTTCAAGTGGGTGACCATATGTTACTCAAGGTATCCCCGTGGAAGGGGGTGATTCGTTTCAGAAAGCGGGGGAAGTTGACCCCCAGGTTCATAGGACCATTTAAGGTCATTGCGAGAGTCGGCAAGGTGGCCTATCGTTTAGAGCACCAGAGGAGTTATCGAAAAAACACAACACTTTCCATGTTTCACACTTGAGGAAATGCTTAGCCGATGAGTCAGCATTTGTGCCCTTGGAAGACATCACAGTGGATGAAAAGTTGAATTATGTGGAGAAACCGGTAGCGATCATTGAAAGAAGAATCAAACAACTGCGCAACAAACAAGTAGGGATGGTTAAGGTGCAGTGGGAGCACCGAAAGGGATCAGAGTGAACCTGGGAGTCCGAAAACGAGATGAAGAAGAACTACCCGGCATTGTTCGAATAAGGATTTTGAGGACGAAATCGTGTTTAAGTGGGGGAGAGTTGTAATACCCACGTCTTAAAATGTACAAGAATATTTTAATGAATATTATTGGCAATTTGTGCACAATATGAATGGGAATTATTTAAGTGATGGACTTGTGTCTTATATATATATATATATATGTGTGTGTGTGTGTGTGTGTGTGTGTTTGTTGTGGATGGAATTTATTGAATAGATTGGCCTTTTGTATATTAATCCAAAGAAAGTTAATGTATTTTGGACTAGAGGTTGGGATGGGCCTAGGCCCACAAGTGTGGTTTGAGAGTATATATAGAAGTTTAGGGCACAGCCTCCCACACATTCCTTTCTCTTCACTGTTCCATTCATTTGATTGTGTGTGTGTGAGGAGTGTGTGTAAGTGCCATCTTGGAGCTACGTGAGGAAGAAGAAGAGGGTGCATCCACTTGTGGAGAACTGGACTTTTAAGCAAAGAAAATCATCAGGTAATGGTTCTCTATCATTTAAGATCAAGTAGACATCATTTCTTGCTATGTTTGAATGTTGGTTGAAGATTTTAGAATCTGGGTTTTTGGTTTGAGGGTTTAAGAAAAACCCAGAAGAATATTTAGTCAAGAACACCCTATAAAGTTGATAAAATATGGTTTTAAGTTTAAAGGAAGGTTTTATATAAGTGGAGAAATGTTTTGCAACCAGTTTGAGTTGAATTGATTGAGTTTTTAGAAAGCTTGATTATGGCTATGGAGTCTGGGTTTTTCAAAAGATGAACTTACAGTGAAGAAGGTGTGCTATGCGACAGTCACATGGACACCTGGGGGTGCCATGCGATAGTCGCATGAGCCCAGGATGTGCCATGCGACTTTCAGTTGGGCCGTATGTTGTTCCATGCGACTTTCATGTATCCATTATCAGTTCATGCGACTTTTATATGATGAATAGTGTTTCATGCGACTTTCATATGTTGTATGTGAGTTCATGCGACTTTCGGGGTTTGTATGTTATGCCATGCGACTTTCATGTGATAAGTACTAGTACATGCGACTTTGAATATGCTCCATGTGACTTTTATGTGTTAAGTATGATTCCATGCAACTTTCATGAGGTGAATAGTAGTCCATGCAACTTTCAGTAGTGTATGAGTATGCACCATGCGACTTTCATGTGAAATATGCTAGTTCATGCGACTTTCAGTTGGCCTGTGTATGTGCTATGCGACTTTCAGTCCTAGTTTGTGAATTCATGCGACTTTCGGGCTTTGAATGTTATGCCATGCGACTTTCATGTGATAAGTACTAGTACATGTGACTTTTATGTGTTAAGTATGATTCCATGCGACTTTCATGAGGTGAATAGTCGTCCATGCGAATTTCAGTAGTGTATGAGTATGCACCATGCGACTTTCACGTGAAATATGCTAGTTCATGCGACTTTCAGTTGGCCTGTGTATGTGCCATGCGACTTTTAGTCCTAGTTTGTGAATTCATGCGACTTTCAGTTGGCATGTGCATGTGCCATGCGACTTTCAGTCCTAGTTTGTGAATTCATGCGACTTTCAGTTGGCCTGTGTATGTGCCATGCGACTTTCAGTATCATGTAGCAGTTCATGCGACTTTTAGGTGATGTACAGTAGTCCATGTGACTTCCATTGTAGTCCATGTGACTTTCATAGTAGTCCATGCGACTTTCATGTAGCAAGCATAAGTCCATGCGACTTCAGTAAGTAACAGTTAAACCTAGTATTAACCAATGCTTAGACTTGGTCAGGTGGCAGTCAGTGAAAGCGTAAAACAAGGAGAGTCTTGTTGTAAGAATCAAGTAGCTAAGATAGCTGACAGGTGAGTATTCTCACTTATAACTTGAATAGATTCCAGATGCTATGTATGTATGTGAAAAACAGATATGTATGAATATACGAGTTATAGTTGATTGTACTCAGACCGTTTACTTCGGTAACGGGTATGCTTAGACCGTACACTTCGGTGTCGGGCATGATTAGACCGTTCACTCCGGTGACGGGTATGTTTAGACCGTTCACTCCGGTGACGGGTATGTTAGACTGTACACTTCGGTGTCGGGTGTGTTAGACCGTACACTTCGGTGTCGGGTATGTTAGACCTTACACTTCAGTGTCGGGTATGAGACCAGCACTCCGGTGCCGGGTATGTTAGACCGTTGTGATGACAACGGGTGAGACGAGACCGTCCTAGTGACGGGTATGATGAGACCACTACTGCGGTAGTGGGTATGAGTTGAGTAGTATGTGAGCTATTTTGGTTGTAAGTAGTATACTAGCTAAGCCTTGGGCTTACAGATGTTGTTTCATATCTTTTCAGGTAAGGACCATGGCGGGGCTCCAGCTCAGTGAATGATAGCTCAAACTCAAGCTTCCGCAACCCTTTTAACACAGTTTTCATCAGTAATGGTTTTAATTATAGACAATGGGAATGATTGTAATTTAATGAAGTATGGATGTTTATTCCTCGAACAATTAGTTGTGTAATTACGTTATTAATGATTTTGAATATCCTTTGAATGAATTATGTTTTAAAAAAAAATATTTTGGGACGTTACACTCCACCTGGTGGTCGGGAGGAACCCCAGGGAGATACTCCGGAAACACTTCTGGAAAATCGCACACCACAGGTACGTCCGCAACGCTTCTCTTACTCTTTTCCAACTTGCTGTCGACCACATGCGCTAGAAATGTTGTATATCCCTTATGAATATACTTTGCTGCCTTAACCGATGTACACAGTTTCGTTCTTCCTTTGTGATGCTCGCCGTAGATTAGAATCTCTCCCCCACTTAGGGTTTGAACCCGCACGACTCCTTGCTTGCACAGAATACTTGCTTGGTGACGACCCAGCCAGTCCATACCTACTACCACTTGGAACTCCCTCATCTGAGTTGGTATAAGGTCTATAGGGAACTTCTCTTCTCCTATCTCTATTACATTGTCTTTATAAATAACGAACACATTGACAGCTTTCTCGTCTGCTATTTCTACTTCTAAAGGTGTCTCTAATCTTACCGGGGAAATGCTAAAAATTTTACAGAACGAAGCAGAAACAAAAGATTTACTCGCACCTGAGTCAAACAATACTAATGCAGGCATAGAGTTAACAATGAAGGTACCTGCAAGCACGTCATGTTCTGACTTCGCTTCCTCCACCGTCATTTGGAAGGCCCTGCCTGGAGCCCTCGGTACTTGCCCCTTCTCCCCATTCGTGATCATCAGAGATGGTTGTTGAGTAGGCCTCCCACCTCCCGTAGCAGTTCCCGGGCATTCCACCATCCGATGCCCCGGTTGGTTGCATCTGAAACAAACACTCATACTGGACCGGCAGTCTTTGCTCACGTGGCTCGGTCTCCCACACTTGTAACAATTCATCTGTCCCAAACGGCACTCACCCGCGTGCCCTCTACCACACTTGGGGCACTTCCCATGATCCCCCTTGCCCGCAAGTCGGGAACCCCCAGTCTTAAATCTTTTCTCCGGCGCTTTCCCTTGCGCGGTACCCACTACAGCTTGCCCTGTAGTTCGCTTTTTAGCCCGTAGCTCTAAATCCATCTCCCTCTTCCTAGCCACCTCAATCATTTCCTCCAAACTCGCGCACCTATCCGTTGTCACAAACTCGCGGATATCTTCCTTCAGCATTTGAGAATAACGGTGCATCTGTAGACTCTCATCTGCCACGTAGACAGGGCAGAACAAAACCTTTTCCTTGAAGATGGCGGTGATCTCATTCACCGTCTCAGTAGTTTGCTCGAGTTTCAAAAACTCGTTCATCAATCTTTCTATCTCCACCTTTGAAGCAAACTGGTCGTTAAACAATCCCTTGAACTCATCCCATGTCATGGTAGAAATCAGCTCTCCCTTCCTCTGCCTCAAAATATTCCACCAAGTCTTAGCCGCTCCTCGAAGGAGGTTTGACGCGAACCACACTCTGGTCCCATCTGCGCATCGACTAGTGTGAAATGCTCCTTCCACCTCAGAAATCCATTGAGCACTCTTAATGGGGTCCATAACCCCCTCGAAGATCGGTGGCTGACATGCCGAGAAATCTCTATAGCTGCCACCCTGTTGTGTCTGGTTTGTTGTTGGGGTGGCAGTTGGCGTGGTAGCCTCTTTAGCTACCCATAGAATGCTCAGCTTCTGTTCCATCATCTTACCCATGTCTTCCTTGATCTCAGTAACAATCTGGGGCAACATCTCCCTCAACTCTTTCATCACATCAGCCGTCACCTTGGCGGCTAAAAGAGCCTCTCTGTCTATCTCTTCCTCATCAGTAACCGGAATCGCATTTTTCGGTGTCACAATCCTCGGGTTAGCACCCTCATATTCCTCGTTCAATATAGGCTGTTGGCGGGGGTCTGTCTCCCCCGTGACGCAGGTCTCTAGGCCCTCGGGCCCGTAGCTGGTTCTAGTTCTAGCAGTAGCAATGAGATTGCGGTTCCTCCTCGTGTTCACCATACTGGAAGTATAGATAACACACTTTTAAGCAGGTGGCTTTTGTTGGAATATGCCCGCTGACACGAATGAGTTAATAGCACTACAGATGAAGTATAGGCCAATTGGGTCACACACGAAGTATTGATTCCGGCAACACGATCAAGCAAAAGAGAGAAAAAGGCCAAAATGGGTTTTGGCAGCATGGTACACGGGCCGTGTTCAACCCAACTAGCACGGGGCGTTTTGGCCCAAGTAGAGACCGTGTGCTTTGGGCCTACACGGCCGTGTAGGTGAACACGGGCCGTGTTGGGCCTGTTAGACACGGGCTATCTTGGCCCAATTGAGGCCGTGGGCTTTGGGCCTACACGGCCGTGTTGACCAACAAGGGCCGTGTACGACCCCTATAACAGCATAATTAACATCTTTTAACTCACATTTTAATGGGATTAAAGAGAGGTTAATGCTTGCTACGTTTTTCTCTGCACATGAACAGACTTGAGAGAGTTCAAGAGGTTCTTGGAAGTTCATATTATCTCTTGGTTGTTCTTCTTGAAGGTGATCAAGTTTTGATGCACAAGAGAAGTTAACATACACTTTGTGGTCTAGACTTGATGCACAAAGGTGTTCCTTGTTCTTGTATTGTGCTGTTTTGGTGTCTACACCAATCTACTAGCATTGGGGAATCAAGTGTGCTTGGGGTGGACTTAACTAGAGGAATTCTTCTTGAATTCTACACACTTTGACAAAGAGGAAAGCTTGTGGTGATCTTGTATGATGGTATAATCTTTCTTCTACCTTGTTTATTATATTCTAGTTGCAACTTCATGTTCAGATATTGGTCCATGGCATGTGTGTTTGTTTGGCTAGCTTAGAGTTTTGTATTGTATCTTGCTTCCGTTGCTACTCGTTTATGCCAAACAAATACCTTCAGTGGTATCAGAGTCATATCTAACATGGCTTTGCAATATCGGGTCTAGAAAAACCATATAAATGTTTTATATAAGAAAATTGTTTTCTTGAAATGATTTTTCGTATGGATGGTTGCTAGGCTAAAATTGATATATTTGTAGCTTAAATAATATTCATATAAATATTTTTATATTAGAAAAATTATTTTCTAGAAATGGTTTTTCATGTAGATTCTTGTTAGGCTAAAATTGGTATATTTGTAGCCTACCTAATATGTTAGTTGTACATCGAGTCTAGAAAAGCCATATAAATACTTTTATATAAGAAAATTGTTTTCTTAAAATTGGTTTTTCATTGAGACTCTTGTTGTGCTCTCGTTATGCTAAAATTGTTATATTTGTAGCCTTGTTAATATTTTAGTTTTTATATTTATAGATTTGTTGTAACTTGGCATGAAGTGTACACAAATATATACTTATAAATGTATATATGAAGATGTGTCACAAAAATGGTTTGGTACACTAATGCATATGTACAAGGATTGTCATTATGGTGCCTTTGATGTTGTTGACAATCTTAACTAAAATATATATATATATATATATATATATATTTATATCATGGTTTTGTGTGGCACACCATGTTTCATTTATGTTGCATTTGGTTAATTCGGTATCACGATATGCCCTTAGACCTATGTGTTGTGGTGGTTGATTGATTTGGTTTTTTGGTGGCCTGCGTGCCGTATTGATGTAATTATTTGTTTATTTATTTGTTGCTGCGGCTTGCACGCCGTTTCTTTCATTCCGTGTATTTGTATATATAATGTAGGAATGCGACCTGCGTGTCGTTTATATATATATATTCTATGTATTTGTATGTAGTATAGAATTAGAACCGGAGAAATCAACGGGAGTCATGGTGATGACGTCTTGGCGAGAAGGAATCAACACGCTATTGGAGGTGTTGGATTCGGTGGGAGCTCACCCAACGAGACTTTACCTTGTCCTTAGGTTTTGGCCTCGTTTTCCCCGTTGTGGCTCACGGGGAAAACGCATAGGATTTTTGGGCATGTTACCGAATTATATATATATATATATATTTGCGTGGTTGTGTTTTATTTTTCTATGCATGTATTAGGATTCGCATGCTAGACAATTTTTCTATAAAATTAAATAAAACACAACGTTTGTTAAAATGGTTAACAATCTCGCGCGAATAGAATTGACAAAGAAAATATAAACTTGGTATTATATTTAAAAGTGCTTAAAATCATTTTGACACTTACTTTGTTAATTCACAAAAGGGTTTTTATAAACCGGAAACAAAATCCCGTTTTTTAAATTTAAATCACGCACCATCCGTAAGACGACACAACCCGAATCTAACGAAACAAGGATGATTGTCGAGCTAAGCACGAGTCATTCCTTGAGTAGTTTTGTGGAAGGTGAGTGGGGTAACTCGCATGGTTGGTGTCAAGCTAAGCACGAGCCAATTGATGGTCGGGAGTGCCACCCGTGTGTCTTCTCGGATGGTTTACAATTTTAGTATATAATTCTTGATTAGTTGTCGAGCTAAGCACGAGCTAAACAAAAATTATATATTAAGATTGTTGCAAGGAAGGGATCAAACATGCCAACCGACATAATGGATGTCAACGGATCCCGCAAGTGTCTAAGAGTTGTAAAAGAGTTTACAATTGGTAAAATGGTTGCCGGCCTAAATAGTTTCGCCACGTGATCCGCGGCAAACCCGTCACGGTGCGAGGTGAAATAAGGTTCTTAGCCCTTGTTATAAATGATTGTTTTTATCTAAAACTATGGGGTAATTATTTTTTAACAAGGTTTATCTAAACTAACCAAAACTCGTATTATTGTTATTTATAGATATCAAATCATAACAACACCACGTCAAACATCTCACTTCGTGTGTTCCTAGAAAGGGAGAAACTCACGGGGGTGAACTTTATTGCATGGCTTAGGCAATTGAGGATTGTCCTTCGCCATGAGTCAAAGTTGCACATCCTTGAGGAACCCCTTCCGGAGCCACCTGCTACCAACGCGACTTGGGCCGTCCGATACGGGTATGAAAAACGCGTTGAGGACACGCACGATTTTGCCTGCCTTATGTTGTCAACTATGAGCTCGGAGTTGCAAAAGCAGCTCGAGCACATGAGTATGTACAATATGTTAAACAAGCTCAAAGACATGTTCCAACGGCAAGTTAGGCAGGAACACTATGAGTGTGTTAAAAGCCTAGTCGGTTGTAGGCTGCAGGAAGGCGGGAATGTTGGTCTTCACGTCCTTAAGATGAAGGCGAACGTGGACCAAATGGAGAGGTTAGGATTTCCTATTAGGAGAGAGCTCGGTGTGGATATTGTACTCTAGTCTCTACCCACATCATATGATCAGTTTGTCACAAACTATCATATGCAAGGAATGGATAAGTCCTTAAGCGAATTGCATGGCATGTTGAAGTCTGCGGAGTCCGACATGGCCAAGCATAATTCCACCTCAACCAATCCCGTCTTGGGCTTATAGAAACAAAAGAAAAGGAAGCAGAAACCGACCCTAAAAGGAAAGGTTGGAGTTTCCAAGCCTATCCAAGATATTGAGTCGAGGGACATAGAGGATGTGCCTTAAGAAGAGACTCAAGGAAAGGTGGTTTGCTACTTCTGTGGAAGATTTGGAAATTGGGGCCGTCATGCCTGACCTACGTGCTGAGAGGATATAAAACTTCTCAGAAAAGAGAGAGTTAACTTTCCTTCTTCAGGTACGTTCATGATTCATTGCTATTCTTATACAAGCTGGGTAGTTGACCTGAGCTGATTGACTCACGTTTGTCACAAATTTATTTTGTTACAAAGTGTAGGTCCTTTGGTGAAAGAAAAGCATGAAGAACCGGATCTCGGGCGAGGAAACCATGATGATTGTCCTCTAAGAGAAGATAAGGAGACTTGATCTCGCTTTTGTCGCCGGTTTATTTATTACTTTATTTTATTGCCCTGCGTGGCAAGTAACATCTCTTTGTATGCTCGCTTTAATTTCGGTGAACAAAAATTTTGAAGTTTTAAGAGATGATGTTAAACCTTTTAAGCATTGTTTATTCAAGGTTTAGTGATGTCATAACTCATGTGTTGTTTTGCCCTGCGTGGCACACAACTTAACATGTGGTGATGATGAGTTTATTCTTAAAATATGAAATTTATTATGAGAATCTATTGTGAGATATTTTATTCAAAATTTTTCATGTGATGGCATACACAAGGTTTTGTTACAAGTAATAGAAATATTCATGAGTAATTGATTCTGAATCCAAAATAGTTTGGATGAGTTATCTTTGTGTAATAATCAACTTAACCACATAAACAAGAGATATATCACCTAGATCCATGTGGTTAGGATCTCGGAATAGGTTAGCCTCGGGCTAAACGTTTTGATGTTGATCTTGTTTATTAGGCTAAGGGGATTATGTGATCCTTCACCGGAGTTTGTGAGAGGATTGAAGGCTTGCTGGATATTGATCACATTTTGTGGATAATCCGTTCAAGCACACCACAAAGAATAACGAAAGAGAAACCTCTTCATCACTACCTTCATGGTAGTAATTGCGAGATGTTTACTAGTTTAGGCATATGTCTAAAACCTTGTTGGTGTTCAGAATTAGCCAAAACAACTTTAAGAATCAATAGGGCATATAGATCAAGGTACTTAGATCTAGTTAAGATGCTAAGGTATCTATTATCTATATATTGGATGACCATATAGTGAATTGTGGAATTGTTTCACAATTTATATCCTACTAAGACACATTGGTACATGGTGTCATGGAGTAGGGAACCGGGTGTTATTGATAATGATTCGGTTTATGACAGGTCAAGAGTGTGTGTCCGATTTTTTGGGCCATTCATTCACCATTGTGGCTAAGTCCTCAAATCTAAATTCAATTGATGGTCTATTTAGCATTTATTAAGATACGACTAGAAAGGTTCTTTGCGTGTCTATCTTATAGTTCGAAGTTATCCATTCTACATTCAGTGGGAGAAGGATAAACTTGAAATCAAGAAGTGCTAATACATTTGAGGAGTTCTTCTAAGTTTTAGTTATTTAACCTTTTGAGAACAATGTGTGTTGCTTAAAAGGGGAAGAAGAGAGAAACTAAAACTAAGGCATTCCAGTGGAAGAACTTTGAACTTAAATGAAAGACTTGATGATGATACTAGCATATAATCTGATATCTTTGACAGATGATCAGCATGGTTATGTTGGTATACCTAACTAAGAATCATTACTTCTTTTCATTCTGATTAGAGTCATATAGAGCCAAAGAGGTATGGGTTTCTCATATCTAAGTGGCAATGACTTGATGGTGAGTCATGTTGAGTTCACCACCTATCGGGAGACGTAGTGGATCCAGAATTCATTAAAAATAAAAGAAGTAAATGATAAAGAGATGCAATCCATTTGAAATGTCCAAGTACTTGACTTGACTTGACTTGATCCCATACCTAGGTGTAAACCAAGGTGGGAATGATGGGATTAACATGGATGGGGTTGTAGACAACTTCAAATACCGACTAGTGGTAAAGTTTTTCATGATGGTTATGGAGAAACTTGTCCTAGTGGCTATGTTGAAGAATGTTTGATACTCGTGGATATTAATGACCGCGTTTCATCATGGAACAATATGATGAGTAAGTGCTTATAACACTCTCCGAGGGTCTTAATATACGTCCGTAGTATCCGAATTATGTCTACAAAAGTGGATAAGACCACTTCGGACTTATTCTTGCATCTTGAAGAAAATATCTTTGCTTACTGATAGAAAATCAAAGTGATGAGTTTTCTAGAAGCGTAATAAAACCTTTGATATATGTCAAGGCTAGTGGGAGCTTTGTTGTATTCCTAGTGTTAAATGTCTATTGAAGATAATGTCCCGGTATTAGGTTATTTGCGAACCTAATTCAGGAATTATTGCTTCATAAGGGCATTTAGGAGATACAAAATTGGATAGTATTTAGTTCAAGAAATATAGAGATATGTTCTCGATGTTTGACGACTAGAATAGGCTTGGAGTAAGTAGTTACTCTAATGCGTGTTTCTGCTAGGATAACTGTTGATCTTTGGTCAAAGTTGATGATCCTAACGTGTGGTGTTGTTTGTTGGTTCTTAAAGTATCACTAACCTTATTGTGGGCTTTTGAGACAACGAGGGTGTGATTGCTTTAACTTTTTGAAAAGTTGAGATCTTTTTTATGCATACTTTTGAATTAGTATTGTCAAAAGATATATAATTGAATAACAAAAGTACTTGTGGATGTTGTGGCACAAATCCACTAGTTAAGCCGTTGTTATGGACTAGTGATGTTTATCGTACTAGGTCAATTAGCATTTCTAATGCATGTAACTTGGCTTGAATATGTTTTGGTTCATGTTTGATTTGTACTTATATTGTGGGGACGTTAAGAAGTATTGCAATTCATAATATATCAATTATTAAATGGAGATTTAATAATACGCCGTGGGCGGGTATTTTATGAATCCTTATTGTGTTCCATCTTAGCATGTTTAAACACTTCCGAGAATGTTTTTCATTCTAAAATCTCCACAATCGGTTATATTTTATGGGAAGGAAGTATAAATTAAGATTGAGGTAAAGAATTGGTTTTGTTAAACGTGGTTCTTGCCTGTACTTGAAAGGGGTTTCAAGTGATTGGAGGACCCGCACCTGAGTTCACTTCACGGTTCTAGTCATAAGTAACTCGGGATGATGATGGCGTTTCATCCTTAAACTAGAGATACATGTGATTCCAAAGCATAGGTCTGCTTTGCTTTGATCGTTTTCTAACGCGGTCCGTAACTAGTCGTTATAAGGGAGATGATTGGCTAGAGTATTATCTATGTGGCGGGACTATGTAGCCAAAAAGAATTTGTTTCTCTATGTATAGAGAAGATATCCATGGGCCCCTCGATGATTGAGTGCTGACGTTCATATGCATGGCCGTGCTCAAGTTATATTGATGATGGATCAATGTTAACTTGGTTTGTTGGTCACCACTAATCTAGAATCGAGAAACATAATCGTGAACGATCTGAAGGTTGACTTTATTCCATGCCTTGTGTTCACATAGGATATCGAGAAAAATGGGATGTATATGTTCATTTATCTTTAGGACAATCATTTTATGATTGGGATCTTGTCAAGAGTGGCATACCCTATACTGACTTCGGAGCATAGATGTCTTGCTAGAGGCCGCTCTATATTTGTGTTATTTTTCATAGTCGTGCCACGTGCAAGTGGGAGTCTGTTGGAATATGCCCGCTGACATGAACGAGTTAATAGCACTGCTGATGAAGTATAGGCCTATTGGGTCACACACCAAGTATTGATTCCGACAACACGATCAAGCAAAAGAGAGAAAAAGGCCAAAATGGGTTTTGGCAGCATGGTACACGGGCCGTGTTCTTGAACACGGGCCGTGTTCAGCCCAACTAGCACGGGGCGTTTTGGCCCAAGTAGAGACCGTGTGCTTTGGGCCTACACGGCCGTGTAGGTGAACACGGGCCGTGTTGGGCCTGTTAGACACGGGTTATCTTGGCCCAATTGAGGCCGTGGGCTTTGGGCCTACACGGCCGTGTTGACCAACACGGGCCATGTACGACCCCTGTAACAGCAGAATTAACATCTTTTAACTCACATTTTAATGGGATTAAAGAGAGGTTAATGCTTGCTACGTTTTTCTCTGCACATGAACAAACTTGAGAGAGTTCAAGAGGTTCTTGGAAGTTCATATTCTCTCTTGGTTGTTCTTCTTGAAGGTCATCAAGTTTTGATGCACAAGAGAAGTTAACATACACTTTGTGGTCTAGACTTGATGCACAAAGGTGTTCCTTGTTCTTGTATTGTGTTGTTTTGGTGTCTACACCAATCTACTAGCATTGGGGAATCAAGTGTGCTTGGGGTGGACTTCACTAGAGGAATTCTTCTTGAATTCTACACACTTTGACAAAGAAGAAAGCTTGTGGTGATCTTGTATGATGGTATAATCTTTTTTCTACCTTGTTTATTATATTCTAGTTGCAACTTCATGTTAAGATGTTTGTCCATGGCATGTGTGTTTGTTTGGCTAGCTTAGAGTTTTGTATTGTATCTTGCTTCCGTTGCTACTCGTTTATGCCAAACAAATACCTTCAGCTTTATCATACTATCTTGCTCACACCGCAGTCTATATCCACATCACATACAATTTCTAGCATGCCGTTCACCTCATCTGAAGTAGCCCTACTCACTAAGGCAGTCATATTCTACACGCATACTACAGTCCTACAAGTACCCCTCACCGGATTCACGAGGGTTCGTATGATGCCGGCAAGCCTTGACATGTATCATGTGCTCACAATAATATGGGCCCTTATATTATTCTAAACACATCACACATACCAAGTCTTATCGTCACCATCCGAAATCCCGATTCACAGGCTTGGGTCATGCATCACATAACATTCCACACACCCATTGCATTTCCATATCAGCATAAAATCATGCAAACATATAAATTTCAACACACGAGCCATCATATCCTAGTCTATCCATATCACGAATACATCCACGTATAATGCTAAGTCATACAAGTCTTTGAGCGTCTGATCCTACCCTACCCCAACATCAAACGAGAACATGAAATAAGGCCAAATCATCCGTTCTAAGCCCATATGGTTACCATTATACATGGTGTACAGTCTTTGAGCTCTGATGCCAAGTTGTAACGTCCCAATTTTTATTTTTTTTTAACAAATAAATTTAGAATTATAAATGCATTCAACAAAAGGTCCTACGAGGTCCTGCACCCGGAACTACCCGTAGCAAAGTGTATTTAAGTAATATTACATACATTGTTCCAACAAAGTGTTTACGTAATTAAAACAGCGGAAACGATTAATTAAATGATGAGCCGTCTTCATCCTGCCGGGGCCTCCCCACGATCAGGTCTTGAAAAGAATCAGTTCAACAACAATAAGCATAAAGCTTAGCGAGCACTCCAACTTACACACCACACTAGGCATGTACATGTAACATCACAACACAAATCCATGATCACATATCATTACACATACTACCGACGCAGTGCACTGACGACGATTTCACACTTTGGGTCACACTTGACTATCCAAGTTGTACCAAGGATTTCACACTATGTCTGACTGTGCCCGAGTTACGTTTTCACCACAATATAACGTAACCCTTCACTTCACATATAACACATTAGTTAAAACATCACATAAGATATAACATATACATTTCACAATAAAATCATGTATAAGTTAGGGTAACTCACCTGATCTGCAGCACAGATAAAAGCAACAGGTTTCACAAGCTGAAAGTTAACAAGTCCAGTCACAAGGACCTACAATACAGACATCTCCACTGATTAGCTTTGGGTAAACTACAGGCCCTAAGTCGGACCACACTAGGTCGGACCTAACAACCGAAAGTCGGACCACACTTACCATCCGAAAGTCGGATGGCCAAACTCTTAAAAGTCGGATCACTTCATCCGACAGACGGACCCCATCCGAAAGTCGGATCAATTCTAAAAGTCGGATGGTTCAAAGCTCAACACTGAAAGTCGCATGAACTACACAATTCCTCTATCCGAAAGTCACATAGACTTATACCAAAAGTCGCATGGCATAAACTCATGAAATCCAACACTTATTAAAATCCGATACTCAATGAAATCCGACCATTATTAAATCCAATACTCAATGAAATCCGACACTTATTAAAATCCGAAGGTCGCATGAATGAATATATACATACTATCCGACAGTCGCATGGCTATAAACTTAAGTCGCATGGAAGTCGCTTTGGCATGCAAAAGTCGCATGAATACACTTGTGGAAATCCGACAGTCGCATGGGACTTCTTGAAAGTCGCATGGACCACCTGGAAGTCGCATGACTCTTTACTAAGAGTCGCACGACTCATCTTCCCTACCAGTTCATCTTTTTGAAAAACCCAGAACCTTGAAACTCCATTTTCAAAATCACAACCTTCTCAAAACTCAACCAAATCACTTTAGTTTTGTTTCAAAACATTTCTCCATTCATTTAAGCACTTTCTTCAAGATTTAAACACCACACAACAAGTATTAAAGCTCCTAGCTCAGATTCTTTACTATTGTTCTTCATAAACCCACCATATCCAATAACAACTTAAATTCCATAAATCATAAACAACCCCAACATATAGAGAGATAGAGAACATTACCTTGTGATTCTCTTGCCAATTCCTTAGGTTTCCAGATGATTCTTGACTCCTTCTCCTTGCCTCTCTCGTGGGTTTTTGCACATACACACAACACACACTGTTTCTTTCTCTCAATGCAACAGTAACAACATTCTTGGAGGCTGCACCCTAATCCTCCTTTTATACTTATTTCTAACAAGGCCTTGGGCCCAAGATTGGTAATTTCTCTAAGCCTATAAGGCTTACTCTTTCATACCACTTATTTCACTTTTCTAATTAATTAGCCCGACAATATGGTGGCCCAAAACTTGTTTATTTAATAACCTAATTAACCCACCATATCCAATAACAATTAAATTCCATAAATCATAAACAACCCCAACATATATATAAAAATTTCCATGTAGTAGTTGTTATCCGGAGGCTGTTGCACAAACATAGACCGAAAGACCGAAGCAAGATCAGTATATTGAGATCCGAAAGGTGCAACTACGTGAACAAGAAAGGAATGTTGTTAGACAGGTTGTAGAGCCAATGACAGTTGGCCAAGAGTGTATAACCTGTAGGTAGGCACCATAATGGATCATTGTGGCCGAATAGGCAGGGAGTTTGCAATTGATGACTAGTAGGGAAAGGGGATGGTGGCTGGTGAAACTAAAATGGCGATGGTGAATCATGTTGTTGTGCCGAGTAATAAATGGGTGTAGATGTGAATTGCGGTTGACCAAAATACGCATGGCATGGACCAAGTATTCTTGTATGTTGCTGAGCTGGATTGTTTGTACCTTCAAAATGGTTAGTAGACGATGAACCACTAAAATTACCCCCCTTTGGAAGCACCTTTACCATTGTTACGATTTTTGTAACATTTGTTTTTTTTTTGATGATTTCCCTGTATAAACGGAATTAGAATAGAATGTCTGGGTGGGTGGTATTGAAGAATCAGAATTGAGAGAAACGGTTTAGTGTTTGTGATGATATCAACTATACAACAGTAAGGCGGAGGTAATTGTCTCAGGATTTGCATGACAAGTTAGACATCAGTAACTTTAGAATCAACATCAGCTAAGGTATCAACTAGGTTTTTAAGGCAATGACAGAACTTGTTAATAAAAAGCCTTTTTTTGTATTACAAAATTGTTCTTGTAATTGAAGCATGTCATACATTTTATTGTAAAGAAAAAACTTATCAATGTTATCCCAAAGATCTTTGACAACAATCATCACTAAAAATAATTTACAAAAGCTTAGGATCACATATAGTGTAAAACAATGACTTTACTAGTGAGTCAATAGATCCACAATCTTCGTCATCATCACAGGAGGGTTTAGATTTTCCTGTGATGTGACCATACACTTTTGAGCCTTTACACCTATCAATAAAAATTGGGCACCATAATTTATATTTGGATCCATCAACCATGAGTTTAAGAGAGAATTGTGAGTATACATTAGTTAAAGCATAAACGAATTGATGAGAGGAAAGGATAGTGTTTCGGTCAGGAGAAGAAGACATGATGAATAGTGAGTGGGACAAGTGCAACTACTGGAATGAAACAAAAACAAATACAAGCAAAAAAAAGAAACAAGGTAAATATGCTTTAGCTTTTGAAGGGGGAATGTAGCAGCACTTCAATCACCCCAACCTTGAGAGCAGCGGAGCACCAAAAACCCGGAAACCTTTACGGCGACGGTGACAATCAACAAAACCAGCAACCTTTACAGCGATGGCAACCTTGATAGCAACGACGCCCATGATAATGAACAAGACAGCGACGCGTTGTGAAATCAAAAGCCCACCACCGACAAAATTGAGCTTGGGCATGATGAAATCAACACAACAATTCACGAAACTGGAAGGTGGTGTTGTGTAGGAGGCAACGGCGCATGAAACCATTGCCATCGGCGGAAGTTATCCACGAACACCACTAGGTAATATGTGGCGCACGACACCACTAGGTAATATGTGGCGCACGACACCACTGCCAGCTGCCATCAACAAGAGAAGAAAAGTGACGGTGAACCACTAGGTTTGTGTAAGAACACTAAAGAAGACAGAAAAACACGGTGCGGAGAGAATCATGAAAGCCATCGGAGAAGAAAAGCAACGGCGCAGTGCTCGAAGAGGACCGTCGCCGGAAAAAAAAGGTAGGGACTTTAAGATTTATGCAAGACAGTAATTAGGCTTGTTACCATGTTAAATTATGGAAAAGACCCTCTTGGGGTTTGCATTGCTTTGCATATCATTATATAAGCACAATTATTACACAAAGGACCCTATACTATATACAAGAGTAGAAAAATAAATAAATAAACAACCCCTATTTAATAATTCTAAAAGAGTATTTGTGGAAAATAACAAGAAAATTTGTATGTAGCAACTATAAACAGACTTAAGAGTAAAATTAAATTTTTGCTTGATTTCTTTTTTAAAATTTACACAAACATCATACACCGATACTATAAGCATATGCTAATTTAGAATACAACTTTTGTTTGCTTGCTCAAATCTACACAAAATTAAATATAAAGTTCTATCTGCCTAAACATCATTGCAATGATCAAATACCAACATTTGCTTGCTTGCTTTTATTCAATTTAGTTATACATTGAATTAACTACAAGAGGTGGAGAAAGGGACAAGCTTCATTATAGTTAAGCTAGGTTTTGATCAAAACAAGTAGCCTTTAGGTACATATATGTTAAATGGGTTGGGTCGAGTCGGTTTTTATTTTCAGGTAAAAACAAGCAGTTTTTAATCTTTTCAAGGGTCCTTTTTTATTGCCTCTTTTCGGATCAACATAATCATTTCTATTGTTTAATTAACACATTTGTATTGGTCACATGGTCGATATATAACACAATTAAACAAAAAAAAAGTAACAAATTAAAAAAATCTAATATGCGTGATATTTTGATTTTTTTTATCTAGTAGCAATAGTTAAGGAAGGAGATAAAGTAGTATGAAGTCGTAGCTTTATTGATACAGTTAGTATAATGAAAAATACATTGGTTTGAATAAAAGAACAAGAAAAAAAGATCATGTGGATGAGAGTTTGGCTCTTAGATCTTTTCTTAGGATCTTTCCAGACGGAGACTTAGGAATGGATGTAACAAAGTATACCTTGTGCAGTTTCTTGTAAAATACCACCTGCATGCATCTTCAATATTAAGTATATAACACACACAAACATAGATATCGACTTAATTGATGAGCAAAAGATTAATTAACTAATTCATATACCTGCTTTGCAATGTAATCTTTGACAGCTTCTTGAGTGAGCTCCTTCCCAGTCAACAATACCACGAATGCAACCGGCACCTCCCCAGCAGCATCATCTTTCTGCCTGTTTATTTTTCATTTAGTAATTAATTCTTTTGCTAAATGGATTAAAGCCTACCCGTCACCTACACGGACCCATAAAATCTTTTCACATGTGGCACAAGATAATTAAGGAAATTAAAAACAATTACAAAAATACAATCTTCAAGGCAAAATGCGGCAGGTCAAAATTCAAGTTTCTTCGTAAGAAAACTCAAAATTTTACCTAGAAAACTTTGTTTTAACATAAATGTACTGTTTTTTAATCTAACGTTAACATATTAACAAACATTCAAGTTGCCACACTAAGAAATTATCAATCCAGTTCAAATTTTAGCACTTAAAAAACTAATAACACTTCAAATTCGATTCGTAGCAATGTTAAAAAATACAAAGATTTTTCACTCCATATGTTTGATTCATTGGTGGCCCATGGCCCCATGGCCCAATATATAGGTCCGTGTACCTACACGTATATACATTAACTCGTTATACTTACGGGACAACAGCAGCGTCAGCAATACTAGGATGGCTCACCAAAAGGGCCTCTAGCTCTGCGGGTGGCACCTGATCAATTTCAATGACTTGTTATGTAGATTAATAATTAATTTTCTAACATATGTGTATTTGCATGTACATATATGTATATATCTACACACATAAAATGAAAAATCGTGAAATTTTAAGTCTTGAGCAAGCTTCAAACTCATGTTTGTATTTCGAATACTACCATTTAATGTCATTTAAGTTAATGTTACACTTCTTATAAATTACAATTTTGTCACCATATCTTACCAATTGGTTCAATACATCTAATGACATCTACCTCTATGTGTATACAGGGGAGAGTTCCAATAAGAACTTAAATATTGGTAAAAACAGTAAGGACTAACAAAATCTTGTAAAATGCATTTACAAATTCTTTAGATTCATTATTGTGCATAGTGTTTAGTGTTTTTTTAGATAGTTGGGATCAAAGTATGTGATAAAAATCAGAGATATATAAAAATACATGCATCCGATGCGTGTCATATCCGATGTATTTTATATTTTCGTGAACCCAAATTCTTTGAAAACTCATGAAGCACTTTAATTAAGATGCACAATCATGAATCCAACAATTTCATAGATACATTTGACTCGATTCTTAATTCTTATGGTTTTTACTAATCTAAGTTCTTATTTGACCTTTTTATATATATATGTATATGTATATATATATGTATATGTATATATATATGTATATGTATATATATATATGTATATGTATATGTATATGTATATGTATATATATATGTATATATCTGTGTGTGTATGTGTGTGTATGCGCGCCCACATGTGTATGTATACATGTTCACACAAAACATATATATACACGTGTGTATATATATAGACAATTATTGCATTGATCTTTGATCATCTTTACAAGCTTCGACTTATACTCTGAATTTTCGAGAGAAGATCATTCAACGAAGAAAAACTTAGCGGTGATGAAATAGCAGACTCACTAAAGTGGTATTCCGCCTATTAGCTATCGAATGAGAAAACAAGGCTAAGTGGAATTCCTTAGGCTCATAGGTTCTTTCCTAATTGAACTCAAACATTATAGTCCTATTGCCTCCAAGGCTAACCTCTAGTGGTGTCTCCGCAACTAACACAATGTTATTAGCAAAAAATCATGCATCGGACATGCTCCTATAGATATCACAAGAAAGCTCGTCAAGGATCACCGCAAAAAGTAAGGGCTAAGGGTCAAACCTTGATGTAACCCTTTTTCTATTAGAAAGTAGGATGTGTTGCTCGTGTGTAAAAAAGTCATCACACCTTGTAAATATCTCTTATAGCCTTTATATACCTACAGGACTTTCTTTGTTGTAGATGGTTTTCACAATAGTCTCCCTATATACACTATCATATACATTTGCTAGGTATAATAAAGCTACGTTTAAGTCTTTTTGTCTTTCCGGACTTCTCAATAATACTTCGAATATGGTGAATTGTTTCTCTTTGACCTTCTCAACATGAAACCTTTCTGGGAGGGGGGGATTGTTGACTCAATCACTTTCTCCCACAACTTCATGCACGCACATTCTTTTACAAAAGATTAAACAAAAGTGGTTGCCAATGATTGTATCTTGCTTCTGTCCTTAGTAGTTAAGAGTGAAGTTATTTTGGCCACTGTATCTTTTTTTTAAAGAGTTGACTTGAACTACTTGACTAAAGATACCGTTTTCTTGACCATTTTTGAGAAATATTTTATACATAACATTTATTTTCTTGCTAAAAGTGAACATGTTCATCAAGTTAATATAAGAAAATCTATAGAAACACTTGATTTATTGGTGTTTAGCCAAAAGTCCCCTCAATTAAAATGACATGTGTTATTCCAACATTGACTCTTACCATTTACTCAAAATGCATATTGTTTGAACATATATACATACATAGGTATATATAAATATGTATGTGTGTACGAATGTGTGATGTATATAGAGGAATGTTCCATTGACAACTGGTTTTATTACAAAAAACACGAAAACCTATGTAATATAGTCAAATTCATGTACAAGTTTATTGGATTCATAATTATACAATTTAATTAGAGCATTTCATGAGTTTTCAAAACATTTTGGTCAAAGAATGATGATGAGAAATTCATGAAAATATAAAAATACATCAAATGCAACGCACATTAAATGTATATTTATATATCTTAGATTTTCTTCATATTTTTCGATCTATATTATTTGAAAACTCAAGAAACACTCTAAATATGGTGCATAATCATGAATCTAATGAATTTTTAGATGAACTTGACTATATTGCACGCATAGGTTCTTGTAATAAAACTGGTTCCACTTTTTTGAAGAACTTCGAGAACTTTCTACTCTTTAGTTAGTGGCTATGATGAAATATGGTATTTTCATAATTAATTTGAGAACTAAGGTACTTCAAATAAAAGCTAGATGAGCATGATTGTATTTTAGCTAAAAGAAATCTCTGACCCAGTTTAAAAACCCTACGCACTTGAATTACACGGAGTCGTAATTCACGTCTCTCCCTCGTACCAAGTACCTTCCAGCTTCACGGCCAAAACCCACCGAAAGCGAATCTACCACTAGATCTACGCAAGAGGGAACACCAGATGGTATGTGATGATAATGATTTGGTTATTGTTCTTCTCCATCGTTGCACATATTTTGCTCCATCACAATCCTAACCATTCAATTTATTGAAGTGCCTCTATAAAGGTCTAGGGTTAAGGATTTCACCGCCGCCTCCCTCATATCAACATCTCCATCCTATCACTGCAAACTTGGTTAGCATCAACACACCATCACCATCCAACGTCCTTATCATCTTGACACTGTTTTCAACGCAAAGCGATCTTGCATCTAATTTCCTTTTCTTTTTTTGTTTTTCTTTGATCTTTATGTGTATTGTCCCGATGCAATTAGGTCCTGTTTTTTATTTCATTGTATGGGAAGTTCAAATGACCGATAGGATTCTTAAGTCATATATTTTGTTATACGTAGTTTAACGTAGACAAAAATATCTTTTTATATGTTGTTTACTAGTGAACAACCTAATATGCCTAATATCAATAAAATAATACAAATTTTGGGTTATTTGGGTTATTCACAAAATGATTTACTTGGGTCACAAAAATATCCTTTGGAGACCTTTAGATTATTCACAAAGTAATTTAATTATGACCCGTACCCTTTTTTCTTTTTTGTTGGTAGATAATTAACAAATGTTCTTTAGTGTACATGTTGATAACTTCACCATATGTAAAATGGTTTGCTGGTAAACTGTTTTTTAATTAATTTCGTTCGTTTTCGAGAGAGAAATAGATAAGAAAAAGAAAAAATGTATCTACTATTTTATGTACCTTTTTAATTTCGTTTTTTAATAAGGATTTTAATTGGTTCTAGAACTTAAGAAATGGATCTTGTATTCAAATTAACTAAATTAAGAATTGTGCATTTTAGGGTGTTTGTAAATATTTGAAAAGGCTGAGTTGGAGATCATCATGAAAAAGTGACAAATGCTTCAAAAGTCCAAATGGCATTAGATGCATATGAATTTTTGTCCATTTATGAATTTCTTGACATTCTTTAATATTTTTTCCAGAAAGTAATAATTAAAGACACTTTAGTTAATATGAAAAATTAGAAATTTAGAGAATTGTACGCGTACATACATACCTGGAAGCCTTTGAATTTGATGAGTTCCTTCACTCGATCAACTATGAAAACGTCATCGTCATGGTCTACATACCCAATGTCACCTGTGTGGAGCCAACCTTGTTCATCTATAGTAGCAGCTGTAGACTTGGCATCATTCAAGTATCCTAAATATATATATATATACATATATGTGTTATGTTAATTAATTTAATTATTACTATCGGAATTAAGGTAGCTTGGCATGAAGGAAGCGTACGTATATATAGTACTAATTAACCTTTCATTATCTGAGGACCTCGGATACATATCTCTCCAGGTTGATTATATCCAAGGGATGAATGTGTGTGGGGGTCGATGACCTTGAGCTCGGCATTCCTAACAACACTCCCACAAGATCCTAACTTGGTTGCCAAAGGTTGTTTAGCAAATGTTGTACTCATAGACAACACAGGCCCAGCTTCTGTCATCCCATAGCCCTGTCTTGCATGCATATATATACAAAATTTCATGCATGCATGTTACGTGCATTAGACTTTAAAAAAGTAACTTTACGCGTGCTAGCATTAATTAATAACCATTCGATCAGGCCGGAACAAATTCCCAAGTAAAAAGGAAAAAAATAAAATAAAAGAAATAGTTACGTTCAAGTTAGTTAGATATATTGAGGAAATTAAGGAGATGTCATGCAAATGTAATGGCGCTACTGATCTATCATCAAGACATTACGTGCATTGTATTTAAAGAGAAGTAATTCTTTCACTTAATTCACCCTTATAATATTTATGCTTCACTGGCCAACTTGTAAAAAGATATTTTACCTTAGATAAATTAATTAATTTTGTATGTGAAAGAATCGCCTCCCTTTATTAAAACAACACCTAATCATTATGCAATTTTCGTGTATCAACCCTGCTCAAGTCTGTACTTAATAACGTACGTAGATGTTTGCTTAATTTAACAACCTCCTGCCTAGCTACATATAATGTTATATAACCTAAACCAGCCAACTATTTCCTTTTAAATTAGAAGCCAAAAAACTTCATGTGATCGCTTTATGGTGTATGGTTGACAAAATCTATTAGGAGTAGCATTTGTGAAATTCTTTTTGTTTTAAAAACCCGTCAAAGGATTTAGAATGTTTATGTGATAAATGACAGAATTGTCCTTCATTTTTTTTCAATATCCTTTTATTTGTTTGATAAATTACTTGTTAAATTAAACTACATCTAATTAAATTACACTATTAATAATTAAAATATACAAACTAAACCATGTAAAAAATTGAGTCATCACAAAAAAAATCGAGGCATTAGAAGGATTTCTTGTTCAAAGTAAACAATGAATATGCACACAAACCAAACAAGGAAGAAGCATCACGAGGCTTTCTTGTTTAACAATTAAAAAATCGAACCATAGATGAAGAAATCGAGATTGAGAAAAATTGAGAGATCATCGAAACAAGCAAGAATAATATTTCTACCGAGAATACCATTTATGTGGATTTCAATGGAGATACTTGAAGAAGGTATTAGTTGTTTCTCTCCTTCTTGAATCGAGTCGAGACCTAGTCAAATCTGTGATGTTGAGACCAAGAGGGTCGCCGCTGTGCTTTCACCGATATATGTTGCAGCCTCTTGATCTGCTGTCACCGGGTAGGGATGGAGGAGATGATCGACGATTAAATAAAGGGGAGGAGTGTGATGGTGGAGGGAGGCGATACGACCCGATAGTGGAGGAGTCACAAATTGAGGTCATCGCTGAAGTATAGGATAACTATGTAGGAGGCTAACGGTATGTTCCTAATTGTATTAACATGAGAGCAAACACCAAGAACACGCACAAGAATGATAATATTGAAATGCTTAAATGAATTAGGGTTAATTACATTGTTTATATACCTATTGGTATTTTCACAATATACCCTATACTTCTAGGATATCCGACTAGAAGCAAAACTATTCTAAAATGATAAAATGAATGCAACTTGGGTCTAACATTCTCCCCTTTGTGTTCATTGTACAAATAAAGCATGTAAACGGAAAATGTCTTCTTCGCTAGAGGAGTTGATCTTGAGCATAAACACAGAAAGATTGTTGAGGGAACCTTCAATTTCGGTATCCTTGTAACTATTCATCAAGCAAAAAAAATTATACTCCCCCTCGAACGTAGCTCTTGATCTTCAACAATGACTTGAAATATTTTCATAACCTTGCTCCCCCTTGATCTTTTGATCATATATCTTCTTATGGTAGACAACCGGTGAAAAGTGGTGTGGTTTTATGCAAATCTTCTCTTTAGAAAGTCTTAAGAGATGTTTGAATAAGCGAACCACAAATTTATATTTAAGCTCTGGCAAGGTGGGAAGACGTGCATTCCTGTTAGCATTTGAGAATAGTCTTCTTTTACTAACACGCACAATGGACGAGCAACACGGTCAGGAGTAGCGCGAGAAACACAACCACAATTGTTTTGAAAAAGAGTTTTATGTTTTGTTCCTTCAAAAGTATCTTTGCTTTCATTCCGAAGCTTTCTTCGAAGCTTGACACTGTTTATCAATTTCTCTGCGTAAGAAATTAGTCTAGAATATCATCCTTAGAGCATTTGGTTTTTGGATGCACAATACTTTTTAATGATTCTCCTGCATGGACTATTACGGGAACCACCTTGATTTCTTTTCCTTTGGAAGACTTACACATTTAAACTTTTTCAGAATAAGAAGATGTCGTAACCTTTTCTTCTACACAATTTTGTAAGTCTTGTTCCAATTTCTGAATTTTAAGCACAAAGTGATTTCTTTCAGTCTTCATGCGTTCTGAATGTGACTTGCTCTCAATATCCAACAATTTTTGCTCAAGATTTCTTATCTTGGCACATTCTTCGTCTCAAACTCGTGATATTTGTTTTCTAGCGTGTGAAGTTTTTCAGTCAATTCAAAAAGTTGTAGAGTAAGTTTTGCATTTTCTTGTCTAAATCATCTACTCTTTTTTCTGTTTGTTGGCACAATCTGCCTAGAGAATAAGGTTTTCTTTCTCCTTATGTAATTTGATAATTTCTTCTTATTTGGCACAAAGCATGGTTGATATGTTAACACCAAACATGATTGATGCTTGACAATGGATCTTTGAATGGAATGATAAAGGTGATGAATTGTGATTAAACGAAATACAATTAAATGAATTGTGATTGAATGAAATAGAATGGAATGAATTACAATTGATGGGAATTTTTTGAAATTGCAATTGGAGAATTACAAATCAGAATTGCAATTGGCAAATACAATTAGGAATTGCAACTGGCAAATATGATTGGGAATTGCAATTGGAATTATGACTAGTGGGAAAAGCAATTGCTCAACTGTGATTGAAATATCAAATATTGAGATGCCAAATACGATTGGGAATTGCAATTGCTCAAATACGATTGAAATATCAAATCTGAAATGCAATTGTAAACTGCAATGGCGGAAATACAATTAGCATACCAAATATGAACTACGATCAAATTTGGAAGAGCAATTGTGATTGGAGACACTATCGAACAAGAAAAAAGATAACCTAATTTCTCAAATTAAGCTCCTTTTACACTTGATTTTCAATATTGTGTCTTTGTAAACGAAACTACAACTTAAATCAACAGCCAATTTCGATTAAGCAAACCCAAATATATGATGATTTTATAGATCAAATATCAAAACCTTATGAAGGCAGTATGCGTACACCAAAAGAACTTATCCAATCAAAATAACTCACCTTTGAATCCATTACTATGCTCTAATACCAATTGTATGTTCTCAAGTGTATCAAATATCAATGGTATTAAAGCAAATTCATAATGATGAAGATGAACTTAGTATTAACGTGAGAGCAAACACCAAGAACACACACAAGAATGATAATATTGAAATGCTTAAATGAATTACGATTAATTACATTGTTTATATACCCATCGGTATTTTAACAATATACCTTATACTTCTATGAAATTCGACTAGAAGCAAAAATATTCTAAAATGATAAAATGAGCACAACTTGGGTCTAACACAGGTGGCTGGTGCGCTCTTATCGGCATCATCACCGCGGGTAAGCTCTCATCGTTGCTATCACTGTAGATGGAAGTAGGGGGCTGGAAATCTGGTTGTTGAGGAAGTATCAATGGATGGCCTATGGGTATGAAGAAAAGGAATTGGGTGAAAGGAGTAAAATGGTAAAAGGGATAAATCCTATATTTATGAATTTTGTAATCCTATTGTGGTGATTAAAATTTTAAAATCCCTTATTTAAAGGATTTGGTGGAATTTAAAGAAATCCTATCATTCAAATTCCAATGTCTAATTTTCAAATAAACACATTATTTTTCAGTATTTGAAATACAGATACCAAATATTCTTAGAAAATTTCATGAACCAAACAAGACCTTAAGGTTTAGTTACAATCTTGGACAAATTGATTGGTAAGTTGCATTTCATATAAGACAAAACACATGGGTTCCAATCCTATTCAACCTTTTTTTTAAAATAGGGATTTGCTGTTTAATTTGCTTTTGTTTTTATATGTATTTTACTAATCTTTGGTTTGTTTTTTGAAATTGAGGATGCACTACTTTGCTTCTGACTTTATAAATATTTTTGTTTCTATTTTCTAAAAGTTTTTAATATTTCATTTTATTATTTATTAAAAACAAGCTTAAGGTATTAAAATAAAATTAAAAGCTTAAAAAATGGAGGATTATTCTCTATGATGGTTGGTTCCGATGGTTGCCATTTTTGTTGAAGTATACATAATTATGTTGATCTCTAACTCTATAATTTGTTCATTTTTTCGTTAATCAAGAAAATTCTTTTTAAAAAACGTTACCCTGTAAGACTTTACGAAAATAAAGAAATCATATATTTTATTCTAATGGTTAAGAATGCAACCTTTAAAGTCCTAAATGTTGTTTTTTTGCCTTTTAATATAAAACAGAGTTAATTACATTTTTCGTCCCAGTTGTTTGACGACTTTTACTACTTTGGTCCCTAAATGACTAAACCTCTTACGAGATTGGTCACTAATCAAACTAAAAAAACCATATTACCCATGCCCTCATAATTTATTAATTTTCTTAATTTCTTATATAATAATAATTATTAAAAATATTTAAAAGAACCAATAAATAGCAAACCCTCCGTGGCCTGTAGTATACTAATTTTTTGGAATTTTTATGCCCTACAAGCCGCGGAGGGTTTGCTATTTATTGATTTTTTTAAATATTTTTAATAATTATTATTATATAAGGAATTAAGAAAATTAATAAATTATGAGGGTAGGGTTCGAGTTAATAGGTCATGTTATTTTCATGTTAACATATTTTCATGTTGACCCATTTTTGACCCAATTTAACTTCGTGTCTGATTCGGTTCGTGCCACTTTATTTCGTGTCAGCTAGGTTTGGGTTATGTTTCGGGTTGACTCACTTTTTCGCAAAGTTAAGGTATCATCAATTTTTGTTAAACTCATTGAAAAATATTTGTACAAGAATAATCCGATCGTGTTTCGATCAATTGGTATTCAGTTTTCGATTATTAGTATAGACTAAAATTTGGTCCGTTCGGGTTTTTGGTTCGAAACTTTCGTATTCGGTTATGGAGAATATGGAAACTAAATCACTTATGAAACCTCTTTTTAATGCCAAATGTGATTAACAATCTGAAATTTAGCTTTATGCCAAATGCGACTAATAGTGCGTTTAGAAATCAAGAATAAGGGAACTAAATAAGTTATGGAACCCCTTTTGTAATTTGTCCACTGAATTTTTCTTGCAAAAACGATTCATATATAGCTTGATGTTGTACAATAGTATTGTTCTTTTTAGTGACTAATTTTGTGACATGTTTCATATGAAAGTTAGTAGTGTCGACCGTGATGGAGAATATTATTTGAGACAAATTTGGTGGAATAGAAGGCATAAATTTTTTTAAAAGTTTTGTTGAAAGAAATATGTAAATTTGAATTTGTAATTGGTATATATAGTAGCTTAAATTTCTCACGTACATAAAAGAAATAAAAGGCGGCAAAAGTTAGTTCCATCATTTTAGCAACAAAAATAAAATATTTAAACATATGGCCCAAATCTAATGGAATCTAGGAAACAAAACATATTCATTAGTGTTATTATTTGTTATTAAATTGGTACAAGGGATTTTCCTGTATGAGTTTCTTGGGATGCAAGCCTCTTGATTAAAGCCTTCAAGATTTGTTCGCTTGATCTCTTCTATTAGAGCAAGTGGACTATTTAGTTAACCACCAAGGTGATGGTTTAAATTTGTTTATATTATATCATGTGAATTCAGAAAATATTTCGGTCAATCATTGTGATTTGTGATTTAGATTCCAACAAAAATTCAAAATTTATTTTGTTCAAAATAAACTAAAAGCACACAAATAGGTAAAAGTAAATATCATGACACAATTGTACTTTATAACTACAATTCTATTTTAACAACGGTCCTTTTTAATACTAAACATAAAACTGGCTTATCACCGTTAGCATGAGTAATCATGCTTTTCATTTATAGTGGCACAAAAAGCTTTATAGTGATAATTTTGACTCTTGACTTCATGTTCCAGGTAAAAATGAAAATAAAATCTCAAAAACAACGATAAACATATTGTGGCAAAATTTTATTGAGTATACAAAATATATGTGGACTCGTTAAATTCCATGAGTTTATAAAAAGGAAATGTTTTAAATTGAGTAAAAGTGTCATTTTACAAAATAAAGATAGTATTAATTGTAGTTTTCTTAAACCATGTGTTTTTTTATCTCATAGTAATTTTGGGAGGATGGAACAATAGTTATATAAGTAAACGGGTTTAATGGGTCAACTTCGGGGGTTGACCTGAACCTAACTCAAAAAATTCCGTGTCATTTTCGTGTCGACCTATTATTGACCCAACTTGTTTTCATATCATATTCGTGTTGACCCACGTCGTGTTAGGTTCGTGTCGGGTTTCAGTCGTGTCAAGGATTGTCAGCCCTATCCGCATAGGCCCTCACGAAACTAGATCTCTTTCTTTCTCTCTCAACCTCCACTACCACCGCCATTATCTCCACCATCGTCCGCCAGCATCAATATCTCCATCATCATCTGCCACCATCACCATATCTCTCACACCATCATCTCTCCACACACTTTCTTCACTCACCTTGCCTCTAATGGTGCTTTTACCGGCGACCATCCCCCGTCGATGCTGCTCCACCTTCGTCATCTATATCTAGTCCCAAACTAACTATGGTCGATCTCTTTATCTACACTATCGTTGTCTCCTGCTCATCTCTCTCTACTCTTGATCTAACCACCATCAATCTAGGCACCGCTATGGTAGGCAGGGTTTGGTTTTGATTCTAGGTTCGATTATGTGGGTTGTGTTTTTTACTTCGATTATGGGTTGTTGTGATTATCTTTGTTCAAAAACACTTAATTTGGTGGGGGACACTAAAAATCGGTTATAAATCTTCAATTTTTGGTTTAATTAATAGGATGCTTATCTTCAATTTTGGGTTTGATGATGCTCAATGTTAGTTATCATTTTGATTCCGTGTGTTATCTTGATTTCTGGTTTGATTTCGGTTGTTCTTGGTGAACAGAGATGGTTTAGGTGGGTTTGATTTTGTTTTGTTCTTGGTGGCCAGAGATGGTTGAGGTGGCCGAAGATGGTTGTGGTGTTCACGATGGTGGTGGGTGATGGTGGTGGTTAAGGTGATGATAGCAACACTCTTGTACAAGGGAGAGAGGTACCTACTAAAGAGAGGGGTTGGGGAGAGAGAGAGAGAGAGAGAGAGAGAGAGAAAGTGTGTTAAAGGTGAGATAGAGGAGAGATATCTAAATTTTTTCTTTTTTATTTTTTGTAAAGCAATTAAAAATAAGAAAATAAAGAAATTAATAGGGCATGAGTAAATTGGTTTTTTTAGTTTCAAAAATGTAATGAACTCTATAAGATAATATTAGTTTATATTTGTTTTTTTCGCTATATGAAAAACAATTCATCATTTACCCTAATAGTTGTATATATTAATATTAGTGATGAAAATTGAGGTTACATTTTAGATTATTTTTTATATATAGATTCGTTTACATGTATTGAATAAAAACTTGAAGGAACTAAAATAAATTTAAAGCCGAAATAATAATTTCTTCCTGTCACAAATTATTGGTAAATAAAACCGGTTTATAATATGTATATATGTTGACCAAATATTCAGTAAGATGTCTAGTAACAAACCTTTTGACTACTTGCTCTTAAAAAAATAAAAATACATAAAAGACCTTTTAACTAATCTGAAACTACTTCCCAACCAAATACTCTTGAGCCGTAATTTAATTTTGGCATTAGATAATTGGATCCCGGTCTAGGCCAGGGTACATGTTATAATGTCTTGTGGGTATGTCGACATGTGAAGTAACATGTATAAATGCGACATGTTTTGACTCGGTGAGGAGTAATTAACTAACAGAAAATGATCAAATACATGGAAAAATATGGTAATGTTCTATTTTCATTATTTTAAATTGATTTTGGGTAATGTTATAAAGTATTGTGAGTATGTCGATCAGCTATTTTGGGTAACTTACCTGACCGAAAATTGCTTGAGGGACTCTCCTTCTGAGACCATCTTCCAGCTCCTTCCCTAGCGGTGCTGCCCCTGACAACACCACCCTTATCGAACTTAAGTCGTAGCTCCCTACCATGGGATTCTTAGCCAAAGCCAGGACCAACGGCGGAACCACCGCCACCACCGTCACCCTATACCTTTGAATATGCTCTAGTAGTGATCTTATCTCAAACTTGGGCATCAACACCACCGAAGCTCCTGCTCTTAGCGAACATAACAGCACCGAATTTAGTGAATATATATGAAACAGCGGGAGCACGCATAAAACCACGTCGTCCTGTTTCAGATATAGGTTTGGATTTTCCCCGTCTACTTGTTGTGCGACGCTCGTGATCAAGCTCTTGTGCGTCAAGATCACACCTTTTGGCAGTCCTGTCGTTCCGGATGAAAATGGTAATGCCACGGCGTCGTCCGGGTTAATTGTTACATAAGGAATATCAATTTTCTTTTCGTCGCAAAGCACAGAGAAATGTAGGCACTTCTCAGGTGGGTCATCAACGGTGATAACCGGGAAATCTTGACCCATATTACGAAGCTTGGGGACGTACTGAGCCTGGGTGATTATCATCTTGGAATTTGAAGAATTGAATTGCTTAAATATTTCACCAGCAGTGTAGAAGGGATTAGCAGCGGTAGTGACGGCGCCAATCATGGAAGCTGCCATGAAAGTTAGTGCAAATTCGGCGCAATTCTGGAGGAGGATCATGATGACATCACCCTTGGAGATACCGAGAGTGGATAATCCGGCGGCAATTTGCCGAGAGAGAAGGTGGGTCTGGGAAAAAGAGTAAGTAGAACCGGTGGAACCGACAACAAGACAGGGTCTATCAGAGAATCGGGAAAGATTCTCGAAACAGTAGGTGTGTAGAGGGATATGGTTTGGGATGCAGGGCAAGTCTGGTAACTTGGATCTAAAGACAAGATGTCTATCAGAATCATCAGCGACATTATGACTATAATTATTATTGTGATCATTACTATTATTATAGTTATTACAAACAGAAGCAGACAAAGAAGAAGAAGAAGAAA
This sequence comes from Dittrichia graveolens, assembly GCA_038502395.1. Classification (NCBI taxonomy): domain Eukaryota; kingdom Viridiplantae; phylum Streptophyta; class Magnoliopsida; order Asterales; family Asteraceae; genus Dittrichia; species Dittrichia graveolens. The sequence goes on from JARJIL010000001.1 coordinate 8,098,487, forward strand.
CCAAGGGTGGAGGTGGGCGTGTTTCTGATTTTTGAGCTTCAACAGACAGCATCATGAAGAAGAAGAAGATGATGATGATAGCTCTTGGGTTTCTATTATGCGTTTTGAATTTCTTGATGCTTGTAATTTGTTTTTGATCTTAAGGGAATTTTTTGGAATTGTGTTGTAAAATATGGGTTAAGTTTGTGGAAGTAGAAGAGGAAGTGCAAGAGGGTGATTGATGACGAATGAATATGACAAAAAGGAAAAACAAAATAAAATAAATAGTTACGTACAAGTTAGTTAGATATATTGAGGAAATTAAGGAGAAATCATGCAAATGTAGTGGTACTATACATCTATCAACAAGACTTTACGTGTATTGCATTTATTAAAACAACACATGTTATGCAATATCCGCGTACGTGTATCAACCTCACCCAAGTTGCTACAAGAAAAAACGTTTTTTGCTGCTTTTTACGAACTTGTAGTCGCAAAAAGTCCACTAAAAGACAAAAAACTGGGTAACGGAAGTTTGACTTTCAACGCTAACCCTTTGCGGCGTCGCTGTTGTCACCAAAAGTATTTTGATTTTCTTTAATTATTTTTTTCCCACGAAAAAAGACGGGATCTTTTCCCACCTAAAAATTTCGACGTCGCCGCTAAAACCCACATGACGCCGCAAAAGGATTTCTAAATTCTTATATAATTTTTAGTTTTCCAAAATTTCTTTTTTTTATTGCTTTTATAATTAGAAAATAAGGTGTCGCTATAAAAGTCCCTCGCCGCAAAAGGTGTTACGGGTTATAAGGTTATGTTTTCATCTTTTCTCGAATTTTTCCTCTTGCGCGCCGATCTACTCCTCTACTCCACTGTTCTCTCTCTCCTCCGGCGACCCATCGCCGTTCTCTCTCTTCTCCAGCGACTCCGTCCCTCTCTCTCCGGTTCTCTCTCTCCTCTTCTCCTTTAAGCAAGTCACCACGTGCTGCTGCTCCGCGTGTCCTCCACCCCCATCGCTGCTCCGCCGCCGCTGCTTCTGGTAATGTTTTTATCGGGTTTGTTTTGGTTTATTTTGTTAGTATTTGTTGTTTATTTTGGGTTTTTGGTTGATTAGGAGGTTGTTTCTCCTCCTCCTCCTCCTCCTCCTTCCGTTGCCCTCCCCACCGCCGCCACCGTTGTCGGCAGTCTCGGTCCGCATTTGCCGGAAAAGTTAAGGTATGTGTTTTTCTTTTCTTTTTTATTAGTTTTAATATTGTTGTTAGATAATAATTAATTTGTGTTAATAATTTTAGTTAATTTAATTAGTTTCTTATTTTCTATATAGTTAATTATGTGTTAAAAAGTTTATTTGATTATGTTACATTATTATTTAGTGTTAATAATGCTAGATTATTGTTAATTAGTGTTAATGTTTAATTATTGTTAGTACGCTAATAATGTTAGAAATTAGATCAATATTAGAATAATTGTTAATTAGTTTACTTTGTATACATTAATCTAATTGCTAACAAGAAATTAGATTAACATTAGTTTTAATTTATTTGATGTTAATTACTTTTCGTAATTTTGTTAAAATATTTGTTCATTTAGTATTATTTAATGTTTTAAATTAGTTGGTAATTATTGTTAGTAAATTTGTTCTTTTAGTGTTAGTAATGTATTGTTAATTAGTAAGCATGCTAATTAGTTTTTAATTATTGTTAGTAATCATGTTAATTTCCTTCTTACTAATTACTTTTTAATGGAAGTTTTAATGTCAAATCAGTTCCTTGTAATTGTATATATAATTCGCGTGTGTGGGCTTAGAATACCCGCTTGAAATTGATTTTGAAATTAATTTCGGGTTGTCCCAATGTTGGGACTGCTATTTGAATACTTTGTCTTCTTTATAATGTGAATGCTTGTTACATGGTTGGGTGTTTACCAAAGATTCGGTTGTCATTTTATGTATGCTTCCTAGGTATGTATTTCTGTATATATTTGGGAGCTAGGGGTAACTGCTACAGAATTTTAAACGACCAATCGTGTAATATGCATTCACATATGAGTTAAGGTATTCAAAATGTGGGTTAGGATGGCCACCTTACTACAAACCACTCACAATTCCTTAGTATAAAATTTTAATACATGATTTTTATTCTTAATAAATATGATAAGTTGTGAACACAGTTATGACGATTCATAAGAGTTGGATTACTTTAGCAAATCGTAGTTGTTGGGGAGATAATCACTTCACCCTAATAATCAACTCTGCCTATCCTAAAACATAGAATTTGATGATAACCAAACCCTACATTCAGTATGACTTAGAAAGAATTCAACCATGTGTTGTTTGAATCAGTTTATGTAAAAGTATGCTAAGTATAGAACCATTAGCTGACCATCAGTTGAGCATCAGATCCTACTCAATGTATCAGCCAAGGGATATCAGCCAAGGAGCATCAGATGAAGAAAACAAGTAAAGAAGACCATCAGCTGAGGAAAATAAACCATCAGCTGAGTGAAGAAAGTTGATCAGCTGAGTGCCTACACCATTAGCTGAGCAAGAACTTTGTTCCGCTACTCCATCAGCTGAGTGAACAAATGGATCAGCTGAGGCCCAGAGCATCAGCTAAGTAAGCCTTCTCTTACACAAGTCATCTCTCCACATAAACTAATGTATTTGAATGATCAACTGAGCATTCTTGATCAACTGATCATACAAATACATGAGCTTATGTCCTCCTAAGCTTACTATTGATCAGCTGAGCATCTATATGATCAGTTGAGCAATATGTATCAACTGAGTCCTAGCAAAAAGTGATCAACTGATAGGTTTTGTCAACTGAGTAGTGAATATCAGAGTTTCTAGTACAATCTGTTAGCTGAGTCGTGTAAAATGTCAAATCTGCACTATCTTTTCAGATTGTAAGTCATATGTAAAAGGCAGAACATGTGTTGTTCTATTATGCCTTAGATCTTTGTTTGTAAAAGTAAAAATGCACTTTTTGGATCAAGTATGAGACAAAAAGGTTTGATCTTATCCTCTGAAAAAGGATAATGATACCTCAAACAGACGAAGATCTTGAAGATTTGTTCAAACAACTAAGTATGGCTGGCAATCCCATACTTGGTAAAGTCAAATCAAACAGAAGCATGGTGTTGATTAAAGTACAAGCATGGAAAGGGAAAGAAACTTCTACACGACAGTAGATGTGGGTTTTAATATTTTATATTGTGAATGGCTTGCACTTTTACAGAAAAGTACAATTACTTTTATCAATCTATTGATTAAAGTAACTTTACTTTTTACCCACTACCTTTACAAATAAAATATTATATTTCCACATCCTCTTTGTCTCCTACCTTCATGCAACCGGATACATCAAGATCTCTATATATACATGCATGGTGAACATGCAAAATACAACACAATGAAGTCTCTACTCCACAGAAAGAAAATCTCATCAGTTGAGAAATTCGTAGAGTTTAAGCATTGTGTAGAATCAAACTTGTTCATGTGTTGAACACTCAATATACATTAGTTGTTTTAGAGTTAGCTTGTCTATGTGTTAGACAAATAGATTGCCACCTTTTATTGTACTTAGAATTTTCGCTTCTAGTACATGTAATTCTTGATTCAATATCAATAAGAATTATATAAAAGTATATCAGTGTGTCTTTAAATTTTTTAAAAGCTAAAGTTTGTATTCAACCCCCCATTCTACAAACATTTGTTGTTGTGTACTCAATCTGGGACTAATAGTAGTTGTGATGAATTTTTTTATGATCTTGACGCATTCCTCGATAGGTGTAATGACCACTTAAATAGCTCTGGTAGATGTTGTTGCCCATGTGAGAATTGTAATAGCCATGTATTTGCCCTGCTTAGTACACTTATGGTTCACATACATGAATATGGGTTTAGCTCGGCCTACACAACATGGAGGTTTCACGAGGAACCATTAGTTCCTCGAGCAGCACATGTCGGTCTTGGTCAAACGACCAGTGAGTTGCATGAATACCTTAATGAACACAAGTGATACAAATGAAGAACTTGGTGAATTATTTAAGTTAACCACCATAAAGCTATACCCTGGTTGTGACTCGATGTCTTCGCTTGACTTTTTGGCAAAGCCGGGGCACATGAAGGTCATCAATAAATGGACTAATACTTCATTTGACCAATTGATAGAAATGCTTAGGGTTGCATTTCTGACAGCAAATATTCCATCATCACACTATGAAGCTAGGAAGATAATGAGAATTAGGTTAGGATATGTACCTATCCATGCTTGTATGAACGACTGCGATTTATTTTGGGATGAATACAAAGATTTGCATAGTTGTCCCATATGTTTTGAGAGTATATGGATAGACAAAAACACTAAGGGGAAGAAAGTTGCTAACAACGTATTGCATTACTTTCCTTTAAGGTCTAGGCTAAAGTGTATTTATAGCTCAAGACACGTTACAAATCCTATGACTTAGCATGTTACTGGTATATGTAGGGGAGATGGTAAGATGCGTCACCCGGTGAATGGTACAACATCGAAATATTTTGATGCAAGGTATATAGATTTTGTGGCAGAACCTACAAATGTCAGATTAGGGTTGTCTGCTAATGGTTTCAATCCGTTTGGAAAAATGAGTACTTCTTACAACATGTGGCCGGTCATATTGACAACATATAATACGCCTCCATGGTTATGTATGAAAGAGTCTTCATTCATGCTAACCTTGTTAATTCTTGGCCCTAAATCACTTGGGAAGGATATTAATGTTTTTTTAGGCCATTGGTTGATGAATTGAAGAGTCTATGGTCTAACAAAGTCCGAACAAAAGATGCCACTATAGGCAATGTCTTCACAATGTATGCAATGCTTTTATGGATCATCAATGATTTTTCTACTCATAGTAGTTTGTTAGGTTGGAGTGGTCAAGGCTACTTAGTGTGCCCTACATGTAATGTGGACACCCATCCATTCATGTTCAAGGTAAAACCGCTTATGTTAGTCATAGAAGATTCTTAGGCCTAAAGCATCATTAGAGGAAGAACAAGTCATTCAATGGTAAAGACGAGACTAGACCTCTGAGAAAATTAACCAAGGGTATTATATTAAGTCAACTTAATAAGTTCTCGCTCCATATTCTGGGAAAACATGTTTTTATAGGGGCAAGAAGGGAAAACGTGATACATCGGTTGACTTGAATTGTGGTGAACGTTTCTTGAATATTGGTCTTCTCTTAAGCTAAAACACAATTTGAATGTCATGCATATAAAAAACATCTGTGAGAATTTGTTGAATACATTGTTAATGAATGAGAAATCTAAAGACACTATTAAGGTAAGGAAAGACTTAGAAAAAATGAACATTTGACCTGAATTGTGGGTCACAACTAACGGTCGCAACAAGGTCTTAAAGCCCCATCCTAAGTATTCTTTCTTAACTAACAACATAAAACCTTTTTGTAAATTTATCAACGGATTTAAACTACCTAATAGATTTGGCTTAAATTTTAGAAAGAAAGTCTCTGACAATGATAGCAACATAACGGGGCTAAAGTCTCATGACCATCATATAATGATGCAACTACTACTGGCAATCCTGACCCAAATTCTTAGTTACGGGCCAATTAGGATTTTAAAAATAAAACTTTGGGTTGTATTGGGCTTTCATAAATGTTTCACCAGGTCAAGTGGGTGGAAAAGAAATAAGAAACGCAAGGTACGGGTCAGTGCAGGTGAAAGAGATATCTGTGAATGGGTGATTCTCGCCCATTCGCCATTGTCATTGCCCTAGCTGACTCCTTCTGTCTCCTCACTCGAGTACTCGACAGTCGACGTGTTTCTCGTCAATCGACATCGGTGAGTCGTATTGCAACAGTTCTCGATGCCGACCCTCTTTCCTCGCCGGCCCCCTCCTCTCTCGACATTCGACCTCAACTCTCGTTGGTCGCCATCGGAGATTCGTTGAACATAATTTCTTGACATCATTAGTCACAATTCTTTTTCATGCGACCAAGATTTCTATGCACGTATTTTGATTATGGTTTCAATGAATATTCTTTGAAAATTTAAAACTAATGGCTCTAATTCTAGTTTTTGGAAATCAGTTGTGTGAGAGCAATCAATAGGTTTGGAATTTTTTTCCATGAGAACCACGAATTGTTATTCAGTAAATAGAATTTTCTCAGAACAATCAATAAAATTTTCATGGTTCATGGCAATTGTTGAATTTGAGATAGTTATATTATTTGTTTTTAATTTCGTAGTTTGATTTTGACTTCAACGGTGTGATTTTTTCCTATCCCTATCTTATTTTGCTCAATGTGGAAAAAATCTTATCTTTGTTCATGAGTTTGGTTCTTCAAATTTAACCTTTCTATCTATTGTGTTTTTGTTTCCATCTCAAAAGACGGTCAAAATACATGAATTTGTTCATAGGGCTTTCTCTATGTTCTCTATCCTATTAAAGTTGTACACTATGAATTGGAAGGTTACACATCATGCTGGAGAAGTTGTAGATTTGACTTTATCTACCAACTTCAAAGTCCAATTGCTATTGTTTTAGTTTCTGTTCTTCATAAGTTTTTGAAAACAATGGCAGTTACTTATGTTTTGTAGAAAGTCTCATATAGCAAATTATATTGTATTTATATATAGTTACTGAATACTGATCAAGATAGATTTGAGAATACACTTGATTAGAGACCCATTTAGCCAATTCTTTTAACTGTGTTTATGACCTACCGAGGATCATGAAGTGTGTTATGACCCATTTAGCAAAAGAAGCCAAGGTTGTGCATAAATTAGTGGATTTCTTTCCTTGTGTTTACTGTAGCTATGACAAATTTGAAATGAATGTGAAATGGAATTTGCCTTCCAGCTTGTGTTTATTGTTTTCTTGTTGTATTGTTTTTTTCAAGAAATTAAAAGATTGAAGACATTATCTACTTCAAAAATTGAACGAACTGATTTCTAATAGCAGCAAACTAGTAATTGAATTTTAAGTTTTCTTTAACAAAAAATTTTGATCCGTTTTATACTTTATTAAAATTACCCGTTTGGACCCGATCCCGTTACCCAAACTGACCCAACCGGTCCGTTTTGCCACCTCTAGATGCAACGGTTGTTGCCACTTGGAGTGAACGCGTAATTAGACCCAACTATTTCTACACCAATAATTAAGCTCTACTTTTTCTTCAAGCAAATTTGTGCTCGAAACTTGATGATGCAAGACCAAAAAAAGCTGAAAAGAAGTTGATCTCAATATATTATATAATTTCAAGCAAATATTCCCTCCTGTATTTTTTTTTACATAATGATTCATGTGGTTATGCATTTATCTGAAGAGTCTATTCAAGGTGGGCCTGTGTTACATGAGGTGGATGTATCCATTTGAAAGATACATGAAAAATTTTAAAAATTATGTTTGAAATAAAGCTAGGTTGGAAGGTTCTACAGTGGAGGGATATGTAGACGAAGCCTTAACTTTCTGTTCAAGGTATCTTGAGTGTGTATTGACAAGATTTAATCAACTAGACAGAATTGAGGATGATCCATTTCCAACACGTGAGTTGGTACTTTTTCTACAGAAGACAACTGTAGCGCTCGGATTTAGTGGAGATTGTGGTGATGATCCTCCCGGTGGTAATTCGCAGCCAGCTTCGGGCGGTTGTGGCAGTGATGGTATTAAAAAACTTTGGAATGTTTTTTATAGTTTAATTTCATTACTTATATTTTTAATTTGTTCGCTTGAATTTTTAGGCCGCAAGAAAGGACGTGGGGAAGCCTACAATGTGGATTTGAGGAGGGTATGGAAGAAGAATGGGAAGCGACACTTGCCCATTGAGTTTGACGACATTAGATTGAACGACACGTGGACCAATTGGGGATAATTTTAGGTTCTTCACGAGCTTAATTGGGACTATGGTGAGGGAGGTCCTATATTGATACCCAAGATGGGATGAAGTACTAGAAGACATGAAGATGCCTTTATTTCCGTCGATTGAGGTTTCGCTTAAATTTTTTTTATACTTTGTAAATTTGTAAAACCTATAAAATAAATTAACTCTATAAGGAGTAATGTTTACTGATTTGCCATCAGTGTCCTTTCCTAACTTGAGGGCAGTGGACATGGGTGTTTTCATTGAAGAGCAATTTTCAAATTCAAATTTCTTAAGTAAATCATTGATACCTTGAAGCCCCTAAAGGCAGCATAGGCTAGGAACATCCTAATTGCTTCTAGTCTTGCCATAAGGGCAAAAGTCTCATCAAAATCAATGCCTTCTTCTTGACAGTAGCCCTGTGCAACTATTCTTGCTTTATTTATGATGATTAAGCCTTGTTCACCCATCTTATTTTTTAGCACCCACCTTGTTCCAATAATAGACTTGTCCTTAGGTCTAGGCATAAGAGTCCAAACATTGTTTCTAGTAAATTTTGCCAACTCCTCTTGCATGGCATTAACCAGTGGGGATCATTTAAGGCTTCATCAACTTTTTTAGGTTCAATCATAGAGACAAATTCAGAAAACAAACAAAACTTGCATGCTTTTGATATAGTTCTTACTAGATCCTCTATTTTACCAATGGCCAGTTCATGTGAATGATATTTGTGGTCCTTGAATGTAGTTTGGATATTTGAGAGTATTGGGATTTTGAATTTGGATTTGAGGAGTTGAATTTGATTGAGGATTAGCTGATGTAGTTTCTTCTTCTTGTTGATAAGCTGAACTAACTTCAGTAGCACTATCCGTGGGTATCTTTACTGAAGATGGAATATTTGAAATGGAATTAGAATCCAATGATGTTGAGTTATTCATCACATCATTCAGCAGAGGGATGGATTTACTTAAAGGTGAATGTGTATTTATAGGAGTTAGGTTTAGAACAGGTTCTTCTAAGTCATCTTCAATAATTGGTGAAGGTGGACCATCTTGCATTAGGTCATTGAATTCCTCACTTGAAACATGATTAGTAAAACAGGTAGCAACAAAGTCATTTTAATTGAAACTTACATTGATTGATTCTTCAATGACTTCGGTTTTAAGGTTGTAGACTCTGTAAGCTTTGGAGATCATAGAGTATCCAACAAAGACTTCTTCATCAGCTTTTGGAGCAAACCTTTGTACTTGAGAATAAAACATTAACAGCCAAAGATGTGCAAAAAACTAATGTTTGACTTTCTTCCGTTCAGCACCTCGTATGGAGTTTTGTTTTGCCTTTTTATCACAAGGGACTTATTTTGAGTGAAATATGCACAACTCACAGCTTCAACCCAGAAGTTGAAATTTACCCACTTTCACACAACATGGTTCTGGCATCTTCAATAAGAGTTTTGTTCCTTCTTTCAACTACACCATTCTGTTGTGGGGTCTTAGAGTAGAAAAGTTTTGAGATATCACCTTCTCATCATAGAACGCTTCCAGAGTTTGATTTTTGAACTCAGTTCCATGATCACTTCTTAGCATCCTCACCAAGTTTCCATTCATCAATTCCATCCTTTTGATAAAACAAATAATCTCCTAAGGATCCTCACTCTTGGCTCTTAAAAAGAATACCCAAGTGTATCTTGAGAACTCTCCCACCATAACTAGAGCATACTTACTTCCACCAAAACTAGCAGTTGCAAACAAGACCAATTAGATCCATGTGTAACATGAAGAATGGTTCAGTAATAGAGAAAACTTTCTTGGATGGAAAAGATGTCTTGTGTTGTTATCCTTTCTAGCATTCAAAGCTAGGTTTGGGCTTGGAATAAGTCAGTGAAGGCAGTCTTGACACTAGTTCACCCTTGTTTAGCTTGTTGATATTCTTGAAGTTCAAGTGAGAAAGTCTCTTGTGCCATAACCAGTTTGTGTCTGTTACATTCTTGGAATACAAACAGGTTTCTTTAGAATATAAACAGGTTTCTTTAGAAGGATTACCAGAAGACATGTCCAAAATATACACATCTTTGGTTCTCTTGGCACTCAATACTTCTTTCCTTTATTGTTGATTATGGAAATCCCTGTCTTGTTGAAATAGACATCATTATCTCCATCACACAATTGACATAATTGTATTTCAGTCCCTTAACTAAACATATGACACCTTCGATAACTTGAGATTCCCATTATGAAGCTCACCATAATTATTGGTCTGGCCATGGTTGTAGTCACCAAATGTTACCTTAGGACCTTTCTCCTTCTTGTAGTTACTGAACAAAGCATTGTCTTCTTGAAGGCATTTAAAGGCCTTATGTTCTTTACTTCCACACTTATAACATTTTTTATTTTTAGTGGCCTGGAGTATTGAACAACATTCTTAGAATGCCCATGAGTTACCTTGTCAATCCTTTGATGACTATGGGTCATTAACCGACTAACTTGACCACTCAACTTTTGCAGTTGATCCTGTAAGTTTTTTAGGGCTTTACTAACAGACACCAAATTGATCTTTGGATTTTGAAAGTTTTTGACCAACCTTTGATGTGGTAGGTTTAGAAGCAATGAGAGCATCATACTTATACTCACAGTTCTTCCTATTAAAAAAAGTTAAGTACTTCATGATCAGCTAAGCAGTAATCAAAGGAGCTATGATCAACTCACAGGCCATCAGCTGAGCATCTATCATCTGCTTTTTGAACAGCTGATACAAAGTATTAGCTAATGATTCTTCTGTTTGCACAACACTTAGTTTTAACTGATCTGTTTTTAGGGATTGACAACATAATGTCTCTTTGGTATCAACACATGAATCCTTATCTTTACTTACATCCTTTCATTTATTAACCTTAGCATTGTTTTTGCATTTTGAAACAACACGGAAGTTGAATAAACTATGTGAGTGATTAAGTCTTTCTCATGAGATCTCAGTTTTAACAAATCTATTGGTGAATACACTATTTCCTTTAACAACCTTGTGAAAGGTTTGTGGCAGAATGTCAGCTTTTTCTAAGATATTCACATTTTTAGTAGAATCAACACAACTAGCAGCTTTTAAGAAATTTCCTCCTATGATAGCTTGAACTTGTTTAGGAATATGCTCATTGACACACTGAGTGGTCTTTGCAGCAGAGATACGCCAAGATTTAACTACCATTTGAAGGTCATTGAACTTTTGAGTTGTTTCATTGGTTTCTTTTATAAAGAATTCATTAAATATCTTTTGATTTGCTAATTCATCATTCAAAATAGTTATCTATTTAAGTTCCTCATCTTTAAGAGTTAATTTTTTCTTAAATGATACTAGTTTTGCTTTTAGCTTCTTTTCTCATTTAATAGCAGATTGGAAATCAACCCACAAGTAATCAAACATGGAGTTCTTTTCATTTTCATCATAGGTTGCAAATTTACCAACCTGGTAAATAAAAGAAAGATCCCAGTTGGTAGCAGTGCATGCTTTAGCAGCATGTTTCATATCCTCATCAAAAGAGCTACTACTACTAGTATTAGACATCAAACAAAGCTTGGCAGAGATCTACTTATCTTCATGAGAAGACAGATCTTCCTCAGTCCAGTCCTCTTCTTTGTCTATAAGAACCTTTCCTTGGGCTTTCTTCTTCTTTTTCTTCTCAAGAACAGTAGCAAGAAGCTTCTTGTACTAAGCTTCATAATCCACTTTACCTTCTTGCTTTGACATAACTTTTGGTCTAGGGGTACTCTTGAACCTACAATCACCGGCAATATGACCAACTTTGCCACAAGAGTAACACTCGGCTGTGGAGACATCAAATGATGATTTGAATTTGGCTTTGTCATCCTTTGGGATGCTATTGCTAAACTTCTTAACACCCTTTCCCTTCTTAAAGGGTTTGAACTTCCTAACTAGCATGGCAGCTTGTTTAAAGACTGTCTCAAGACTCTCCAAGTCTACATTCTCTCCAATCTCTTCCTCAGCTTCACTCTCCTCCTCTTCTTTATCACTAGAGTTTTCATTAACAACAATAAAGCTCCTCAATCGGCTATCTTTAGAAACAAGGGCAGTAGATGGTGTTTTGACCACTTCCTTCATCTCTTGGCTGACTATCTTCCTCTGCTTAGTAGATTGCTCATGGTTCAATAGATTGCCATAGAGACCAACAAGGGACATACCCTTCATCCTCTCACTATGTCTAAGTACAATAACAAAGTGATCCCAAGACTCGTGAAGAGAGTCCAAGAACTTGTTGACCAAGACAAAGTTGTTCTTGTTCAAATCTGGCCTTTTAAGGTCATTCACTAGGTAGTTGAACCTAGTGCAGGTCTAGTGTAACAGCCATGGTTTTCAAAAATTGAGATTTACAATAACTTTTTCTACTCAATCAGATTCATCGCAACGGAAGACTTTTAAACATCATATTTATTGAAACAGATAAACCGTTTTAAACATTCATCAAGCAAAACCACAGTTACACCACAAAACACATCATAGTTTAAACTTTGTTCGTTACACAACCACAAGTTGATAAAATGTATTAGCATAACAAAAGTAAACTACCAATAGCCCCCATCTCACAAGGCCACGCACCTAAGCAACCTGCACGAGCATAAGACATATTTCAAAGAAACAAACGTCAGCTTTCGCCTCGTGAGTCAGCTTAGTTAACATCACAAAATCATCATTTAAAATATTCGCAAATATATTTAGGTTAAGGTATTAAATCCCAAACCGTAACTTGACCCACCCGCATAGCATCGTAAATCCCCACCTGGTCAAGTATCATCATATAACATCTTTAAATCATCATAATCATCTTTTAACTTCATTAACCTCATAAACATCACAAATCATCCTATTGGGGTCTATCAAGACTATCATCAACATTGCTACCCCAAACATCGCATGTGTGCCCGACAATCGCTAAGGTTCCAAGGTCCATCCGCAAAGATACCATATGCGTGCCTAGCAACTACTAAGTCCAAGGTCCATCCGCATTGGCCCAAATTCACTAAGCGTGTCCAGCAAGTATGGTACAATATGGGGTGCGACTCCTACTTGTACATACACTCCCGTAATCCATCCGCTATAGTTACTCCGACATAAGTCGTTCAGGTAAAAGTACAAACGGTGCTCCCAACCACTGGGCCCTCCTTTTACCCACGTGACGTTTTGCACATGACCCTATCTCTATGGTCAATACATCTAGTGTATAAATACACCATGTGTTGCCAAAGTTATCTAGAAACCCGGCAACCAAACATCTCATTGCTAGCATATCCTAGAAGGCATACTTTTCCTACTAGGCATCAATATTTCATCTCTGAGTATAACTACCCCTTCCCAAATCATCATGTCCATCATAAAACATCAGATCATATATCTATAAGCATATATGCATGCGTCATATTCATCGCATAAATCAATCGCATATTATCATTTAATAAATGAGCATGCATTAGGACAATCATTAATCTACCATAAACATTTGTACCGACATATCATCTTAAAAACCATTAATATTATCAAAACACATTTTGTCTATATGCTCGGTTTTGTAAAACAACTGAACTCACCTTAGTCTGGACAACGAAACACACGATCCCGAAACAACAAGCAACGCTCACGAATCAACCAGTCCACGAACTCAAACACCGCAAATAACCTATGAAGGTCATTATATTAAAAACACGATCTCTTAGTCTTAAACAAGTCTAATCTTGCCCAAAACACTAAAAAGTGCCAAGGGATAAATCCCGACTAAAGATTTACGTGCCACGAGCTTGGAAACTTCATAAAACGCATATAAACGACATGTATGCGGTCCAAAACACCAAATAACCGAAATGGAAGCATAAGATTAGTGAAATATACCTCTCGGGTTCACCCACGCGAAACTATGGTCAAAACAACGCCCGTAGTCGAATCTCCGATCTTCCCGAACCTTAGATACGAGCCCCAAACGAAACCCAACACTCCTACACGACCACACCCTCGGGTTCTCTCGAAAAATTGGTAGAGTAACGGTTTAGGATGTCAAAAACTTGCTCAAATCGACTAAAAAGCGAATTTATTTATAGCCACTGAAATCCGCCCGACGTGTCGCGTCGAAGAGTGAAACGCGTCACGTTCCTAACAAACGCTAAACCTGCCACACGCAACAACTGACACACGCTATCGTCTGACATACGCTACACTCGACGTGTCGCGTCGAGTAGCCGGACGCTTCGCGTTCGACCCTTCTTTCGAATTTTCTTTTATTTTTCCAAATTTTAATATTTTATTTAAATAACAATAATATTCCTTAATTATCATTATAATTAAATAAACTCCATAAAATATTATTTATTTCTCCACTAAATAATATTACAATATTTCTTAAAATTCCGGTCGTTACATCTGGGTAAGACTTTCACCCATGTGAGCAAAGAAGAACTCATACTCATGGTTAAGAAGAAGCCTTTTGTTTTCCTTGACTTCCTCTGTGCCTTAATAGGCTATGGTCAAAGTGTCTATCATCTCTTTAGCAGATACACAATTAAGAACTTGATGATAGATTTAATTTGGAAGAGTAGAGATAATGGCAGACCTAGATTTGACATCAAGATTCACCAGCCTCTTGTCTTCATCAAACCATTAATGAATAGGCTTTGTTATCATCCTATCGGTAGAAGGTTGATCATCAGACTCTTCAGTTAGATTTAGGATGGACACAGGGATATAAGGACTATTACGAACAATGTCCAACATTCGAGCATCCAAGGTAGACAGAAAGAGAAGAGCTCTACTTTTCCAAATAGAAAAGTTCTCTGCATCAAACATGGGACACCTTGTGAGTGAACCAGTGTTTGGTAGGTGTGCTGAAGCAGATGACGAGGCCATTTTGTAAGGGGTAGAAGCAGTTGTAGAGTAAGCAAAACAAATCAAGATATGGATTATCTAACCTGCTCTAATACCAATTGTTAGTCCCGGATTAAGTATACAACAAAAAATGTTTGTAGAATGGGGAGAGTTTGAATACAAACTTAAGGTTTTAAGAATTACATGTATAAGGAAGTGGAAATTCCAAATACTATAAAAGGTGGCAACTAAAATGTCTAACAAATGGACAAACTTCTTTAAAACAACTAATGTTTAAGAGGTCCAACTTATGGACAAGTTTTCTACACTAATGATAACTCTAAAACTTGCTCTTGCTTAAAAGCTTAAAGCTTATTTTTCGAGAAAGATAATAGATTAAGTGTATCCTCGTACTTCTTGTATGTTGAGGATGCAAAGATATATATAAAAGCCCGGCACCATGTTGAATGAGGTGTTGGAGACAAGGTAGTATATGGAAAATAATATTTTAATCATAAAGTAAGTAGGTGAAAACTAACATTACTTTAATCAAGTTTCAATAAAGTAAATAGTACTTTTCTAAAAAAGTGCAACCCACTAACTATATAATAATATTATTTACCATACTTTTGTAACACCCGAAATTCAAAATTTTATAATTTAATAATCTAAAGAAAGTATTAAAGTTTTAGTGGTTTTCCTAATTGAGATTAGGAGTTATTTAGAAATCTGAGGGATTAAAGTTGTTTAATTGAAAGATGAAAGGTTGAAGGACTACTTATGTCATTTTCCCAAAGATGTATATATATATAGCCAACTTTGACCTTGAGTTAGTCAAAAGTTTCAAAAACCATTTGAATATACATGTATACTTGAGAGCTGCCTATTTCTACTTCAGTTGATGATCAAAAAACAAAAGGATTAAAGTAGCCTAATCTGTTCCTAGCAACCCTACAATCAAAGGTATGAACTTGTTAACTCTTTTCTTGAAATTTTATGGGTTTAAAGGTTCTAAAGGTGATTTATGGATTATAGAAGGTTTATTGTTGTTATTATGATGTTTTTAGTTGTTTGGGGGATAGCAAAACACCTCAGTAGCATTAGAATGAATTAAAGATAAGTATTTATGGAATTTTGGCCATGAATAGCATGGCAGTCAGTGTAATTGCTGTTGTGTATTGAATGACATGGGCGTGACCCTCAAGATCCAACCGTGCCCCAGGGCGTACCTGAGGAGGCACGGGCGTGACCCAAAAGGGTATGGGCGAGCCCTAGTATTTTTAGGCCAGGGTGACTAGTCAGCATAATACGGGCGTGCCTGAGTTAGGCATGAGTGTGCCTTGTATTTGTGTAGTTTTCCAGTTTCAGTTTCAAGTATGAGTTTAATATTTTAAATTGTACATTATGTGTAGGACGATATTGTGAGCATAATACACCGAGATATTTGAGGCATAACTCTGTGATATAACTTGATTGCTGAGGTGAGTCTTCTAGACTGCTCTTCATATCTGCAGCATGTGTGTTATCATATCAGAATACTAACATGTAATGTTATTCATATGTGTGTATAAGCGTACTACTATGTGTAGTAAGGCTCAGATGTGGTACAGTACTGTGACCTTGTTGCTGCCTTAGGTCTAGAACCAGAGGCTAGCATTGATTGCCAGACATACGTGTATCATCTTTATATGATTTTATACGTGTGTTTATATAATGTTTAGTTTGGAATACTCACTAAGCTCTCGTAGCTTATCAGATACTGTTTGTAAAATGTTTTGTAGGTTTTAGCAAAAGCAAGGGTAAAGCTTTGGTTTGACTACCTTTTTGATAAACTTTTGATATACATAACGCCTGGTTTGTAAACATTAAATTTTTGGTACTAAATATATGTATGTATCTTTTGATACATTAGATTTTCGACGATTTACGCTTCCGCAATTGTATAAAACTTTCAGATGTGTATACTTTTATGTGAATTTATATTAAAAAATCAATTTTGAAAATTCGGGCGTTACAACTTTATGCCTTGTAACTTTAAAATTCTCTTTCCATGATTGTACTTTAATCAACATTCATGCTTCTTTAGATATGACTTTACTAAAGATGTAGTTGCTAGTCATACTTTAGTAGTTGAGCAAATCTTCAAAAAAATTTCTTTGAAAGTAACGGTATCCTTTTCTAGAGGATAAGTTCTATCATTTTTGTCTCATTGGTGGTACAAAAAATGCAAATACTTTTACTTAAGAACATTTACATTAAACAACAAAGTACACTAATGAATAATTAAGGTAAACTTCACGACTCGGTTAATCGAAAAGTACTAAACTGACATGATAAGGTGACTCAGCCTAAGTGTTGATTGCTCAGCAGATAACTAAGGACTTAGCTGATAACAGAGTGCTTAACTATTTATGGAATGCTTAGCTAATCAAACTGTTAGGTTAGAAAAGGCATAAGCTTATCAACCTAGATGATCAGTTGACTAGAGATGTTCAACTGATCATTCATAGTGATGAGTTTATCAAAACGAGACTAAGTGTTGAAATGGTATACTTAGTGTTAGTCCTATGTTCAGAAAAGTTAGATTTGATGAGACAAACCATAGATATGTATAGATGATAGGTTAAATATTACGAATTATGTAAGTCTGTTGTAGACTGACTAGTCAGCTTAGGTTGAGTAGTCAGCGTACAAACAGATACAGAGTTTTCTATGTAAGTACTAGATAACTCAGTGACTTCTAAGCTGAGATAGGTTTCAAGAGTGAAGACTTGAAGAATTGAAGACTTGAAGATTCAAGAACCAAGGATTCAAGAACTCAGCTTGACAATGTCAAGCTAAGTAAGTCAGATCAGCGCCAGAAGTCAGTTTAAAGAATTTAAGTAAGTTTTAAATTCTGCCATAAACTCACAATATCTACGGCATTTAAATTAGAGTATCTGAACCTAATTTAAACTATCTATTAGTTGGATAGAAATCTCAAACGGAATTAGTTAGATATGTTCTAATTAAGGAGTTTGTTACGGTTTTAAAGAAAAGATAAGTTCTATCTTTAAACTGCGATTTAATCATAGATACATCAAGTATAAGTATAAACCTTTTATGGGTTTACACGTAGCATGTGATACACAGAGCAAGAACAACATAAGTTGCGAAGCCTGTGTTCATACTTGATACGCGTGTGTTGCGATAACTTTGTGAGTTCAAAGTTAAAGAGAGTTTTCCAGAATTCTTGTTAATCAGTTTTAACAAGAAGTTCGATCATCAATTAGTTTGTGATCCAAGAGTGTTTAGAGAGAAGTTGTGTTTATAATCAGTATAATATCAAATCATCCCGTTGATTTGATTAGAAAGTAAAAATTGTAATCAGTTCATTTTATTAGTCAATATACATTTGATTAAATTTAATTGGTTGTTTAAAGTGTATTCATCCCCCCCTTCTACACTGTATCGGTTGCTTGTTTACCCTCTTTGGGACCAACAACTGGTATCAAAGCAAGTTTCTTCGTAAGTTGAAGATCAAGATCCGCTGACAAGAAGTTAAGATGTCGACTAACAAGCAATCAAGTCATATCCCAACAATGGCGGCAAAAGGGTGTCCTATTTTTGATGGCACTGACTATCCTATGTGAAAGTTCAGAGTTATGCTATATCTGAAGTCCGTGGATCACAGGATGAATACCGCGATTCAAGATGGCCCAATAATACCCATGATCCATATTACTGCCCCTGACAAATCTGTTCCCTCTGGAGAAACTCCCAAGCCTGAAGCATCTTGGACTGAAGAAGATCGTAAACTATTCAACCTTGATGACAAGGCACAGAGCATTATAGCAAATGCTTTGACAAACCCTCTTCTGCATACTGTGGCTGGGTGCCAAACTGCAAAAGAGATGTGGGATACTCTCAGTGTTACGTATGAAGGCACTGACTTGGTCAAGCAACATAAGAAGACAAATCTGAGTCGTTCTTATGAGACTTTCTTTGCCAAAAGGAATGAAACTCTAGCTGATCTGTTTACCAGATTTCAATGCTTGATTAATGATCTGCTCTAAATAGGTATCAAGAAAGATGAGAGTGAGTTGGTACTCAAGTTCTTGGATGTGTTACCAGAACAATCAATGAGATCACCATTGCGCTTCATGATGGAGGAACCTTAGGAAAATATGATCTCAGATCTATCTATGGTTTCCTTCTAAATCATCAACAGATCATGGAACAGAAGAAAGTGGCCCAGCAACAACTAAAAGAATCTATCAATAATGCTGGATTTGCATTAGTTGCAGAAAAGAAGAAGAAAGAATCTAAAAAGTCTCAAGCTCAGACTGACTCTGAATCTGAATCTGAATCTGAATCTGAAGAAGTAAGTCCTAACTCAGATTCAGATGATGAAGAAATGGATGCTCTTACTGAACAAATGGCAATGTTAGCAAGGAATTTTAGAAAATTCAGAAGAGGACGGGGTCAATCTGACAGAAGCAAAAGTGGTAAGTCTACTTTTGATCCTAAGAAAGCTAAGTGCTACAACTGTCAGAAGATAGGACACATAGCTTCTGAGTGCAGAGTTAAGAAGGGAGAATCAGCTTCAATGGCTGACAAGAATGCCTACAGAGCTGATAAATATAAAAAGAAATATCAAAGACTCAAAGCCAAGCCAGATGAAAACACCAAAGGTCTTCTTGCTGAGACTTGGGATACTGAATCATCTACCTCAGATTATGATGAGCCAAATAGGTGTTTGATGGCCATTGAGGATGAAGAGGAACAAGTTGACTATGAGTTAGAAGATAGTTCCTTTGATGAGGATCTAGCAGAAGCGGCTAAGCTGAGTAAGCAAACCAACAACTGGGATCCTGCCTCAATGTATAAGGGCTCCTATAAGTGGTACCTAGACAGTGGATGCTCAAGGCACATGACAAGAAGCAAGGAGATTCTAAGGGAATTCCAAAATAATGAAGGACCCAAGGTGACATTTGGGGATAATTCTCAAGGAAGGACTAAAGGTTATAGAAAGATAATTGTTGGAACAGTTACTTTCAAAAAGGTAGCATACTTTGAAGGCCTTAAACACAATCTGATAAGTATCAGTCAACTGTGTGATGAGGATTATGAAGTCACCTTCAGAAAGCATGCAGGAACAATTTATGATAAGAAGTGAAAGCCAATACTGATGGCACAAAGAGAGAGATATCTATTTGTTAGATATTAGCTCTGCAGATCCTTCAACTGAAACCTGTTTGTATTTTGACTCAACCCCCAAGCTGAGTTGGTTGTGGCACAAAAGACCGTCACACCTAAATTTCAAATATATTAACAAATTGTCTAGCAAAGAATTAGTTTCTGGTCTACCAAAGATCACATTTTTGAAGGACAAACTTTGTTCAGCTTGTGAGATGGGAAAACATCATAAGGGATCTTTCAAGTCCAAGCAGAATTTTTCAATTACGAAACCATTGCATATGTTGCATTTGGACTTATTTGGACCTATAAGCACCCCAAGCCTAAGTGGCAAAAAGTATACCCTAGTGATTGTTGATGAGTTTACAAGATTTACTTGGGTAATCTTCTTAAAAGCCAAAAGTGAAGCTGTGTATGAGTTAATTAGCTTCATAAGACAAGAAGAGTTGCAGAAGGGTAAGTCTCTTAAGCAGCTCAAGAGTGATCATGGAACTGAGTTTAGAAACTCAGTTCTAGAAGGCTTTTGTGAAGAAAAGGGAATCATCCAGAATTTCTCATCTGTAAGAACTCCACAACAAAATGGAGTTGCTGAAAGGAGGAATAGAACTTTAATTGAAGCTGCCAGAACAATGTTATGTGGAGCAAAGTTTAAGTTGAGCTTCTGGGCAGAAGCTGTAAGTACAGCCTGTTATACCCATAATAGATCTATAATAGTTAAAAGACATGGTAAAACATCCTATGAGATGTATCATGGCAGAAAACCTAATATTGGATATTTCCATATTTTTGGTTCAACATGCTATGTGCTAAACCAAAGAGATCAGCTCCATAAGTTGGAACCCAAAGCTGATCAAGGCATATTTGTTGGATATTCTTCAATCTCCAAAGCTTACAGAGTCTATAATTTTAAAAGAAAGGTCATTGAAGAGTCAGTACATGTTACGTTTGATGAGACAAGTATTGATCCATCTGACAAAGCTCAAGCTGACCCAGTTAGTCTGAGTGAGCTTGAAAGAAGCAAAGAAGATCTCACATCAAATCCCATGTATGTTATGGATGATTCTGATGATGAGGATGGTGGCAAATCTGAAAAGGTAATATCAACTAAAGAAGCCACAAATATTGAAGATGATCACATCAATAATTCTGTTGAAACTGATCATCAGCCTGAGAATCTAGGTGAATCATCATGTACAAGACAGATTGAAAATCTAAGTGATCTCTCAATCCCTACTCAAATTGAAGAAGTAAGTCCTGTTCAGCCTGAGAGACACTGCTCAGATTCAGACGCAGAACCACAGTCTCCTAATACAACTTTCAAAGTATTAAAAGATCATCCACTTGATGACATTATCGGTAACATTGAAGATGGTGTGTTAACTAGATCTAAGACAAATGCAAACTATGTTTCCTACTCTAGTTTTCTATCTCAAATGGAACCAAAGAAGACTGAGGAAGCTCTAAAAGATGAAGATTGGATTGAGGCTATGCAAGAGGAGCTGACAAAATTTCAAAGAAATAAGGTCTGGACCCTTGTCCCTGCCCCTAAAGGAAAGACAATTATGGGCACTAAGTGGGTCTATAAAAACAAAATGGACAAGGATGGGGTAGTGATCAGAAATAAGGCAAGGCTAGTAGCTCAGGGGTATAGACAAGAAGAAGGTATCGACTATGAAGAGACCTTTGCCCCTGTTGCAAGGGTCCAGACCTTATTAGAGGAAGCATTGATAAAACGTTATTTCTGTATGGACTCAAACAAGCTCCAAGAGCATGGTATGATACACTGTCCACCTATCTACTTTCAAATGATTTTATCAGAGGAAGCATTGATAAAACGTTATTTATAAGAAAAAGCAGAGGACATGTCATTCTGGTTCAAATCTATATGGATGACATTATCTTTGGTTCAACAAACCAAGGTCTATGTGATTGGTTTTCAAAGATAATGTCTAATCAATACAGAATGAGCATGATGGGTGAGATGACTTATTTTTTGGGACTTCAAATTAACCAGAAAGAAGATGGTATATTCATTAATCAGAGCAAGTACGTTTTTTATCTGATTAAGAAATATGGATTAGACTCAAGCCATCCTGCAAAGTCTCCAATGTTACACAATGTCAAGTTGCACAAGGACATTGATGGGAAATCTGTATGTCAGACTACTTAGAGAGGAATAATAGGTTCATTACTCTACTTGACAGCAAGCAGACCTGATATAATGTTTGCTACATGTGTTTGTGCACGATATCAGGCAGATCCAAAGGAATCACACTTGCTAGCTGTTAAACGAATTCTCACATATTTGAAGGGAACACCTAATTTAGGTTTGTGGTATCCCAAAGGATCAGGATTTGAGTTGATAGGGTACTCGGATTCAGACTTTGCAGGTTGTGGTCAAGACAGAAAGAGTACTACTGGAGGATGTCAACTGTTGGGTGGTAAGTTAGTCAGCTGGACAAGTAAGAAACAAAACTCAGTGGCAATCACCACAGCTGAAGCTGAGTATGTTGCAGCAGGGAGCTGTTGTGCTCAAATACTGTGGATGCAACATCAGCTAAGGGATTTTGATTTGAAATATTCAAAGACTCCCATATTCTGTGATAATCAAAGTGCTATTGCCATTACACACAATCCAGTTTTCCACTCAAGAACAAAGCACATTGAGATAAGACATCACTTCATCAGAGACATAGTTGAAAAGGAAAAGATAGAGTTAGTCTTCATTGAGACTGAAGATCAGCTTGCAGATATCTTCACTAAACCAATTGAAGGCACAAGATTCACAACTCTACTTGGCAAGCTTGGCATGCTCAACCCTTAATTTGGTATGTTCCATTAATTCTCTATCTCTGTTTAATATATGCTAAGTGCTAACCTTGACTGAGTGCTCATTCTGAGCTGAGTGTTAAATCTGAGCTGAGCAATCAGTCCTGAAGTGTGGTCAGTTCCACATGCCTAGGTTAGTCCTAACAAATGGTAAGTCCAAAATATTAACGGTATGTCGTATTTTAAAATAAGCGTAAGTCGTTTATAATTTTTTTTAAAGATTTGTTCTTCAAAGTAATTCCACTAATCTTGATAAAATTCGGATTAATATAACAGTGTAAGTTTGGGTAACTTACATTGAATATAGCCGTTATAACAAACTGCTTAGCCGGGTGTTACAGTAACGGTCACATTTATTACCGTCTAACAATGGTAACTTTTCTCTCACATTGAAAACATATAAATCAGAGAGTCTTCTCATCTCTTCCAAATTTTCTATCTCCTTCTCTATTCTCTAAAACCCTAATCGCGCTTATTGCAGCATCATTGCTCTGTGCTAACCCCTACTACTGCTAAGTGCAATCAAATACGATCAGTTCGAAATCAATGGAGGGCTACACTCTAAATCTGACAAATCAGATGATCCGAGGAGGGACGTTGAAGAACAATGCCCTTCCGGTGTACAAACAGAACAATGTACAAGCGTACATCGACATTCCTCAATCAAAACAAGGTCACGGATATGAGGAGTAGGTCTCCTACATTCGCAAAGGACCTCTATCTCATGCCTTTCTTGATGGTCCTGACGTCCTAGTTCCTCAATTGTTGACAGAGTTCTGGTATACCTGTCGCTATGAAGCTGATCTACGAGTAATAAGGGGAACTGTCCTAAGTGGACAACAAGGAATGATGGTTGATGTTAATGTTTTACGAAGGATCTTACAACTGCCTATTGTTAATCATTATGATGCCCCTGTTTCTAGGGAAACATCCAGAAGTGTGCTCCCACTCTTGGGTCATCCGCACATAACCGGTGTAATCAAGAAGTCAGTCTTCCAAACCGGTTGGGGCTTTATGGTATCTACAGTGGTACGTTCACTGGGGTACAAGGTTGGTGGTCTTGATAATGTAAACGACTTCGAGATGCAGCTCATATACAACATGTATTATGGGAGAAATGTAGATTATGCAGAGTTAATCTTTGAAGTTCTCATATCACAAGTCACCAAAGCGGTGAGAGATGTCAATGTGCCTTTCATCTGCTTTCTATCAATGGTGTTCGAAGACAGGCTTGGAGTCCTATATGCAAGCAGATATGAAACCACTCCAACCCCTGCCCTCAGCCCCAGAATGTTCAAGGATGACATCTTCCCGGGGCATCCTACAATGAGTGCTCAGATGAGGGTGTATGCACAGCTTCCGACCCTAGAGTCGAGTAAAGCTGAGGAAGTTACAAATGATGAGGTGAAAACAGAAAGCATCAATGCTTCTGAAGCTGAGTCCTCCACATCCAGCTCTGAGCAAGAGAGTATGTTCCCTAGCTCAGAGTCCCCGCTAATTGGTGCAGGTAGAACTTCTCTTCCCTCCTCTCCTTCTTTCTCTCATATTTCTCCATCACCTAAACAAGGAGATGAGACTGAGTCAAGCCCAACTCGGTCTAACCCCTCTCCTCCACCACAAACTTCTCCATCTATCTTACACTCTACAGCCTACCTTGGTCAGCCCACTGCTACCTAGGTTATATCTCACACCTATACCAGAAAAACTACCAAAGGTGGTCCTTCATCTCAAAAGGACCTTGGAGCTGATGTCACATTGACACCTCTACCGGCAGGAGCTGAGGGGGAGACACCTTCTCTTAAGGTGCCAACCTCGAAGCTCAGTTCAACCAGTCAGCCTAAGCCGGGTATGGTGTCTACTCAACCCATACCTATCCTAGCCATGGGAGAACCCGCTACTATGCCTTCACAGACCCATGAAGGTTACATTGAACAATTGATCTCTCCCCAGGATCAACTAACCCCCTCCTCACCACTCAGACTAACCCAACCTATCACCCAAACACACGACATTGGTCCTTCTACTTCATTTCTCTTCTCACACCCTATTGCACGACCTGTCAATGAATCTTTCATACACCAGGAAGGTTTACAGGGTACCCAGTCTGGCCCCCTTGATTCCTTAGGTCAGCACCAACCTATGGATATGGGGCCCACATTCTCACCTATTGAGGAATACTCAACATCCACTCCTACAGTGGAACTACATTCCTCCACTGGACAGGAGGACTTTGAGTTTACAAAAAAACCAGTGGAGCCCATAGTTGCTGAACACACTGATGTTAACTCCATCATGGTGTATCTACAAGCTCAATTTGAGCTTTTGCACAAGAAGAGGAAGAGTGATAAAGCCAAGTTGATGCGCAAGCTGACTGATCTATCAAACTCTGTAGCCAACTTGGAGAACTTTGTGCTAAAACTAAGACCCTCCCCTATTGATGATGACAAAAAGGGGGAGGAAGAATCAAAGAAAGATGATGATACAGTTGAGGGGGAGAATACTGAGGAAGTGCAAACAGAAGAAGAAACTCATGATCAGTTCATGAGTACCGTAGATCAACCCTCTCAACAACATTCAACTCAACCAGACATTCCACTTGCTGTGATCCATCAAGCTGAGCTACCAAAGTTTGTTGAAGCTGAGTCTGTTCCAACTTCACAAATGGATAAAGGGAAAAGCAAGGTGTTTGAGACGGTAAAGAGAAAGAAAAGAACAAGTACTAAGTCTCAAGCCAAGAGAAGGAGAGTCATCATTTCAGAGCCTGAGCAACAAGGTCAGTCCCAAGTTGCTGAACCTGACTCTGACTCTAGTGATGAAGTTGATGCAACACAGAAGGCCAGTAATATATTAGTTGAACAAATGTTACAAGAAATGGCCAAAGAACTGGGTATGTCATTAGAAGAGTTGAAAGAATAGCAGAGGCAAGCTGAACTACAAAGAGAATAGGCCAAAGCTGATGTTACACTAGCTGAAGTTGAGGCTGACTATTTTGGACCTAGAGCTGAGCCAATTACATACACTAACGATGATCTCAGATACTGCTACAAGAGAAAATATTTTGGTCATAATATTAAAACTCTAACTTTGAGCAGAAAAGGTGAGTTGGTGCTACTCAACTTTGTATTAGAAAACAAAGCTGAAGTAGGATTGGATCTGAGAAGATTATACAAGTTGGGATTCTCCGAGTTAAAAATAGTGGCCTCAATTGTGCGAAAGATGAATAAAAGTCAGATCAAACAAGAGGTCATTGATGAGCTGAAGAGAATATTTATTAAAATTGATCAGCTTGGAGAAGTTCCCACAGCTGAGTTCGATGTCTTCTTAAACAGAAACAAAGCAGCAAGAGAAAGAGCAGCAAGGCAAAGAAAAGACAGAACTCTCAGCTTACAAGTTCCCAAGGGTGTTGAATTCAAGGAGAATACATATATTGATCAACCCCTAACAGGCTTCATGTACTTGGATGTCGAAGGACATAAATGTTTCTTGGAGGAAGCCAGTATGCACTTGGCTAGCTTGGAGCAAATTCTGTATTTGAGGATTCTATGTGATGACTCAGTTCAGAACTCACCATTCAGATATCAGCTTAACAGGGCTATCAGGTCCAGAAGGGATGAGATGAAAGAATATCAAGATGGTGAAGAAACTCTTATCAGTGCAATCAAAGAAGCAGCCATCTGGGAGCTTAAGTGTTATGATATGTGGTTAGAATTTGGAGATCCTGTTGATTAAATAGATTAGTTCTATAAATTTTTGTAAGCACTAAGTGTGCATAAGCTGATCAAAATGATCAAGCTAAAATGTAAATGATATGTTTATTAATGAAAATTCGAGTTTGATATGTTCAACGGTTTGATGTGTTCAAATAAACAGCTTAGTAAGTTTAAGCTGACTATTGATATGTTCAAGTATAAACTGATAAGTTCAGTGTTAAAAGTTTTGTAAGTTCAGAACTTAAATAAATTCTGATAAGTTCAATGCCTAAGTAAATGTATGTTCAAATACTTAGAATACAAGTCTTAGAGTAGATTTGTAACCTAAAGTCTTGTAAGTTCAAGAAATGATGAAAAGGTATAGATCAGTTCAATACTTATTTCAAGAACTAACTTTGGTCAGTTCCAGAGTTGTTCAACATAATTCTTTAACCTATACTTACTTTGATTCAATATTTTGTCATCATCAAATAGGGGGAGATTGTTAGTCCTATGTTCAGAAAAGTTAGATTTGATGAGACAAACCATAGATATGTATAGATGATAGGTTAAATATTAGGAATTATGTAAGTCTGTTGTAGACTGACTAGTCAGCTTAGGATGAGTAGTCAGCGTACAAACAGATATAGAGTTTTCTATGTAAGTACTAGATAACTCAGTGACTTCTAAGCTGAGATAGGTTTCAAGAGTGAAGACTTGAAGAATTGAAGACTTGAAGATTCAAGAACTAAGGATTCAAGAACTCAGCTTGACAATGTCAAGCTGAGTAAGTCAGATCAGCACCAGAAGTCAGTTTAAAGAATTTAAGTAAGTTTTAAATTTTGCCATAAACTCTCAATATCTACGGCATTTAAATTAGAGTATCTGAACCTAATTTAAACTATCTATTAGTTGGATAGAAATCTCAAACGGAATTAGTTAGATATGTTCTAATTAAGGAGTTTGTTACGGTTTTAAAGAAAAGATAAGTTCTATCTTTAAACTGCAATTTATTAGTAGATACATAAAGTATAAGTATAAACCTTTCATGGGTTTACACGTAGCATGTGATACACAGAGCAAGAACAGCATAAGTTGCGAAGCCTGTGTTCATACTTGATACGCGTGTGTTGCGATAACTTTGTGAGTTCAAAGTTAAAGAGAGTTTTCCAGAATTCTTGTTAATCAGTTTTAACAAGAAGTTCGATAATCAATTAGTTTGTGATCCAAGAGTGTTTAGAGAGAAGTTGAGTTTATAATCAGTGTAATATCAAATCATTCTGTTGATTTGATTAGAAAGTAAAAATTGTAATCAGTTCATTTGATTAGTCAATATACATTTGATTAAATTTGATTGGTTGTTTAAAGTGTATTCATCCCCCCCTTCTACACTGTATCGGTTGCTTGTTTACCCTCTTTGGGACCAACACTTAGCTGACAGGTTAGATGCTCAACTGATCAAATGGTTGCTCGGCTGATCAAACTAACCGCTGAGCTAATACTTGGAATCATTTAGCTGATAGGCAAACTTGCATTAGCTGATGGTCTTCTACACTTATCTTTTCTTTTGTTGATCTCATATTTGTCTTCGGCTGATACTCAATACTTAGCAAGTCTAATACTAAGTAATTTTAAAGTCATAATTTAAACAACACATGTTTAAATTCATTCAAAGCCTTACTAAAGGTCTGGTTTTGTTATCATTAAATCCTATGTATTTCAATAGATAGATTTGATTATTGGGTTGAAATGATTATCTCACCAACATTTTAGCATTTCTCTAATGTGGGTATAAATATATCAAGAATTTATATTTAACCACATTTAAAAAATCTGAAAATGTTTATAAATTTAGGTTACATGCTATTAAGTTTATAAGTTCTAATTATACGTATTTTCTAATACTTAAATTAAAATATGTGTTATATGATAAAATATTTAAACTATTATTTTTATGAATATCCTTTTTATTTAATTTTTTAATTTTATTTAATATCATATAGGTTGAAAACTAACTTGCATTGACTTGACTTTTCTAAACATTATTTATTATGGAAGATTTAGTTATAAAAATGGTATTTAAGAATCTAATTAACTCTATATAATAGTTTTCTTATAGGTTTAAATACGGGGTAAATTAGTAATTTCAAATTATTT
Source organism: Dittrichia graveolens (assembly GCA_038502395.1). Lineage (NCBI taxonomy): Eukaryota > Viridiplantae > Streptophyta > Magnoliopsida > Asterales > Asteraceae > Dittrichia > Dittrichia graveolens. The sequence goes on from JARJIL010000001.1 coordinate 8,127,043, forward strand.
AATATTAAGAGATTTCAATAGTATAAATACTTTATAATATAGTATAGATATAAGTTCTAGTCATACATATTTTCTAATACTTAAATTAAAACATGTGTTATATGATAAAATATTTAAACTATTATTTTTATGAATATCCTTTTTATTTAATTTTTAATTTTATTTAATATCATATAGGTTGAAAATTAACTTGCATTGACCTGACTTTTTTAAACATTATTTATTATGGAAGATTTAATTATAAAAATGGTATTTAAGAATCTAATTAACTCTATATAATAGTTTCCTTATAGGGTTAAATAAGGGGTAAATTAATAATTTTAAATTACTTAAAATTAAGAGATTTCAATAGTCTAAATGCTTTGTAATATAGTATACATATATATATATATATAAGGAAAAGTTCAATTCCCCTCCTTTAATTGGATTGACCACCTATGAATTCCTTACATACACCTTGTCACACTCAATCCCCCCACGCTATTCATCCATGAATTCCACTTACAATTTGAATGACAAAGATTGGTTCTCGCAGTTCTCGTACGAAAAATAGATCTCATTTGAACCCTCCCCCATATATATCTATGAAAAATGTTCAATACAGTCCATACTTAATTCATAGTCCTAAGTGACTAATTTTAGCATTTGGATCAATGGTATCGGATTGCATTTTAAAATTTTAGACGGAGTGACATTTTCGTAATTCACATGTGATGCTTTTACAAATCACATATGATTGTATACTGAATAACCTGTGATTGGATATTAAAATTTTAGGATTATGTTTTTTACATGTACTTTATTGAAAACAACGCATATATATCTATATGTATATCTATACTAATATATAAAGCATTTAACACTCTCTCTCCTAAAAAAATCTCTTATACTTTAAGTAAATTAGAATTACTAACTTACCCTCCATTTAAACCTAAAAGAAAACTATCGAATGAATTTAATTAGATTCTTAAAAACCATTTTAAAAACTAAACCTTTCATAAGAAATAATGTTTAAAAATGTTAAGTCTACCCAAATTAAATCTCAACCTATAAGATATTAAATAAATTATAAAAACCTCAATAGAAATATTATTTTAAATATTCTATCATATTAAAAATATTTTAATTTTAGTATTAGAAAGTTCGTAAAATTAAAACTCATAAACTTGATAATATTTAACCCGAATTTATAAACACTCATATAAGTAAATTAAAAAGTTTCATTTATTATATATTCAATATTACTTTATTTGAACTCTTAAAATTTAAGCAATAGAAATTATTAATATAATTTTAAATATTCTTACATTTTTTAAATACACCTCATTCAAATCAACAGAATTCACAAAGTCAAAGATATGTTTTCATCATCTTTTTTTATTAGTATAGATTTTTTTTCTTATACCATTGTTTTTTCAAAAGATATTAGAAATTAATGAAAGAATTGATTGATAATAAAGAAATAAATTAAAGAAAAATGGGGAAAGAAAATGAACATGCAGCAAATGGAAACTATTCGATGTCGTAGTGTGTGAATTTTATACTTTACGTTATCGAAAATGGACATGTTATAGGGTATGAATTATTCATTGTTGCCATATTGCGTGGGTAGCATGCTAGTGTGTGTGTGTGTGTGTGTGTATATATATATATATATATATATATAGGAGAGGGTTCAAACGAGAACTGTTTTACGTATGAAAACTGCGAGAACCAATCTTAGCGCTGCATTTTGGATAATGGAATTCATGGATGAAGAGCGTGGGGGGATTGAGTGTGGCAAGGTGCGTATAAGAAATTCACGAGTGGCAAATCCAATTGAAGGAGGGAGAATTGGACGGTTAAGATTTGTTCTCGCGGTTCTCGTACGAAAAACAGTTCTCGTTTGAACTTTGCCTTATATATATTGGTTCTCGCAGTTCTCGTATGAAAAACAGTTCTCGTTTGAACCCTCCCCTATATATATATATAGAGAGAGAGAGAATAATGTTCAATATAGTCTATAATTAATTAATAGTCATAAGGGACTAATTTTAGCTTTTGAATCAATGTTATCAATAGTCCAGATTAAATTTAAAAAATTTGGATGAGTAACATTTTCGTAATTTACATGTGATTCTTTTACAAATTACATGCAATCATATACTGAATCACTTGTGATTAAATATTAAAATTTCAAACTATGTTTTTTAAATAAACTTTATTTAACATATATATATATATATATATTTCTCTCTCTATATATATTCACGTATACATAAATGTGGTAAGTATTAAAAACCAGTAAACCACAACAATCATTTGTGTGTTTTGGGTCGTAGAAAAAAAAAAAAAAACAACAAATAGGTTTTTTCGTTTGATGGTTGTTTTGAAAACTTATAAGGAGATTGCTAATATTTCCGATTCTTTCTTCTTTTTAGTTTTTCTTATTACTTGAATTTGATTAAAACTTAAATCTATTGAGTAGTTGTGTGACTTTATTTTTGTTTTCGTAATGATTCTTTTAGGCCAAGAGTATAGCAATTTCTCAACGGCTGAACTCAAATGCCATATCATTGACATATCAGTTTTTTGTTTTTTCTTCCTAACCCAAATTAACCCAGAACCCAAGTAGCATCTTTTCCAAATCAACTCAAATATTTTCTCTCTCCTACTCTCTTTACAAAACAAAACAAAAAAAAGAAAATCGTTTAATTACGCTCGAGTCTACGGAGCCAAAGAGATGAACCCGAAATATATACGCCCGCCCTTATAAAAGTTTTTTTTTAATAACACAATCCAACAAATTCAAGAAAATGGCTTTGTGTTTTAAAATGACGAGTACCCTAACGTCACATCCGAAGCAACCGGTTATTTGAAATCAAATAAAAGACGTTCGTGTGTAGATCCCGCCTAAAAGACCTCGGAACCCAATCAATCAGATCCAGCGTTCAATCGGTATGGAGAAAATATGTGTTGCTGTGAGGGTGAGGCCACCGGTGAAATCAGAAGATGATTCCACTTCCTCCAATTTTAATGGTAGTCACTGGAAGGTAGATGACAACCGTATTTCGCTGCATAGGGCTCTAGCCGGCACCCCTCTTCCCCCTGCTCTTTCGTATACTTTTGGTACCTAAATCCTAAACCTCTCTCTCTCTTTTTCTTGTATGCCGATGCTTTTTTATTAACTGGTAATTTTGTTTTTACTACCGTAGATCATGTTTTCGACCAAGATTGCTCCAATTCCGAAGTTTATGACCTCCTCACCAAGGACATTATCTGTGCCGTCGTTGACGGCTTCAACGGTAACTGTTTACGATTATTATTTCTGATTGATTAATAATATATAGGACTCCAGGTATCCCTAATTCCCTACTTTGGGTTCAAATACGGGGCCAAAGTACCAGTTGTGTAGTACTGATATAATCGTTTACTTTTCTTTTGCCCCAACCTTTTAAGTCATTCGAATATCTCTCTGCTGCTTGATTAATGAGATGTTGTCATTCACAAACACTCACTTCTTCAAATATCCCGCCTTCGTATTTTCTCCCTCAGCTAGATCTCTTTAGTACAAAGTTATGAGCGTAAAAGACTTAATTTATTGTGTTATCTCTCACTCCGAATTAGTTCTTTTCCCATGATCTGGCTCCTTCTGCAGTTACTGATTCCGCCCTGAGCTGAAAACTTTGTAATGTGCAGGTACTGCTTTCGCATATGGACAAACAAGTAGCGGGAAAACATTTACAATGAATGGGTCTGACAACGATCCAGGAATTATTCACCGTTCTGTCAAAGATATTTTTGCCAAGACAGGCATGGTATGCTCTTTTAGTTTTTACTTCTATATTTGCTACTTATAAGCTTGCACATATGTTTGTGCATAATATGATAAAGTCAGAGACTATGGTTGTTCTTAGAAGATAACAAATGTTTACAGTCAACCGATAGGGAGTTTCTCATTCGAGTCTCTTACATGGAGATATACAATGAAGAAATTAATGATCTTTTTGCTGTTGAGAACCAGAAACTGCAGATTCATGAGAGTTTGGAGGTGAGGCTGGATAAAACACCTTTTATATTTTAGTATGGATGTTCTTTGACTAATACATGTTTTTCTTTTTCCCAGCGTGGAGTATTTGTTGCAGGCCTTAGGGAGGAGATTGTTAATAGTGCTGCGCAAGTACTTAAGCTCATTGAAATGGGGGAAGGTTTGAGTCTAATTTGAGATTGTCTTGTGCCATCCATGTAAGTTCAGTTAACCATACGTATACCTGAAGCTACTTGTTTCAGTTAACAGGCACTTTGGTGAGACTAATATGAATGTCCGAAGCAGTAGATCCCACACTATCTTTCGGATGGTATGTCATTGAGCTTCTTTTAAATATTATGATATTAATAGTTGTCAAGCATTACGTTTCTTATTTGGATTAGAAGCCATATACGTATTAATGGCATTACATTTCAGGTGATTGAGAGCAAGGGGAAAGACTCGGGTTATAATGACTATACAACTTTGGACGATGCTATACGGGTTTCTGTCTTGGTTTGTAACTCTTTTATCTCTAAGTTGATTACAATGATTTAATTGGTACTATAAATTCATTTGTGTGTTTCTTCTCTGTGTGGTGACTAGAATTTGGTTGACTTAGCTGGATCTGAACGGATTGCCAAAACTGGAGCTGGTGGAGTTCGATTGAAGGAAGGAAAGCACATCAACAAAAGTTTAATGATTCTTGGCAATGTCATCAACAAATTGAGTGATGGCTCAAGGCAAAGGTATATATCTACATCTAGTTGTGTAACACCTTGATTTCCATCAAGACCAACTTAAATTTATGGCAAATAATTTCCCAAAACTCAAGATAAATGCCTACAAGATACATATTAACATCTACGTCAATCAACTTAAGCTTACCTAACAACCAATAAACTAGTCTAAGCCTCTAATTGGGGGGGGGGGGGGGGGTTGTGTTTGGGTTTGTGTTTTGGAAATGATTTTTAGCTTTCCAGATTTGTAAATGCCAAAAGAGTGTTTAGAATTGTAGTTTGAAAGCACGATCATGGATGGTTTTTTTGCAAGGAAAATTGTTTTGGAGAAGCAAGTCCATACCTGCTTTTGCAAAATGTCATTTTGGGAATGCCATGTTTGAAATGTGAAGCAATTAAACACCCCCAACATAACATATCCAAAAAGAAAATAAATGATCAACTTGTGATCTTCCTTCTCTAGTTTTCTCTCTCCATAAATGTACATTACATGTAATTCAAATATTGTTGTCGTCTTTCTAAAATTGTACATATATCAAATATGGTCTACAACCCGTTAAGCCTTTTTTTCGTTTTCTAAGCTTGACCTAGGCTCTTGACACCAGAACCACTTTCGGTATGTCCAAAACAACATAACAAGAAGTAAGCTTTATGCTCACCGAGTTCAAGGGTGTTAGGGGGCATTTGCTTCGCGGAATATTTTTCAGTGGAATTGGAATCTGTGAAAGAAATTGGAAATTTGAATCTAATTCCTTGCATATTGTGTTTTGTTGCTTAAGTAGGATTTGGAATTTCCACCACCCCACAACCATGTAGGGGTGTTGTTCGGTTGGGTTGTTTGGTTTGGTTAATAGGTTTTGAGGTATTAAAATTATACCCGGTAATCAAACCGAATAAGGTTCGGGTTATTTGGGTTTCAGGTTGAACCAATCTGAATATTTTTTTCTGCCCATCAGCCAAACCGAATAATATTATAAAATGGGTAACCTGAACAACCCACATGAAACCCGAATAACCCTACCTGATTAACCGAACTTGAATTGGGTCGGTCGAGTTATTTGGGTTCAGTTGTAACCCGACCCCATACACCAGAAATCCATTGTCCCGAACCTGAATCTTAATAAGTTCGAGTTTCGGGTGAAGTTTATTTTTTCTAAAAACCCGCAACTTGATTGGATTGACCTAATTAAAACTCGATTAGGTGGAGGTGTTTGATGGTTGGAAGGAATCTGAATTCCTTAGGGGGAGGAAGGAATCTGAATTCCGTCTAATGAAGGAAAGTTTAGGTGCAAAGGATTCTAATTCCGTTTTGTAAATGGTGAATCAAACACAGGAATCCCTGGGAATTGGAAAGAGGTGTCTAGCGAACCAAATGCACCCTAAGAGCATTTGAATGAACGGTTTACAAAGAATGGCATGCCAATATTCAAAACCGTAAACATTTAAGTGGCATGATATTGGAAATCGTTAATAAACAAGTGATGCATTTCTTCGTTTCCAATACTTGGTTACAATCTAACCGGTACCATGCTAACTTATCTGTACTTGATAATCAATATTCAAAAGTGCTTATCAAACAACGATATCATGATATCAACTCGTAAAATATGACTATCAAATTCCTTTTTGAAATCATTACTTTATCATTATCACCACTAGGGATGTAAACGAGCCGAGCTACTCGAGCTCGGATTGTTAAAAGCTTGAAACGAGCAGAGCCTTAACGAGCTTGAGCTCGAGCCTAGATTAAAGCTCATTTAATAAACGAGCCGAGCTCGAGCTCCAAAGAGTGGGCTCGCGAGCTTAAACGAGCTCCATATATAATATAATTTATATTTTATATATTTATTTTTTAATAATTATATATATCATTTTAATAAAAATATTAAAATTATACCCGAGCCTAAACAAGCCTAGCTTAAACGAGCCGAGCCCAAGCTTTATAAATATTAAACAAGCCGAGTTCGAGCTCAACATCTAAAGCTCTAAACGAGCCAAGCTCGAGCTTAAAAAATCCTAAACGAGCCCGGCTCGATAATTGTCTGGCTCGACTTGGCTCGGCTTGTTTACATCCCTAATCACCACCTAACTAGCACCGTACCACATAGTGAAAATGTCATATGGGGGAGACGCATACATTGGTACCACCTAAATGGTAAATAAGATGGTGCCACTTGTGCAACATGTCAATGAAATGCACCACCATAAGAGATCAAGTCCCACTGTCCCACCGGTCAATGTACAAGGGATTATGATGTGGAGGCAACTCACAAAGTCATAATCCATTCATACATATTTGAAGAGTTGGTGTCATCTAAATGGCAACCAACACCGTGTCACCTAACTTGCATATCATGCTGCCTAACTAGCATACCAAACAAACGATAAGCATGTGTTTCTAGTTTTGCAATCCACCTGGAACTCACTTTGGGTTTGATGATGATTCAACACTATCCAACTTCTTTGAACGTCCTAAACACCTATACAAACATTTTGAAAAAGGATACAATAATACTAGCTAGTCAAAACATGAAATGTCATCACAAATGCATGCCAATTTAGCCCACTAGTTATGACTTTGTGTGCTCTCTGTACTACTATAGACAAACCACTGGCAGTTAGCAGATCAGCTTCCATTTCATCCCAAACTCATTTTCAAGCTCCACTTATGAGAAAATCCAAACCACAAACGGATATGTCTAAAGTCTAAACATCCGAATGTGAATCTCATAAATGTTTCAAACTTCATAATGAAGTTACAAACTACCAATTGTGACAATTGATGAGATGTCCATCAATGGTCAAAACCTAAATTTCCAAACTCGGTTCATAAGTAGTTGGATTATGTGTGTGTGTGTAATTATGTATGTATATGTGTGTGCGCGCCCGCAAGTGAAAAAGAAAGAGGGTGAAAATCTTATAACTTATGACCTTCAATAATTGGCCAGTAACAATATAGGCCCATTGACTTATTCATGGTAAACATATAGTACACCACTTAACATATATATATATATATATATATATATATATTCCTCTTATCTGATAGTTTCCAACAGTAGTTTACATTCGAAGTAGATATTGTCTGATAAAACACAGGTGTTACAAGCTGATTAACTGATAATATAATTGAAAAGGTGAGCTAAATGATTAGATTTATTTTATATATTTATTTTTTGCAGGGGACATATACCTTATCGTGATAGCAAGCTGACCCGTATCCTTCAACCTGCACTTGGTGGCAATGCAAAAACTTCAATAATTTGTACTGTGGCACCAGAGGAGGTACTACATTATTATATTGTTTTCCTTATGCAGAATGGTGTATATGTTAATTTTTTTTATGTAATGGTACATATAGGTTCATATAGAGGAAACAAAGGGAACCCTTCAGTTTGCCAGTAGAGCTAAACGTATTACCAACTGTGTTCAAGTAAACGAGGTAGGTCTTATATCAAAGTCACGCTCTTGATGACATCATTTTTTTTCTTAACTGTGATAAATGTCTAATATGACGTCGTCATTTTTGTGTTTGTTGTCTCAAAGAAACAACCTTTTTGGTCATATACTGTTTAAGAGGGGGTAGAAGGTAGTGTTCTTCACTTGAGTTACACACGCACGTATACGTGCACAAAACTCCTGCCATGCAGATGCTGGTGAGCATCCATGATGTTAGTCTTGTCTGATTGTGTAATTTTTGAGTAAATACACTGGGAAAATATATTTGGAGTGTGAGTGTGTCACATGAAAGTGCATAACTGAAAAGGAAAGATAAAACAGACAGAAGTAATGTGTTAGCCCCTACCTGGGATGTGTAATGAGCCCTATCCATGCATCTATAAGAAACAAGTATATTCATTATCCTTGCGTTTCATAGTATTAGCATATCCTAATGTCTCTTTTAGCTTTAGAACCATGTTTTTAATGTGTTGATGATTTAAAATACTGAAGAATGATGTGCCGATGTGGTCATCAACTAGTTGTTTCCTTGTATAATTGGCTTCACTGGAGCTATTCTATCCTTATAGTATGCTTGTACTTTATGCTTATAGTATGTATTTCACTGTAATTTATGTGAAGACATTATATAGTTTACCTTCTTGTTTATATGCTATGGATCATGTTGCTAAAATACGGTATGTAGTGGCAAATTTGTAATGACTGGTCATACAATTAATCAAATACTGGGTTTTGGATTTGAAGCAAAGGATATCCCTTCTCTTATTACCTGAAGCAAAGGATATACCTTCTCTTATTATTTGAAGCAAGCAAAGTACTATATACTTGATTCTGTGTTTTAAAAAGCGTGCCTTAGGCTCTCGGAGGCGCTAGCCGACTTGAGGCGACGGGCAAAAGCCGTCTCTATGTACATGAGGCGGTGGCGTCGACGTCAGAGGCGGCGCCTTTGTGTGAGGCGATGAGGTAGCGATTCTGGCGACTCCCGTACAGCGAAGATGACTTCCAATTGGGCTTTTGGGCTGTTCGATTGTGATTATATTACCGATTGGGCTTTGGGCTTTGGCCTTTCCCGACTCCCGTACTGATTTTGTGTTTATTGAAGCAATTCTGGAAGATTGGAACAGTCGACTTCCAAATTCTTTTTGTTTTTCTCCTATAAATTCATTCTTTCTTCTTCTTTAAATATGTCAATGATAGGCAAAATTTTCAATTTTAACTCCTCCACTCCTACTGTCGTACACTCCTACACCTAATTCACAAATTCACGCCTCCACTCCATCAATTGCTCAACTGTTGCAAATGGTCGATGCTTCCTAATGTGACTCCATTGTTATAGTTTTTCTTCATTATATGTATGCCTCTAATTTGCTTTTACATTCTATTAGATCCTGTTTACAATTACATTCATGCCTTTAATTACATGACCTGCTTACATTATATTATATACCTATAGGTATGCCTTTAATCTGTTAACTATTATTATTTACATTATGTTTAAGCTTAGGACTATATAGTGTTTAATTGTTTATAGATGATCATTAATAAGGCATTAAGCTGTTTACTGTTATTTGTGTAATCTGTTTTGTGTTTACTGTTAATTGTGTTTACTTGGGATTGATGTTGATGACGAGGATGAGTTTTAGGCATATTAATTATTTGTGATGTTTGTAACTTACTAAGTTACTTATTATATTGGTGTTTATTTGAGATACAATATGATATATGTGGGTTTTTTTTGCTTGTTAAGTTACTTATTAAGTTGTTTTGTGTATGAGGTATGATTTTAATATAATTTACAAATATTTTGTAAAAATAACCGCCTTGCGTATGAGAATTCCTTGCCTCAGAGTCCCTCGAAAAGTTGAGGCTCTCGGGTGGCCATTTGCCTCGGAGCACCTCGTGCCTTTTAAAACATAGACTTGATTTTGATACTCCCCGTTGTGTAAGCATTTAGTCACTGGAGTTTCTATCTCTGTAGATTCTGACAGATGCGGCATTACTGAAGCGACAAAAACTTGAGATTGAGGAATTACGCATGAAACTTGAGGTGAACTTTCTCTTGTTTAAAGGTTGTGTTGCCCTCATCTAAGGTTAGGAACTCAAATGTAATAGTGAATTACTTTGATTGTTAGGGATCTCACGCGGGGGTTCTGGAGCAAGAGATCTTAAAATTGAGAAATGATATGCTCAAGGTAGACTCTATACACCATACATACATACATACGTACGTACGTACGTGTAACTGTACAAGTGCCATGACAACTTTTTTTATGTACGATCATGCCTTTTGCTGCTTCCATTTGTCAGTATGAGCTAGAGCGAGAAAAGCTTGCTATGGAATTGGAGGAGGAAAGGAAATCACACAGAGAAAGAATTTCAGCCCAGGTAAGTTTCTAAAACTTCTTCATTTTTTATTAGTTTATTTATTCTTTTAATGTAGAGTTGAAATTTTGAATTTTTCTAGGGTAGTGAATCCTTGACCCAATATCTCAAAGAAGAAACCTGTAGCACACAACAGGGAGATGCTTTTAGTACGCCTACTTTTAAGCCGGCTCCAAATGCATTTGTTGCTAAACGAGCTTATCAATCTACTACTCCTGAACATAGTCCCCTTCCAGATGAATTTGGTGATATTGCTGACGAGGACACATGGTTCAAAATGAACAATGGGTACATAGCTGACCTCGATTCAATTTGCATGACTCCAGCAAAACAAGTGTCTTCCACGATTCCATCAATTCTTGTAAGTTTTTTGGACTTTTTTTTTTCTTAGTGTAGCGAGTTCGATTGGTAATTTAATATTCTAGTCACGTAAACAATATGTAATATTGCAGTCATCATTTGATTGAATCTTCAAATAACCATTCTTCTCTAGATAACTTTTCCTGTCCTTCATTACAATAACATCCTTTTGAAACTTGTAATGACAAATCTTAGGATATAATCAGTTAATCAAACAACAGTCGATTAAATTAATGCTGTTAGGCTAAGTTGGCAGATGCATTATATAACAATAAAGGCACCTTCCAATGGTGTTTACAGGATTGTCAAATTGGCAACCACAAAGAAGAAGTCGAGAGTCTTCAAAGACAACTGCAGCAAGCTATTGATGAAAAAAATGAACTTGAGGTCAGTTTCTTTCTTTTGATTTTGTCAATGTCATTTTCTACTTGTTTGTCAACATCCATCAACATCAACTCTTCTGCTGCTTCCAGTATGGAAAAAAGTTATGATTATCAAAACTATCCCATGGTCCATCTGTTGTTAGTTCCCTTGTACAGAAAAAGAATGACAGTCTGTAGTATGTCTATTGTATCTATATTATCATTATATATATGCTTTGTAGCTGATGTATGTATGTATGCATTAAATCACACTACAGAAACAACATAAAGAACAAGTAGAGCTGAACAACCATCTGATGAAAGAGATATCAAAACTTGGAAAAGAAGCTCTGCTGATCCAGGAAATTCCTCACAAGTTGAGCGAAGCTGTAAATGAGGAGATATTCTCTAGTTTTCAGGTATAGTGAGCGCATGTTGTTATGAATTCCGGCACTGATGCCATGATATGCTTCAAGTAACTTAATCAGAAAACTACTTCTTGTTGATTTAAACAGAGTTTCATAGCAGATGATGAGAAGTCCTTGACTGCAAAATTGTTTTCTAGCACAAGTGAATTTGTCACATTTCTTATGTCAACCTTTAAAGCAAATATTTCCATGGCTATGGAGAGCTTTAGAAATAAAAATTATTCCCCCACTGAAGAAAATAAGATGGTAGTTTTTGAGGAACTAAGCAGTTCACCTTCATCATCAAGAAAAGCAGAGAGACTTGAAGATGAAATAAGAAGTTTGCAGTACAGCAACAAATATAAGGTAGCTGCCTGGACAAAACTGTCAACAACTTGCATGGCCATATTGATATTATTATTCATCATCTTAATGTTGAATTGCTGTCTCTCCTAGTTCAGGTATATCATTATATAGTTCTGATTCTTTGCTTAACTCTATGAACCCACCCAACCCATACAGTTTTAAATTGATAAAAGAACAACCAACCAGTTATGCGGCCAAACGATTGTCTATATGACACTTAACAAACCAATTTTCAACTACTTTTTTGGTTCATTGTTAAATTCAGAGCCTTTGCTTTTTCATCTGAATGTATCTCTTTATGTGTGTGTGTATAATATAACGTTTTAATTTACCAAGTGTTCTGAAAAAGGTAGCTATGTAACTCAGTTACCTTCAGCCTTCAAACTCTTAGTTTCATAAGAGGGGATAAAACGGACATTATAGGTGATTCATTTTAATTTATGAAACCTTGTATACATCAAGAAGTTACAACTCGTTTGATAATTGCATAGGCAGCATTGTTTTTAGTGTATAAAGATGACTGCTCTTGGCTGGTATTAACTTTTTATACTTTTGCCAAATTTTATCACAAAATTTTCACTTTCTTTCTTTCAGTTTAATTAAATTATATTTCTCAACTTCGAAATAATTTTAGTTATGTTCTGATTATCTTCTCTTCTTTAGGTTGTCAACTGCATTCTTCTTCTCCATATGACATAATTGAAGTTAGTAGTAGTGAACTAAGTTGTCGAATTGGCCTTTGTTCACCATTCTTTACTTTTGCATTAATCAAGGCAATTTATATAAATTCCTTTGCTAGATAATATTCAATGTCCTTTATTTAAACAAATACTGTATGTTGTTTGGTGAAATTAGATATGCTTATATCTATAAGAGTCAGTATAGTGGTTCTCATCTTAAGATTATCAGGTAGTTTGACCAACCAACATGTATTTCTGCTTAGAGCAAGATCTTTTTGGCGAGACCTTAAACACGATTGTGGATGCTAAGATTCCTATTGAAATTTTACTTGAAACCGCGCTATAGTCCCAATACACATTTGGTGACCTTAAATTTTTGACCTGCCAGCCACTCTTGCTCTGGAAGCAGAATAGTGCGATGCAGGTTGTTATATGTGTATGTTCTCCTTGAGACCAATTTACACCCCATTTCATTTGGTTTAGAGCCTGAGATTAAACTACTAATATAAGAAAGTTTTATTTGTTTATTTCCAGGATTGCATCTACTAGCCAACGATAGAATTCTTGGTTTTTTTTTCCTTTTTTTAATCATGACAATACTGTCCACCATGTTTCAGATCAAGGGAGCATCTTTAACTAGTATTCTAATTAGCTTGCTGCTTGCATGTCTTATCTTAACTTTTTTCGTTCCTTGGAGATGAAAGAGAGAAAATCAATGCATGTTTAAGAGTAGGCCAGAGTTGGATATTTAATTTTGCTTAAGAAGATTTTGAAACATGGTTTTAGGTCGGCATGCAAATTGCTTCTTGGAAAGCAGAAGTGAGAGGTGAAATCAAAGTGATGAAGGAAAGATACAAGAGTCTGGAGCAAGAGTTGGATATGAATAACCACCTACTTTTGGAGGCTTCTAAAGAAAGAATTCACGGTCTTGAAAGGCAGTCTCAACTTTTATTAGAAGAAAGAGATGATCTACTCCTTACTGTCTCAGATTCATCAAAAAGAATTGCATCGGTGGTTCAGCAAAATGAAAACATTTTGCAGGATTTGGCCTGTGAAAGGCAGAGGAGGAAAGATCTTGAGGAAGAAATCAAACAGTTTAGTACTGCTTTCGCTTCTCGCCAAAGGTCACTCATGTCATTCCATTGCGACTTTACTTCTCAACTAGAGCATTTAAAAGCTCTAAGTCCAGGTCTATCACCCAAGTCTTTTGGATGTTGAAGATCGATCCCAATTGCAAAAGACTCTTTCTATAATTGATGTAATCGAATTTATTTGACTTTTACCCTTCACATATCTAAGCATTTTTATGTATTTATCTAAATAATTTTTAGATTTACTGGTTCAAGCATAACAGCGAATCAAGGTGCCACAATTTCGTAATTGTGTGACTGAACGTTTGACGAGCCGCTTGGCAAGAAGTTCCTTTATATGTTCGTTTATTAATAAATAAATGAACATGAATAAAAAAATGTATTCGTTTAGTTAAATGAACGAACACGAATAATAGTTTTGATCATTCATTTATGTTCATGATATATACGTATGACCAAAACCATATAAACACACTATAGACATCATTAACAAAAACTACATACACACAAACACTATATAAACATACACCATACGTATACATCATGAACATAAATGAATAACCAAAACTATTAATTCGTGTTTGTTTGTTTAACTAAACGAACAAAAACTTTTATTCATGTTCATTTATTTATTAATAAACAAAAATAAAGAAACTTCTTGCCAAGCGGTTCGTCGTTCGGTTCCTTTACATCCTTCACATAATAGGGCTGATATCCCAAAATCTGTCAAGGGTGATGCCACCCTTTAATCAGAGACTATGAAGCTTGTAGTCTTGTAGATGACAAACTCACACAAATGCTTGCAAATCAAAGTAGTGATCCAATTTAAGGAGAGGAGTTCAAAAGTGGCCAACTGAAGAAGGAATCATTTGTGCTACTCTATGATTATGTTACCCCACTATTTGAACTTTGAAGCCATCTCCATCTTCGCTACCCTTTCAATCAAGATCCTTAGTACTTTGTATCTTATAACACATTATGTAAGTTGCAATAAATTTTCTTAAGGCTGTTGAAACTGAAAGAGAACTGATGAGGTTATTGAAGCAGAAACAGAACCAATGATGTATTCTGAAGCAGTTAAAGATCCTAGTTGGCGTTTTTTCATGGATAATGAACTTCGAGCTTTAGACTGTAATGGGAAAGGTTGAATGGTTTAAAGCACGACTCGTAATTCTTGGAAATCGTGCATGTTTTTCTAGCTGTTGTAGCGGCGAAGCAACGGGAGTTTCATCAAATAGACGTGCATAATGCATTCTTGTACGGAGGCCTTCATGGAGATGTATTTATAAAATTGTCACCCAGTTCCAATATAACCCATTCTGGAAAAGTTTGCAAGCTTAAAAATTCGTTGTATGGACTTTGTCAAGCTCCACGTGGTTGGTTTTCAAACTCTTCATGGCATTGATAAAATAAGGTTTTATTCAATCCTTGTTTGGTTATTCTCTATTTACTTTGCAATAGAATGAGGTGAATTTAATGTCCTCGTGTATGTCGATGTTTCTTGGAAAGTGCGTAACTCCATTACATAGTTCAAGGCTTATTTGAGTGATTGTTCTTAAATGAAATAATTAGGGACTTTTAACACTTACTTGGTGTCAAAGTGGACAAGCAAAAGACGATATAAATTTATTTGGGTGAAAATATGCTCTTGATATTATCTTTAAAGTTAGGCTCCTTGGAGCTAAGCCGACACAAATATGGGTGTGTTGGAGTATGCCCACTGATACACGTGTATTAGCATCGCTGCTGATGAGGTACGAGCTTATTGGGTCACACACCAAGGTTAGATTCCGACAACACAACCTAAACATGAGAGAACATGAAATTAGGGTTTCTGGCGGCCTTCACGGGTCGTGAAGGGGTCATAAAGAGAAACCCTCCACGAAGCTTAACAACCTGGTCAGGTAGTGGTGGGGGCGCCAAGGCCCGTGAGAGTCCGTGAAGGCAGAACTCAAAGTGACACTTTCTTTTTATTGGACTTTTTGTTTAGTCCAATGAGATGAAGCCGCCTAGCCCGACCCTGGAGCCATTTGATCTTCCTCCGGGTCTATAAAAGGGTAGTACTTCTTTTGTGCTAGAACTCTTGTCACTTGCTACAGACACACACATATTATGGTACTTGAACTTCTAGTGTGGAGTTAAGTTGATGTATCTAGACAAGTGCTTTGGGGTTGTTGTTCCAAGATCTCGAAATCAAGCTTGAGGTTCGAGTTCAAGGGCTATTAGCAAAGTGGAATCTCGGCAACTTGGTGTGGACTACCGATAGAGGAGCTCGGTTTCGGGTTCTCCATATCCTACTCGTGGATATCTCGCTCCAGCCGGTTTGCATGTTATATTTCTCCTCCTGTGCTTTAGTTTTCAGTTGCTATATGCTTTTGTAGTTGAGATCCACGTGGGAGTACATGCATGTTGGTTTTGATACTTGGAAAAACCCGTTTTTGTTCTTGTTGCTTCCGTAGTGTTCGGGTGTTAACGTGCATGAATTTCTATCCGTGGTATCAGAGATAATAACTACAAGATATAACACGAAAATGGCTAGAAAAAACTGATTTTTGGAAGCTTTGTTTTCTGTCTAGTAGGCTTTCACGGACCGTGAAGGTGTCTTCACAAGTTGTGAAGGCCGCACGACCAATGTTCGTGAGGGGTCTGGTCGTGAAATATGTTTTCAGACTTCACAAGTGCTTCTGGCCCGTGATCAGTCGTGAAGCTTTTGGGCTTCACGAGCCGTGAGGGGTTGTGAAGTGTCTCGTGAGCAAATTAATCGTGAAACTCGGTTTTTAGGCTCATGAGCCGTGAGGGGCCGTGAAGGAGCTCGTGGGTAGTTTTTGTCCTTAAAAGAAAATTGTACGGTTTTTCGGGTCATGGAGGAGTTTTTGTTTTTGTAGATTCCGTTGTTTGAAATCCCCTTGTATATTTTGGTACAAATATGGGTATGTATGATAGTCTTGGCATGAGGTGCATACACATATGTTGTGTATATATGAATATGGGTATAAAAGTTTGTTTTGTGTCCTAATGCATATGTACAAAAATTTCCTTTTGTGCCTTAAGTGTTTGTTTTGGAAATTCTTACCAAAATATTATTTGGTCAGGGTTTTGGCACACCGTTGGTAACCTTTGCCCTAGACCTTTTGGTTGTGCTTTGTAGTTGTTCTTTGTGTTATTCATTTGGTGGCCTTTTGTCACACGGGATGTAATTAAATTTTTGGGAGAATTTCATATATATATCCTTACAAATTACATAATTACGTATATATCGTTACAAAAATCAATATTACGTATATATCTTTTTAAAACCTATAAAATCTCAAATATGTCCTTTTTAATTTAATAGTAATTAAGTCATTTAAAAATTAAAAACCATATTTTCTAATTTAATTTTCAACTAAAATACCTTAAATATCCTACTTTCATAAAATAAAATAAAAACACAAAACACCCTGACCTCCGTTCTCCCCTTGATGTTGTCCGGCTAACTTCCTTCAAAACCGGCAAACTACCTCTAACTCCGGAGACCTCCCCCAAATCCGGCAAGCTCCTGAAACTCTGACGACTACATTATCCGGCAACTCCATTTTCTCCGTTGATTGGTTGCCTTGTATAACTTTTGATCAACAGTTTCATATAATCATGCAATACACGCCAAAGAAATATTTGAAACCCAAAACAAACTATAAAAGCAAAATCTAAAAACCAATTGAATGTCATTTTAATAGGGACAATTTTGGTTTTAAGTATAAGGAGCAGAGGAGCTTATGGTCATAGTTCAAAGTGTCCAGGTCTACTACAACTTTGTCAATTATTGAAAATGTGTTTTGAAATATGGTACCAATCTACCAAGGTTCTTCTCATTTCATCTAATTCTAGTCAACAATGTCTAAGGTTCCTTCATTTTCAACTATATAAATTCAGTTATTAGCTTCGTTTTTTTCCTTTTTAATCTATCTGAACACCTTTTGTTTTGTATTTCTTTATTTAACAATAATTTTGTACGTGTTCAATTAGATTTGAAGACTATAGATTTGTTCACACTTTAATTGCACGCCCATAAAAGCTACTGATGCTTGCAGTTGGGAGGTCAATCACCCTGTCGCTTTCAGCCGAGTTTGCTAAGCTAAGGGAGGTCGCAAGATTTGGGGGAGGTCCACCTGAGTTGCAGGAAATTCATCAAAGAAGAGGGAGGAACGAACAGAGATAAGGTGTTTTGTGTTTTTATTTTATGAAAGAAGGTTTGATAAGCTAAAGGAGGTCGCCAGATTTGGGGGAGGTCGCCGGAGTTGCATGAAGTTCGCCGGAGTTGCAGGAAGTTAGTCGGAGAAGGGGGAGGAGTGAATGGAGGTCGGAGGTGTTTTGTGTTTTTATTTTATTTTATAAAAGAAGGATATTTAGGGCATTTTAGTTGCAAATTAAATTAGAAAATATGGTTTTTAATTTTTTAAATGACTTGATTATTATTAAATTAGGGGGTAGAGATTATATCTAGATACAAGCTTATGACAATGATGTAGTTCATGACATTTTTGTGTTCACTAAATATATTTGCCTAAACACTTGTGTGAAGAGTGAATACCCGGTGAGGTTGTAAGGTGGTGTGCAGTTTTAGAGATGCTTAATGCTTTCTGATATAGATATCAAGTTCATTTTATTCATGTGAGTAGATAACTTGATTGTGTATGACGAGAATGATAAATTCGATTGATCTAGTTTGAGTGTTTTTTTTTATCATGGTTTGTTTGGGGACAAGCAAAGTTTAAGTGTGGGGCGTTTGATATTGTCGTATTTTAACATATAATATATATTTCTCAACAATATCTATGTCTTTCGAGTCGAATTATAGCCTAAATTGTGTTCAAATGTTTATTTAATCAAAATTTGGCTATTTCAGATTGGGAATGCACATGAGTGAAGAAACATACAAAAGTCGTTGAATTAAGAATTAAGCACAAGAGAAAAAAGGATTGTTGAGATATTATATATATATAGAGAGAGGTTAATGCGAAAAGTAGTTTTTTTGTGAAAAGTGCGAGAAGTATTTAGAGCCATTAGATCATTTAATCAAAGGCTAAGATTATGTCTGGTATTTTTGTAATTAAGTTATATCTTTAAGGTTTATTAAATTAAATTAAAAGGATAAAATAGACATTTCTTCTTAATATAATATTTACCTAAATTATTTTACTATTTAAAAAGACTTAACTCTCCACAGCCACATAATAAACCCTAACATCTATCTTTCTCTCCCTTCATACGGTAGCCATAGCCACCGAACCACCATGGAGGTCGCTGGAGTACAGGTGACGCTGCCAACACTGAAAGCCAGATCGCCACCAACACTGAAAGCACTCTCCTCTCCACAGCCACATTAAGAAACCCTAACATCTCTCTCTCTCTCTCTCTCCATACAGTAGCCATAGCCGCCGCACCCACCATGGAGGTCGCAAAAGCCATGGTCTGGTCACCACAAACATTGAAAGCATCGTCGATACCTCTCTCTCTATCTCAACCGGATCTCACTTGAAGAACAACGTACGACTACTCACCACCGCCTTATGACTTAAACAGTCAAGCCCACGGTGGACTTAAAGCGGCCGTCGACGCTGCCGGATCTGACTTGATTGAAAGTAACCAACACACCACCACCGATTCTGACTTGAAGAACGACCGTGTCCGCTGAACCACTGTCTTCAGATCTTAGGAAGGCCGCCGCCGAACCGCCTCGTCTTCTAATGGGTTTAAATTTTTGTATTTAAATGTTTATTTTTTATTTCTGTACTTATGTTTTTTTTCTTTTTAAAAAATTTTGTTCAATATCGTTCATCATAAATGAAATGAATAGTAATATTTTTCATCTAAAATGGTTATTTTAGTTTGTTCTGAAATTCTGAAAAAATGGAATTTTAGTAAGTTTATTTTTAAAAGTAAATAGTTTGTTTATTAGTGATTGAATAAGATATGTGTTTTAGACGCACAAAAGTCTTTTATTTTTCTGTCATTTGTTCATCAATGAATAGTATTACCCTTCTATTAACAAAAAGTCATATCATTAGTTGTGTTCAGTATTGAATATCCTAAAATTATCTTAAAAACGAGTATAGTGTTGGATGTATTCATTATCGAACACAAATGTGTTGGCTGTGTTCTTTATCGAACACAAATAGTGTTGATTGTGTTCATTATCGAATACAAATAACGTAGTTATTAGAAATAAGTAAATGGGTATTTTTATAATTTTTAATAAGTGTTCATTAATGAATCTCAAAAGATCGGCTAGTAGAGAAAATAATAGTTGAACAAAAATATTAATTGTAATTTATGTAATAAACGATAAAAAGTAGCTATAAAAATATTATGATTCATTAATGAACAGTTTAATATATAAAGAATTTTTAAAAAAATTAATTTAAAAAATAATAAAAACAAAAAAAAATCTAGAAAAAAATAAATTAGAGACAGAAAATTTAAATTAGAAAGAGGGAAATTAATTGGAGAGAGGAGAGAGAATATTATTTTTTACTAATTACCCTTTTGAATTAAATAAAAATATTAATTATAATTAATGTGAACCACAAGATCAAAAATCAATCAATGGCTGAGATTGCTTCTCGCAAATAAGAAGCTTTTCGCATGAATCCTCCCCTATATATATATAGGGGAAGGTTCATTTGAGAACCGTTTTTATTGCGACAACCGCAAGAACCAATCTTAGCCGTTCATTTTGGATAATGGAATTCATGGATGAAGAACGTGTGGATTGAGTGTGGCAAAGTGCATGTAAGGAATTAATTGGTGGACAATCCAATTGAATAAGGGGGAATTGGACGGCTAAGATTGGTTCTCGTGATTCTCGTAATAAAAACGGTTCTCAAATAAACTTTTCAATATATATATATATATATATATATATATATATATATATATATATATATATATATATATATATATATATATATATTATGGTGGATTTAAAAAAGAAAAAAGTTCATCACGGGCTTAGCCCATTATAATATGGCCGCATATTGAAAAGAAAAGGAAATATACGCAAAACAATTAATCGAACAAAACCTACGGCCGCAAAACTCAATACAAGAGCTGTAGCTTTTTTTCGATCGACGGCAAGCAGCAAACGATGAGCAATCTATGAATCAGTTTTTGAATAGGAAGACCACGACTATTATGAAATTAACTCGGTTTGTTTATCATCGGTATATAATAATTTATAAACTTGGTTAGTTTGTCTATGAGTTAGAGCTTCTGTTTTTACCTAGTTGGATGAAACTCATGGATTGACTTATTTTGGTTCGTGAATTATGTGTTTGATTCTTATAAGTTACATCTAATTAAATAACCACCTGTTTAATTCTTTTGCTTTTAATTGATTATTCTATGAGATGTTATGTTTCTTTATGAGAATTATTATGCATACAATCCATATTTGTGATATATATAGTAGTTAAATTTCATAGTATACATTATGGATAATGTTTAGGAATAATTAACTGATAGCATAGACATTAAGGTGGTGTAAATAGAGTGTAATTACTTAGACGGGTTTAGAAAGTAGGGATGGCAAAAAAAACCCGAAAATGACGGAAAAAACCGAAAATCGACATAAACAGGGCTGGGACGGGGAAACCCGATTATTTAAACGGGGATGGGGTCGGTGACGGGTTTGATGATACCCGCCCCGATTACCCGACATACCCGATTCTAATTTAATATTAATAATATATATTAATATACATAAAATTAATTTTAAATATAAAATATAAAAATCTTTACACACTTTTAAACAACCTAATTTTAATCGTCGTCTTTATTTAAATTATTTGGTTTTGAAATTTTGGATGCACTAAAATTTTAAATTTCAGTTGAGATATGTTTGTAACGTGTAATTTTGTATAATCGTTTTCTAAAATTTGTAGTAAAATCTTAACAGTGATGATCCCTATAGTGAAAATCATAGTTTTAGTTTAACGGGTATCTTTGCGATGAAAATTACCTATTAATCACATGTTTATATTAAACGGGGATACCCGTTTCCCCCGGTTACTCGACGGGGATCCCTGTTTAAATCTCCGCGGTGTTTTAAGCGGGGACGGGGGACCAATCTGTAACATCGTGATTTTGAGAACCAAAATTTTCTTTTTAAAATACAATTTAAGTTTCCAAACCGCGTGAGTTTGTCTATAAACAAAACATTTACACTGTAACACCCGAACCTTCGAAAATAAATAAAAGAATATTTTATTGAGGAAATGATTATAGTATTGAGTTATGAACTTAATGGTGGACTAAATTTAATTATTTGGGCTTGGATAAATAGTAGTTAAATGGGCTAACCCAAATAATTCATGTGTATTAGGCACTATTGGGCTTATTGATTTAAATTGCACTTGAGACTTTTTGAGAAGGTATTAAAGATGGCTAGGGCACAGCCCCCAACACCACCATCTTTACTGTTTTATTCATTCAAAAGAAAGTCAGTGTGTGAGCAAGCTCTCGAGAAACAGAGAAGAGAGAAGCCAAGAATCATTTGTGGACTTGAGGAATTGTTAAGAGAATCATCGGGTAATGTTTTCTACCTCAGTATGATATTGTAGGTATCATATTTATCTTGTTTGAATGATGATAGAATGAATTTCATATATATATACATATATATATATATATGTATATATATATATATGTATCTTTCCATGCGACTTATATATATATATGTATCTTTCCATGCGACATAAATATATATATATATATATATATATATATATATATATATATATATATATATATATAGGGATATGATCAAATAAAAAGGAAATTAAAGTAAAAAGTGTAAAATGGATGATTATTTAATCATTTTTCGGTATATATATCAACTGATAATCGTTAGTTCATCATCTTTATTGATTAAAACTAGTTTTTCATCAATTTATTTTTGATTTCAAATACAGATTTTGAAAACAAAATTTTGGAATAATTTGTTGATGAACAAAATGCTTTCATCTAAAAAGTGATGAATATGTTGGATTCATCAAAAAGAAATTGATGAAGAACTAGTTTTAATCAATAAAGATGATGAGATAACGATTATCAGTTGATATATATTCCGAAAAATAATCAAATAATCATCCCTTTTACCCTTTTTACTTTAATTTTCTTTTTACTTGATCTCTACCCTATATATATATATATATATATATATATATATCTTTCCATGCGACTTTCATATATCTATGTATCTTCCCATGCGACTTTCATATATCTATGTATCTTTCCATGCGACTTTCATGTACTTTCAAAACCACTCTATGCGACCTTCGACCTATGGGTACCATGTGTCCCATCTGACTTTCAGAGTAGTAAGGTGGTCCGACCCTGAGGCCTAAGAATGATCCAACCTATGAACCCAGTAACAAGGCCCAGCCTAGGACCCAAATAAAACTGTGAGCGAACGAACAAGGGATTCGTACACGGTATTGATTTGTTTAGACCATTGCAAGTGACGGTTGGCTGGCAAGTTATCGCAAGTGAATTAGTGAACTAAGATTGAGAAACTAAGACTGCAGACAGGTGAGTACTCTTACTTACTATCTAAACCTAATGATGTACGTGATTGACGTGTTGCATGTTATATGATTTGATGAATCTATGAATGGATGAATTGATGATATGTTATGTTTTGATCAATGATTGGACCGTTCACTTCGGTAACGGGAATGATGAGACCGTTCACCTCGGTGACAGGAATGATTGAACCGTTCACTTAGGTGACGGGAATGATTGGACCGTTCACTTCGGTGAAGGGAATGATGGGACCGTTCACTTCGGTGACGGGAATGATGGTACCGTTCACTTTGGTGACAGGAATGCGGGACCGTTCACTTCGGTGACGGGAATGTGGGACCGACTACTACGGTAGCAGGAATGTGAGACCGAATACTACGGTAGCGGGAATGAAAGATGTAACATGATGATGGAAACAAATGCTTTGATGTCATATGGTTGATTGTAGGTAAAAATACTCGCTAAGCTTCGTGCTTACGGTTGTTGTTTAACCTTCTTTTCAGGTGATGGCCACGGCAGGGCTCCAGCACGCGGTTGATAACTCATCTCCCACTAGCTTCCGCAAAGTTTTAAACTATTTTGTATTAAATGATGTATTCTAAACAGTTATGATCGAATCTAAGTTTTCACGGGTTTTACCCTGGGTTGTACTCTAAGCTATACAATGGTCTAATTATGGTAGCTTATTAATCGTATGCTTTGATGTTTGTTTATTTGTTTTAAAAATAAATAAATAAATAAATTTTGGGACGTTACAACTTGGTATCAGAGCCTTGGTTTAAGAGATTCGAATATGTTTCCGCGTGTTTGAACTTAAACCTTGGTTCGTGAAGGGTTTTAGACAACGTTTCTGAAACCTTTTTCAAGTGTTAAATATTATGATGAGCTATCGGCTGGAGCTAGTCCGAGTGGTCACACGGGAGTACAAGGTATGAATGAAATGCTGACTATGATAACTGAGATTTCGAAGTTTAACTACTTTAGTAGAATCAAAACAGGATGACATGATAATGCTTACCTGATAACTGACTATATGATTGATACATGACCCAAGCTAGTGAATCGGGATTCCTAGTGGTAATGACCATATCCAATACGTGTAGCATGTTTGTAATAATAGGGCCCATATTATTATCTTCACACGACACTTGTTGAAACTTGTCAAAATCCGGGGAATCTTGTAAATCTGGTGAGGGGTACTTGTAGAGATAAGATGCATGTAGCTAGGGTGCCTTAGAATGACTAGGGTTTCCTGATAGCTGTGCTTATGACATGAAATACGTGAAACATGAACTGTTATAGTGATGAGGACTGTGTGGCAATGCCGCCTGTTAATTAAGTGCATTGTCTATACATCCAGTATGGTGACTACAAGAAACCGATCAGTGATACCAACGGGTTTTGAGAACCCACCCGACGGGAAAAATGCTAGCGTGACGGGAGAGAGTGACCCCCGTGCACAACCGATCTTGAATCAAACTGAGAATGTGACTCTAGAAAATGTTGTACCGGATAATGTAACGAACGAGGAAGAATACGGGAATGAGACAATGACTGAACTGGTGACCACTGTGGTTACCAACACGCTGAAAGAACTGCTACCCAAAATTGTGGAGGATTTGAAATAAGATATGGACACTATGATTGATTAGAAACTGGGAGCCCTATGGGCTACAAAAGAAGCTTCTGTGGCTGTAGTTGTCGCCCAACGAGTAACACCGATTGTTAACCAGGGGACTCCGGGAGGAACCTTCAGGGATTTTTCGGCGTGTCAGCCGCCTGTGTTTGATGGAGTACCAGACCCGGTGCGGAGCACGAGGTAGGTCTCTGCGATAGAGGGAGCCTTCTTTACCAGCCACTGTGCTGAGGACTCGAAGGTTTGGTTTGCTTCTAACTTCCTTAGGGGAGCGGCCAAGGACTTGTGGAATCTACTACGAAAGATGAAAGGCGAAGCTATCGCCGGGATGAAGTGGGAGGAATTCACGACATTGTTTTATTAGGAATATGCTCCTAAGGTCGAGGTGGAGCGAGTGATGGATGAGTTTATGAAACTGAAGCAGACCACTGAGACGGTTAATCAGATAACCGCGATATTCAAGGAGAAATTACTGTATTTC
Organism: Dittrichia graveolens; assembly: GCA_038502395.1. Classification (NCBI taxonomy): domain Eukaryota; kingdom Viridiplantae; phylum Streptophyta; class Magnoliopsida; order Asterales; family Asteraceae; genus Dittrichia; species Dittrichia graveolens. Next base: position 8,152,577 of record JARJIL010000001.1, read on the forward strand.
CCCGCATATGCAAGCGACGAGAGGTTGCAGATTCACAAGTATACGCAAATGCTGAGGGAGGATATTCATGAATTTGTGACGAATGGCCAGTATGCTACACTGGACCAACTGATTGAGGGAGCTAGGAAGAGAGAATTGTACTTGGTAGAGAGAAACAAGAAAAGGTCTGTAGAGCGGGCTGCACTGGGAGGTAATGCAAGCAGGCAACCATTCAAGAAACCGAATGTTGGGAATTTCAAGCCCGCCGTTAGAAACTCGGGGGCAAAATGTGGGAAGTGTGGAAAGGGGCACGCTGGGCAGTGCCGGGTCGGAAACATTAATTGTTTTGTGTGTGGGAAAAGTGGACATTATGGGAAAGATTGCAGGGTCCACTTGAATGTGTGCTTCAAGTGCAACAAGTCAGGGCATCGTATGGCTGAATGCCCAGAAGCGACTGGAGGCAGCGGGAGACCTGCCTAACAACCACCGCTAGGATTACCGATGGAGAGAAGGGAAAGAAGCCCAAGATTCCAAAGACTCGGGGGTGTGCTTTCCAGATGACCGTGGAGGAGGCGAAGAAAGAGCCCGATGTGATTGCTGGTACATTTATTGTTAACTCTCTGCCTGCACTGGTATTATTTGATTCCGGGGCGAGTAAGTCCTTTGTATCTTCTGCTTTTTGTAATAAATTTTTAATAGCACCGGTGAAGTTAGAAACGCCATTAGAGGTAGACATAGCCGATGATAAGGCTTTGTGTGTTACCACGATCTATAAGGATAATGTAATAGTGATAGATGATGTACAGTTTACTATAGATCTGCTACCGACTCCTATGAGAGAGTTCCAAGTAATAGTGAGAATGGATTGGCTGGGGCGTCACCAGGCCAACATCTTGTTCAAACAGGGGATTATACGGATTCAGAGTCCAAGTGGGGGAGAAATCTCCATCTACGGTAAACGACAGAATGGGTTGACGGCATGCTGCACCGTGATCAAGGCGGCAAAGTATCTACGCAAGGGTTGCGCTGCCTTCATAGCTCATGTGGTTGACTCGAGGATGGAAAAGAAGAAATTGACAGTTTCTGATGTACTAGTGGTATGCGATTATCCGGAGGTATTTCCGGAGGAATTGCCGGGGATTCCGCCAGACAGACAAGTGGAGTTTCGTATAGACCTAGTGCCGGGAGTGGCATCTATCGCCAAGGCACCGTACCGGCTAGCACCACCAGAGATACAAGAATTGATGTCACAACTTTAGGAACTGCTTGATAAGAGCTTCATACACCCAAGTAGCTCACCGTGGGGAGCACTGATCCTTTTTGTGAAAAAGAAAGATGGAATCTTCAGAATGTGCATAGACTATCGCGAGCTCAACAAGGTGACAATTAAGAATCGTTATCCGTTGCCAAGGATCGATGACTTGTTTGATCAACTGCAAGGAGCGGTGTGTTTCTCAAAGATAGACTTACGGTCGGGATATTATCAATTCAAGGTTCGAGAGGACATAGCAAAGACGGCTTTTCGCACGCGCTATGGGCACTTCAAGTTTGTCGTCATGCCTTCCGGTCTCACAAATGCGCCGGCAACATTCATGGATCTAATGAACCGAGTCTGCAGAGCAATGCTTGACAAGTACGTGATAGTATTCATCGATGACATCTTGGTTTACTCAAGGACTGAGGCCGAGCACGAACTACACCTGCGGGAAGTACTCGAAACCTTGAAGCGGGAGAAGCTTTACGCGAAGTTTTCCAAGTGCGAGTTCTGGTTACCGGAAGTTCAGTTTCTCGAGCACTTGGTTAACCGAGAGGGGATCAAGGTCAACCCTGCGAAGATAGAGGCAGTAATGAAATGGGAGACGCCGAAGAGTGCTATGGAGATCCGAAGTTTTCTAGGGTTGGCCGACTACTACAGGAGGTTTATTAAGGACTTTTCGAAGATAGCGGTGCCACTGACCAAGTTGACAAAGAAAAGTGTTCGTTTATAATCGTGATTAAGTTAAGAGTCAGAATCACAAATCGAGTCTGTTGGGCCGAATCGCAAATTGAGCCAAATTTATTGGATCACAAAACTTAGGCTTTAGTGTAATCGCAAATTGTATGACTTATAAGAGTTAATGGAATGTGATTTTTTAGATGATTGCCGATGTTAACTGAATTCTAAATACGCGTTGCGTATCTATAGTCAATATTTAGACTATGAATAAGGTGAGTTTTACTAATATTTATCTTATGATGTATATGTTTATATGTGAAGCTTATATGTATGTGTTATGTGTATGCGATGTATTGACTTCTTTTTATGTGAGGGTATTTGATGCCTAAGGCATCAAGGTCGAGTTGACCAACTTGATGGATGCCTTTAGATATGGTGGCCGAGTGGGACTGACCGATGGGGCCTTATGTGTAGATACGTGATAATGTGTAATAATCATAACATATGAGTGATGTGTTACTCACTAAGCTTCTAACTTACCCGTTGTTTAATTCTATTCAGGACCATCGGGAAAAGACAATGACAAGGCACTAGTATGACAGCGATAATTTACGTTAGCTTCCGCAATTAAACTTATTATTTATTTAGGATGAATGTAATCACATTAACATTTATTTTGTTGAATGAATATTTATTGGTGAATTTATTTATATAACAAAAAAAAAAAAATTGGGTCATTGCACAACAGTTGAAGATCAACACATAAGAGACATCAACATTTATAATTTAAAAAAACTTGAAGCTTAAATTTATTAACGAATTCAAGTCTTTTCTCTTAATATCTTCTTCTAATAATCTATTAATATTTATAAAAAACTAATATTCATCAATTTTATTAAACGCTAACTCTTCATTTAGTCAAAATTAATATGATTCTTTGATTAGACATCCTAGCGAAACATTTAGTCAAAACTAAAACTCAAGTAAAATAAAGATAATGTTATTTATGATTAAACATTATATAATAAAATAAATATCATCTATAATAAAATTAAAGATTATATAATAAAATTAATAGTTAGATATGGTAACATTGTTGAAGAAAAAAAGTTACAAATTGTATATTTAAAATGTCATGATAATTTATGTAAATAATTTTATCGTAATCTATAAGGATTGTCTCTTAATATATATGTTGTCAACCCTGTAATACATAAGAATTATCTTATCTTATCTCTTAATATATGCCGTCACCCGTGTAGTACATAAGGTGCTTAGCTAGTTTCTAACATAAGACCAAGCTGCAAACATCAATTAGGAAAGGAAGTTGACATCATTTCATGAAAATTAAATATATAAAAATTGTTCAAAGTAATCGATAAACACAACTTTTATTGCCCTTATACAAAATTCAAAACATCATTCTAGCTAGTTATTACATGCGACCATATATTGGAAAAGACACGAACAAATATATATATATATATATATATATATATATATATATATATATATATATGCAGACCAGAGAATTCGACGGATCATGACACTTGGATGATCCCATGCGCGCATAAGCCATATATATAGTCCAATGCTGTCATGCACAAGGGTTTTTCAAGAACGTATCAACATGCCAACATGATAAGATGTAGATATTAGAGATGCACAAAATATATATGGGATGAGCTTTCATATATAGAAATTACCCATCCCTAGCTAGCTAGCCATTTCAGCACACTACCGGCTAAGAGCACACATACCTTTTTGGAACCACGAATATTTATTCACTACACGGACAAGATTTTTTGTTGTTGTTATCATTCAATTCAAGGACCTAATCTGTAAGGACCTTCACCCATGTAGTGACCTTCCATATAAAGAGCAGGAGTAGTAGCATTCTGTGGATGAAGCCCGTCCATTACCATAAATTGCATGTCCTCAGAAGGCTTCCAGTGTCTCTTCCTTTGGTTAATGAACCAATTATTTATCTGCTTTTGGTCTAAACCTGTTGATTCTGCCAATGCTACCTTCTCCGATTCCTATTTCATCATTGTTAATTGTTTATAAACAAGAGAATGTTAAAGTCATAGAAATGCAACAACATTTCATCCAAGTGCCCATATATATCGTACCTAAAGTTTTTTTTTACATGTATGGTAGTTATTGTTTTAATTTATATACCATAATAGTACCCGGTAACCTTCTCCTATAAATGCTACAAGGTCTTCTGAACCTCATGAGATTCTGAAAAAACTCACCGGAAGAAATGTTTAAGCTGAACTAAAAGGAGAGGTCGAAACAACGGTAGAAAGTAAAAAATTTCTGAAAATTTTAAAATGATTGTTCCTATGTAGAACCACCAGAAAAAATCTAGATGAAAAATGTTACGTTTGTAGCAAAAAAAAAAAAACATTAGAGTCACGCGCATTTGTGCTTGTTAGAAAAGATAATGTAAGGAACGCATAATTGACCCAAACAATAACACCACAAATGCAAGCAAATAGCAAACAAAAACAAGAACACGAGAATTACATGGGTAAAAGTAAGATGGGGCTTAAACAATGATAGTAACATTATGTGAAAGCTAATATCATTAAAACTTCAATTAAAAGAAAGTTTTTAAGGGGGAACAACATGTTACAAGAAAGAATCAACCAACAAGAGATACAATTTGTAGAAGAGAGAAAGAGATACGAGGACAGCCCAACGAAATTGGAATTGCGAAAAGAGTGGAGAGCAAGCATGAATGAGCATTGGGAACTAAGGAGGAAAAGAATTATGTGGATAAAAAAGGTGATGCTAGCACGCAGTGTACTCTTTTATTCAGGAAGCGAAGAAGTGGCCTAAGCACGATAAAGATTTTCACTAAACGACAAAGTTGATGAAGAGAAGCAATATGGTGGATTCAATTGTAATTGGTGGGAGGAGAATCAAAAGATGAGAGGAGTTTAAAGAAGTTGCCAACTATTTTGAAAGACACTTCTAAAAAAATTAAAGACCCTTTTTTTCTCCGTTTAGAGAATGAGTTCAAAAGGTAATCGAAACATAATAGGGATTGGCTAGAAATGATGTTTACACGTGAGGAAATTAAATTGGTAGTGTGGGATTGCAACGAGGATAAGACACCGGGGCCAAATGGGTATAATTTTCATTTTAACAAAAGTCAATGGGATAGCTTCATGGGGAACTTTCACATTTGGGCATCTTTCCCTAAGGACGTAAGTAATTTTTTGATTCATCACACTAATCCCTATAAAGTAACCCTAGAGGACCTTAAAGACATTAGACCAATATCTTTAATGAGTAGCATCTACAAAGTTTTGGCTAAATTTCTAGCTAAATGGTTGAGTTGTGTTATGAAGGAAGTGATTGGGGGAGACTCAATTTGCTTTTACAAAAGGAAAGGAAAATCTTGGATTGTGTACTAATAGCGAGTTAAGTGATGCATAGCTTATCGATTAGCGAGAAGAAAGATTCTTAAAAATCATAAGATACAGTCGATTGGAGGTACTTCATATGCATGATGAAGGAAATGGGGTACGGAGAAAAGTGGCTAAATGGATTAAAATGTGTTCAACTATGGAAATATCGGTGATTGTGCAAGAATCTGCAACGAGAAGGTTTACTATGGGTGAATGGTTGAGACAACGAGATCTGTGTTAGCTTTTTTATTTAATTTAGTAAGTGAAGGTTTAAATACGTTGATTAGAAAAGGTCTGGATTTTGATTGTTTGAAAGGCTGACAATAGCCGGAGAAGATGGTATGATTGTTTCTAACTTGTAATTTGCAGATGACCCTCTTGTTCTGTGAGGAAAATTCGGTGGGTTTAAAAAGCGTAATTTATGGGGTTAACAAGGATAATCAAACCATTGAAAGTTGGGGTAAGGGAATTGAGTGTGCTCAAGGGACCATTCCATTTAGTTATTTAGGATTAACAGTTGAAGGGAATTAATGAAGCATCAAGTTCTGGGATCCAATAGTTGAAAAGGAGGAGATGAGCCTGAGTTTCTGGAAAATGAGAATTGTATCATGAGCGAGATGGGCAACTCTTACAAAGTCAGCTTTGAACAGTTTGTCACTTTACCGTATGTTGAAGCAATCTAGAATTTAGAAGTATGTTTATTTATTGATTTAATTTACGTAAGTCCTTTATTTATATGAGTCAAGGCCATGTTGGCCATTTTACCATTTTCTAGTAAAAGTAACATTAGTGGGTTGTTAGTTTCGTTCCACATTTTTAGCACTAGATGTATAAGGAGTTATGGTTGTTCTTTGTAGTTGTACGTTTTGATCTTCTAGAATAAAGTAGAAAATTGCCCCCATCTCCATCTTTTTCTTGTTTTTCTTGTTAAGACAAACACCTTAAACCCTTCGAAGATGCCTAATTCCAACATTTGGTATCAGAGCCAACCACGAGTAGATCAAATGGCTGGAAAAACAGACAAAGACGAACATATCACACTCACTACCCTATGCTATAGGAAGCAACTACACTACATGGGCAATCAAAATGAAAGAGTTCATGCAGGCTAAGGGTGTTTAGGAAGTTGTCGACCCTACAACTCTAGTTGATGAGGTTGATCCTAGAAAGGAGAAGATGGCATTGGCAGCCATCTACCGGGGATTCTAGAAAAAATCTTGTTGTCTTTGTTTGAGAAAGAAAAGACAAAGGAAACCTAGATTACGTTGAAAACCATGTATATGGGAGTTTACAGGTGAAGAGACCCTGGTGCAAACTTTGGAGGCCGAGTTTGAAGTTGTTAGCAACATACAAGCCCTAGGAGATAATATCAATGAGGCATACATTGTGAAGAAACTATTACGTGAAATACCGTCTAAGTTCCTTTGAATTGGTTCGACCATTGAACAGTTTGGAGATCTTGAATCCATGTCAATTGAAGAGACCATGGGAAGGCTGAAAGAGCATGAAAGGTGGATCAAAGGGCATATCGAAGCTGGTGAGAAGAAGTTGACTTATCAAGAATGGTCCGGAAGAAACAAAAGATCAAAGTGAAGATGATTCAAAGTCCGGAAACAAGAGCTACAAGGGAAGTTCATCCAACTCAAGAGGCCGTGGCAGAGGGTAGCCGTGGTAGAGGATGTGGTGACCAGCAATGCGATGGAAATCGTGGGTGTGATAAAAATCGTGATAAAAGCAAGGTGCAATGTTACAACTGCCAACAATATGGACATTATGCTAGTAAATGCCGGAACCCATGATGTGAACGAAACTAGGAACCTCACTTGACCCAAGAAAACACCGGCGGTGAACCGGAGTTGTTACCGTCTACATTTGAAGAAGATAACAACATTCAAGAAGTGTTCTTGAATGAGAAGAATGTAAACCCACGACTAAAGCCGGCAGCGGATGTGGTTGAAGATACGAGTTCGTGGTACTTAGATAATGGGGCTAGTAACCACATGAGCGGTCATAAAAAGAAGTTTCATGAACTTGATCGATTGTATATTGGTGAAATTTAGACACATGTCAAAAGTTTGTATAGAAGGTAAAGACTATATCCTGTTTAAATGCAAGAATTGGGAACATCGTCTTTTCCGAGGGGTATAATATATACCAAATTTTTATAGCAACATTAGTAGCTTAGGGCAATTAGCTAAGGGTGGTGACCGAATTGTAATGTGTGGGTCATTTCTGTGGGTGCATGAAGTTAAAGGAAAGTTGTTAATTAAGATATGGAGGTCACCAAATTGATTGAACAAGATAGAGCTTGAAGAAGTAAATGTGAGATGTCTACTTGGGAATAGCAGCGAGGAGGCTAAATCATGGCACTCTCGAATGGTGCATGTAGATTTTTCTAAACTAAAGTTGATGTTAGATAAAAAAATGGTTCAAGGGCTGCCAAGAGTTTCAACCCCACAAGTTTATGCAAAGGGTGTCCACAAGGAAAGCAAACTCGAAAACCATATCCAAATAACTTGAAGTCTATGTCGAGTAGCAGACGCTAATTAATACATGCGGACCTTTGTGGTCCGATTTCACCTCCCACACCTGTTGGGAACAGGTACTTTCTCTTACTTCTTGATGATTTCAAAAGAGTTATGTGGATTTATCTCTCAAAGACAAAGGACCAAGCACTCAGCATATTCAAGAGTTTTCAGATAGAAGTTGAGGCTGAAACACGAGAACGAATAGAAGCGTTCCAACATAACGTGGGGGTATTGTGAAGAAATTGGGCTGAAATGTCACACAACACCATACTTGCCTCAGCAGAATGGCGTTGTAGAGAGACGGAATAGAACCGGTGTGGAGATGGTAAGAGGTACATTGAAAGGCATGAAATTACCAGAATAATGCATTTTATGTTCTCAACAAGATGACCATGAAAGCACTTCACGACTCCATGCCCTATCCAATGTAGACTGGTCACGAACTAAGTATCAAGCACATAATGATGTTCAGCTGTGTTGCTCACATTAAAATAGTGGGAGGCCGTTTAGACTAAGCATTGGTTCATCTTGGGGTTGAAACGGGAATAAAGGCATATAGACTACTCGACCCAGATACGGTCATATGAGAGTCAACGGGGATGTGTTATTTGAAGAAGAAAAGTAGTGGCAGTGGGGGAAGGCAGAAAAGTTCAAAGCAAATCCAAGGGTAAACTTCACAATTGAAGGTTTCTTTCCACAAACTGGTGATAAAGGTATCGAGGTGGAGTCTCACATTACACCCGTTAAGACTACATTGAATCTTTTGAAACCAATTCAAAACTGACAGCAATTGAAAAAACAAGACCGGGTCGCTTGTTAAACTACGGCAAGAAGGTGTTCGGGGTTAAAGAGGTTTATAAAGTTAAAAATACCCAACTAGATTAGTGATAAGCACAAGGCTCGTTTGGTAGCAAAGAGTTATATGCAAAAGGTCGAGATTGATTTCGATGAGGTGTATGCTCCGCTGGCCATAATCAAAACGGTATGTATACTACTCAGTCTCTCAAGAAAGAATGGGTGGCGTTACACCATTTCCATGTCAAATCTACATTCTTAAATGGGGAACTATAAAAGCAAGTATATGTCATTCAACCCGAAGGCTTCATGAAGAAGATCAACCTCAAAAGGTTTACAAACAGACCAAGGCTCTCTATAGGCTTCGTCAAGCCCAAGAACCTAGAATTCAAGGCTGGATTAATGTCTTAAATAGCTCAGGTTCAAGAGATGCCAACTAGAGTATGTTGTCTACACAAGACACATGGAAAGTTTCTCATTGTTGGGGTGTATACGCATCTATCTTCATTAGAAGCCATGTTCATGGCAGTTAGTAAAGCAACTTGCTAGGGTATTTGGATCAAATGATTGTTGACCGAGATAACATGAAAAGCTTTCAACCAAGTCCTGTTCATTGATAATAAATCATCTCTAGATCGGGATCCGGCGAAAAATCCGGTATTCCATGGTAGGAGTGAGCATATCGATCTAAGTTCCATTTCATACAAGAATGTGTTAATTTTCGAGAAGATGAAGGTTGGGAATGATCATCAAACATGTTCTTAGAAGTATAAGAATCCATGGTTCATACTAACAACAATTTCCAGCGAACTTTATATATATAGGGGACGGTTCAAACGAGAACTGTTTTTCGTACGACAACCGTGAGAACCAATCTTAGCCGTTCATTTTGGATAATGGAATTCATGGATGAAGAGTGTGGGAGGATTGAGTGTGGTAGGGTGCATGTAAGGAATTCATGAGTGGGCAATCCAATTAAAAGAGGGGGAATTGGACGGCTAAAAGTGGTTCTCGCAGTTATCGTTCGAAAAACAGTTCTCGTTTGAACTTTTGCCTATATATATATATATATATATATATATATATATCAATGTGTAAGTATGAATACACAAGATGAATTTGCAGCATACATATTTATAGGGAATGAGAGGCCAACCAAAAACTCCCACCCTTTTATATGGTGGCTGTGTGGTGGTGGTTTTCCCTCCAAAACTGCCATAGTTAGTGTGCGTATATACATACAGTAGAATCCTACTAATTTGTCACAAATACATAATAATTACATACATAGTTGACTTATAAGTACTAATACTAATATGTAGCAAATGATAATAATATTTAGAAGGTTTCCAACATTCCCCCTTAAATATTATATCATTTGTCTTCCACAAGTCCTTTTGATCTAGAGTATGATGACAAAGTCATCATCCTTCCTTTTGTTGCTGACCCGATATATGTATCTGAATAATATTCCATGACGCTTGGCTCCTCCTCTTCTTCATTACTTTATTTATCCAATTTGCATGATCCTGGTATGTTACCATCTTGAGCGTGAACCATATTCGATCTCTGAGTACCGGCAATATTCTTATTAACCTAATCTTGCCTTCCGGTTAAACTACCTTCTAAGACAATTATGCTCAAGAAGACCCTATTGGTTATACCATCAATGTTCTTTCAATAACCAAATTCATAATGCTCCTGTGGTATCGATAAATATTCATCGAATAGATTCTTGAAGACATCTTCATAATATTTTGGATAACTGAAGCTCATAGCCATCTCTCCCCATTCTTTGTCCCTTGTTATTGTTTCATATCCTCTGGATCTTGTAACAAGTTTGTAAAGATTAAACAAGAAAACAACCAATTCTGCTACTTTTGGTGGTAAAGAGATAGTTTATCCTTCCTTCATTTTATGGAACCAAATGCGGTAAGAATTGGCCAACACCATAAACGACATGAAATCAACAAAGTTTTTAACTATGAAAGGTACTATGTTTCCTTTGATCTCCAAACCACCTCTATAATATTTTCCCGTGGAACTAGGTTGATCTCATTTGTTGTTGGCATGGCCTCATCCGGATCGATTTCTTGTCTTTGCTGATTGACACACATGTGGGAATTAATACACACATAATCTTTTATCTCCACTTCAAAACCTTGTAATATTAATTGCTTTAGACTCGATTTATTAATATTGATTTGAGGTGCATATGATACATATGGAATAGCATACTCCCTTTCGTTTGTTGAAAGTATGATATCACCAACGCAATGTATTGCTATTGGTTTAAAACTCCTTCCTTATTGATTGAGAATCCTTTCGTGTAGTTCACAAACAGATCTTGATTTGGAATGTCATGTGTTTTGTTATCCTTTAATTTACGTATCAATATGAATTCCAACTTCCTTTGTCCGTCTCTTCTACTAGATAGTCTCCATTGATGATTATTCGATCAACATGAGATTGAATATAATGCTAGAGGGCTGAAATTTTGATTTAACATGCTATCCATGTTCAAAATTGATATGCTTCCATCTTGTGTTTGTTGATTCTGAAATCCGATTTCCTTCTTGGGACAATTCCATGCAAAATGTCCTTTGGACATACAGTGATAGCAAGAACTATTTCTATTCCTCTTCATGCCTATTTCACCATTCAATCTCCAATCCCGAAGTAGATTAGCGAGCTCCAAACTCCTCTTAAAGTTTTGTTACCCGCGACTTGCATATGTATTCTCTGCCGTCGATTTTATCGATTTTTGTTTTGAAAGAAATGATTTTACAGAGAGAAGACTTCCACCAATTGCTTGATAGGGGATTCTGGCCTTCGACTTCAAATTCGTTGGATCTTCTGTTCCCATATGCAATTTCGATGGTGCTTTTATTTTTCCAGATTGATCGATAACGGTATAATCTTCCCTTCGTGTTCTCCTTCGATGATTGGCACAAGTTTCTCGGCCCAACCTTGGGCTCTTGTACAATGTTGATTTTCGAGAAGATGAAGGTTAGGAATGATCATCAAACATGTTCTTAGAAGTATAAGAATCCATGGTTCATACTAACAACAATTTCCAGCAAACTATATATATATATATATATATTATATAGGCAAAAGTTCAAACGAGAACTGTTTTTCGTACGAGAACCGCGAGAACCAATCTTAACCATCCAATTCCCCCTCCTTCAATTGGATTGCCAACCCATGAATTCCTTACATGCACCCTCCACACTCAATCCCCCCACACTCTTCGTCTATGAATTCCATTATCCAAAATGAACGGTCAAGATTGGTTCTCGCAGTTCTCGTACGAAAAACAGTTCTCGTACGAACTCTCCCCTATATATATACATATATATGGATGTGTAAGTACGAATACACGGATGAATTTGCAACATACATATATGGTGGCTGTGTGGTGGTGGTTTTCCCTCCAAAACTTCCATCGTGAGTGTGTGTATATACATACACTAGAATCCTACTAATTTGTCACAAATACATAATAATTAAATACATAATTGTCTTATAATTACTAATACTAATATCTAACAAATGATAATAATATTTAGTAGGTTTCCAACAAAATGCGTCTAGAGAGGCGAAATCAAGGTGCAATAGGGGTGTAGCAAATAACAAAAGGTTGACATACTATCAAAGTCATGGCAAAGCATATGAGGATCCTATTTGGAGTTAAATAAGTGATGATGAATTTTGAATTAAGGGGAAGATTGTTGAAGTAATACAGAATTTAGAAGTACCTTTTTTTATTTATTGATTTTGTTTGAATGAGTCAAGGCCATGTTGGCCGTTTTCCCATTTACTTATGTTGTTAGTTTGATTTCGTGGAATAAAGATAAAAATTGTCCCCTTTTCCATCTTCTTCATAAGGAGCACCAATTGAGAATTTTAGGGAAAGAAATGTGGAAAACAAAAAGGTTAAGAGCTGAAATAGGTGTTGCTGAACTTCGATTTGAGCTGGTATGACAAAAAGGTTTCATTAATATGTGCATTTAGTTGTTTTGTAGTTTAATAGCAAGGTATTGTAATTCATAAGTTAAACCAAAATAAAACAATATGAGTTGTAACCTTTTTGATGATGGAAATTATAATTCTGCTTTTTGTTAAAAAAAGTAAAATATTAGAGTTATGCTTTTAAATGTGTAAATTTAATAATAAATAGAAAATTTACAACATATCGTTTTCAAAAATGTAATAATATGTTATTCACGCGATTCAATATTACGAAAAAGTTTTCTTCAACAATATGTCCATTTTTTTATTTTTTTTATTTGCATCAACTATTTTATTAATTTAAAAATAACTTCTAAGATATTATAATACGAAAAAAAGATTTATATTTATGAAATAAGAAGAGAGATAGATGTTAATAAGATTTTAAAAATTATGTTTTTTAGATGGATAATTGTGTTTGTGTGAGAGAGTATATTTAAATGAATAAAAAGTTAAAGTAAATTAAGAGAGAGAGAGATTGAAATGGTTAAAGATTGAGTGAATAAGATTAGTTTAGAGAGAATGAAAGGTCACAATTTTCTTTTAATTAAATTTTAAGAAGTCTTAAAATTAAAGAGGGGAGAAAATGTTAAATGATTTATATAGTAGTATAGATATATTATAAGGTAGCATTACAAAGAAAACACTCTCCTCACAGAGTACACAAAGTACGATTATAAAAAATCAAGAAAATTGATAGAATTATTTTTTAATAAACAATAACATAAAATAATAAAATTTCAAATTATATTTAAAAAGGATGCAAAAAGTGATAAATATAGTAGAAGCATATAATTTTGGTAGATCATTATATTTTTTTAGCTCATAGGTCAAAGGTTTCAATGACCCAAATCAGTTCTCACTAAAAAACTATTCTCCGTTGATCTTGCCTATATATATATATATATATAGAGAGAGAGAGAGTATGGAGAGTATGTCCAAATTAGAACTGTTTTCACGCAAGAAAAGTTGAGTAAATATATAAATGATTTAGATACCCCTTGAATTATTATTAATGTCACAAACAGTTTTTGTAATTTTCGTGCGAAAAACAGTTCTCGTTTAAACTGCGAAAACCATTTGTAACCACCATTAATGACTAATTAATAGGGATGTTTTGGTTATTAATAGGGATGTTTTGGTAATTTCCTCTCAAATATTCACCTACATTTTAGAAAATAAATAACATTATTTCCCTCTCAAATCGATAGTTGCGTGCAAATCAATGGGCATTACTCTCTGCAAATTGATAGTTGCGTGCAATCGGTGGTTGTTGTCTTCAAATTGCCGACGACAAAGGGTGAGGCAAAAGCGGTTGCCCGCTGACAACCGAGGGGATAAGAAGCTCCGGTGAGGAGAAAGAGCTATGACCGGCGATTAAGAGAACTAGTGTGGGGAGATTAGCATTAGTGAAGAGGAGAAGATGTGGGGTTTAGATCTGAAAATTAAGATTTGAAATGGCAGACATATGAGAAAGAAAATGGTTTTCAATTTACTGTGATGCCCTTGGATTTATAAACAAGCGCGTGAAATACAATTTTAGTATTTATTTTTTCCTTTTCTATGTGAGTTGTAGACGGTCCAAAACAAAAAAGACGGTAGACATGAACATATAAATATTGACATATATACGTACTTACCGAAGGATATGGCCACTTGTAGTGCAACTCCCACCAGCCGAGAAGCTTTTGACGGGCTTCTTTGGGTAGTTTCCCTTTTTTCTTTTTCTTGGAAAGCTCTTGCTTGAGACTGCTTAAGTAACCACTATACTTTCTCAACAAGTGATTCTTTAGTTCACGGTCTTCAGCTCGAGGATCAATTTCAGCAACTAATTCTGTTGTTTCTCCACCGCTCGTGTTTTCTTCATGTTCTTCATCTGACGAACCAATCACCTCGCATAATTTGCTATCATCTGCATGCTCACACAATCAAATAACGTACCACATTACTAATGCACATGTGACATATATTTTCTCAAACACCAACACTGGTATCAGAAAATAACTAAAAGAATATACAACTAGAAATCAACTTGAAAGATTTTTTTTAATTATTAAGAAATTTCAATAAAGACTTAAAAAGATACCGCGAACCAATGAAAAACCGAACAATTAAAGGCACCAAGGCCTTAATTGCACCCAAGCTAACAACCATCCGGTCAGTTAATACAAAGAAATGGACAACCTCAAGGGCCAACAATTTATATGCCTTAATTTGCTTAGAACTTGTGGTGTGGTCAATTTGAAGCAATAACCAAAAGCGAATGAAAGATTATGCTTCGTCGATGGATTTCCCTTTTGCAATCGAACCTGTAAACACCTCCTAATCTAGGATCTTCGCTGGCACCGTTCCTCTTCCTCTGGGACCCACCATCGCCAACCGTAGCCCTCTTCAACCACCACTACCATCATTGTGATGGCTTTGTCTCATTGACGCCACACATCAAAGGCCGAGAGCTATCCTCGTCGACCAAGAACCACCCATCAGTGTTGCTGCGATGACCCACCGTCACCTTATTTAAGAACACCACTGCTGCGATTTGTGTGTCCCATCAATTTCAAAATGTTCGAGAACTAAAGTTGACAAACCAAGAAGATGTTGATGCATGTTCTGTGACCTCCAGCTTTAGATTCGAGAGTCTTCCATAATAGGTGCATAGACCTCTAATCGAGACAGTATCCAAGTCAAGTTCTATAATGGAGAAGCTCGTTGCATTTGGTTAATTTTGGGGTTCTTCATAATCGACCCATGAAGATGTAGGTGAGCTACATTTTTTTTGCATCTTTAGGCTATGTTGAATATCTTGTATGCATTTTTGGTAATATTTTTTAAATCTTGTTGCCTACAATGAATAGTTTTTTAGGAAAATTACATTAAAATACAATAAACTTTTTCTTAGTTATGATTGTACACAATCAACTTTATTTTTTTAAAATATACAATCAATTTTTATAATCTTTCAATTATATGCAAGTTGTTATATACTATGAAAATTATGAAAAAGTTCATTGTATACAATGGTAGCTAAATATTAGACACAAAAAAAATTGTTTGGATACAATGAGAGAATTATGAAAGTTGGTTGTATTATTTTTAAGAATTTAAAGTTCGTTATATACAAAGATAATTAAGACAAAGTTAATTATATTTTCATGCAGTTTGTCCTTTTTTTTCATAGATGTATTTTTTATTTGCGTTTCAAAATATGCTTATTGTTACTTATTAGTGTTTGCATTTTTTATTCTTTTAGTCTATACTTTTTGGCTGTATTTTTGTGAAGTTTTTTTAGAATGTATGCATTCTAGGTTTTGATAGGTTGAATACGTATTTTAATAAATTTGTTTGTAAATGCATTTGCATGTTGATATGTTATGCATTTTTAATTTTTTTGAGAACTGTGTCAAGACGGTTCTTGAATTAAAAGGATGAAAATATGAATCTAGTAATATATTTCATGATGAAAATATGATTAAGTGAAAAGTGATTGGGGATTTCTTCGTTTAAAACTTCAGATTTGGTTGATTTGACACTTAGCATCCTTTGAACTGTTTGAACTTCAAACTCATTTCCAACAGAAAGACAGAAAGACATCATTTTAAGAAAAACTTGAAAGTTTTCTCTTTATGTCAACTTTAGCCTCAAAAACACTTAGATCATAATACACATCATCAAGATCTTTATCTTCCAACTTATCACTTTTCCTAAAAGACACAGTGTACATAGTCCATTATTCTCCCAAAGATCTGAGAAACTTTGTATTCACATCGTCTTGATTAATCTTGACTCTTGTAGTTGTTAACTCTCCAATAAATTTGTTAAACCTATCAAAAGTTTGTGGCGTTGATTCTTCCTTTCTAGCCTTGAAGTTTCCATATTGTTGTTTCAACTTTCAAGAAAGATCTTTAGTTTCTTTTGGTGCTTTTAGTTCTTGCAAATCTCTTTTCCAATACTTCCCATAGTTCCTTAGCATTATTACATCTGTTAAACTGATGTTGATACTTATTTGGAATACCCAAGATAAGGGTACTCAAGGCTTTCATCTCACTCTGTCTTTCTTTTCTTTCCTTATCATTGGTTGGAGGAGGCCTCTTCTTTACATTTTCATCTTCATCAATGAGTAGGATGTATTGCTTAATACGAAGTTTTCACATATCAAAGTCATTTGTTTTTAACATTGGAATTTTAGAGACTATAACTCTCTCATTCATCACCCATGTTTTATGGAAAACAGTCATTTGAATCAAGAGATGTTGAAATCCTTGTTAACCTTGGATCAAGAGCCTATTATTGGCACTGATACCACTTGTCAGGATTGGATTCACTAAACTAATTGAACCAATATATAAAGAAAGCCGCTGAATTGCACCTTAATACTTAAACAAGAACACAAGAAATGTAGTATCAATACAATTTACGATTGATATTAAATTTCTTGTGTTCTTGTTTAAATATTAAGATGTAATTCCGCGGCTTCCTTAATATATCTTGGTTCAATTAGTTTAGTGAATCCGATAATTTAAATATTCAAAGTATTGTACTTTCCTTTGAATTAATTAGAAAGCAACTTTTCTTCTATTTTACTTCCTTCTTAGAGGTCATGTGTAGTCGGTATCTTGATCATGGTTTTCTGTTTGGCTTTTAACCTACTCTCTTTTAAGTCTTGCCAAATCTCTATTAAGTCTTGCAAAAGGAGTTGGGCAGTTTAATGTTTGTATTTGTATGACTGCTTTCTTAATGGTATTGGTATGTTTTGTTGTCAAAAAAAAGTTACCAATGTTCAGCGGTCTGCGAGTGTGGTAGGTGATAAATATTCTTCGGTCTATGTATCTGTGGCAAGTGTCAGATATTCTCCACTCCATTTGACAATAACAAGTAAATATAAATAGTGCATACGTTGTATTCCTTGACTGCATGCTAGATTGTGCAGCTCGATATTTATTGTAGGTTTTGATTGCTTATTATTATCGGTATCTACTTAGTTCAGATTAAGTGTTCACTAGGCAAGTGAGTTTTCCCAGTAAAGGAGAGGTCTTGGGTTCGAGTCTCTGGAGGGTTTCTTCCTATGATTAGCTGAGGGTCACTCCTTGTTGGTGAAAGCAGCCCTACCGAATTAATCAGGGAGTGTAGTTGGAGTGGTTCGAAACCGGGGCCTGGATTAGATCAACCGGTTTCGATCCTGTACCACTACCGCTGAGGCGAAGCTGTTAAAAAAAAACTACGCAAGTTCTCTTATTCTAGTTGTTTTCCATATTTCACGTTTCTCTGCAATGATAAAAATCACAACTCCAAACTGCTCAAGTTAAAGTTGTTGGTGTATTTTGCGGTTAATACAAGTAGTATTTGAAACGAATTAAGTTCGGCCCATTATTCTGATTTAAGCCTCTTGGAAGTTAACGATCATCGTATTATTCTGATTTAAGTTTCTTATGACAAATAAATGTTAATGGTTTGAAAGAAAAAAAAATTGGGGTGTTAAAAAGACATTGTGAATTGATTCCAGTTGTGTCACAAATTCCATACAGGAATTCCATATCGTGAAGAATTAGGTGCTGAAGTTGTTATCATTTTGTTAAATTCAAGTTGTATTTATTTTATCATTTTAATAAAGTTTTGCTTTTAATTGTATTTTTTAGAAGTATAGAATATATTGTAAAAATACCTAATAGGTATATAATCAATGTAATTTACCCTAATTCATTATGCATTTCAATATTATAATCAAAGTGTGTGTGTTCTTAGTTTTGCTCTCACGTTTATACTAAGTTCATATTATTCATTGTGGATTTGCTTCAATTATTATTAATACTCGATACAATTGGGATGCTACACATTTTATCTTTAATTCTAGAATGTGGCTTATATATGAATTTGTATAACACTTTATATGTACCAAGTGTTACTACTAACTTAGTATATATACCTAAGTCAAAGAATGAATGCTATCTATTAGACCATACGTTATGCATTGCTCGAAGACAATCGGGTACCTGCGGGTGAGCTCGGGAACACCATTTCGGGTGTCTCGGGTAGCCCCATTGGATACCCCCTTCGGGCTTTCTTACTCGACGAGAACCCATGACTCCCCCTCCCACCCATCCCCCTCCACACACACACACACACACACACACACACACACATATATATATATATATATATATATATATATATATATGAAAAAGGTTTGGGTAAGGAAAGGGAAGGTATAACACTTGTTTTGGGTAGGGTAAAGGAAATGAAAGAGGGAACGATGTGGCGCTGATGTGACATTGGGTAAGAGAAAGGTTTGGGTAAGGTATAACACAAGGCCTTAACGTTTAACAATGATAAGGTTACTATAAGTGTAAGTTCAAACATTCTTACTTACAGTTGCTTAGTATTTATAAATTATGCTTGGATTACAACTTTTCTAGATTTTTATTATCATATAATGTTATAAAAAACCAATCAAAAGAAGACAAGATTTGGTGACATCATCGATGTTATGGCAAAATGATGGTATATATACTACTAAATCTTGGTTTCAATGAGGCGTGTGTAAAATGGGAAAATGACAAAGGGAAATAAAAAGATGCCACAAGAAGTTTTAGTTTACTGGAACTCACACGCTAATACTTTTAGACATTTTCCCGCTATGATAATTAACTGGACATACGCCATTTATCACCTTCATAAATGTTCACTTGTATTACGTTTACTTGTAGTTAATTAATGAAAATCACTTGAAATGTTAAAGAAATTTAAAGTTAAGGTTTAAACTTAACTCTTACGTAAGGTGGAAGTTGTGAGATTAGATAGAGTAGCTGGGTATTATGGTAGGCATAGTGATGTTGTTCATGCTCTTGGTTCCTTCTTTGAATTTTGTAAGGGATAGTGAACCTATATCCTATGTTCAGTACTCGCGAGTAGGTTGGTGTTGCGGAGAGAAGAAATATGAAGTTTATGGACATGGTACACAGTGTGTTAAGAAATACAAGCTAGGCTACCTACAATTCACTGGACCGAGATTCTGATGACAACAGTTCAATTCATATGCTTAGAAGGGTATCTATTGTTTTTATTAAAGTTATGTTTTCGAGTTTCATTTATCGAAAAAAATAATATGAAAGAGAGGGATCTGAAGAGGAAGTTTAAGCTTATTTTACTATAATTCTTATGGTTCAAAAAAGAGATAATTTGGAAAGAAAAATATTTTTTTCTCTTTTCTCTTTTCTCTATTTCTTAAATTACGCCCTAGGACTTTCATTTATACAAAACATGGAGTGAACATGACATCATCATATATCCAACACCAAAAAAATCGGATTTCCTTCAAGTAATAATATTGAATTGGCATGATAAGGTTTCTCCCACATGAATCTACAACACATTCAAACTGGAACACTGTATCATCTTTGATAGCATATATAGATGCAATCAATGCAAGTGTAAGTGAGAAATATGAATAGAAAAAAGTGATGCAGACACTCGTGTAGTATAAGACAACAAAAATCAAAGAAATAAAAATGAAAAGAATTCAAAAAGGGAGAACATGGACATGGGATTGCACTGAAATGAACAGCATCCTATGTCTAACCTCAGTTTTTGAAGTATTTCTAAGTCCATGAGAAGCACCTTCTCCTTTCCCAAATCAACATAAATATTATATTAGTCTTTTTTTTACTTTTTCATTCTCAACCCAAATAAACCCAAAACTAAAATAGCACATTTTCCAAATTAATCCCAACAACCCAAATATTTTTCTCTCTCCTCACTCTTACTAAAAAACCTAAAAAAAAGGCTGCCAGTTTTTTCGGGTTGACGGACCCGAGGTGAGAATGTTTAGGTGGAACCCGAAAACCCCGTAAGGGTGTTCCCGAATGAAGCCATTTAACACAAATGAACCCAAATCACTTCGGGTGAAGTGCTAGGAATGGCCTAAGCTATCATATATTATTCAATTCTCCACCGAAATATTATATTAATTAATCTCCAAGAGATAAAATATTTAATAAGATAAAAACCCTTATAAATGCTCACGCACACTGCACACACTGACACCCGGTGTGTGAAAGACAGAACTAGAACAATACGTATGAGGAACATGGGAGTATATATATAATTAAAATATAGATTCTATTTTAACTCTCCTGATAATTTAAATTGAAGCAAGTGATATGATATATTTAGGTGTATAATTTGTATTAAAAGTTATAATTAATTGATATGACATTACTAAGTATTAAAGTATACGACATGACTAGTGTATATATATATATGGAAAGGTTAATTTGAGAAACGTTTTTATTGTGAGAATTAAATATAGCCGTTCATTTTGGATAATGGAATTCATGAATGAAGAGCGTGGGAGGATTGAGTGTGGCAAGATGCATATAAGGAATTCATGGGTGAACAATCCAATTGAAGAAGGAAGAATTGGACGAATAAGATTAGTTCTCGCAATAAAAAAAAGTTCTTAAATGAAATTTTCAATATATATATATCTGCAAGATTATGAATCAAACTAATCTATTTAACCACGTTCGATAGACACTTAAAAAAACGTTTGATTTTTGTTACATTCATATATTAATTATACAGTTGATTAGAAAACTGATGTACGTTATTAATTTATACATAAAAGTCGTAGCTTTTGGATTACATCGACTCAGTTTAGAATGAAATCGCTTCTAAATTTTTTATTAAAACAGGAATTTATACATTTACATTAACTCCAGTAGTTTTATCACCAAAACCCTAGCTTTTATTATTACGATTACAGATGTTACAAACTTGTATTCCATTTTACTTTGTAATCATACTCATTTTTCTACTTATAAGAATATTATGTTTTTTTAATTTATTACGAATCCATCCTAATCTTGTGACTTGTGAGTAACATGATTTAGCTGGAAGAATATAATTTTTCCCTACAATTAAGTTTCATTCCCTTAAAAAAATCAAACGAAACATGGTATGATTCCCATGAGCGTTGAAGCAACAAAATATGCTAAGATAATGATTAGCAGTTCAAATTACTGTGAGAATCAAATAGGATGAACATAACTAGCTAGGTTTTCTTTTTTTTTTTTTTTGGTTGTTTATTTGCAGTTATAGACAATCTCTCTCCCTCACTCTCTACATTCTATAAACACAACACCCGGAGAGTCAAATTTTTTATCAAACTTGAGTGTAACTGAAGAGACCCGCCAATGAATAATGGATATGTGGATGGACAGTCCTACCATCACATAAATAGATAGCTAGCTAACTGGACTTGACAGTAAATAAACTCCCAGTTTCTTTCTTTCAATTCTTTTATTAGTATTTTCAGATTTCATATATAGTAGAATGCTTCTAGAGTGTACATATATACATATATATATATATAGCATGTATGGAAAAATTAAGATGGAGGCGGAGATAGAGAAATTAAGGAAGTAAAGTACGTTACCGGGAGAGATAAAAATGCGGGCAGCTGGAGAAGCATTAATGGTGGAGTTGGAGTTGGAGGATGAAGTGGTGAGTGTGGAAAGCTGAGATTCGATCCGTCGCATGAATTCCATAGCTTCTTGTATTGGCCTTGTGAGTTCCTCTTTATACTTGATTAACATATCATAATATGCTTCCTATAATAATTTTATATTAATTATTAGTCCCTTCCGACAACATATACGTACAAATTAGTTAATTAATTAATTCACGAATATGATGTGTTAAGCAAATTAATTAATTAATGAAGCCATATATATATATATATATATATATATATATATATACCATGAACTGATCGAGTTCCGGGTCTTTGTAGTTGTCTGATCCAGAATGGATTAAATTAGCAGCCGCTCGTTGTCGAGCCTCGTACTCTTGTCGCACTGCTGCCAGCCTCCCCACAACTTCCGGTGGCGCTCCTACCTACATATATCCTTGTATAATTAAATTTTGAGATATCAGATCGGATGTATATATAATATACTTTAATTTATATATAGAGAGAGGTAGGTAGGTAGGTGATGACCAATCGAGCTAGCTAGCGACCTTTTGACAGTCCATGTAAGCTTGAAGAAGGTTGGAATAGTGAGGATGAGAAATAATCTTAGCTTTGAGAGCTTCTTCTTCATCATCTTGGTTCATGTGATGATGATGATGATCAAAGGATGAGGAGAGCTGTACATGATGATGAGATGATGAAGGGTAATTATGGAATTTTCCTGTGCCTTCGATCTTTACTACCGGATGATGATGAACATGATGATATTGAAAGCCTCCTCCAGCAGCAGGATGATGATCACTACTTTCGTTACCTGATGATCTCCCATACAAACAAGTAGTATTTGAAGTGCCAGCTGTAAGAGCCGATGATCCTCCACCCGATCCGTATAAGAAAGTAGTACCCATATTAGTATTCGTATTATTATTACTGCTGCTGCTGTTCTCTCCGATTTGGCCCATGTAATCTTCCATCAGGAAATTAATTAAAAACGTACCCTAGCTAGCTAAACAACAATAACAGCTCCGATCCAGAGAATTATATGTAGCTGGGATCGA
Source organism: Dittrichia graveolens (assembly GCA_038502395.1). Lineage (NCBI taxonomy): Eukaryota > Viridiplantae > Streptophyta > Magnoliopsida > Asterales > Asteraceae > Dittrichia > Dittrichia graveolens. Next base: position 8,175,775 of record JARJIL010000001.1, read on the forward strand.
TAGATGATGAGGACGATGATTCAGAAAATATATATAAAACCCTAGCTAGCTAATTATAATTGTTCTCCATCGATCTGTTCAACTATATATAATGGAAAATAAGGCGAAATCTGATAAGGGAGGGGTTGACCCTATATATAATATATATAGGAAGTCTGATGCCGTCGGTCTTCCTTCGCCTGCCGGAACTCCGGGGAGACAAGCTAGACGTTATTGAGAGAGAATAAAGTAAAGATGTATAATTATAATATATGTGGGTGTTTGAAAATTGAATATGTAGTAGCTAGTAGTATAGTGTAGTACCACCAGCTAGCTAGCTTGTGAATAGATAAGGGAGAGAGAGAGAGAGTAATGATTTATATCCCAGCTAGCTCCTTAGTTAACTAATTAATTAAATTCTATTTTTCTTCTTCAATTAATTATTAATTAACGTTTATTATTAACAACAACCTTTCACTTGATCACCTGATCGATGTAATATATTTAATATAATCATGATGATCTATATGTGGAGCTTTTGCTTTGATTTAATATATCTTTTCCACCTACTAAACAAGGGAAATGTCAAAAAGCTAGCAAACTCATTTTGAACACACTTAACCCCAAAGGGGAAACTGCATGTATTTTAATCAAATGAATGATCTTAATTTTTAAACACATGTATTATAATTTTTAAACACATATATTATAATTATACATCTTTACTTTACTTTTTTAAACACATATATTATATGAACTTAATAAGATTATAATTTCATCATTTTATTTTAAATTTTTTCATCAATCAAATCTTTTTATTTAAATTTAAGTTTCTTCATAATCAATAGCTTAGATATAAAATTTTAACATTTAAATAATTACAAATAATATAATTAAAAAATAATGGGGTACTTTGCTAAACGGATAAACAAAATTTTCTAAATTATCGTAATTAACTATCAAATATAACTTTTAATATAAGAAACTAACGAAGCTTATCATTTTTGTGATAATTAGTTATCTAATAAGTAAGAGAGATTTTAAATTATCTTAAAAATAACAACAAAAATCTTTAATATTTAATCTTTTATATATATATATATATATATATATATATATATATTAAAAGAAAAATAGATTATAATATTATCGTTCTATTTTTAGAAATTTTTTTATCAAGTATCTATTTATTTTCACAAATGGCTTACAAATAAGTTGTTTTCTTTAATACCATTTTTAGGTGATTTAGTTGTTTTCTCCAACACATATGAGTTGTTTTCGTTTGTATACATTACAATTATTTTACTTTATACGTTAATACTATTTAACAACATAAAATTTTAAAATTAATTTTAATCATTACCTGTGTTTATACACAGGATGTTAAGCTAGTTATAATTAATTAGTTAATGGACTGTTTAATTTGATCATTTGTTGATTAAAGTATTGAAGAATATATTTTACTGTCGATGTACATTTTCATCATCAAACTAGTCATGCGCGGTCTAGCTAGCTAGCTTGTAATTGATATATGTGTATTACTATTTGAACCCCTTCCTCTCATACGTTATACATGTCACATCAATCAACTATAATTTTCAATGCAGGTCATATACTCACATACATCAAATCATGATCGATTAGGGATCAAATTAGACGATCAAAGAGATCCAAATATATAGTTTTATCCTTGATACATATGAATTATGTAGACCTAGTAGTTATATATACATGCACAAAGTCATGCATGTTAATAACCGACGCTTAATTCTAATTATATATATATATATATATTATAGGGGAGGGTTCAAACGAGAACTGTTTTTCGTACGAGAACTGCGAGAACCAATCTTGGTCGTTCATTTTGGATAATCGAGTTCAAGGATGAAGAGTGTGGGGGGGATTGAGTATGACAGAGTGCATGTAAGGAATTCATGAGGTGGACAATCCAATTGAAGGAGGGGGAATTGAACGGCTAAGATTGGTTCTCACGGTTCTCGTACGAAAAACAGTTCTCGTTTGAACTTTTGCCTATATATATATATATATATAGAGAGAGAGAGAGAGAATGAAGTTCAAATAAAAAGAAAATAAAAGGTAAAAAGACTAAGGAGTAATTAGGGCTTGACATATGGCAATTATAGTCCAAGGGTAATTTTGGTATCTGATAAAAAAAATTCTCTCACTTCCTTTGGAATAGCACCCCACGACTACCACTATTCCCCTATTTGAGAACCATCGTTGTAACCCTAAACCAGTCCACGTAGTTGTTCCCTCTGTAAATGCCATCCCCACTATCATGTGAAGTCTAGTCCGTCGGTGTATATTGGGACACCGCCTCCTCCTTCGGTGTAAATTGCAAAACCACCGTCTTCATCCCCACCGCCCCCTGTAAATTGCGAAACCACCGTCCTCTTTTGGTGTAAATTATGAAATCATAATTTTTAAGGAGTATTCAACAGATTCATCATGCGCTTAACACTCTTGCTGGTTGTGCAACATTAACTAGTCCTATCGATGAATTTCAAGGAGTATTCAGCAGGTATTAAATAGCATTAAAATTAATTGCTCCTTCCATTTCATCGAAAAGATTTACTATATAACTTACGTTTTCAAAAATGTGGCACTTCAGTATAAAACGCATAAACTTTTTCTCCATAATCGCAAGAATGATTTCATAGCAATTTTTGAAAAACTAAAGACAAATTGCGAAACCACCGTCTTCATCCCCACCGCCCTGTAAATGGCGAAACCACCGTCTTCATCCCCACCACACTTGTAAATTGCGAAACCATCGCCCTCCTTGGGTGTAAATTGTGAAGTAGAGGCACAATCCACCTTGTCCTCTTTGGTTTAAATTGCAACACCATCGTCTTCATCCCGTAGATTTCTAGGGTTTCCGATGGTTACCGCCTCCTTCCATTGCCGACGATGTAGTAGTATTTTTTTCATCTAATTTGTTGAATGCTTCAAGCTTGTTCATCATACTCTTGTTTGTATAAAATTCTTTGACATGTATCATGTTTGTAATCGAATTAAATTATTGATTGGGTGTTTATTGTTCATTCAATTTTGAGTCTTATGTATCAGTATAATTTTGGTTTGTGCATCGAATCCTTTTTTGGATGAAAGTTTAATTGTTCATACATTTTTTGTATTATGTATAGTTTTTTTATGAACATCATTCATTAAATTTCTGGGTCCACCTAAACTTGCAACTAGTCGAGTGTATAACCTAAGTTTAGAGGGATGTGCATCAATTTATAATTGATGATTTCTTAATGTGTATCAATTTTATAATTGATGATTCGTGTTGTGGATCAAATCTATTAATCCACCATCATTTGAATTTTAAATAAGTGTTTTTAGTGTGAAATATGTTTACTTGATTTTAGGAGGTGGTTAGATAATTGAAAGACTAATATACCCTTAATTAACCGATTTTAATTAATTAATTAAAAAAAGTTAATTAAAATAAAATAAAATATGTGGTAAAATTAGTTTAGGCTATACTTATTTTTATGTTGAAAAGGAGAATGTGATATGACATTGATGTAATACCCTATGATATATGAGTGTTCAGTGACAAATGATATACATGTTTGGATGTGAGGAGGATGTGGAGATCAACAAGGTAGTATGGAATTATCTCAATTGTAAGCAAGGTTATAGGGCCAAGTTAAATTGCTTTTATATAAAGTCGTAAAATTTTAGATGGATGTCTTGCAATGAATGAGATAATTTCATACATAAGGCAATCAAAAATGAAACTATTGGTGTTGGAAGTAGATTTAAAAAGGCGTTTGATAGTGTGAGATAATATCTCAATTCTCAAATGGCGAACAAACATCATTGCCAAGCAAGGAATTTACCATCTAATTAACTCGATATTCCAGCAAGGAAAAAACATGTTTTTGATTACCATCATTTTTTATAAAGTCTACTCAATTTTTTCTATTTTTTTGTTTAGAATTTATTTTAAAATACTTATATATAAGATTGTTAAATTAAAAAGTTATTAAAAAAAATAATATATGTATATTAAATTAGGTTACTATTTAAATTTTTTACCGTTACTATTTGTATATAAAATACGTCCTGTTTTATTCCTCGACATATCACACATCAAAAACATAGTTGCTCTTCTAACCTACAACATACGATTTTTTTTTATTTTTTTTTGAAATGTCATTAGAACCAACGCAATAGTAGTTCAATACAGCGTTTATCATTAATTATATAATTAGAGTCAATTTCAATATACCTAAATACTGAAAACCGATTAGTTATTATTTAAAAATGCAATAATTAAATATTACTTTAAAAAAGTAGTTCAAATCATCACTATAATAATCATTTTACTATTTATTAAAGTTGAAAAGATCTATTCATGAGAAGGAAAAAGGGAAGAAGGGTGTTCGATATGGTTAAAGACTTAAAGTCAGCAAAATATAATCATCTGAAAATCAATTAAGGGTTATAATCCGGGAAAAATAATTAAGATGTAAAAATATTAATTAAAATAGATGTTTTATATTGAATCAAGATAGAGGCAAAATCAATAAAATAGATAGGGAAATAGAATTTTCCTACTAAAATTTCCTACTCACTAATCAAGACAGGTGTCAAAATACTAAATAGAAGATCGAGTTTTTGTTTTTGTTGTCTATCTACGAGACTTTTAAGGGAGTTTAACTAATAGATTTCAAATGTAATGATCTAATTATTAGAGCAAAGGGCATGCACACGCGGAGCTCGGTACCGAGAGGGCACATCAACCCCTTCCCTCGGTACCGAAAATTTTGAATGAAGTCTGGTATTGGGGTATTGATAGAGAGATATTGCCGTTTGAGGAGAGAGGAACGGGATAGCGAGCCAACGGTCATATGACCGTTTGGTTGATTTTTTAATTTTACATATATATATACATACATACACATACACAAACAATTTCCCATTTACAAATCATTCTCCTTCTCTAACCTATACAAAACACACACAAAATCATCATCTAACTTAATTTCATTGTCTTCATCATCTCCCAATGAGAACCAACATGTAGTATAAAGTTATTTATAAAACGTTTGCGCAAGCGGTTTTATTTATGAAACACCAAATAGATGAAGCGCGAATGTCAAGTGGTACGTGTGTGTAATATTACAGATAATTATATTACAAGACGAGAACCAAATGATCTGTGCATTTGATAAAATTGATCTACCATTATCCCCATAGCAATATCCAAATATGGCCGAAGTATCAAACACGACTCTTCACAAACTACGTTGTTGCCAAACGCTATTAATCTGCGTTTGGATTTGGTCTAGCATACAAGTACGATAGTATTCGACGAGTATGATGAATAAGTTGTGTGTCTTTTTATATATGTATTAGATTGATGTAATTTTGAATTTCTTTGGTCATGTAATATTTAATTAAATAAATTAGTTTTCATTTTAATTTTATATTTTTTATTATTTTCGTAATCATTTAAAAGTATTTTTGATAAATTAAGTGTAGTTTAAAAAATAAAATAAAAAAGATTTGAATCATGCGAAGTATGAGTATTTCTTGAGTTTAAGCGTGGGAAGTAAGGAGAGAGTATTGTTGATGTGATAGAGAAGCATAAAGTATTAGACATGGGTACTCTTCATGCTTTTAGAGCACCTGTAGTGATAACTGTTATAATTATTATCACTAATCAGACCGTCGGTATAACTAACCGATCAATAACTGGTCGCAGTAATAACTAGCATCACTGCCATTAATAACAATCATGTAAGCACTAGTTTCTTTTTAATTTTTACTTTTTATAAAAACACATAATATTTATAGAATAAATACTAGATTAATATTTAAATAATTAAGTAAAATAAAATAACAAAAATTCAATTAAAACTAAAATACTACAGTACTTCTTAAAATACAATTAAAATAACTAAAATACAATAAAAACTAGATTTTGGAGCTGGAAAGCAGACCTGCGTGGAAGAATTCAAGAGGAATTACAAAAATTGATTTGTTTTCTTCATCAAGCGCACTTCGAAAAAACTGGTTTAGATATGTGGAATTGGCTCTGGGATCCAAAAGGTATTTTCTCAGTCAAGAAACCATGTATGATTATTATTAAGGGTTTAGACTACAAATTAGCATTCTATTTTTAAAAAAAAAATATCAATGTATGTGATTTACTCTTTTATTATCCAAACATGTAACCTACTTGTGGTAAACCGTTAAAATAAGTAATGACTTAAATTTTCCGATTAAGATTTTGGCTCTAACCAAAGTTTGTATCGTTAGATCACTGTCAAACTTTGGTGACATGACCGGAATTCCTTCCTAGAGGTTATGGTTGAGTCTGATCAGCCTTCTGTCGGCTGTCGTTGCAGGCTGTTGCAGGCTTTAAAGAAGTTGTTTTCTTTAAATTCGGCAATGACGGTAGACAAAAGGCCGATCAGACGCCACCATCACTACTAGGAAAGAATTCTGATTAGAGCACAAAGGTTTGGTGGTGATCGAACGGTGGGAGTCATCCGAAAATTCAGGTCCCTACTTTAACAGATTACAACAAAGTAGATTACATATTTAGATAATAAAAAAGGAAATTACCTATAATGACATTTTTAGAAAAATGGGATGCTATTTAGTAACCTAAACCCCGCTTATTAAAGCTTTTGTTGATTGGTTGATGCAAAACACAACTTCATTTGGTCTTCCTATGTTCCATTAAAGGTTAATTTATTTACATGGAAGCTAATTAATGAAGCCATTCCCATTAAATCAGCCTTAGCATCAAGAGGGGTGTTTATTCAGGATGATAAATGTCTCTTTTGTGATTGGGGTGTTGAAGACATCAATCACTGTTTCTTTATATGCCCATCTATTAACACACTTTGGAGAAAATCTAGGCTTGGTGAGATTTGAGTGTTGGAAGACCAATCTCTATGGACAAACCTTAAAGCTACTCTTCTTTTATATAAGGAAAAGAAAGTAGTCTTCATCATTTTAAAGGTTGTGACTGTTGTTACCCTATGGTCAATTTGAAATTGGAAAAATAACATTCTTCATGCAGGTAGAGAAGAGGCTGAGAAAGTGAGAGGATTAAACAAGAGGATCTATTCTCAAAAATCTATGTATTACAACCCTCTGGGTTCAAAACAAGTAGCAAAAATTGAAGTTAAATGTTGATATATGGTACTTGAATCTTTCTCTAGCATTGAGATTGTCTAGATAGGGTTGTTAGATATCATAGGGTTAGGCATCATTTTTGGGGATGTCTTTCTTTTAGAACCTCTTTGCGCTGTATCTGGTCTCTTCCTAGAGACGTGTTTGTTTTGTTCTCAAAAAAATTTATTTTATAAAGTTGATAATTCTTGGTTGTGAATTGAGAATTGCCAAATGTGCTCGACTAGATCACTGGTGGTGGGTACCCCATTCATGTAGCTCTCTAGTGTTCGATATTTGTAAAACAAATCTCTCATTAATATAACGACACGAGTTGTTGCTTTCTATAACGCCCATCTTTTTTTTAAGCGTGCAACAAGGAAATAACATCAGTACTCTTATTTAAAATAGAGCAACAACCGGTATAGGTTATATAAAAATAGTTTTCCTTTGATGTTGCACAAAACTCTCATTTAGTCCACGTGAAAGCATTGTGAGTCACAAAACCTGAAAAGAATAAACAATAGAAGTAATGAGCTAAAAAGACCAGTAAGTAATTCCACAAAATACTCAAATGAATAAAGCATATAAATTCAGTCGCATCAAAATATACTACTCAGACCTCTGTTTTGCCACTCTTGGCCTCTATTTTACCACTCAGGCATCTAATTGCCACTCAGGCATCTCATTGCCACTCAGGCTAGTGTGTAACACAATACACATAATATATATAAAAATATATGCTTCATCATAGATATTTATATTATCATGAAGAACTCATAAGTGGTCTCTCATCTGGTAGTCACATTAACTACTGTAAGATACATTAGCATCTAACTAGTTTTATTGACCAGTCGTGTGTGCCTCTTAGACTAAAGCATTCTCACACTATGTAATATACATCTTACACATGGCCGTATAGGCTTAAACATCGTTTCACATATGTGTGTGTGTGTGTATATATAACACATATTTCTCTTCTCACACATGATCAGTTGATAAGCTATAATTAGCATGATTATAGTTAAACACATACAATTTATAACTCTAATTATTCTCTCTCTTAATTAATCACATTATGGCATACTCGTATAGCCTTTATATATATTATAACACCTCCACACCGTTTCTTGCTTATTATCTCTTTTCTCACTCATTGCATTTCTCTTTTCTTTATTATTGAATATATATATATATATAGACATTTGTATGTTTATATAGTTACAAGCATATGTATGAGTACTCTTATGTTTAACCCTTCATTATATATTTCTCAAGATATTACTCTTCTCAGTGTCTTTATATATACTCATGACGTATATATAATTTTTAATCTGATTATTTTAAAGTTTGAATACTCATTTACCAATCATAAGTAAGTATCTCTATCTCTCGTCTCTTAACTACAGTTATACTCAACTCTATTAACTCTATCATTATCTCTATACTCTTAACAAGTTAGTTAACACAATTCTCTATTATATCACATAATAATGATCATACAGTTAATCAATATCTCTAAGCACCAGGGTGAGGTACTCACCTGTTGTCCAGCACATCCAAAGCGTCCTCTTTCTTCTTTTCTTAGGTCCTCGAGTACCTAAGAATAAGTACTTGATACTCATTCATCTAACTCAATCAAAACATCACTACAAAACACTGCATAGGAAAGGGTACGCCCGTGGTCAACAGACACACCCTGGGCCTCTCTAGGGCTAGGCATGCCCGTATCTTTTGAGGTACGCCCATGCCTCCTCAAGTACGCCCTTAGGCACGGTTCGACCAGAACTCACTGGTTTACGACCAAAATCCATCCTAATCAATTTTAACTCATTTCCAGCAGATACAAACACCCTCAAAACACTTATTAACTATAGTAAACATCATATTAACATTCCTTGATCATAACTCAACTCTTAAACTCAATTAAATCAATTCAAATCTCAAAACACAATTATAAAGATTACTTACAATCTTTAATCTTGATTTCCTCTGTTGAAATATGTTTATCTCCCTTGTACTTCTCCAATCTCAGCTCCAAAATTCACCAATTAAACAAGTGTATTTATGTGTGTGTCTTGGAAGAAGAAGCAAGAAGAAGGGAAGGGAAGCAATAGGCAAGGAAAAGAATATAAGCCAAAGAGGCTGCCGCCTCTTTGGGGTGGTGGTCTCTTTGGTGGGTATCCCACTCCCCTTTTCAACTTACAACTCATCCACAAGATACTCAAAATCTCAACGGGGATATATTTGGAATTATTATCTCAAATCATTTAATAATTTATGACCACTACTCATTTTCCTCCACTTTTATTTCACAACTCATTTTAATAATGTTTATGGAATTTGGGGTATTACAACTCTCCCTCACTTATATTGATTTCGTCCTCGAAATCACTCTACTACTAGTCTGTTACAAACATTAAATAATCAGATCTAGGGTTTCTCATACCCTCAGATTAGTTAATACTCCTCTTTTAAGATCACTTCTAAATTTCATAATTCCTTACAATTAAATTTTGGCGTATAAACGTACGTTAATGTACATCTCATATATGTATCTAATCTTTACTAGTACTCTATAATAACTCAATTTCTCTATTATTCTTACTCTTTATAGAGGCCAAATATTCACTTGTATATTAACAATCGTTACAAACATTATTTATACACAACTATTTATGGAATAAATTATCTAGCCTTCTGGCTAACCTCTTAATTTACCTTTTATATAGTCACAATTTTTAATTTTAAAACCAACCTCTTCAATTTCTCTGTATTAAAATTACATCTTACTATGTATCTCAATAAGAATAAGATTTTCACTCAAGTGTTAACTCAGTTCTCACAATTAGTTTAGAGCAATAAGTTGATTAGGTCAACATCTTACTCTTCATTAACACTCTGTTTATTAACTACTCAGACTTTATCTAAAATTTTATATTTATCTCAACATTTTTACTTAACCAAAGGTATAACATTCTCTACAATGGGCCTAATTACTCTTATAGGCATCAAGCTCCCTCCTTATTTCATATAAATGACATTATTAATTGGTTCAACTCACTCTTTAACACTCAATTGAATAGTATATAATTTGAATTTTACGTCAAGATTCTCTATCTCATCACATATTTACTCTGTGTTTGTATTATTTCTCATATTAGTATTATTTTACGCAGTTTATTATTGATCTCAACTGTAATTTATAAAACTCCTTTATTTAATAATCAAACTCTCATCATAATTTATTAATATTACTGTCACGGTGTTTATCTCAATTATCTCAACACTGTTAATTATTTCAATTCCTACACCTCACTCCCCCACTTGAAGTTAACTCAGGGACAATTATAATGTACTAGGCATTAATTACTCTTACAATTCCCACATATATTCCCTTAGTATAATTAACTGCAAGGTTATAATACATAAAGGAAATCTTACACTATTACCTTTATTACATTTAACGAAACTCTCTACTGCATTCTTATGATACATTTTATTATTTCAACCGTCCACTAGTCTAACTAGTTTGGAGACTCAGAAGATTCATGTCCATACTTGACACAATCATAACAAAACTTCCCTAAGGATAAATAATCCTTATGATAATATCCTGGTTCTCCACAGGTAAAACAAACCCTAGTTTTATACTTACATTCTCCGGCATAATTTTTACCACAGGTTTTACATCCTGTCATTGCTCGGGACCCCTCGGCCTCAACTTCCGCCTTCTCTTTTTTAACCTCATTAATTTATTCATCCTTCATTACACGAAATTCTTCCCTGACTGTGTTAGGAGCAATTTCATTCTTCATATCTGCCGCTATGGACGGCATACACATCCTCAAACATTTTCCGAACTCATCTGACACGACACTCCTAAGGTGCCTTATAGAAATTGCTCCTCTTCTCTCTCCATATATAGATATATGGTCCTCAAGCTCTCCCATAACGATCCTCTCAGTACTCTCTTCATTCCTCATATCATTCATACCTCGATTGGTTTCATTCGGATTCATCTTACTGAAACAAAACAATCCCTAGTCACATATATGAATAAAAATATCCCTTGCATCTCTTAACTCTTTACAATTCTCTTTAATACTCATATACTCTAATCTCTCAATATATTTGAAATAGTACTATTTATTTTCATGTACTCATATCTCTTTTAGTGATTAGAAAATCTCTATCCATTTTATACCGAATTCCCTTCTCGTAATTAATATTGTAATCATATATACACTCCCTCTGCACATTTTATCTCTAAACCACTCTTGTCATTTCATCGTAGAATTTGTTATAATTTTGTAACATTAAGTTTTTGAGATTCTAACTACTCAGCTCTAGTACTCATTCTCGTATAATCTTACGTTATTGGTTATAATTAACCACTTAATTTGAGGCTTGTATATAGTATTATACATACTCACTCCCTCACATCTTTATGTTTTTCTCAATTTCATTCTCTCAGTAATATTTTCATTATTGCATTTATTGTCTCATAATTTGTCTCTTGTTTATTTAATAAGCCTCCTCTTTTTCGTTTGTATTTCACAGAATTAAATCACTTACTCTTAAAAGAGCATAATAAAAGATAATCATCTTATTTCTCACTTGTATTTTAATTATAACATCTTTTCTCGATTAGGCATACTCCACCTATACTTCTAATCAAACATCCTTTTGTTTACTCTTGATTTAGGTTAATCGTCATGCTGAGTTTCATTATTAGATATTTACTCATTCGACTCTTACTCTAATAATTAATTAAAATAATCAAAGAGTAATATAATCACTACCAACTCATATTTTAATTTAAACTCTTTTCTACTATTCTCGTCATCTGTATAATTGTAAATTCTCTCGATATTATATTTATCGTTTCGTTTGATCTATCTCTTTAGATCTCACCGTATACTCTCTCTTTTATCATATATTTTATCACACCATTATATTCGTATCATATATATAATACTACGTTATTCGTACTCAATCTTTCTCTATAGTTGAATCTCACATTGTTTCTCTTTTCTGTTTCTCTAGGTAAGGTATGCAATACTTTTTAGTACCACATTTATTGTTTATCTCATACTTCATTTATTTATTAATAAACATCAATATCGACTTTATTCTCATAAGTCTCTATTATCACTCAATCACCCATCACTTGATTCACAAGGCACTAGCATGATAATCTCAAGCTCATTTGCATACCACATGTTCACTACACACACTGGCCGGGTGTTGTAATGGACACACTATATACAATGTTTTGGTGTAATGAAACACCCCCATTCACAAGCTTAGGTCTATATATCACATAATCAATTTATCAACAACACGTAACTCAATAGTTTTGCATTGCTCATACATCTCTACACATAATTTATCACATAATCTCATATAAACACATCATCTCAACATATCACACTGAATGCTACCATAAGACTCTAATGGTAGTCTTACATTACCTCTGAATGCTATTGCGACGCACCAACAACAGTCTTACATCCACATCTCTGTCCGCCAATGAAATAGACTGTCTAACTCATATTAAACATGTATTTACACAATCATATGTCACTTACTCAGATCAATAGATTCAAATGTTCATTCTCTGACTCGGCTCGAGTAGACATCTCTTCCCATGGTTAAAGTCTAGGGAACACAGTGTTGCACTCAAATCACTTAAACCTAGGCTCTGATACCAAGTTGTAACGCCCATCTTTTTTTTAAAGCGTGCAACAAGGAAATAACATCAGTACCCTTATTTAAAACAGGGCAACAACCGGTATATGTTATATAAAAATAGTTTTCCTTTTATGTTGCACAAAACTCTCATTTAGTCCACGTGGAAGCCTTGTCAGTCACAAAACCTGAAAAGAATAAACAATAGAAATAATGAGCTAGACAGCCCAGTGAGTAATTCCATAAAATACTCAAATGAATAAAGCATATAAATTCAGTCGCATCAAAATATGCCACTTAGGCCTCTGTTTTGCCACTCTTGACATCTCATTTGCCATTCAAGCATCTCATTGCCAATCAGGCATCTCATTTGCCACTCAAGCATCTCATTGCCACTCAGGCTAGTGTGTAACACAATACACATAATATATATAAAAATATATGCTTCATCAGAGATATTTATATTATCATCAAGAACTCATAAGTGGTCTCTCATCTGGTAGTCACATTGACTACTGAAAGATACATTAGCATCTAACTAGTCTCATTGACCAGTCGCGTGTGCCTCTCAGAGTAAAGCATCCTCACATTATGTAATATACATCTTACACATGGCCGTATAGGCTTAAACATCTTTTTGCATATATATATATATATATATGTGTGTGTGTGTGTATATATATATAACACATATTTCTCTTCTCACACATGATTAGTTGATAAGCTATAATTGGCATTATTATAGTTAAACGCATACGATTTATAACTCTAATTATTCTCTCTCTTAATTAATCACATCATGGCATACTCGTATACCCTTTATAAATATTATAACACGTCCACACCTTTTCTTCCTTATTATCTCTTTTCTCACTCGCTTCATTTCTCTTTTCTCTATTATATATATATATATATATATATGTATAGACGTAGTCTATTATATTCTCTCATATTTGTATGTTTATATAGTTACATACATATGTATGAGTACTCTTATGTTTAACCCTTCTTTATGTATTTCTCATAATATACTCATGACGTATTTATAATTTATAACTCCTGATTATTTTAATGTTTGAATACTCATTTACCAATCATAAGCAAGTATATCTATCTCTCGTCTCTTAATTACAGTTATACTCAACTCTATTAACTCTATCATTATCTCTATACTCTTAACAAGTTAGTTAACACCGTTCTCTATTAAATCAGATAATAATGATCATACGGTTAATCAATATCTCTAAGCACTAGGTTAAGGTATTCACCTGTGGTCCAGCACATCCAAAGCATCCTCTTTCTCTTTTCCTTAGGTCCTCGAGTACCTAAGGTTAAGTATTTGATACTCATTAATATAACTAAATCAAAACATCACTACAAAACACTGCACAGGACAGGGCACGCCCGTCCGTGCCTTGCCAGGCACGCCCGTGCCCTCACTCAAAGGTACGTCCGTGGTCAACAAGCACACCTTGGGCCTCTCTTGGGCTAGGCACGCCCTTAGCTTTTGAGGTATGCCCTTAGGCACGGTTAAATCTTGAGGGGCACGCCCATGCCCTTCCGTTAACAACACTGGTTCGACCAGAACTCACTGGTTTTCGACCAGAATCCATCCATATCAATTTTAACTCATTTCCAGCGGATACAAACATCCCCAAAACACTTATTAACTATAGTAAACATCATATTAACATTCCTTGATCATAACTCAACTCTTAATCTCATTTAAATCAATTCAAATCTCAAAACACAATTATAAAGATTACTCACAATCTTTAATCTTGATTTCCTCTGTTGAAATATGTTTATCTCCCTTGTACTTCTCCAATCTTAGCTCCAAAATTCACCAATCAAACAAGTGTATTTATGTGTGTGTCTTGGAAGAAGAATAAACAAGAAGAAGGGAAGGGAAGCAATAGGCAAGGAAAAGAATATAAGCCAAAGAGGCGGCCACCTCTTTGGGGTGGTGGTCTCTTTGGTGGGTATCCCGCTCCCCTTTTCAATTTACAACTTATCCACACGATACTTAAAAATCTCAACGGGGATATTTTTGCAATCATTATCTCAAATCATTTAATAATTTATAACATCTACTCGTTTTCCTCCATTTTTATTTCACAACTCATTTTAATAATTTTTATGGAATTTGGGGTATTGCACTTTCAATTTTCACACCGTTATTCTCATGGGCTTATTTCATATCCCTAGTCTTCAATAATCATGTTATGCAAAATTATGCAAAATTATGCAAAATTATGCAATTGTATATGATTTTACTCATTTTGTTGATATTTTTTTTTCATGCCAGGTTTTGTATTGTTGCCCAACGACATTGATGAACACCGAATGTGTGCTCGATATCTTTTCTTGCACTTTCTTATACTTTTTTGAACTTATTTCTCTTCGGGTCTTAGCGAAATGAAAAACTCTTTACAAACATAACTCACTCAAGAAATGCCATCGGCGAGGTTATACCCTTTTTATATGTTTTTTCATTAACCCGAAATGTAGTATCGAGAGCGGTGTCACTGATGATGTTAATGAACAATAGTGATTGGTTCAAAACATTTGTTTTATCCCACAACACCAGATAATCATGCTAAATCCATAAATGTTTCCAAACATCCTAGGAAACCTGTGAATCTCTTTGTGTTAGCTATATAACCGTTGGATGTCATCATACGTCGGTCTCCTCAAGTAATGCTCTGAATATAAATCAAATAAACATTTACAAAAATTGTCTAAATAGTCACTAATAGTGCTCTCACCCATTTGTAGATATTAATCGAAAGCTTCAACAGTGGAGTCTTACGCCAATTGGCGTATGGCTGTTGGGTATTTCTAAATGATAGTAAAACTAACGTGACCCGCAGAATCCATTCGTTGCTCGAGGTATTTAAAGTGATCAGGAATATGTGCTATAGAGTAAGTAAAGATACTTTTGATGATTCAAAGAAATAATTCCTTGCTCACTCCATCACTACGTCTAAAATAAGTAGGAAGGGTATGTATATGACTGTTAGCAAACCAAACTCATATCAAAAGATCACAAGCACCATCTCTATCTCTGGAATAAATTGTCAGTGACGTGTTATTTTTTTGTCTCGAATCATCGTAATCTTATTTTCAACAAACTAACGGGTGCTACTATTTAGCCCCCCTCTTCTCACAAACCCACATGTCAAATCAAGAATGTTACATTTTCAATGTACCTTTTTCACTCACATATGTCAAATCAAGAGGGGCTAAGTAGATAATCAAGGGAGCTATATAGAATTACCCTAAACTAACATAAACAAGATGGCCATAATGGCTATAACGAGTTGTTGGTCTTGTTTTGGTTCATGATGACCAATGACTCGCATCCGTTAGACCATGCGTATGGCCTCTCCCGAGAGGCCTCGGTCCTTTTGGGTTGAGTTAGGTCTTTTGGGAACACCCCTACGGGGGTATCGGGTTCTTTAAATTTTTTTGGTTTCGGGTCTGCCAACCCGATGATAGCCGAAGATATTTGCAGCCTTTTTCCTTTTTTCTTTTTTTCTTTTTTTTTGATTTTTTTGTGAGTGTGAGGAGAGAGAAAAATATTTGAGTTGTTTGGGTGAATTTGAGAGATGTTATACTAGAGTTTGGGATTGATGACACTAATGTTACATTAGAGACTTGTGGTTGGAATGGTTGAAAAAGGAAAAGGGGAAGCCATACGGATGGCCTTATGAGTACTTAGAAGAATAGAATATAAAAGATTTAATAAAAGTAAATATAATTGGATGTTACCATTTAAATTTTATTTTTAAAAATGTTATATCAATTTATTACATTTTTTAATACTAATTATAAACTCATATCAATCATATTACTAAAATCAATTTAGATTATTAAACAACTTAAAATAAAATCGATATAAGTTTGCTCAAATTAGTGAATGTCAACATCAAAAGTAGGAACCGAGTTAACATTTGACAAGATTGAGGCATGGTCCTACTTGGAATCACTCCAACAGTTGACATGATTTTAGTTGTCTTCTATCTTGCTCACATATCGATTCATCTTTTTTTTTTCTCTTTCTTTCTCCTTTTTTCTTTTTTTTATTCAGACTAGTTAATATAAAAACCAATACATCTTTTTTAATCAATTTATCATTTTTAAAAAGGTAAATATTATGGTGTTCAAAAATATACTTATATTCTTCCAAGAAGATGAAGATCTATCTTTAAATTTTACAAGAACTTAACAAAATGATCGGGTAAATCTATATTTTAAAACATAGATTAAGATGTTTAAAATATTTACTTTGAGATGTATAAACCACTACCCTGATAATCTTATATTGGTTAAGAAAAAGATTGAAATGGGGAAAAAAAAGAAAAAAAAAGTTTGAAAGAAATAATGATAATAGTGAGTTGTCCTCTAGGTGTTTTGGGCATTGGGAAACAGCTCCCGCGTTGTTTCCGCGCGCCCTGTACCCTCATCAGCCTTTTCTGTTTTGGACCCACTTCCCCAACTGCCCTGTACTCCCTCGCTACTTTTAATTCCATTTGAAAATTGTTTTCAGTCTACTGCTACCTTTTTTCTTTTTTTTTTTGTTTTTATTTTTGTACAGCAACTCTTCCGCATTTTCTATTTTCTTATAGATAGATGCTATATTCTTGTTACGTAAATAGTTACTACTTACTAACAATCTCTAATTATAACTAATATTATTGTAATCACTTATGGTTACATCAGCACAGTTTCTTTTTTGTTTTTTTTGTTTTTTTTATAAAAACACATAATATTTATAAAATAAATACTAGAGCTATATTTAAAAAATACAAATTAACTAAAAACAATAAAATAACTAAATTTTCATTAACATTAAAATATTATGGTATTAAAATTTTAAAAACTTAAACTACTACCATTAATAGTAAAAATTAATATAAACTTACTCTATCCCGAGAAATTATATTTTTCACGCATTTGTCATTTGTCAAAAAACATAAATTGAGAACCATGAGATGACTGTGGGCTAAACGTGACAAGTTAATATATTATATGATACGTTTAAAAGTTATTTTTATACAATTATAAAAGATGACAAGTTAATTAGATTTTTTTTATGAATTAAACCCTTCTTTTAAAACATAAATTGAGAAATGTAGATAGTTATCTTAGTTTGCAATGTAAATGTATAAACAAAAACATGACATGCATATTGAAAAAAAAGCTAAAAGCGGGCTTCAAAAAAGTTGGCGTCAAGGATGAAAGACTTTGGGTTTTAGGGTGAAACATCTTGAGGTTTCAAATTTTAAAGGACGAAAAATAACATTTTGTGCATGACAAAATTTATAATTTACTCTAATACTAAATATACCTAATCATAGGTATTACGAATTACACAAAAGTCATAGAGGATAACTACAATCTATATTTTAAAAAGAATTTAGTTCTTTTCCTTATTAGATTTGGACTCTTCTTTTAGTATTTTTATTGTATATATATATATATATATATATACGGAGCCCTAGTCCTTATTTTTAATCAATGGAGAAACAATACTTTTCTCTCCTACTCTTCTCTCATTCATTCTTTTCAGAACTCCATTAGAGCTATGTGTCAATTCTTCTTTTGTATTATGGTATCAGAGCATACCCTAATCAATTAACGCTTCTGATTGTTTACCTTCAACATCCATGGCAGAACCATCCGAGAAGATCGATAATAATGATCCTTATTTCCTCCATCACTCTGATACCCCTGGATTGGTTTTAGTTTCACAGATCCTCATAGGAGACAACTACTCGTCCTGGAGCAGAGCAATGATGATTGCTTTATCTGTTAAAAATAAAACCGGATTCATCGATGGATCCATTGTTCAACCAGACAAATCAGATCTGAAAGGCACAAACATTTGGAATCGAAACAACAATATGGTGATATCGTGGATTCTTAATTCCGTCTCAAAGGAGATATCAGCCAGTGTGATCTATGTCAATACTGCTTCTGAAATCTGGAAGGACTTAAGAGATCGATTTCAACAAAGCAATGGACCAAGAATCTTTCAAATCAAGCGAGATCTGATGAATTTATCTCAAAACCAAGACTCGGTAAGCATCTATTTCACAAAACATAAGTCATTGTGGGAAGAGCTAGCTAATTACAGGCCCCATTGTATCTGTAACAAATGTGATTGCGAAGGATTAAAGAAGATAAGTGAATATTATCAAATGGAGTATGCTATGAACTTGTCATGGGATTGAATGACTCTTTTTCACAAGTTAGAGGACAAATTTTGCTCATGGATCCTCTTGCTCCTATTAATCGCATCTTCTCCCTTGTGTTGCAAGAAGAAAAACAAAGATCTGTTGGCAACGTTTCTAAACAGGCCATGGCTTTTAATATCAACAACAACAAATCTTAACAATCATCACAAACCTACAGAGGAAACAAAAGGGATCGCCCTTTCTGCACCAATTGCAAGAGTGTTGGTCACACCATAGAAAAGTGCTACAAAATCCATGGATATCCTCCTGGATACAAGGTGATCGGCCTTTCTGCACCAATTGCAAGCTTGTTGGTCACACCATAGAAAAGTACTACAAAATCCATGGATATCCTCCTGGATACAAGGTGCCACCTACAGCCAACAATGCGATGGCAGATCTTTCAAAAGAAAACGATTATGTTTCAAGCGTTGATGAAGTGGTTTTGCAAATTCAATTCCTCTCAATGTCAAAAACTGATGGAATCTCTCTCGAGTCACATGGCCTCTATAAACATGACCACTTCTGAACAACCAAATGATGATCCAACAGGTATATCTTGTTTCACTTCCTCCAAAGTCCTTGTACCTTCAATATGGATCATGGACACAGGAGCTACACATCACATATGCCACAACGAAAAATCACTAATAAACACTAGAAAAGTCTATAACTACAAAGTCTCACTGCCAAACAACTATGTAATCAAAGTACACCTTGTGGGAGATGTTCACATAAACGATTCTTTAATCCTTAAGAATGTCCTGTATGTTCCTGAATTTCGTTTCAATCTTATATATGTGGGTGCTTTAACTGATGATGAGAACTTGTATGTTGAATTTCATGGGAGGTATACCTTAATACAGGAGGAATGTCCCAGCAAGAGGACGATTGGCACGGGTAAAAAGAAGGCTGCTCTATACATACTTGATAATGATGGTCAAGCAGCCCCATCTACAACCACTGCAAGAGTGAACTTAGTTTCTTTTGAAATCTGGCATAAGAGATTTGGCCACCAATCTGATGTTAAGTTGGCCAAAATAAAATCACTTTTACCATGTAAAGATTCGTCCAATTCTGTTTCAGATTCACCTTGTTTGGTATGTCCAAAAGCTAAACAAAGAAGACTTCCTTTTGTTTCATCAAATAATATTGCTTATGCAGCTTTTGATTTAATTCACTATGACATTTGGGGACTTTATCATGTCAATTCTCATCAAGGGCATAGATATTTTGTTACCATTGTGGATGATCACATGAGATTTACTCGGGTATATTTGCTCAAACACAAATCAGAAGTTCACACAGTAATTCCAAAGTTCTATAATATGATTTTGACTCACTTCAATGTCAAAATCAAAGTATTCAGATCAGACAATGCCAAAGAATTGGAATTTACTAATTTCTTTAATGAAAAGGGTATATTACATCAATACTCTTGTGTTGAAAGGCCTCAACAAAACTCAGTCGTTGAGAGAAAACACCAACACTTATTAAACGTTGCTAGAGCTTTATATTTTCAATCAGGTATTCCCATACAAATGTGGTCTGAATGCGTGTTGACAGCTACATATTTGATCAATATAACGCCTTCTCCCGTCCTTGATGATCAGTCACCTTATGATAAATTATTCATGAAAAGTCCTGACTATTCAGGTCTTCTCGTATTTGGTTGTTTAGCGCTTGCATCCACTCATGTCTCTCAAAGAACCAAGTTTGATTCACGAGCTAGAACTTGTGTTTTTATTGGATATCCAATCGGAATGAAGGCTTACAAGTTATACGATTTGGAATCTCACCAAATTTTTGTTTCAAGAGATGTAATATTTCATGAAAATATTTTTCCTTTTCTGAAATCATCTCAGCAAAGTAACGAGCAACTTAATCCCTTTCCTTTGGTTGCTATCCCTAAAACTATTGAAGATCAATCTCTTGAAAATCAATGTTCCGATGACACATCCCATGAGGTAACAAACATGAATAGCCCCCTACCATGTACGGCGCGGAACAAGAAGAAGAACAACCTACAGGTCAAATTCCAGCTAATAATCAAGTTAATGTTCAAGATGAAAACACTCGCAGATCATCAAGAATTCGTAATCCTCCATCATATCTAAGGGATTTTCACTGTAACGTGGCTAAGTGCCTTATGACTCAAAAGGAAGCAAAACCTTATTCTCTATCCAAAATTTTGTCATATGAAAGGCTATCACCATCTCACAAAGCATTTGTTCTTGCCGTTTCATCCCAATGCGAGCCCAAATCCTATCACGAGGCTGCAAAATACAAAGAATGGCAAGATGCCATGACTAGTGAACTTGAAGCTATGGAATCTAATCACACTTTGAGTATTGTATCATTGCCTAAAGACAAACATGCAGTAGGTTGCCGATGGGTCTACAAGATTAAACATCGTGCTGATGGAACAATCGAACGTCACAAGGCACGCCTTGTCGCCAAAGGGTTCACCCAACAAGAAGGGGTTGACTTCTTGGATACATTTTCCCCGGTTGCAAAGTTAGTAACTGTGAAGGTTCTTCTTGCCCTTGCAGCTCAATATTCATGGCCTCTTATACAATTGGACGTTAACAATGCGTTCCTTAATGGAGATTTGGATGAAGAAGTGTACATGGACATTCCGATGGAATATACCATTAAGGGGGAGCACAACTCTATAGACAAACATGTATGTAGGTTGCACAAGTCCATATATGGCCTAAAACAAGCATCAAGACAATGGTTTGCCAAGTTTTCAACTTTCATGATTTTAGAAGGATTCACACAATCCAAGTCAGACTATTCTTTATTTTTCAAAGGAGTTGGGTCAAGTTACATTGCATTATTGGTATATGTTGATGACATTGTCATCACCGGGGCATCTCGTTTAGAAATTGAGCTCTTAAAGAACAGAATTAGTAGCCAATTTAAACTCAAAGACCTTGGGGACTTGAAACACTTCTTAGGACTTGATGTTGCAAGATCAAAATATGGCATCTTTGTCACTCAACGACACTACACTCTTCAGCTTCTTGAAGATGTTGGCTTATTGGCAGCTAAACCCAAGTCTTGTCCCATGGATCCCAATATATGGTTGTCAAATAATGAGGGAGAATTTCTCGATGATCCTTCTCAATATAGAAGACTCATTGAAAGGCTAATATATCTAACTATCACAAGGCCTGACATTACTTTTTCCGTCCAAAGACTCAGTTAATTCTTAAGCAAGCCTCGCATTCCTCACATGAAAGATGCTTACCATTTGCTTTGCTTTCTGAAAAATAGGCCAGGTCAAGGCATATTTCTGTCAGCTAAGACATCCTTACAGTTAACCTCTTTTTGCAATGCTGAAAAATCTCATGATATTTTGCAACTGAAAGCATTTTCGGATTTAGATTGGGCAGCGTGCCCAGATACAAGGCGTTCAGTTACTGGATATTGTATATTTTTGGGGGATTCTTTGATATCATGGAGCTCTAAAAAGCAAACAGTCGTATCTCGTTCCTCCACGGAGGCAGAGTATCGGGCCATGGCCTCCACTACGTGCGGACTTGTTTGGTTACAACAGTTGTTATGTGATTTTGGGATCAAAGAAAAGGCTCCAGCGTTAATTTTTTGTGACAACACATCCGCTATGCAATTAGCAAAAAATCCCACATTCCATGAACGAACCAAACACATTGAAGTTGATTGTCATTTTATTCGAGAAAATGTTCTTGACAACACCGTAAAACTCATGCCAGTCAAAACGCAATATCAATTAGCGGATATGTTCACTAAGCCATTGCCTCATTATCGAATGCATCCCTTGTTTTCCAAGATGGCTCTCAAAGATATCTTTGATAGTTCATCTTGAGGGGGAGTATTACGAATTACACAAAAGTCATAGCGGATAACTACAATCTGTATTTTAAAAATAATTTAGCTCTTTTCCTTATTAGATTAGGACTCTTCTTTTAGTATTTTTATTGTATATATATACGGAGCCCTAGTCCTTATTTTTAATCAATGGAGAAACAATACATTTCTCTCCTACTCTTCTCTCATTCATTCTTTCCAGAACTCCATTAGAGCTCTGTGTCAATTCTTCTTTTGTATTAATAGGAGGAGATAAGATACAAAAGAATTAATCTATGACTATCCAAATCATAAGCATAATCTCTTGACGATTCAAACAACACACCTAATATGTATAAGCATAACCCTCATAACATAAGAACATATATTTGGTTAAGTATTCAAAACCTCATACCATCATCTATGAACCTCATGTAATGCTCCAAAAACACATACCAAGTCTAATTACACCAAAATCCACCAACTTAGTGTCAATCTTAACATAACCAAACTTGTTTACATATACACACACTTGAAGATAAATATTTCACACATAGAAGCAACCTAACATAGATGTATAAAATACCCACATGGGCTAGAAATATCATTAATTCAACCAAAGATACTTAGTCCTTTAGTCAAGACATAATATCATCCAAGTCAGCAAAGTCAAATTAACCATCATACATACATAATACAAATAACTAGAATTTGTCTAATCCAAATGAATCAAAGTATATAGAAGATAGTTCTTACAAACAAACCCAAATCATGTATGAAATCCGGATCAAGAGCAACCAAGGTAGGCAAGATTATACCAAACCCAAAATGAAGATAAAATGGAGGTGTTCCATGGACTACGTACTCCCTTTATGTTTGAATAACCTTCTTAGAGCATCAAAGATCACCCCTTCATGTTTTGGTATGAAGAAGTGGCCATAATATGCTCCTGAAGGTCGAAAATGGGAGAAAACCACTAGGGTTTCCTTGAGGAAATTCCTATTATAATATCCGTTCCTAATTTTTGTAATAACTATCATTATTGATTTATTTATTGTAAGTTGGTCTTTATCCATTTAACTATGTTAGTGCAAGTTTACATCCCCTAATGAGTTAACGGACCATTATTAACAATAAAAGAGTTAGTAATGGTGTTTAAACATTTTTAGGGGACAAAACCCTAGGCCTATTATCTCAACCGCATTTAATATTCAATCAAGTGTACTATGTGTGAGTGTTATCCCGTCAAGAAGAAGAAATAGAAACTGATCAATCCTTCATCATTTCACTTTGAATTTGAAGAGGAATCATGATGTTAGTGTCCTTAATCCTCTATAATATGTTAGCGGTCGACTTTGTTTTAAAACTAGTGGGTTATGTTGAGTTTTTCTTTATGTTGAGTGACACTGTGAGCCGAGAAAAATATGGGTCTAGATCATGTTAAATTAGAATGAAAATGCAATTAGTTGGTAGGGGTTTGTTAAATTACACTAGGAATCTATAGAAACAAGAATTAAGTAAAATGGTTAAGTTTTGATCAAGATTTGATTTGAGAAGTCGACTGTGTTTATATCAATCATCTTAGGCCATGAGAATTGTAATACGCATGGTGATGATGAATTGTAAATGAGATTAATAAAGTAATCTTAAATTAAGTACCAACATGTGAAACGAAAAGCTTATGGACTGAACCTAATTGAATATTGTAAGGGTTGAGTCTCCCAGTGAGACTCCATAATCGTAAATCACATATCGTAATCGAATGGGTTAAGCTATGCGAATAGTAGTGGAATCAAAAACACAAATCGTGAAACAGGATCGTAACCTAGAATCGCAAACAGGGGCCATGAGGTCAATCTAAAACCATGAATAAAAACCTTAGTGTGAATGTTGGATCGAAAACTGTGATAAGGATCGAAACTTAGGATTGTAAATGGGCTTTAGTGTAATTGTAAATCATCAATTGTGAACCATATGAGAATCCTAACAAAAACCTCAGGATTGTAAACTAGTGGATCGCAAATCATGGATTGTAAATCTTAAAGGGAACCGAATCGAAAAGTGTGAGATTTCTTTAGTTAAGGGTTGTGATTCTAAACCATGTTTAATGTTATGCAAACCTTAATTGTAGGTTGTTTCTAGTAATCGTATAAGTTCCGGATATTCGTTAAGTAAGCTGTTGACTAACATCTAGATTGCAAATTAGGTGAATTACACAAACTTATTCATTATGATGTGAATTATACATGTTTGTTAGTTCTTACGAATGTGTGTGAACTTTTATGTGTGGGTTGTTTTATTGTTGTGAACTGATAACCAAGGGGTTTATGTGATGTTGGTGGGCATCAAGGTCTAGTGGACCATTAACATTGATGTTGGTGGACATCGTTGTAACATCTGTCCTACATCGATTGGAGAGGGGAATGAAACATGCCTTATAAGGGTGTAGATATATCTCTTAGAATGAGGTATTTTGGGTGGAATGTTCCATACTAGAAACAAAAGCATAAGCTAGTAGGGAAAAGTGGACAGTATCATGCTACGTGGTTTGGGGTGTTATAGATGTTATTAGAGTCAGACCCAGACCGATGTGCAAAACAAAGACATTGTATTTGAACGGGGGAGGATTTGTAACATCCATCCCACATTGGTTAGAGAGGAGAAAGAGACATGTCTTATAAGGGTGTGTGGATACCTCTCTTAGCATGAGGTCTTTTGGGTGGAATGTTCCATACCAAAAATAAAATCGTGAGCCAGTAGGGCAAAACGGACAATATCATGCTATGGGGTTTGGCAGAGGCGATTCTAAGTATAGCTAAATGGGGTGTGTGGACCCCACACAAGAAAATATTTTTAGTGTAATTATATATATGAATTTCATTTGCACCACCATGAAATAATTAAATGGACACCTAATAAAAGTAATTATGCTCTTAATTAGGTTAAATGAGAAGTGATTAAAAAGAATTAAAAAAAATACTCGCCACATGGTCGTGGACTTGGCCTCCGGCCCTAAATCATTCGGGAGTTTGGGAGCATAAAAAAAATCAAAGAACAAATTTCTTTACTCTAGAATCTCTATGGTTCAAAGAACGGAAATCTTCACTCTTGAATCTGCATCGTTCAATAGGTGGTCTCAAACATCTAATCTTGAACTACAGAAGTCTCGATCTTCGACACAAAGTTCAAAGTTGTAACACCGTATTTTCACCCATAAAATGTTCATTTAAATTAACACTGCGGAAGCGTTTACCAAAACATAAAAGTATTTACAACTGAAGTTAAACCACTGTTTAACAAAACCGATCAGTTTAAAATACAGCATTACAAAAACTACGGCTCGTCACAATTCCAATCAGAGTGCCTGTCAATTATTCCCCAGACCACACCCCCTCACGACTAAACCGCAGAACTCACCAGCCACCTGTAAAAGTAGTGACAGGTGGGGGATTAGCACAAAGCTAAGTGAATTGAAGTAAACCGCCATAGATATACTAGCAAATAACCGCATGATATTAACAACAGTAAACACATAATCACCCTTTGCCTCACGAGAAGACCGGCGGTTCTGCAGGAGCCTACAACCAATGCCGGCCAAGCAAAGGTTTACCGATAGTCTATTTGCTATTCTCACACAGTATTATCTTAAGTTGCAACAAATGCATCAAAAGACCACAATATTGATTAGCCGATAGCAAACAAACCCAACACAGTATGCCCAGCCGTCAGCTGACTTCACAATAGGCGCAACAATCAATTAACATATCACAGTTAATCAATTAATAGACAACAGTCTATCTATGCATAGGTTCAATCAATTAACATATCACAGTTAATCAATTAGCAGACAAACAGTCTATCCAGTTACAACTAATAACACCCGTGAGTAAACATCCACTCACCTTGAGTTATCGAACTCCCACTCAGTGGTCTAATATTACCGAGCCTTGTCCTTTCCTGAGATCAGAATAAACTGAAATCAGTAACCGATTCATAAATATATACCAAACACATATATTTATATCCTTTCAATCAAACATAATCATGTAAGATTCACATATGTATAAACATATAGCACATAGCATTAAACAATGCAACAAACACCAAAATCCTTCAAAACCGTGGACGCGTCGCGTCCAAACATCCAACACGTCGCGTCAATGCACATTATCGGATTTCCACAATCCGAGTCCCAAGTGTCGGATTTCAAGTTCCGGATTTCCACTGTCGGATTTCACTACTCCGGATTCCCATCATCGGATTTTGGATCCGGATTTCACCAATCGGATTTCCTCTCGGATTCACACAAGAATCCGATTCTTTCCAAGAACGCGTCGCGTTCTTCTCCCGGACGGGTCACGTCGCGACCGACCCTGGATCATCTTCTTCATTTTCCAGCCGACTTACAACTTTCCAAATCCGATTTAAACACTTGAAATCCAATATGAACACTTCTAAAACATGTATAAACATATTATAACATGTAAGCAACATCAAGAACACATCATAGCCATTTAAACACCAATATACACCAAAACCCATTCGTCAAGTATGGAGCTTCAAGCTCCTTTCATGGTGTTTCATCATATACACATGTATTTCATCAGAAAAGCATATCAATATGATCAGAATCAAACAAAGAACATCACCATACCTTCACTTTGAATTGTCACCCAACAATCCTAGCTTTCACCTTTTCAAGTTTATGTCCTTTCTTAGCTTTTCTCTCAAAACACATACAGTCGGATTTGAAGAATGAAAGAACTCAGAGTTAATTCAATATGAGCCCACGTATGCTTGCCTTAACTTGTGTAGCATGATGTGTCACTATACTAACATGCATATTAACACACATATATATATATAACCGTACACACACACACACACATATATATATATATATATATATATATATTCTAAACATATATCCTCATATATTCCTTTAATTAATCATAAATTAATTCAATAAATGCTATTAATAAATAATTAAACATATAATTAAATACTAACCACGTGTGTAAACATACCTTGGCCTACGTAACCACTAGGCCCAAAATCAGGATGTTACAAATCCTCCCTCCTTAAAAGGATTCCGTCCTCGGAATCTCACTGTACACACATCAACCATGATGTCAACTCTTCATATTTCCTTTTGTAGTTTAATCAGATAAACTCTATCGCACTTCCAACTGTTAATATATAACCATACAAGCTTTACAGCTTATCATCCACCAATAGTTAGTTCATAACTCTCGTTTTCGAGCATCTCCTGAATTTATGTCTAACTCTGTCATAAATCCCTATAGCTTCCAATCATTTATCATCTGTCATGCCAAAGTATTCACATACACTTTATCCCTTACTTCAAATCAACAATTTGAAGTATCATCACCACAATCTCACAACTTCACACAAAGTCTTCTGATATCCCATCGTCAGAATTTAGTTCACCCACACAATCATTGTGTTTCTCAAATAGTCGTGTTACAATCACACACTCAATTATCCATCATTCGTTTCAATCCGCGTTTGTCAACTCTTCATAAGTTTAAACAAATCTCCATTTTTAAACACTCAATTAAATCCTTCTGTCTAACAGATACCGTCTCACTGATAGTAAAATACTAAATAGTCAATAACCACTCAAAACATATCCAGGTTTCCCTTTATTTGATCAAGTCAAATACAATTTCCATCACGTCTTGTCATCATCACCCCATCAGATATCTCAAATATCTCAAGGTTACATAAGTTTCCGGTATACCACTTCAATTTACACTCCTTATGTGATATTTCATATCACGTAAAATCTCTGTTCACATAACACACCATCAGTATTCAACCCTCAGGTCGTTATTCCACAATATAGCACTGGCAATAAAATTCATCAATCTTTGTAAAGTTCAACTCCCAAAATTTGCAAAGGCACTTCCTAGCAAAGACAATCTCCAATCATAGGCATCTCCAAGCAAAGGCATTTCCTTGCTCAAAATTCACAAGTTTTTCACTCCAAAAGTTCAAGCCATTACAATCCTCTTCTTTATTTCTCTATCTCAAAGGTTCCAATCTTTTCATTCTTCAAGACTTTCTCCCAAAGGAAATCTTGATTCATCCACTAAGTCAGAGATACTTCCAACTCGCATATATAAAAATGTTATCATCACTAGCTCTTTCATAGATCAACACATCTGTCATCACGTCGTCTTTTCCAGATAACATCAAATCCCACAATCACTTTCTCTGATTCAGTCCGATCACCATCTCAATCGTTCGGATAACTTCTTATATTTAGCCATTCAATATATCTCTCATTGACCAAGTCAATCACACATGTCTTCCCTTACAGTTAATATAACATCACTGCACTTATATTAGCTGTAATTTTCAAGTCATGGTAAAAATTTCGTCTCATGATATCTCAAATAACACAAGATATCTACTATACATCCAATCTCAAAGGATAGCATCACATTTCAAACCCACAAATGCGATTTCCTGCCCTACCACAATTCGTTTAAAACCATCATTCATCCTCATGAATCAACTGTACCCAGTAGATTATACATCCACTTATAATCTTCAACACTCCTTATACCTGCGCAATACTGCACACCCCAGACTCGCCCAATATGCAGTAATTCATCTCTATCTTCTTTCTTTGCACAATTGAATTCACATAAACACATAATGTATATAAATCTAACAATACACATTATATCATGCAATTCAATTAATCTGAACATATATCTCTATGGTATATCATGCTCACTTAACATTTAATCAAGTATCACACATACTTATCATCATACCATTTCTTGATATATATAACACATAACTCATAATAAAAAATCATCTATTATCATTTAGTTCTATTTCTAGAGAATCAATCTCATCTGAAATAAACTCAAACATTTTAGCACATACTATGCATAAAATATCCACAATTAACTTTAAAGTTAATTAACACACATATACAGGTATAAAGTTTTATCAAAACATACCCGTTTCATCTTCATCGGCGGTGGCATTATCACAAGCCATCATATTGAACACCCCACCCTCTAGCACAGTAGGGTTCTTTCTCTTTTGCCCTGCTGATGATGATCCCTCAACCGCTTCTGCCCCCGTCCCTGTCCCAGTCTTCCTCCCAGAAGGACAATCACCAACCCCGTGTCCCTCATTCTGACAGTTCCAGCACACGCTTCGAGGGAAATCAAATTCCCTAGCTTCATGCCCTAACGCTCCACAACGCATACATCGCATGGTCTGAACTGTACACTGCCCAGAATGGTTAGATCTACACTGTCTACACCATTGCGGTCTCTGACCAGAACCCTTAGTGGTTACCCCACTGTCCTGACTTCCCTGTGACTGATTTCCTTGCCAACTCCCCTTTGGCTGATTACCAGTATGTTCATACCTCGGCTTCTGCAAAGCCTCTTCATCTCGATTCTACTTATCTCTTGCCTGTGTGTCCCCTTCAGCAGACTTTGCCAAAGTGAAAGCCTGGGACAATGATCCAGCCAATCGAGTTGTGCTCCTGTACTCAGGAAGTAATGCTCCAATGAAATGTTGAACCTGGGAAGGTTCATCAGGCACCCACTGAGTCACAAATCTCAGTTTCAAATTGAACTGCTCAATTAATTCATCCACGGACATCTTTTTTTCATTCGCAGTTCCATGAACTCCTGCCTTATCTTGTTCAACTCAAAAGCATTGCAATACTGTTCACACAATTTATTTCGAAATTGATCCCAAGTAATTGCATCCATCTGAGCTCTCGATAAATGTGTAGTGATAGAATCCCACCAAACCATCGCTTTTCCTTTCAACATCTTGGTGGCAAAACAAACCCTCATTTCTTCCTCACAATTGCAACATCCAAAATCCTCGAAATATCTCGCTACCAATTCAAGGTAACATTTGGATCTGTGCTACCATGATACTCCTCGGGTTTAAAATCCAAGAATTGTTTATACGTACACGGTTGTTTAAATCCCATACCAGGTGGAAATCCCATGAAAGGATAGGGCATCGATCCTTGCGAAAACATCGGATAATAGAATGGTTGAGACATCGGTTGAGACACTGGTGGAAATGGTATCGACACAGAAGGCATCCCTGTATACAGAGTACTAGTCGGGTAAATTGGCGGTATCTCAAAACATAAACGCATTTACAACTGAAGTTAAACCACTGTTTAACAAAACCGATCAGTTTAAAATACAGCATTACAAAAACTACGGCTCATCACAATTCCAATCAAAGTGCCTGTCAATTATTCCCCAGACCACACCCCCTCATGACTAAACCGCAGAACTCACCAGCCACCTGTAAAAGTAGTGAGAGGTGGGGGATTAACACAAAGCTAAGTGAATGGAAGTAAACCGCCACAGATATACTAGCAAATAACCGCATGATATCAACAACAGTAAACACATAATCACCCTTTGCCTCACGAGAAGACCGGCGGTTCTGCAGGAACCTACAACCAATGCCGGCCAAGCAAAGGTTTACCGATAGTCTATTTGCTATTCTCACACAGTATTATCTTAAGTTGCAACAAATGCATCAAAAGACCACAATACTGATTAGCCGATAGCAAACAAATCCAGCCCAGTATGCCCAGCCGTCAGCTGACTTCACAATAGGCGCAACAATCAATTAACATATCACAGTTAATCAAGTAATAGACAACCGTCTATCTATGCATCGGTTCAATCAATTAACATATCACAGTTAATCAATTAGCAGACAAACAGTCTATCCATACGTCAATCCGATAACAGTTGCAACCCAAGCCAGTTACAACTAATAACACCCATGACTAAACATACACTCACCTTGAGTTATCGAACTCCCACTCAGTGGTCTAATATTACCGAGCCTTGTCCTTTCCTGAGATCAGAATAAACTGAAATCAGTAACCGATTCATAAATATATACCAAACACATATATTTATATCCTTTCAATCAAACATAATCATGTAAGATTCACATATGTATAAACATATAGCACATAGCATTAAACAATGCAAAAAACACCAAAATCCTTCAAAACCGCGGACGCGTCGCGTCAATGCACATTATCGGATTTCCACAATCCGAGTCCCAAGTGTCGGATTTCAAGTTCCGGATTTCCACTGTTGGATTTCACTACTCCGGATTCCCATCATCGGATTTTGGATCCGGATTTCACCAATCGGATTTCCTCTCGGATTAACAGAAGAATCCGATTCTTTCCAAGAACGCGTCGCGTTCTTCTCCCGGACGGGTCACGTCTCAACCGACCCTGCATCATCTTCTTCATTTTCCAGCCGACTTACAACTTTCCAAATCCGATTTAAACACTTGAAATCCAATATGAACACTTCTAAAACGTGTATAAACATATTATAACATGTAAGCAACATCAAGAACACATCATAGCCATTTAAACACCAATATACACCAAAACCCATTTGTCAAGTATGGAGCTTCAAGCTCCTTTCATGGTGTTTCATCATATACACATGTATTTCATCAGGAAAGCATATCAATATGATCAGAATCAAACAAAGAACATCACCATACCTTCACTTTGAATTGTCACCCAACAATCCTAGCTTTCACCTTTTCAAGTTTATGTCCTTTCTTAGCTTTTCTCTCAAATCACATACAATCGGATTTGAAGAATGAAAGAACTCAGAAGTTAATTCAATATGAGCCCACGTATGCTTGCCTTAACTTGTGTAGCATGATGTGTCACTATACTAACATGCATATTAACACACACACTCACACACACACACACACATATATATATATATATATATAACCGTACATACACACATATATATTTATATATATTCTAAACATATATCCTCATATATTCCTTTAATTAATCATCAATTAATTCAATAAATGCTATTAATAAATAATTAAACATATAATTAAATACTAACCACGTGTTTAAACATACCTTGGCCTACGTAACCACTAGGCCCAAAATCAGGATGTTACAAATCCTCCCTCCTTAAAAGGATTCCGTCCTCGGAATCTCACTGTACACACATCAACCATGATGTCAACTCTTCATATTTCCATTTGTAGTTTAATCAGATAAACTCTATCGCACTTCCAACTGTTAATATATAACCATACAAGCTTTACAGCTTATCATCCACCAATAGTTAGTTCATAACTCTCGTTTTCGAGCATCTCCTGAATTTATGTCTAACTCTGTCATAAATCCCTATAGCTTCCAATAATTTATCATCTGTCATGCCAAAGTATTCACATACACTTTATCCCTTACTTCAAATCAACAAGTTGAAGTATCATAACCACAATCTCACAACTTCACACAAAGTCTTCTGATATCCCATCGTCAGAATTTAGTTCACCCACACAATCATTGTGTTTCTCAAATAGTCGTGTTACAATCACACACTCAATTATCCATCATTTGTTTCAATCCGCGTTTGTCAACTCTTCATAAGTTTAAACAAATCTCCATTTTTAAACACTCAATTAAATCCTTATGTCTAACAGATACCGTCTCACTGATAGTAAAATACTGAATAGTCAATAACCACTCAAAACATATCCAGGTTTCCCTTTATTTGATCAAGTCAAATACAATTTCCATCACGTCTTGTCATCATCACCCCATCAGATATCTCAAATATCTCAAGGTTACATAAGTTTCCGGTATACCACTTCAATTTACACTCCTTATGTGATATTTCATATCACGTAAAATCTCTGTTCACATAACACACCATCAGTATTCAACCCTCAGGTCGTTATTCCACAATATAGCACTGGAAATAAAATTCATCAATCTTTGTAAAGTTCAACTCCCAAAATTTTCAAAGGCACTTCCTAGCAAAGACAATCTCCAATCATAGGCATCTCCAAGCAAAGGCATTTCCTTGCTCAAAATTCACAAGTTTTTCACTCCAAAAGTTCAGGCCATTACAATCCTCTTCTTTATTTCTCTATCTCAAAGGTTCCAATCTTTTCATTCTTCAAGACTTTCTCCCAAGGAAATCTTGATTCATCCACTAAGTCAGAGAAACTTCCAACTCGCATATATAAAAATGTTATCATCAGGGGCTGTTGTGTCAATTGTTGAAACTTATATATATATAAGTCATGAACTTTGACTTAGAAGTCAAAGTTGGTTTTGTTCTCTCCTGCAAACTCACGATTTCAAGGACAGACTTAGCAACACTCATTTCTTTGAGGTATTCAGTAGATCAAGCAGCTATAACAAAAACATAACAAGTATCCAACTCAAGGAGGTGATTGACATAATACCTACATCAGTGATCTGTGAAGTATTGCATATTACAGTTATAAGGTGAGTCTTCTAGACTTCACTTCATATTAGCAGCATGTGTAGTTTCATATCAGATTGCTAACATGCTATGTTATACATGTGAATATGTAAGCTTACTCCTATGTGCAGTAGTGCTCAGATGCGGTACAGTACTGTGACCTACGATGCTGCGGTGGGTCTAGAACTAGAGGCTAGCTTTGATTGCCAGACATGCGCATATTATCTTCATGTGAATGTATACGTGTGCTCATACGGTGTTATGTTTAGATTACTCACTAAGCTCTCGTAGCTTATCAGATACTATTTTTTTAAAAATGTTTTGCAGGTTTTATCAAAGTCAAGGGCAAAGCTTCGGTTTGACTTCCAACTGTTAAACTCTTTGAAATTAATGCCTGGTGTGTAAATATCAAGTTTTTGGTACCAAACTTATGACAGTATTTATGTGAGTATATATTGATACGTCAGGTTTTCAAACAAGTATTGCTTCCGCTTTTATGTTAAACTTTGAGATGCGAACACTTATAGGTGTTTGATCTTAATATTTTAAATTTGGTTTTTGGGGCGTTACAACTTGGTATAAGAGCCACGGTTTGAGGGATCTGGATGTGTACAAGACACATTCTAGACTTAAACCATGGTTCTGCGGATTTTGAAAATTGTCAAACTGGTGGCTTGCAGCTTAGTGAGTATACTAGCAATTATATTGATTATGTATTATGTGAGTATTGTATGCGAGTATAGGATATGCTTAAGACAGATATGTTATATGTGTATACGACTGTTAAGAGTTAGTTTATGTGAGCATTTATGATAAATTAAATTGTTATATGAAAATATGAAAGCATGATGTATGAACTTTGGCCTAAGCCTGTGAATCGGGAATTTTTGTGATAAAGTTAAGATCAAACGTGTGTAATGTGTTTAGAGTAATATAAGGGCCCATATTATTACAAACACATGATACATGTTGGAGCTTAACGGAATCATGAAGAATCTTGTGAATCGGGTGAGGGGTACTTGTAAGGTAGTACACCTGAGAATATATGTAGAATGCCTTAGTATGTATAGAAATACTTTGGATATGATAATAGGTGTACTGATATGTGGATATACAAGTAACTGTTTTTTATATAAGATAGTGTGATAAAGCCACCCTTTTGCTTTAGTGCTTTATCTATACTACCAGAATGATATATACAAGAGGTTCAAGAGTAGTGTATAATCCTAAGAGTGATTTTAGTCACAGACGCGAAAGGATAAATATCAGTATTACAAGTGAACGTATTCTTATAAGAATATAGCATGATAGGGTGTTTGAGCCCCAGATATAATTATTAAATATCAGAACCTACATTTGAGAATTCAGTGCAGAAAACTTAGTAAAGTGGTGAAGCAGAGTTTATGCCATATATTGTTGTATGAGTTGTGGAACAGATAAAAGAACAAAGAAATGATCAGATAAGAGTCAGTATCAAGATTAACTGTAAAAGGAGTGGTAATAAAGCAAATTTACAGATGTCATGTATGTAAAGTTATTATGAGAACTAAGGAAAGTAAGTTAAAACAAAATGGAAAGAGGTATGTATTGGTATGATCTACGATATTATTCAAAGACGGTAAATGAGTTGAGTGTTTATGAAATAAAGGCAAGTATAATGGTGCGAGACGTGATTGATATTATGACTAACCAAGAATTGTTTTGTTACAGTGTAATGGATCCTAACACGAATTCTAGAACAGAAAATGAAATAAGAAATGAAGGAAACCCTGACATGGTTACTATAGAAGAGGTGGAAGACTATATTTCCCTTTATGGGGAAAGGCGTGGAGCCATACCTACCAAACACCTTAGGGATGTCGTCTCGGATGAGTTTGAAAAATGTATTAAAACAGTTATGCCGTCCATTATGACTGAAATGAAGAATGAGATACGAAGTGTTGTCCGAGAAGAATTTCATATATTGAAGGATGAAATGATTAACGAGATAAAAGAAGATAAAATGGAGATAAAAGCCGAGGGATCCCATAGAAAAACAGGATGCGAGACTTGTGGTAAGAACTATACGGGCCAGTGTAAGTATAAAACTAAAGGTTGTTATACGTGTGGAGAAGTAGGGCATAATTATAAGGATTGTTTATCCTTGGGAAAGTTTTGCTATGACTGTGCTCAGTACGGGCATGAGTCCTCAGAATGTCCTAACTAGCTGGAATTTGTCAGTAGAGATATTAAATAAATAAGTGGAAACGATGTAAGGTTTCTTTTATTATGTATGTAAATTATATAGAACCGGTATGTACTTTTCTTAGATAATAAATTGTTGAAGGAGGCAGAATCAAAGAAGATTTTGTGTTATTGGTTGAAGTACGAGTGAGAAATATTTCGTACCTATGAATATGAGTGAGTTTCAAATAGTAGTTGGAATGGACTGGTTAAATTATAACCAGGTTATGATATTATGTGAACAGAAATGATACGAGTTCATATCCCAATTGGGGAAGAACTAATTATATATGCTAAAATTAAAACAGGTAGGTTATACGGGTGTACAGTTTCAAAAGCTGGGAAGTGTCTTCAGTATGGGTTCATTATTTTTCTCAACCTATGTTATAAATATTAACTCATTAGAGGACCAGATGAGCTAGAAAGATATGAAAGTATTATGTGAGTATCTTATTAGGTAATTCAAGAAATAGCCAAGGTTACTGCCAGACAAACAGAGTATGTTTAGAATATGTGTGGTGTTGAAAGCTTCACTGATTACGAGAACTACGTACAGACTTGTGCCTTCAGAGATACAGGAATTATTGAAATGATTTCAAGAATTATTACATGTGGGGGGTTATAAGACCCAGTAGCATTTCATGATGTGTATTTATGTTATGTGTATTAAGTATTGTGGGCTCAATAAAGTGATCATGAATATATGTCCGATGTTCAGAATATGAGAATTACGTGATCAGTTATAACGGGGTAAAGTGGTTGTCAAAGCTGACTCCAGATCGGATTTTCTTCAGCTTGAGATCAGAAGGGATGGTATTCCTTAAATTGTGTTCAGAAACGTGTAGATGTTTTGAAGTAGTTATGATACCTGTTAGCTTTGCTAATGCACCAGCAATCATTATGTATTAAAAGAATAGGGTGTATAAGTCAATGTTAAGTAAGTCAGTAATGGTGTTCTTCAACGATATATATATTTATTTCAGAAGTTTATCAGATCATGAGAATCATGTTTGAAAAGTTTTAGTGACACAGAGCAGAAATTAGTTATATGTTAAGTTTTCAATATGAATTTAAGATGTAAGGAATGAAATTCTTTAGATAATTTATTAGTATGAATGGGATCGAGATGAATTCTGAGAAGTAGAGAAGGTGATGAATTGGGAGCCGCCAAAGAACCCGACAGTAATCAACAGTTGGATGGGATTAATTGCATAAATTATGTGAAGCAATAGTTTGCACTACCTGAATCGACTGAAGAGACGATAGCATTATGTGATGACAATACAGTGGTTTGGATGGATGCAGAGGGGCAGAGTTATTAGGGCAGAGTTATTATTTACACTTCTAGACAATTCAATCGTATGAGAATAAATATACAGACTCACACCTGATAGTAGTATATGTGGTATGTTAGTTATATGATACGTAAGGATATTACCTCAATAGTGGGTGGATATGTGGATGTAAGACTATTGTTGGTGCGCCGCAATAGCATTCATAGGTGGTGTAAGACTACCGCTAGTGCACTACGGTAGTATTCAGTATGATATGATGAGATTAGGTATTTCTTTATGTATAGAGTTGTTTACACGAGATTATTAAAGTTAGAAATAATTGTTGAATGAGAAAGACCTTTAAAGGCGACAGAAACAATGGTCAGAATCAGTGAAGAATTGTGAGTAGAATATTATATTAATCAGGGTAAGGCTAATGATATAGCCGACAGTTTGAACAGGAAATCAGTATTAATACTTGTATGAATTAATTATCTAGATGATAGTTACAACGCTTATATTCAGATGAAATGGGAATGGGTCAGTCAGAAGAGATCAAAAGTGAAAAGTATATTAAAGAATGGATGAGAATGACAGGAAATAAATCCGATTAAAGACAGTCGTGATATACTGATTAGATATAACCGTATGTGAGTATCAGGTTATGGAGATGCAAGTCAGACACAGTTAAATGAAGCTCACAAGTTTAGATTTTCTGTTCAGTCAGAAGTTACCAATTGTATAAAGACCCGAGGGTGGATTATTGGTGATCGGGTATGAAACAAGATATAGTCAGATAAGTGAAGAAATACTTATAAATGTGTACGAAAGAAAGCCAAATGTCAGAAATTATATCTGGAAATATTAGTATAAACCTGAATGCCAAATTACCCAAAAACCTACGAGGTTATAAAGTGTTATGAGTGATTGTAGGCAGGTTAAATAAAAGTATGTATGTGGTTTCCATTAGAGAAACTCATTAATCAGAACAGTGATGTGTATGTGAAACAGATTGTGATATGTCATAGCATATCAGTGTTTATTGATTCAGACAATGATATCAGATCTACTTCTAGAATTCGGAACAGATTTCATATAAAGTTAAGGATTAAGCTTCATCTCAGTATAGTCAGAATGAAAGAAATATCCAGAAGAGAAAACATGTTTTATGATTATGTTATTAAGTCAGAAGAAAACTGGGATGCATATTTGCTTGACAGAATTTCATATTACAACAGATACAGGTTCAATACCGGGATGCCAATGTATGAAATTGTATGATATTATTGCCAAACTTTAGTGTATTGGGTGACGTGGGACAAAAAGTGTGGGGTAGCACAAAAATGATATAGCGAAAGACAGAACAAATTTAGAAGGTATGTAGTAGATTGTTTGACGCCCAGAATAGACAGAAGGGTTTTACAGATAAACATAGATCATCACGTCAGTTTCAGTGGAGAAGTATGTATTATTGAAAGTATCACTGTGGAAAGACGTGATCAGATTCAGAAAGGAGGAAAAATTAAGTCTGAAATTCGAATGGTTGTACAGAATTACTATATATGAGGGGAAGGGCCGTTTATATATCAGAGTTATCAGAAGAGTTGTTATAAATTCAGAACACCTTTCGTATATTATATCTGAGAAGATGTTTAGCAGTTAAATCTATAATAAACAGAGTAGATGGGTCAAGGACCAATAAAAGTGTAGAAAGAGGTCAGAGTATGTATGAGGGCTTGAATAGAAAATGATGATATTTATTTAGAACTCTTTGGCAGTTGATTTCGGGGACGAAATCATTTCAAGTGGGAAAGAGTTGTAACACCCAAAATTTTATTATTAAGTTTATGCAAGAAAAGCACAAGGTGTTACCCGAGTTATAAACGGATATACGTGATAAAATGGGGTTTTAAACTAGAGGGGCTAAAACCGTCAGATTGTAACTTGATTAAAGTTCAGGGGCTGTTGTGTCAATTGTTGAAACTTATATATATAAGTCATGAACTTTGAATTAGAAGTCAAAGTTGGTTTTGTTCTCTCCTGTAAACTCACGATTTCAAGGACAGACTTAGCAACACTCATTTCTTTGAGGTATTCAGTAGATCAAGCATCTATAACAAGAACATAACAAGTATCCAACTCAAGGAGGTGATTGACATAATGCCTGCATCAGTGATCTGTGAAGTATTGCATATTACAGTTATAAGGTGAGTCTTCTAGACTTCACTTCATATCAGCAGCATGTGTAGTTTCATATCAGATTGCTAACATGCTATGTTATACATGTGAATATGTAAGCTTACTGCTATGTGCAGTAGTGCTCAGATGAGGTACAGTACTGTGATCTACGATGCTGCGGTGGGTCTAGAACCAGAGGCTAGCTTTGATTGCCAGACATGCATGTATTATCTTCATGTGAATGTATATGTGTGCTCATACGATGTTATGTTTAGATTACTCACTAAGCCCTCGTAGCTTATCAGATACTATTTTTTTAAAAAATGTTTTGCAGGTTTTATCAAAGGCAAGGGCAAAGCTCCGGTTTGACTTCCAACTATTAAACTCTTTGAAATTAATGCCTGATTTGTAAATATCAAGCTTTTGGTACCAAACTTATGACAGTATTTATGTGAGTATCTATTGATACGTCAGGTTTTCAAACAAGTATTGCTTCCGCTTTTATGTTAAACTTTGAGATGCGAACACTTATAGGTGTTTGATCTTAATATTTTAAATTTGGTTTTTGGGGCGTTACAAATTGTATGATATTAATACCGAACTCCAGTGTATTGGATGATGTGGGTCAGAAAGAGCGGGGTAGTATAGAAATGGTACAGTGAAAAACAGAACAGATTCAGAAGGTATGAAATAAACGGTTAACCGCTCAAAGTGGACAAAAGGGTTATACAGATAAGTAGAGGTCACCGTATGAGTTTCAGGTGGAAGAAATATTTATCATTAAAAGTGTCACCATGGAAAGACGTTACTAAATTAAGAAAGTGTTGATTATAGACCAGAGTTTCCAGAAGAGTTGTCATATACTCTTAACACCTTTCGTGTATTATATCTCGGAAAGTGTTTATGAGATGGGTCTGCAATCGTATTGTTGGGAACTTTTAGTAATGATGATAAATTATATTATGAGGAACAGCTTATAGCAATTTTGAAAAGTTAAGATCTTACTCAATAAACAGATTAGACTGGTCAAGGACCAGTAAAATTATAGGAAAGGGTTAGATTATATATGAGCCTAAACAAGGAAATTATGAGTATTTGTTCATAACTCTTCGGCAGTTGATTTTGGGGACAAAATCATTTCAAGTGGGGAAGGGTTGTAACATCCGGAATTTTGTTTATAAGTTAAAACAAGAAATGTATAAAGTGATATATGAGTTATTAATGAGTTTATGTGATAAGATGTGGTTATAAACTAGAGGGGCCAAAACCGTCAAAATGAAACTTGAATAGTCAAGGGACTATTTATGCAATTGTGAGATACTTGTATATATATATATATGTTGACTTTCAACATGAAAGTCTTAGAACTTTCAAAAATAAAACACAGCTACATACTTACTGCTGCCTCCTTCTCTTCATGCGCATTTGATCAAGAAAACAACAACTATGGCATTATTGGATCATCATCTTCAGCCTAGGATTAACAAGGTATGTTTTGATTAATTGAAAAAGGTGTTCATATGGTCAAATAATGGATTTAAGAATCAAAGAAGGTTTCTTGTTGTTATTTGGTTGTTTTAAGTTGGTTTGGGGTGTAGGACAACACCCCTACAGAGTTAGAATCATTTTTAATGAGTTTTGGAGGTGTTTTGGCTGGAGACAGCAAGTAAGTCGGCAAAACTGCTACTGCCAGTTGAAGGGCACGGGCGTGCCCCTCATGATCCAACTGTGCCCTTGGACGTACCTGGGGAGGTACGGGCGTGCCCTATTCTGGAAAGGCCCAGAGTGTGCCTTTTGATCACATTAGTACTTTGTTTAGGGCACGGGGGTACCTTGTGTTAGGCACGGGCGTGCTTAGTGTTCTAGTCAGTTTTTAAGTTCAGCAATTACATGTGTTTGACATATAATTGGTATTATTTCATGTAGAGACTTATCATTGGCATGTTCACTAGATCGATATCAATTGTGGACTGTTTACAACATTACTGATTATAAGGTGAGTCTTCTAGACTACTATTCATATTTACAGCATGTGTGCTATTATATCAGATTACTGACATGTAATGTTATTCATATGTGTGTATAAGCTTACTCTTATGATAAGTAAGACTCAAAGGTGATACAGTACTGTTACAAAGGTGGCTGCCCTTGGTCTAGAACCAGTGGTTAGCATTGATTATCTGACATACGTGTATTATCTTTATATGATTTTATACGTGTGTTTATATGATGTTTAGTCTGGTTTAACCACTAAGCTCTCATAGCTTATCAGATACTATTTTTAAAATTATTTGCAGGTTTAGCAAAGACAATGGCAAACTTTCGGTTTGACTATATTTTGATAAACTATTTGAGACACTTAACGCCTGGTTTGTAAAAATCAAGTTTTTGACATTAAACTTGTGACAATATTTATGTACGTATCTTCTGATACAACAGTTTTTCAAACAGATTATTCTTCCGCTTTTATGTAAAATATTCAGACGTGAACACTTTTATGTATTTTATTTCAAATATCAAATTTTAGAATTTGAAGCGTTACACCTCTCTTCACCAAATTTGATTTACATGGTAGCCGTAGATTTGCGGGAATATTTAAACCCCACCAAGCAAAGACTTTCTTGCAAACTCCAATCACAAGGCTCCAGATTGAAGGCAGTGATTCACATGTGATTGTATACTTAATTGTCTG
Organism: Dittrichia graveolens; assembly: GCA_038502395.1. NCBI lineage: Eukaryota > Viridiplantae > Streptophyta > Magnoliopsida > Asterales > Asteraceae > Dittrichia > Dittrichia graveolens. Next base: position 8,218,379 of record JARJIL010000001.1, read on the forward strand.
TAATTAAATATTAAAGTTTTAGGACTATGTTTTTTATTTAGACTTTATTGAATACAACTCTTCAATTATAATATAAGATAAGATACTAAAATTTTAAATTTTGGCTTAAACGTTGGTAACCTTTTTCTCTTAGTGTAGGTTCTTAAATTAATTGTAAAAAAGATTCAATAGTTATTTTATAAACTAATTACATAGATTCTAAACGTAGTTATTTAATATTAATAAATAGTTAAATTAATTAGCGTAAATTCATTTAGCTAAAATTATTAATTTGGACATTATCTAAGCCAATCTTTAATTACAAATACATGTAATCGCAGGTGCACACACACATTTATATATATACTAGGATCGTACCCGCGCAATGCTGCGGCGGCAATATTTTCTGTTTTGTAACGTATTGTTTTGGACATTATCTAAGCCAATCTTTATTTTCAGCAACATGTTCGTTTTTATATTTATGAAATATGGATAGAAAAGTTAATAAGATTTTAAAAATTATATCGGTATGGGTGGATAATTGTGTTTGTATGAGACAGAATGCGTTAGTTGAAAACTATATTTTAAATAAATAAAAAGTTAAAGTAAATTAAAAGAGTGAAATGACTAAATATTAGGTGGATGATATTAGTTTATATAAAAAGACTAATCTAAATTAAATTTAGGAGAGTGAAATGATTAAAGTAATCTTAATAATATGAAGGTTGCACATTATGCATAATTGTTTATACTACTTAAATTTAAGTAGTATTAATAATTTGAAAAGAGAGAAACATAAATGCATTATATAGTAGTAAAGATAGAGCATGGTTCAAATGAGAACTGTTTTTCGTACAAGAACTGCGAGAACCAATCTTGACCATTCAAGTGGTAAGTGGAATTTATGGATGAAAAGCATGGGGGATTGAGTGTGACAATGTGTATGTAAGGAATTCATGGGTGGGAAATCCAATTGAAGAAAGGGGAATTTGACTGCTAAGATTGGTTCTCGCAGTTCTCGTTTATATATATATATATATATATATATATATATATATATATATATATATATATATTGGTTCTCGCAGTTCTCGTTTATATATAAATAAACGAGAACTTTGAGAACCAATCTTGGCGCGCCGTTCATTTTGAATAATAGAGTCCATGAATGAAGAGCGTGGGGGGATTGAGTGTGACAGGGTGCAGGTAAGGAATTCATGGGTGGACAATCCAATTGAAGAAGGGGGAATTGAACGGCTAAGATTAGTTCTCGCGGTTCTCGTACTAAAAACAATTCTCGTTTAAACTTTTACCTAGATATATATATGATTAGGATCGAAAGAGATGTGAATTAAGAAGAGATGGGTAAGAATTAATATGATGTTGACACATGGCAATTATGGTTATAGGGTATTTTAGGTAATCTCTAATGGTTTATCTCTCTTCCTTAATCCCCTCCTATTTTTTCTAAGTTTACTTTAATTGGTTGTAGTACCTATGTAGTCCAGCTTTATCATTTTTCTTTCCACGACAGCAAAGCCACCGCCCCACCACCGTAATCCACCGACACTAGCTTCTTTGTTCACAACCGTTCCGTTGCTCATGATGGTGTATTTGGCCGACAGCCCATCGTTCGATCTAGGGTTACCGTATTGTCATTGTAGGCTCTCGCCACCGTCTATTTGGGTTTTGGTTGCCGTCAGTCTTTGACCCGTACATACAATCAAGGTCGCCTTTCATCTCTGTTGATATGGGGTTTCGATGTTCGTCGCCGCCTATCTGGATTTTTCACATGTACACCCGCTGTATTTCATCGTTCCAGATTCTACAATAGTTTGAAGATGATAATCTCTCTCTCTTGTATGTTCATACAATTCTATATTTTTCAAAAGGAAAACACTATGTTTGTGTTTCTTTCGTCACTGATGGACGTAAAGGTTGAAGGTTGGTGTCTTAGGTTCTTTTTACTTCATCTGTAGATCATGGTGATTGGTGTTTGAATTTTCAATTTATTCGGATGTGTATCAGATTTGCACCAATTTTGTGCATCAAGTTTTTTGCTTCTCAAATTTGTTGTTTAAATAAACACAAGTTGATGAAATTTGGATTCCAGTGCATCAATTTTACATGGTTTTTATGATGAACGATCTTGGATTTTAAGTTGCAGTCATGGTGGAAGTTGGATTCCTGTGCATCAATTTCTGTATTGTGTTTTTTTGCCTTTTTAGTGAATTTTTTGTATTTGTGCATCTATTAAATATCGATGAAAAGTTGTAGTGCATCAAAATTTGTTTGTTGAATTGTGTGTAGGAATATCGTTCATCAGATTTTTAGGATCTATCTTTTTTTTTCTTCCGTGTTTACCCTTGGATATCAGTTTTTTACCGCAATCTCCTCATCATTTTTGACCAAGATTATTTGACTTTTCATCTAAATCCATCTCTCCTTAATTCACATCTTCCCTGATCCCGACCATATATATATATATATATACACGCGCGCACACATATCTTATTTTTAGTAGATGTGTGGAGGTTCATTCTTCGTTTTTGCTTTGATTGACCTTCACATACGTATTCACCTAATTTACATTCTTTGTTCCTACAATTGACTCTCACGTCTATTTTATTCATCATGACCATAACAACAAACTACAAAAACATTAGTTCAGTAACATATATTCCTATAATAAAAGTATAAAACTAACTCATTTTGACATAAGACTTCCCATAAAATTTCTAATACGATAGTTCCTGCTTTTGATTTATCTTTTAGTGACAATAAATAAAAGTTAAAGCCACTCAGCGTCTAACATCAATATTTTCCTTAAAGAAATGATTTTACACATGGATAATTGTATTTGCAAAAATTAAAAGTAAATATCCTTGATAATGATAATAACTCGACTTTAAAGACAATGAACGTTGTCTATAAGTAAATTCTACAAAATATCTAAAGATTTTGAATTCAACTTTATTGTACGTACTATTACTTTTTGGGTAAGGTTCTTTAAAATATATCAAACTTTACAAATTTTAGTACTTTTTGGGTAAGATTCTTTAAAATATATCAAACTTTACAAATTTTATTATTGTAAGTATTAAACTTTAAAAATGTGTGTATCGAAATTTTAATATGTCATTATTGTGTGTATGACATTTCCAATTTTTTGTATTAAATTTATAAATTTTTTATTTTTTATGCAATCAAAGTATAAACAATAGCAGCTATTTGAAAATTTGATATACACAATAGAAATATTTAAAGTTTAATACGCATAATGATAAAACTTGAAAAAGATATATTGCCCTTATTTTATTTATTTATTTGTTATTTAGTAACAAACATTTTTCTTAGCCCATCAGTAAAGCATCACTTGAAGGTCCCGGGTTCCCTTCGGGTTCATCGGGTTCATCGGGTTCCTTCGGGAATACCCCTACGCCCCCCATTCGGGTCCGGCCTCCGGGTTTGGAAAACCGATTCAAACCGAGGTTTTTTTGTTCTTCTTCGAGATTTACGTCTGTTTTTTTTAAAAAATTACCTTCAACAAATATATATCCGTTGTATATATATATATATATATATAATTCTCCTATAAATATCAAACACTTCTATCTCATCCTTTCATTTAAAAAATTTTCAAACTTTCATATTTTACTTCCATCTTTTCATCCAACTTTTCTATAAATACATCAAACTCTTCAAACTTTCATCCACATCTTCGATAAAAAAATTATACTATTCTCCTATAAATACATAACCACTCCTTAACACTTTATATAAAAAATTACACTCTATCGTCGGATATCGAAACACAAATAAGTGAACAAGCACACACGGCTAACGTATGAGAAGTCAAAAACCGATAGACACATAATAACCTTCGGTCGGATCTGGTCGAGCATATTTCACGTATCAAACTTTCGGATAACGAAGACGAGTAGCTTTTTTTAATTTATTAATCTAGATTTAGAGTATTGTGATTTTTATTTTATAATAATAATACTTTTATTAAAATCGTATGAATTTTTTATATATATTTTTATTTTTTATAGAATTGTTTAAAGATTTGAATTTGTTTAATATATAAATGTGTAATTAAATAAATTAAAAAAAGTGGGAAAAGGTTTGGATTGATTTGAGAAAGGCTATACTAGAGTTTTGGCCTTTGTGTTGATTTGGGTTGAAAAGGAAAAAGTAAAAAAATATATATGACCCTGATATGACATTTAGGTTGGTTTGGCTATTTGAGAAACCTTACGAAAGGCCTTAATCAATGTAGTACACTGGCACATCAGCTGGTATTGTTATCACATGAATTGTTGAATGCGTGGAATATGTTTTGCTCTAAGGTATACCAATGTATAATTGATAATATCCTTATGTTTGAAAGTAGTAGTGATTTTAAAATTTCAAATAAGAAAGTCTTTTTACTAAATTGTGTTATTCATCCTCTAGAAAAATGTTGAAATTAAGACAAAAGGTTGAGAAAAAGAACAAGTGAATTTCCTTAAACAATTAACTCTCCTTTGGTCTCACTCCTGGGAACGTGAAGAAATTGATTGAGGGAGCCACAGACGTCAAATCAATATTCCATCAAGTTAATAGAGTGAGTGAGTGGTATTATTAATATAATGATGAGGGTCCAGGAGCCAAAGTACAAACACCCAATTGCCATTGGTTGGGTGAATGTGGAACCTCTCTCCACATGGGTTGCATAGTATCCTCTTTTTACCCTTTTGATGCAGTATATACCACATTCAGTGACCCACAAGCGGCGTCAGTAAGGTCTAATTCCAGTCGGTATAGACATTTCGTTTTACTCTTTTATATATATATAGTAAGAATTCAATAAAAACAGTTTTAAAATACGTAATTGTAGAAACACCTCATCTAGTATAAATTTATTTCAAAGAGTTTGAAAGACCGCGATTTAACAATAGTAAAATAAGATTTGATTTTCAATATACCATTTTTATTTAAATCAATATATTTTATAGAAGGAAAAAAAGTAGACGCATAAAAAAAAGTGCATCTAGAAAAATGTTGTATCTGATGCATCATTTTTATTGAAGTGATGAAATCACTGCATTTACCTTAAAATTTTTATATCTCGTGTAAAAAAACATAGTTCTATAAAAAATTATTAAATCTTAGTTGAAGTATTCAATGATTCTTATTTAAAAAATCACTAAATCTTGTCTAAAAATACCGCATCTTAATATTTAAAAAAATCAATGCATCTAAAAGCCAACATATTGAAATCCATAATTCAAAAATAAATCCATCCTAAATTTAAAAGAAAAAGAAAAATAAATCAAGTTTACATATTAAACTATTTTCAGCCATAAATATTGACTAAAATTACTGTGAGAACCAATCTTGATCGTTCATTTTGGATAATGGAGTTCATGGATGGAGAGCGTGAAAGAATTGAGTGTGGCAGGGTGTATGTAAGGAATTCATGGGTGGACAATCCAATTAAAGGAGGGGAATTGGACGGCTAAGATTGGTTCTCACGGTTCTCGTACGAAAAACAGTTCTCGTTTGAACTTTTGTCTATATATATATATATAGGGGAGGGTTCATGCGAGAAGTGTTTATTTTGCGAGAAGTGCGAGAAGCCATTTCAGCCATTGATTGATTTTTGATCTTGCGGTTCACATTAATCATTATTAATTTTTTATTTAATTCAAAAGGGTAAATTAGTAAACAAAAATATTTTCTCTTTCCTCTCTCCAATTAATTTTTTTCTCTCTAATTAATTCTTTTTAGATTTTAAAATTAATTTTATTTTATAATTAAATACAGTGTTCACTACTGAACACAACATACGATTTACAGAATTTCTGTTATGTATACAGTTTTCATTAGTGAATGCATAGAATAAAAACTAACACAGTAAAAATTGAAAGATGTTCATTACTGATTAATCTCTTTTGTTAATTAATTCTTTCGTTCTTGGTGTACACCAAGGCCTATAACATCAAATAGTATATATCTTAGGACTATTTTTTTTCCAGATTTTTAAAAATCACTTATACTTTATAATTAAATAGGTATTCACTACTGATCACAACTTAAAATTTACAAATATTTAGTTATATATCCGGTCTTTATTAGTGAACACATACAAATAAAAATTAACACCATAAAAATCGAAAGAAGTTCATTAGTGATTAATCTCTTTTGTTGATTAATTCTTCGGTTCTTAGTGTATATCAAAGACTATAACATGAAATAGTATAGATCTTAGGCTTGTCACATTATTTTGATGTTCACCCATAAACATAAGATGAAATAATACGTTGTGAGGTAATCTTTACAGGTAATGTAACATTTATAAATAAACTAATACAGTAACATATTAAAATAATAAAACCCATCACACGGTAAAAACCATCTTAGATTTATTAGTTTGATGTTCATAACTAAACAATTAAATAACAACTACTACATTTTGTTTAATAGAAAAACCCTCAAAAAGGAAAAAATATTTATAACAGTTGCGACGGTGATGTGAACGAGTCGCCAGCGGTGGCAATGGTGGATCTGAAACGACGGCGCTTCAACGTCATGGTGGATCTGAACAACAGAGTAGAAAAATACAAACAAGTAGTACCATATATCTAAACAAGCAAACGAATATACTCACGGTGTGGAGGGAGGTGGTGTGGCGTAGTGGCGGCGTCATTGAAAGAAGCGGTGGTGTGGGCGGCACCAAAGTTGAAGAAGATGGTGGAGTGAGCCGGATCTGGTTCTTCATGATGTTATAGGCGACAACAGTACTTGATGATGGTGGTATCGGCGGCGGTTGTGCTCGGTGATAAATGCATCAACGATGGTGGTGCTTTCACTTGTTCATGGGCGGCGTTGGCGGCAAGGGTGAAGAGGTGATGGTGATGGGCGACGAGGTAGAACGACTACTATGGGCGATGAGGTAGAACGACTACGATGGGCGGCGAGGTCGCCGGCAAGAGCGGCGGCAATGGTGTCTTTGAGGGCTGTTGAGAGAAAAAGTTGATTTGTGAGGAAGATGAAGTGACGATATATTTAGGAGATCTTGTGCTAAAAAAGAGAGATTAAATGCCTTAGAAGATTAAAATGGTTGGTATAATTAAGGTAAGAATTTTTATAGCTAAAATGCCTTTATTACCCTTTTTATTTAAATTTAATCTTCTTCTTTTTTCAAGTTAATTACCAAATTGTCATCGTTAATCTTAGCCATTAATTTAATGATCTAATGGGTGAGAATGTTTCTCGCACTTCTCGTAAAAAAAATGCTTCTCGCATGAACCACTCTCTCTCTATACATATATATATATATATATATATATATATATATAGAGAGAGAGAGAGGTAGATCAGATGAGAACATTTTTAAAATAAAAAACATAGAGAACAATTTTGTGCCATTGATTTCATTGATTTGATGGTTTAAAACTTGTCATATTTTTTTTGGGTCTTTGATTTTATTGATCGGATTGTTTAAAAATTGTCATGTTTTTTGATAATGTGTTTGACTATATATTTGATGCATCAATGCATACAAAAGTGTTTGTCTATATGATTGATGTAATGCATCAATGCATACAAATCTTTAAATTGTTAATATTATATAAATAATTTTGATTTTAATATTTAGAATGTAAACTTGACTTTTGGGTAGTTATGGGTGAAAATAAACGTAAAGGTGAATTGCTAAATTACAAGTTTACCCATGTTCTTACTGTTGTGCATCTTAAAATGATTCTTCCTTAAACTTCACCCGATTTATATACATATATATATACATATACATTCATACATATATATATACCACATTTATTTATGTGGAGGGTTTATGTGATAAGTATTTTATTTGTTGTTAAAAAAAGTATTTTATTTGTAAAAAATCGAGAAACAATCTTAGTCACTTATTTGTATTTGAGTTTTTTAATTGAAAAGTTAATAATGGTAAAACAAAGCTTTTCTCTCTCGCTAATTTATTTCTCTCCTAAATATTTAATAAAAATAAACTAAAAATAATTTATTAGCAAACAATTAATTTATGAAGTTTACCGATGAACATACACAAAATATTGACGAGTTTTTCATCCTTATTTAAGTTTGATAATGAACACGACCAAAATGATATTAGTTTTAAGATATATTTTACAATATTTAATACTAAATGCAGTCAAAGATTTATGAGTTTTTTAATCATTAACACTAGTGAACACCGTGAACACACATTTATTTAAGGGCAAAATGCACAAAAATACAATAAACTAGACATAAATTGTCATTGTATATAACAAACTTCATTTTGTACCTAAAAATACCATCAACTTTCATTTTTGTTACCTTGTGTGTAAGGGTTTCCTCTTTAAGCGGATGCAGGTAAATTTTCAAAGTTTCTTGAATTTTTTAATTATTACGTTCATATGTTCTTATGTCCATCTTTAAGTGTTCTTGGCATATTCATCTATTCTTCATCGATTAACAGTAACAAATCCAGAGCCAAGTAATTAAACGACCAAAAATTCGTATTGTGAACATTACTTTCCAAAACAAAATCTATTAAACAGATTGCAACACCCACAAAATCGATTTAACAGACTGTAACACCAACAAAATCGATTTAACAAATTGAAAACCGTAAGTGTTCTTGATGATATGAAATTATGACCATAATGAAACACTTACAAAATCGATTAAACAAAGAAACCCAAAAATGTAACAATCAGAAATTTAGGAACCACTATATAATACTACCCTAAAGAGATTTACACCCTCGTTAACAAGAACCCAGATCGAACATGAAATTGTAATAAACAAATACGGAACAGAGGAACTAGAGAATCGATCTCCCTTCAAATTTAGCGTTCAACTTAGTGTTGACGCAAGCATTCGATATCAGACGTTTCATAGCGTTCGATTTTCACAGTCCTTGACATCAGCCTCCCAATTTAGTATTGAAGCAAGCGTTCGTCATCATGAGGTGGAAAAATTTGGTGGGAATCCTTATCTTCAATTTGTTCATTTTCAAAGCCTTCGAATTTCAAGTACACAATGGAATATGTTCATAAACCGGAACCATTAACAAACATCAATGGAACAAAACCCCATGGAAACTTTAAGAAATCGATTCATAGATGGAACCTAACGGAATAAAAAGCCAATCTTGGTGACCTATTCCTTCAAATAAGTGCAATAGATCGAGCATATTCCTTCAAATCGAAGGACACGAATCCTTGAAACAGATTTAGAATTTGAAGAATTTTCAAATAATCATGTTTCAGATGAGTGATAGAAGATAAACATCCATAGAGTTTATAAAGTAAATATATTAAAAAGTAAAAAATAACAAAAGAAGATGTAACCGGTAATAGCAGGTTAATTGCATACAATGTACCCAAAATGAAAGTTGATGGTATTTTTAGGTATAAAATAAAGTTAGTTGTATACAATGACAATTTAGGCATAGTTTGTTGTATTTTCATGCATTTTACCCTTTATTTAATTTAGCACATATTATGCACAAACAATAAATAACATTTATTTGTTCACAAATGAACAACAAAATACAACTAAAAATATGTTACATTAACCCAAATTTTTGTTTTCATTAATTGAGAATACAAACAAAACCAAAATCTATTCCCTAACAAACAACAAATATTAAATATCCTAACTTTTCTTGTTTGGTAATGAATAATTTAAACAAAACTAAAATCTAATGACTAAAAAAAGTAAACAAAACTTTAATCTATTCCCTCTTTTCACAAATTGTTAAATTTAAATTTGTAGGCTTTGAATTTGTATTTTCTTTAGAATAGTTTATGTAATTCCGTTAGTATGTTAACCAAAAAAGAGGTGGGCATACTCGGTCATAATAAGGTTTTAATGAGGTCACATGCTCACCTATAAATAGTAACATAGATGACTTGTGGCTAGTAACCTCTCACATTTACAATCTTAATAGAAGAATATTGTGTAGTAAGAGATCTGACAATTGTTCTTCTTTTATTCATCCGATTTCATCTTGGTTCGTAGTAATCGGGACATTCAATTGGTATTAGAGCCAATTCTTCATTGAATTGGTTCTATATGAGGTTGTTTTGATATATTTTTATTGAAAATCGGAGGTATTTGTGTGTTCTTTAAAAACTGTAGGCTATTCTTTGAGTTCTTCAAATATTCATCAAAAAAATCATGAGTTTTGTTAGTGTTTTTGATCGGTCTATGTGTGAAAATAATTTTCGAATCATTTGGGATTGATTTCAATCGATTTAGATAACATTTGAGTGATAAATTGTCAGATCTGGTGAGTTTGAGTGTTCTTCATGTTCTACATTAAAATCATTAAAATTCATCGTGTTTTGATTGGAAACTGGATTAGGAGTTGTTTATATACATAGGAAAATCAATTGGGATTGAATATACGTGATTTAAAACAACTTTGTTAATGAATTAAATCTGTGTTCATCGACATAAGAACATCTGAAATCTCATAGCCGTTTTTGACACTTAAAAGAATTTTCGGGTAATCAACTTAGTTCAGTCATCAACTGAATTTCGGTCATCAGTGTGAACTCACCCGATATCAGAAAACTTCTAGTTTTTTCAACCGGATTAAGTTTCAATTGAGATATGTTATTTCAAAGCCTAACCGACTTCTTGTCAACTGAATTCAAATACTTATCCTAATCCCAAGCCCAAACGAATTCTAAAGAAACCGAATTCAGTCATCTCAACAAAATTCACAAAAGCTTAATTCCAAAGTTCAACCAATTTCTAACCACCCGAATTCGGTCATAACCTGTCAAAACCAACTCTGGTCATTCTCAACTGAATTAGCAACCCGTTAAGTAATTTCTGTTATCAATTGAATTCGGTTACACTTTGAACCCATTTTGAACACATTTCAAATCCGATAAGAACACTTGATATTTGGTTACTGTAACATCCGCAAACCCGGGCTAATCGATTAGCGGGTTAGCGGTACGTGGTTAATTGCATTTTAATTGTTTATATGTTACTTTAAGTTAAGTGGTTAGTTAATTAAATAATAAGTTAGATATATAAATAGATATCTATGGTATAATGAAAGAAAGAAATTTATGTTATGATATGTATGTATGTATGTATGTATGTACGCATGTATGAAAGTATGCTAGTATGTATGCATGTTATGTATGTGTAAATAGGTACACGTGTGTGTGTATTATGCAAATTAAGGAGAGTTAGCCACCTCCTGTTTTATTAGTAAAAGTATGTGTACGTGTATGATAATGTGGTAATTATTCATTATTTGCAAAAGTAAAAGGTGTATGTGTGTGTATTGCAAATCCCCTGCCGAAAACAACAAGAACAAACCGAAAACAACAAGAACAATCACAAGGTGTATGAGTGGACGTTAATCGCGGATGGTAGATATTATGGTTAATGTTATTGATGTGATGCATGTGATTGAGATTGGATGATTGATTGATTGTTGATTGTGATTGTTGATTATATCTGTTGCATGACTATTTGGCCGATACGCGCTCTTTGGATGATATTGAGTTGCGTTTAAGAAGTCAGCTACACGTAGAATTGGGCTGGGCTTGTCTACTAGTTGATTGAACAGTGGTAGCCCTACTGATGCATGCGTTGCATCAGAGTGGGATTTCACTGTGCCAATTCAGTAGAGGGCTATCTGTAAACCTTTGCTTTGGCCGACATTGGTTGTAGGTTCTGCGCCGAACCGCAGGTCTTCTTGGATATGTGATTACATGCTTTGATATTGACTGTTGATGTTTGCGTTTGTGCTTAGCCTCTACTCACTTAGCTTTGTGTTAATTCCCCTCAGTTGATGTTTTTGCATGTTTGTGATTGTTGGTGTTGTAGAAGGAGAAGTTGACCCCGCTTGATATGTATTTTGTTTAAAATGAAACGAGCTAGTTTGTATAGTAACACCTAAACAGATGTTTTGATGTTTAAGGACAGATATTTGTACTTTGTAAATATTAGTTTTGTATGTACAGTTATTTGATGTAATTAAGCTTCCGCAACGCGTAATTTAAAAAAAATGGCTTGAGTTTTCCGGTGTTACAGTTACACTTTCAACTGACTTTGAACTTGATTTCAATCTAAGATTCAACTGAAAACTTTCAACCGAGTTTTCAACTGATTTTCAACATTAACCAATTCAACCGAAGTAAGATCTTTCTAAAATAAGTAAAGATGTCGAACGAAATACTTGTAATCGGTACGGATACCAAGTCTCTAGTCCTCTATCGTGGTGAATACAATGTCTAGAAAGGTAGGTTCAGGACTTCATCAATCACAACGATAAATACCGGGAGATGATGAAACAAAGTATTTTGGATGGAGATGGAAAGTTTACCGAATAAGCAGACCCAGACAACAATCCACCGATTTAGGAGAAAGAAGATTGAAAACTCCTACTGAGCTGGAAGAAGAGGAGAGAGAAAGGGTAAAAGGTGACAAGTTAGCTCATTACTATCTTTGTCAAGGGCTATCAGCTGAAATCTACTCCCAAGTGGATAGCCTCACGACAGCAAAAGAGATATGGGATGAGGTTAGGAAATAGATGTAGGGCGTAGAGCAGGGTACATTGATAATGGAAACCCTTATTGTGAATACTTTTGATAATTTCAAGGCAAGAGATTCTAAACTATTGATAGACTCATACGGGCGGTTCTGCAAACTGCTTAATGAGTTGAGAAACCACCATATTCATAAGTCCGAGTTGGTAAAGAATGTGAGGTTTCTTAATAGTATGGGATTAGAATGGAAGGCACACGTGAAGTTCTACAAAGAGATGAACAAGAAACTCAAATGTGCGTCCTATCATGAGATTTACAAGGAGCTTAACCAATACCAGGAGGATGTGTTACTGAATACCACTTCGAAAGTTATAGCTGATCCTCTAGCCCTAGCATCTACTAATAGGAGGTCAAGAGATCATTCCAGGTTCTCAAGAGGAACACAAGTGGTGGTCGCTTTAGATTCAGATATGTCAGGTGATGATTATAAGGAGACAGAGGCAGAGAAAGTAATCAAAGCCATGTCTTTCATCACCAACACATTCAAGAACCGATTTGGAAAGACAAACAATAAAATCAGGTACACTTATGGGTCAAGGAGACAGGAGAACTACAAAGTTGAGAGGAAGAGGTATGATAAACCTGAGGAAAAGAAGGAAGAAACAAAATGCTACATCTCAATAGCCTGCTAAAAGAGGAATTGGTCAAAAGGGTCAAATTCAATCTAACCTAGGCTTTACGACCGTGAAAGATGCGCCACAAGTCTTGAAGCATCGTTCCCCTATGAGTGCCTTTAGAGAGGCACGAGTTGTGATACCTTTGGGCTTCACGGCTCGTGAGAGCCCATGAGGGGTCGTGAAGGCTGAAACTGAAGTGTCACTTGTATTTTATTGGACCATTTGGTGCTCCAATCAAAATGCAAGATTTTTCCGACCATGGGGAGTTCTGGGGTCATCTTGAGGCCTATATTAACCGCTCTCTTCCTCTTGTTACCACCTTTGACCAATTTGCGTCTTATACTACCATAAGAGCATATACACAAGTGTTGTGAGAAAGTTTCGTTGTGACTGTGTAAGAAGGGTTCAAGGCTGTTTCAAGATCATCTACAAAGTGTCTGTGAAGGTGATCAAGACTTGTTAGTACAAAGGGCTTGAAGTGGTGCTTGGTGTGGACTTTCAAAGGAACATGAAACCATTTGTTTCAAGCTACATCCCACATCAATTGTTCCAACTGATTTCAAGGTTCTTCAAGGGCATATCTTCTTCTCCGTGTGCTTTTCTTTTGGTTGCATGTGTTCTTCTAAAGTTCCACCGCCATTGGGATTCATTAGGCTTGGTTTTTGTGTGTTTTATTTGCTTCCGTTGCGTGCTTTGTTCCTTAGGAATCCTAACGCAAACACTTGTTGATCACATCCAAAAGCAAGGTTTAAAAATTAAAAGGCTAAAAGGAGAAAGAAAACGTCAACCGCACATCTCTGAAGAACAATCAATGGATGTAGACGAATACATGAAAGAACTTGAACAAATAAAATCCATGTTGATTGAAAAAGAAAACGAATTGAATGAACTCACATCTGAAACAACAAAAAAAATTCACAACCGAAAAGCTGAAAGGGTGAGTGTCGAAGAAGATTTCAAACATTTGACAAAAGAGAGAGCTCAACTCTATACAAAAATTAAAAACCTCAAAGATAAATAGGTGAAAAGGGGTCAAGCTGATCAAATAATCTTTCTTATTAACAAACTAAAAGAGATTAAATTTTATAATCCCTACTCATTTGAAGGTTTTGGTTTTAAGAACCCTCACATTTTAGAAAAAGTAACCGCCAAACAACCTTACCGTTTCAACAAAATGAGTCTAGGACTTATAGCTCACATGGTGTTTGTTGGAGAGGCAGAGGAACTTGCAAATGAAGAGATGAAAAGGAGCGAAACCACAAAAATGAAAAATCCATTTGATTATCAAATCTTGAATGAAACATACAACTCTGAGGAGGAACCTAAATCAATTCTATCAAATGATTACTTCCAAAGTTACACCAATGTCGAAATGGAAGCATCAACATCATCTTTCGAAACCAAATCACAATCACGAGTGTATATTCCTAACATGGAATTACAAAGAAGGCTTGAAATTCTTGAAAAAAGGTGTTTTTCAAGAGTCACGAGTGAGATTAATGTGTTGTTTTCACAAAACAAAATTGAAGAACTTGAATCACAAATTCAAAACTGACACAATTCAGGTGCTTCTCACACGTGTAAAACAACCAATTCTTTCTTTGATTGTTTTTCCATTGTACATTGCAATGATTGCTTTTCTCTCACGGATGATCCAGAGTAGGATCAAGAGGCTAACGAATAGTTAGTACACGCACAATTAAGAATCCAAGGTTTAGAAAAAAGGATTGCGCTCATGATAAAATTAATTCTAAAATGAAAGATGAAGTTGAAAAATCTGAAAAAAGTGCCAAGAATAAAAATCTAAAGACATAAGACTAGAAACTAATGAAGTTCAGTTTAACAAAATGGTAAATGAATTGAAATCTGATTTAAAAAGGAAAGAAAAATTCAATGACAAAGTTCAAACCACTCCACCTCCCACAACTCCAAAGCAACAATATTCCTTTGATGATCTTTTTGCTTATTCTACTGCTAACGTGCATGTTTGTACCAATATAGCAGTGAAACGAATGGATATAATAAGAAAGACTGTAGAGAAGGAACATCTGGAACAAAGTCTGAGAACTTTCACAAGAAAAAAACTTTCAATTCTTGTAATTTCAATTCCAAGAAAACAAATTCATGTAATTCCACTTCTATTTTGAATGCCAAGCGCTATTCTGTTGAATTATATTCATGGGAGATTGATACCCCAAAGATCATTATGAGTATCGGTGCGAATACAATATAGACCGGAAAATACGAGAAATCAAACCGTTTCCTAATTTTAAATTAGCAAATTTAAACCAAGAATTGTTAACTCAGATCACCAAAAAGGGCTTTAAAATCCATTACTCGCGGAAGAGGAAATCAAACAACAATCCACAAATGCATTTTCAGAATAACAATAAGAATCATTCACAAATAAATTTCCAAAGGTTTAACAAGCGCAATTTTAAGTGAATCAAATGTGGAATCACCATAAAGTTCAAACTAGAAAAAATAACTTTTCTAGAAGTCAAAACAAAAGAGTTCCAAAGCAAGCTCCACAATCAAAACTCACTCTAAAAAATCAACCTGAAAACCCAAAGCAAATTTGGGTAAACAGGAAAGCAGAACATGAGAAAGTCAAAGTTGAAATCAAACCACGTGTATCTGAATTCAGGTTGTAACTAGTGATTAACGATGAATTTTCATCAAATGCCTTACCACAAATTCACAAAGCTCAAAAACCACAACTTGTGAAAAAGCAAAGGCCACAGATGCCTCATAGAAAATCAGCACCATTTGTGTAGAAGAAACAAATTGAAATCACAAATCCAATTCAATATTTGAAACCAAAATCTACACCGAAGCACACTCATACTAGCACATTTGATATTTCTGTTAACTGTGCTAACAAACATCGGGACCTAAATCTTCTTTTCTTTCCATGTGAAGACAAGCATTCTTTGGTACATGGACTCTAGCTGTACCAAGCACATGACCGGGAACAAGGGTCTTCTAACAAACTTCGTTTCCAACTACTCCGGGAATGTACATTTTGGGAATGACAACCTTGCACCTATACTGGGGTATGGAGATATTAAAAAGAAGAACGTGACGATATAGAAAGTATTATATGTGTAGAGGCTTGGACACAATCTGTTCAGTATTGGACAATTTTGTGAAAAAGGTTTAGAGGTTAATCTCAAACCCAAGTCATGTTTAGTCCTTACGGAAGCGGGTGATGAGATACAAAGTGGAAAACGGAAGTCTAACTTGTACTCCATCGATCTAAACACCTTAGCCTCCAAGACATCAATATATCTTTTGTCTAAGGCCTCATCGAACCTAATATGGATGTGGCACAAGAAGCTATCTCATCTCAACTTTAAGAAAATCAATAAGATAGTTAAAGGAGATCTTGTGTGTGGCATCCCGAAGTTCAAGTTTGAATAGGAACATCTATGTGAACACTACGAGACGGGGAAGATGAAACGAGTATCTCACAAAGTCAAACAAGTGTCAAGTACTTCAAAACCCTTACAACTCCTTCACATGGATTTCTATGGGCTGATAAGGTCACACAGTAAAAATAGGAAGAGGTATATCTTGGTTATTGTCGACGATTATTCGTGATATACCTAGGTCAAGTTCTTGAGATCGAAAGATGATGCACTGGCTATCATCATTGATTATCTCAAGAAAATTCAAAAACAAAAGGGTCATTCTGTTGGTTCCATTCAAACCGACAATTGAACTGAATTTAAGAATAGGACTCTTGATTCGTATCTTGACACTATGGGGGATCACATATCAGTTCTCAGCTGCCTACACACCCAAACAAACCGGTGTTGTGGAAAGACGTAACCGTACATTGATTGAAGCTGCAAGAACTAAGTTGTCATATGCATAACTCCCATCTTCCTATTGGGCAGAAGCTGTCATCACAACATGCTACACGTAGAACCGATCTGTCATTAACCTCCATTTCAATAAAAATCCATATGAACTTGCAAATGGCATTGTTCCTAATATCAAATATTTTATATCTTTGGTAATAGGTGCTTTGTCTTAAATGAAAAGAGTAATCTAGGAAAATTCGCCTCTGAAGCTAATGAAGCCATTTTTCTTGGTTACTCACAGGAGTTAAAAGCTTTTTAAGTATTAAATAAACAGACGAATGTTATTGTTGAAAGCGTTAATGTGACTTTTGATGACACATTGAGTGTTAATAATTTGAAAAACAAGTAACTGGAAATATCTTCTGGACAATTACACTCAAGACCTGTTATACGCAAAAATAAAACAAATTTTAAATCCACAAACACTGACTCTAATAATTTGGATTTTCTATTTGATTTCATTAATAATTCCAGATCTGATGTTATTTCTGTTGACAGGAATGAAATTACAGTCCCACAAGAATCCATATCTGCAACAACGTATGCACCGGCATCTATGTGGAAGACCCCAAATGGACATGCCTCTATGAGTTCCACTTCTCCTATCAGTGTAGCACCGGTGGTACAACCTGATGATGAATACCAGGGTACATCAATCTTTGATCTGGAACCACAAGTACAAGAGGATGATATAGAACTTTCTAACCGATTAGAAGAATTCTAAGTACAAACCCCTACTAAACCACTTTGTATTAGATCTCACCCTAAAAAACAAATAATAGGAAACTCAGGCACAAGAGTACAAACACGATCAGCTACTTCAAGTTAATTCCTTTATTTAAGTTTTCTAAGCAAGATAGAACTAACTCGTGTAATAGAAGCACTTGAAGATCTGGACTGGATTATAGACATGCAAGATGAGTTTAATCAGTTTGAAAGACCGAGGGTGTGGCGCCTAGTACGAAAACCGGAAGGAAAGTCCATAGTTGGGCCAAAATGGGTCTTCAAAAACAAAAAGGATTCAGACAGAGTCATCATGAGAATCAAGGCTCGTGGCTAATGGTTATAATCAACAATAGGGGATAGATTATGATGACACTTTTTCCTCTATAGCTAGAATTAAGGCTATTAGATTATTCCTAGCGTATGCAGCCTTTAGGGATTTTAAGGTTTTTCAAATGGACGTGAAAACGGCCTTCTTGAATGGAATCCTGAAGGAATAAGTATACGTAAGCCAGCCTGAAGGATTTGTGGACCCTAGGAAACCCATACATGTTTACATATTAGATAAAGCATTGTATGGCCTGAAGCAATCATCGAGGGCATGGTATGATGTATTATATACTTATGTGATTAAAGAAGGTTACTCCAAAGGACAAATTGACACGACTCTCTTCATAAAGAAAATGGGAGATGACTACCTGTTAGTCCAGATTTACATACATGATATTATTTTTGGCTCTACGAACCCTAAGTACCGTAATGCATTTTCACAAACCATGACAAAACACTTTGAAGCGAGTATGATGGGAGAGATGAATTTCTTTCTCGAATTACAAATTAAACAAATGTCAATTGGTATTTTCATAAATCAGTCAAATATATACATGATTTATTGAAAATATTTGGAATGTCAAATTCTTTAATATTAGCCACCCCTATGTCTTCTAAAACAAAGTTATTTGTTGATTTTGATGGAAAGGTAGCTGACTTGAAGACATACAGAGAGATGATTGGCTCATTACTATACCTAACTATGAGTATGCCAGACATAATGTTCTCTACGTGTCTCTGTTCCAGATTCCAAACAAACCCAAAGGAATCTCATCTCCTAGCAGTAAAAAAAAATCCTAAGATACCTAAAGGGAACCCTAGACTTAGGTTTGTGGTATCCCAAATATTTAACCTTTGAGCTAATTGCTTACTTAGATTCAAATTATGCTGGATGTATGCTTGATAGGAAAGGTACATCTGGGAGTGCACACTTTATGGGAGACAGCCTAGTCTATTGGAGTTCGAAGAAGTAGAACTGTGTGTCTACATCTATTGCAGAAGCTTAATATGTAGCTACTACGAGTTGTTTGATATCGCGTTATTTATATATATATATATATTATTAGCGATAAATTGGTATTTAAAGGTTGATATATCACGAAACAATGATATATGGTACTTAATTTATGTATTTGTGAATGTTAGGCCGTAAAAGTTTGATGGCGAGAAGTTTAAGCGGAAAAATCGGAAAAAGACTCGAGCTTTAAAGAAAAATTAAAAAGTCAGAAAAATGAAGACCGCAACGCGTTCATGTGAAAAAACGAGTCACATTCCATTAGAAAGGACTAACAACTAGGGAGAACATCGCACGACGTGATGTGTCCAAGGGTTAAAGGTGCCGCGTCTTCGGCCAAATTCCAAATCGATTTAAAGCCTTGATCTGATCCAAAAAAGGGAGAGCTTTCATCTTGGCCGGCCCTAAACGTTCTAGAGCGGTGATTTGGAGACCAGGAGTAGAATTCTTGCTAAAAGCTTGAAGATTTAGCATTGGGAAGTGAAGATTGGAGGTTTTCATCATTGATCACACTTGGTTAGCTATTACACACATATTTAGCCTACTTTTTATGTATTTCAATTGCTATAATCCTCAGGTTATGGGCTAAAACCCTGTTATCTCTAATTAGACATGATGAACCTTCATTTTTAGTTTGATTTCAATGATTGGATAACATGTAATTGTATATTTTGTTATGTTTAGATTTTCAAAGATCCAAATATGTTAAAGTTCTGATCTTTATACTTGTTGCTATGTTTTCATAGGTTAGATAATCATTCTATCTATGTTTTCTTTAATCATGAATTGTTATGACCATTAGGATTCATGACTAGTGATTGACCAAATCCTAGGGTTAGGTTATAAAGGATTGAACTTAATGTATTTGCAATTACATTCGATGACCATTCAATGATAATTGATTGATTTTGTGAATTAACAAGTCAATAGATCAAGTTTAGCATAACACGAATAATTTGACTAGTTAAAGGAATAGTTAACGCCATGATCATTGGGTTAATATTTTTGTAACTATAGGGCTAGTGAGTCTAACCATGAGATCTAACCAATTTAGGAATCGATATATTGTTATATGTTGTCCATTGCACTTTCATTGAAATCGGCTAATTCGAAAAGGGGAATCTAGAGTCTAAGTGGAGATACTTTACTTCTTGATTGTTTGAATCCAAAAGTTATTTACTTTCTTGTTTTCCTAGCGTCTAAATCATTGTTTCTTGGCTTTTAGGATTAAAGCTCGAATCTTGATTGCTTTAGGTTAATAATCATAAAAATTCCCCCTTTTATTACTTTTAATTAGTTTAGTAGTTTATTGATTTAATTATATCTAAAATTATACTCATTCATCGTGAGTTTGACACCCGTACTTATTTTCTATATTACGAAACGATTAGGTTCACTCGCCTATAGTGTTGTAGTCGTGCTTCAAATAACACGGATTTTATAAATATAAAACTGGTACGCAAAACACACATCGTTGTTACTTACAAAGTTTGTGGATGAGAACTCAACTTCGTGACTTTGGTGAGGAAATCAACAAGATCCCGATACTTTATGACTCTTAGAGTGACATTGCTATCACATGTAATACAGTGCATCACTCTTAGACAAAGCATATCGATATCAGGTATCACTTTTTAAAAAAAAATATTGAAAAAGGTGTTATTTAACTGTATTATGTTCATACATATAATCAACTGGCTGATTTATTTACCAAGTCTTTAGATGAAACTCGTTTCTCTTACTTGGTTTCTAAATTAAGCATGTTGAATTTCAAAATATGACATAATTTCAAAAACCTTACCTTATAGTGTTATTTTTTGTTTCTAGAATGGTATTATGTGTGGTTGTATTCATTGTGAAGGAAGATGCATATATTCAGGGGGAGAGCTAATAAATACAAGACTACAAGTATTCATTTTATATGCATACTTGTAGGGGAGAAAATTTAAAAGAAAATGCAAAAACAAATGAAAATCATGAAAGTTACAAAAATATGTTCATTTTGTCTAATTAAAATGATAAAAATTCAAACAGATTTTTATCTCTCGCTCAAATTATTAATACATGCATGATTTGAGGGGGAGTGTGTTTTTCCTGAAGGTTAAATATCATTTTAATATTGTGTGTTTAAAAACAAAAATTAAACATATTTTTGTTTTATAAAATACTTCAAAATAATAATAATAAAAATGTGACAACCGACTTGGTCATAACCGAATTCGGTTGAGATTGAGGAGAGAATATAAGGCTAACCCGACTTCAGTCATGGGTCAAACTCCGGGTTGACCCACAACCAAAAAATGTCTTTATAAACACAACTGAATTTCAGTCACACTCACATGTTTAAACTTACAAAGTGTGATTAGTGTTCTAAAAATTCTCTCAACCGAAATCTCCCAAATCGAAACCATTTCCGGTGATTGTTGTTTTCATAGACTCACAGTCACTTGAACAATCGAAAGGTAAACATTAAATGACCAAGATTAACCATTAACTTGGTTGATTTGATGATTTTTAGTTGGTTTTGTCATGAACAGTTGCTGTTCATATGAGTTTGGATCAAAATCCATCAAAAGTTGTTTGTTTGGAAAAGTTAGTGTGTCCCAATGTGTTTGTATGGTAAACTGACCATGGATCTGGATTTGTGTTCCTTAAAATTTCATCGAAATTAAGATTTTGAAATTCAATTTTTTCTTGAACCGCCAAGTTGGAACTGTAATGTTTTTGGTCGTTTGAACAATTAAATGATGTTCTTGATCAAGGTTCAATCTAAAGAAAATGCTTGAAAAGGGTTTTCGATCAAAATAGTCAAGGAATTGTAGTGTTTGCGGTTGAAATTATCAAAAACCTAAAATCATAGTAAATACTTGTGTGTTTTTGAAATGGTTGAAGAACAACCGAATTCGGTCATTCAACCGAAGTTGATTGTCCCTAAGGAATGAACCAAGTTTTTTAGACTTACAAACTTTTCAAGCTTCAACCGAATTTGGTTACTTCCAAATCCGGTAGAAACAAAACTCATGGATCTGGTCATTCACTTAGGAATTATTGAAGAGTCAACAGAATTTGGTCACAACCGAATCCGGTTGATGTGGGGTTTGTAGAATCCGGTCAATACTTCATAATTTTTTAAATCTCAAGCGAATTCGGTCATTTAGGAATTTGGTTGAACTTCAAATCCGGCTACAATCAATTTTTCCAAAACATCAACCGATTTCGGTCCAGATCTGAATTCCGTTGATCACCCGATATTGGTTCCTCTTGAAATTTTTTAAAATTTTTAACCGATTTCGGGTACATGCCTTTAACTCCATAATTTTTCATCAATTTTTGAGCATTAGTCGAAGGTTTGGGAATCTGAATTCGGTTCAACAGTTATAACATTTTTTTCACCCAAATTTTGGTAATCAACCTTATTCGGTCAATTCAACCGAATTTGGTCCAACATGTAAGCTGAGTTCAGCTGATCTTGGAGGCCTGTGTGTGTGCGTTTGTGGGTGGAATGGTCGAGATAAGGAAAGAGAATTTTAGAGATCAAAACTTGATAATAACACAAAGTAAATGATAAGAATTTGT
Source organism: Dittrichia graveolens (assembly GCA_038502395.1). Lineage (NCBI taxonomy): Eukaryota > Viridiplantae > Streptophyta > Magnoliopsida > Asterales > Asteraceae > Dittrichia > Dittrichia graveolens. Next base: position 8,241,084 of record JARJIL010000001.1, read on the forward strand.
TGCAAGGATGTTAGAAATGATTTGCAACTGGAATGGACTAAATTGACCTTGTTTCGAAGGATTACCAAACCCTGTGTCAGAATCGAATATTACCAAAATCAATAACAAGAATTATCTTTTAAATCTAAATCAGAGTTATATAAAAGACAGTCTTTGAGTTTGATCACAATCAACTAAGAAGTTGCGGAATCACACTTAATTGATTAATAAAGGTTTAATCACAAGAACAATTCAATCAATTCACTGAAATACTTTTGAAAACACAAGATGTTTATTAATAATCATAGATGATTACAATATTCACCTACGCCTCCAATCTAACTCTTTTGTTAGACGAAGAACACACTTTGTTCTTAGGTTTCAAAGAAACTTGGAGGCTAATACACTTTGAGAAAACAATAAACATACGAATGAGTGCAAACTCTGACAGAGTTGAATTACAAAACTATCGATACTAACAAAATATTCTAAACGAAGTATTTATAAACTCTTGATCTTCCTTGAATAGTTGACAGTTTGTAAATCTTCTATCTTGCGAGATAATCTTGATAATCTTCCAACTTGATAAGATATCCTTCAAATCCACAAAGATAGCAGTTTCCAAAAATAGCTCAACAGAAATTGTTTGTTGAATGTAACTCTTCTAACAGTCTTCCTTTTTATGCCTTTCAACAATTGTCATAATCATTCTAACAGTTCCAAGCTCTTTGTACTAATAGTTGCAACATTCATCACAACTGTTAGTTACAACTGTTTTCATAAATCACACTAACAACTTTCAACTGTTTCTTCACAAACATACTAACAGTTTTACCTTTGCATGTCCAACAGTTTCAATCACTTAGAAAATTTCCCAACAATCTCCCCTAACTTAAAGTATTGAACAATACACTTAAGTTATTTTATAGGGTTCAACCACAGAAAAATTAACATAAGCAAAGAAAACATGAAGTATGTAAAGTCAAACTGTTTCAATCAAAACATTAGGAAAGAAGATTACACTTTCTTTGACTGTAACGATTCCAGACTTTCTTTGAGCCTCTGAAGAAGATCTTCTTTAACTTTAGCAGGGCTAAAGAACTCTGATTTCAACAAATATAAGAGCTTTGTTTTGTTGTGCTCTATAAATTCAATGTCAAACCATTGAGTAATTGCATTTCCCATCACTATGTGATAAGTCTTTGACTTAGCATACACCTTTACAGTACTTATTGGGAATGCTTCCTCAGAAATCAGCATCGGCATTACTTTCAGAGGATCACATATGCTTGTTAAATGCCTCATAAGCACTCTGATCTCAATCCCATCTGCATCTCCGTAGTGACTTAGACCATATTCATACATTTCTTGCATATCTCTTCTTGTCACACTCTCCATTAATTGTAAGAAACTCGCATAGCTTTCAATGGGTTCATGTTCTCTCACAATTGTTACCCCTTGCTTTCCTGTTTCAATCCTTAACAATTCAAATCTCCACTCAGTGATGTGGGATTTTTGACCTAATTGAACTTCCACAAGCTTTTCCAATTTCTGTTCAACCTCCACTCTGAGTCTGTCTTGTAAGATGGTTTGAACCATACCAACTTTAGCCTTTTCTGATGGTTTTTGAGTTGCTTGAGACTGTTGAGTCTTAACGGTAGCCTTTTTCTTTTCAACCCTTTTTCTTTTAACTCCCTTATCCACCTTCTTTCCTCTTTTCTCTTCATCAATTTCCTTTGTAAACTCAGCTGCCATCTTTTGAGCCAGTTCTAGATCTCTTTCTTCTTGTTGCTCAATTTCAGCATTCAGCCTTTGCGCTAGCTCATGATCATGTTCTTCTTGTTGTTCTTTTGACATTTTGAGCTTGGAATATTAACCACAATCTCCTCCCCCTTACCTTGCACAGGGGGCATCTTCTCATCATTCTTTGCTTCTACAATTGCAATGCCTTTGAACCCTGACTTTGGTGCAATTGGCTCTAGCTTTGATACTTTACCTTCAATCCATCCATCATCAATCTTCTGAGCCATTTTGAATGTGCTGATATTAAGTGTTTGAGCACCAACCGCAATCAAATGATCTTGTTTAGCTTTGGACCATGATTTGAATACATCTGTTGTTGGATAATCTCCAGACATGATCATCCTATTTATCAACACTCTATCAACTGCAGACAATTTATCTTCATCTGATTGAGCACTTGCAGCTGTTTGTAGTTGATCTGGAGCAACTGTTGTTTGTGGAGTTGCAACTGTTAGAGTATCTGGTGTAGCTATTTGTGTGGATTGCACAACTGTTTGTTTACTTTGCACATTTTTCACTTGCTCCTTTATGATTGGCTTCTCCCCCTTTTTGATTGGAACTGTTTGAGGAGATGTAGAATGAAACTGTTTAAGCAATTGATCATGGGCTTGAAAAACATCTGTAGCCTTCTTTAGAGTAGTTGACAAGATTTTGATTTGTTTGTCTTGCTGGATAATAAGCTCATTGTGCTTGGCAAGAAGCTTGTCTTTTAGGGTGTTCCTCTTTTTAAGATAGAGGAAGGCAGCAAGAAATGGTACAAGTTCTGGATTCGTCAATGCCTTTTGTTTCATACTTGCCTCAATGTCAGCAAGTGTTGCCACCTCAAACATATCATCGGCAGATACAACTGGTGGGTCACTCCTAGAAGGTCCCTCACCAGTACCCCTTTGTTCTTGGTACTGGGGATTTCCAAAAGCTGTTTGACCAGTCTTTGTTGCCGTGGTTGAGGTCTTACTTATGTTGACACTACCCTGCTCACCCCTTGCGGATGAAACAGTAGTGTCAGCCTCAAGAACCACATGATCACTCTCCCTTGGAGTGATCACCTCCTCAGTGTGCTTAGGAGACAGGACTGTGGGTTCCCTTTGGATATTCTACACAGGTGAATGCACCTGTGCAGGGCTTACAGCTAGGGTGATTGGGACTGTGGGGGAAGGAGCACCAACAGTTCTCTTCCTCTTTTTGAATGTTATAAGAGAGGGGGCTTGTGTTGTAGCTTAAGAAATGGTAGCAGAGGGGGATATTTGAGTATCACGAGCTATGGGTTCCAGAGTTGGTGGTGTAGCAATGATATGGGCTTCATGCTCAACTCTTTCTTGAAAGAAACTCCACCATTGCAGAGAGTGGTGGAGTGATGTCACTAGAAAAATTCTTGCCATTAATCAACAGTTTGCTCAATGTGGAGGCCATATGAGCAAAGGGAATCAGGACCCTCTTGTGAGTTTGAAGATTTGGCAATAAAGAGTTTAAACAAGTTTGCACAAATCTGGGGTACATCAAAAAGAGACCATATTTGGTCCCGAGATGTTTTACCACACCTATAAAAATTAGTTTAGAAAAGTTGAAGCACTGATTGTTGGCCAAACAGATTAAAGCCAAAGCAATGTTACTTCCAAACTCATTCCATCTAGTTCAGTTGGGGCTGATACATTGTTGTAAAGTATGAATAAAAAATTTCCAGTGGGCACAAAATTGCCCTTTGTAAAAGGTACCCTTTCCCATAGGGCCCTCATACCCCAGCTTAACCAGTTCATCGTGCAAGAATTCCAATGAGACCGAATCAGAGTACTCACCCTCAAGATCATCAAGGTGAAGGTGTTCCCGAATGGTATTCTCAGAAAGTGAAACAACATGATTATCAAGGTTTGAAGTGATCCATTGCACTCCATCTACTTCAGTGAGTGTAGCGTTTTTCCAGAATTGATCGAGATGGGAAGTGTATATGGTTGGATTGATGGTGAGAGCAGTGTTGAGGTTTGATAGTGTAAGGTAGTCGATCATGTCATGGAAGACATGCAACTCAGAAGGTTTAGAGAGAAAGGCTGGCATGTTGTGTTCCTTGACAAACGGAAGAGGAGCCATGGCGATTTCAAAGAGAAAGTCTAGGGTTTAGCGTTCGATTGAAGTTTAGTAAGCATAATGAAAACTGCAAGGAGGGAATGGCTTATATATGTAATGCATATTAAATGTAATTCAAAATGCCTCAGAATATCTTCAAAGACTGAAATACCCTTGACTAACAGTTGAAGAAAGATTTAGACCTAACAATTGAGAACTGTTTGGTTAATGAACTTCAACTGTAACACTCCCCCTTAAATGATCAGGCAGTGTGCCTAACAATTGTGACACCTATGTACTAACAGTTGAGAACTGTTAGTTGCAATTTGCACTGTAGATCTATGAACACTTACATAAACAGTTGTTAGACATAAGACTAACAGTTTAAAACTGTTAGTGTGAAAACACAAAGACACAGAAAGATAAGCTAACAAACCATTATTCTAAGTTAATCATTCCAATATTTGAGATCAGAAAGTTAAACCTGCTCACATCAAATGCTTTAGTGAACAGATCAGCTAACTGATCATCAGTATGAATTTTCATAACTTGGATTAACTTTTTCTCATTGCAATCTCTGATGAAGTGAAATCTGATCTTTATGTGCTTTGTTTTTTAATGCTTCACAGGATTGTTAACAATGCTGATAGCACTTGTGTTATCAACATAAATAGGAGTATTCAAGAAAGTCATACCATAATCCAGAAGCTGATTCTGGATCCACAATACTTGTGAACAGCAACTTGATGCAGCAATATATTCAGCCTCAGCTGTTGAAGTTGAAACTGTTGTTTGTTTCTTGCACTGCCAAGATACCAACCTTGAGCCAAAGAATTGACATCCTCTAAAAGTTGATTTCCTATCCACATTAGCTCCACCATAGTCACTATCAGAGTATGCCACCAATTCAAATGGTGAATCCTTAGAATACCAAAGACCCAGTTTTTGTTGGCCTTTGAGGTACCTAAAGATCCTCTTTACAGCAAAGAGATGTGACATCTTGGGATTGCATTGAAACCTGGCACAAACACACACAACAAACATTATATCTGGTCTAGAAGCAGTTAAATACATTAATGAGCCTATCATAGACCTATACAAGTGTATGTCTACATCCTTCCCCTCAGGATCTGCTCCCAACTGTTTGTGTGTTTCCATTGGAGTACTTGCCAGCTTCACATCTTGATAGCCAAACTTGTCCAAAATATCTTTGACATACTTTGATTGACTAAGAAAGATACCGGATGGCTTCTACTTCACCTGTAATCCTAAGAAAAATGTAAGTTATCCCATGGAACTCATCTAAAATCTCTTATGCATGATGGCTTCAAACTCCTTGCAAAGATTGTCATTAGTGGATCTAAAGATTATATCATCAACATAGATTTGTACAAGCAAAATCTTTGTTTTAACAATATTTGTGAACAATGTCTTATCAATTGTGCCTCTGTTAAAACCATTCTCAGTCAAATGAGATGACAATGTCTCATACCAAGCTCTAGGAGCCTGATGTAACCCATACAAGGCTTTATCCAACCTATATACCCTATCAGGATATTTTGAGTCTTCAAAACCAGGTGGTTGACACACATATACCTCCTCATCAATAGTTCTATAGAGAAAAGTGGATTTGACATCCATTTGATATACCTTAAACCCTTTGAAGCTTGCAAAAGTAAGGAACAATCTAATTGCTTCTATTCTTGCAACTGGTGCAAAGACATCATCATAATCTATACCCTCTTCTTGAGTATAACCCTGTGCAACAAGCCTAGCCTTATTCTTAACGACTATTCCTCTTTCATCCTTCTTAGTTCTGAACACCCACTTGGTGCCAATTGCTCTTTTGCCTTTTGGAAGTTCTACCAACTTCCACACTTGCTGAATTTGGAACTGTAAAAGTTCCTCTTGCATTGCTTCTACCCATGAAGGGTCTTTTAATGCCTCTATTGCTTTCTTTGGTTCTATCTGAGATAGAAAGCAGGCATTCACATCAAACTGTTCAAGAGATACACCACTATTTTCATTTCCTAGCATAGCTCTTGTTCGAATAGGAGTGGTAGGATCACCTATAATCTGCCTTATGGGATGATTCTTGTCAATTCTTGATGTAGGGATGTTTTCTTCACGCAGTACATTTCCCAAATTTGACATATCAACCTTAGAATCACTTTCATTCCCATAAGAGTTACACACTTGATCTGCAACTGTTTGATATCCAGATGCATGGTGTTGGTGAGGAACATGAGATTCCATGTCCTTTGAAGGATCAGCATCATCATTCATTTGACCAACAACATTGGAAGAATTACTTTCAGTCAAAGGAATCACTACAAAGTCTTCAGGGACTTTGTTTTCACAAATAGTTATTGGAACTGAACTAACAATTTCAAAACTGTTGGAACTGTTGGAAACAGTTTGTTGGTCTGTACCAACAACTGTAGGGACATCTACAATTGTTTATGTAGAAAACTCAAAAGACAGAGATTTGGTTAATGCATCAATATCAAATAACCACTCAGGACCATTACCTGCAACATTGATCCTATTCTCATTGAAAGACACATGCATACTCTCTTCTATGATCCTAGAAACATTGTTAAAGACTATATGCTTTGCTTTGAGTGGAGTATCCTACAAAGAATCCTTCTTCTGCTTTACTTTCAAACTTGCCTAATTGTGACTTGGTATTAAGGATAGTGCAGGGACATCCAAATGGTTTCAAAAAGTTGATCAATTGCTTTCTTTTAAGAAACAACTCATAAGGAGTTTTCCCTTTGGACTTGACAACTTGTACTCTATTCTGAACATAGCAAGCAGTGTTCACAGCTTCTGCCCAGAATGTCATTGGGAGCCTAGAATCAGCTAGCATTGATCTAGCAGCCTCTATCAAAGTCCTATTCCTTCTCTCAGCCACTCCATTCTCTTGTGGAGTCCTAAGAGCACTATACTGTCTTTCAATCCCTTTTTCCTTACAAAAACTGTTTAGCTCATAGTTCTTGAACTCAGAACCATTGTCAGACCTAATGACTTTCACCTTCAAATCAGATTGATTTTCAGTTCTAAGAATAAGAGATTTAACTAACTCAGCAGTTTCATCCTTAGATCTAAGAAATTGAACCCAAGTAAATCTGGTGAAATCATCAACTGACTAAACAATAAGCTTTATTCCCTATACTAATAATAGATGTAGGACCAAAGAGATCCATATGCAATAATTGTAAAGGTGCAGAGATGGAAGAAACTTCTTTGGACTTAAAAGAAGTTTTGTGTTGCTGGCCTTTGAGACAAGCAATACAATGATCATCACATGAGATTTCCTTTTGGGGTAAACCTCTTACCAAACTGTTTTTAGTCAACAAATTCATGGTTTTAAAGTTCATGTGACACATCCTTCTATGACAAATGGCAGACTCATGATGAGATGCCTTTGAGAGTAAACAACTTAAAACATTCTGCTGAGCAACTTTTTGTGTATCCAAACAGTATACATTATCCTTTCTTGGTGTTCTGAAAAGAATATCCTTTTCAGTTAACTGAAAATCTTTTGAAAGGATAATGCATTCAGTATCTGTAAACAAGACTTTGTTCCCAATGTCACAGATTCGAGACACACTCAACAGATTGTACTTGAGTTGTTTAACAAAGAAAACATCATTAAAAGTAATGGTACCTGCCTCAACATCTCCTTTACTTGTGATTTTTCCTCCCTTTGGATTTCCTCCAAATGCTACATATCCTCTATTGATTCTTTTGAAATCCTTGAAGCAGTGTGGATTTCAAGTCATGTGCCTTGAGCATCCACTATCCACATGCCAGATAGCTCCTTGATTGGCCCTATGAATGCTCTGCACAAAAGAAAATCAGTTAGTACCAGGAAGTACCGAGGCCATGCAGGTCTTGGGTACACCATTCAAGTCATAATACTTAATCACAGATTGAGTTTTCTTAATTTCATCCCAGTTATATTTCTCTATTCTGTGTGAAGAGTATTTAGTAAGAACATGTGGTTTCCAACTGTTGTGGTTAACATGTGGCTTGATTTGACTTTTAGATGGATTAACAGTTTTAGCCTCTTTAGAAACTGTTTGTTTCTACAATTTTACCCAAGCCAGACAAACGTCCTTTGATTTTGGCTTAACAGTTGAAAAGCTATTAGACTGTTTTGGCTTAACAGTTGGAGAACTGTTAGACTGTTTTCTGGTACTAGGTCTCTGGGTTCTATAGAACTGTGGGTTATGATAACAGTTGTGAGCCAAGTGATTTGCTTTCCCACAAATGTAACACTTTTTGGTTTTGACTGTAGGCAACCCATTTCTTTGTGCCCATAACTGGTTTCTATTTCTTTGATTTCCCCTCACTGGTGCTGAAGGAGGAAACTTTTGCACACCATGCTGTTTGCATGTGCAAACAGGTACTTTAGTATGCCTCTTCACATGTTTGGATTGAGATTGTGTTTTTGAAGTTTCCTTCTTTTGCTTTGCAATAGCAACTTCACCAACCTTCTCCTTTCCTTTGATCTTAACACTAACAGTTGAGGTTTTTGGGTTAAAACTGTTTGGGTTCTGTTTGGAACTGTTAGTGTAAAGGTGGGGACTATTTTCAACAGTAGTGGAACTGTTTATAGAATTAACAGATTTGAAGGGTTTTGGTTCACTGGTGGAGGGTTCAGAGGATGCTTTTACAAGCATCACATGTTGTGAAGAAGATTTAGGTGCTGTAGGTTCACAACAGATGTGATTTTCAATTGGAATGACTTCTTCTTTCTTCACAAATCCCTCCTTCTCATCAATCACCTCATACACAACTCCCTCATCTTCACTTTCAAGCTGTGGAGCAGCTGACTTCAATTCTTCTTCTAATGGTTCATTAACATACCATTCACCTACATCAGACATGGGAGTTATATAGTTATGATTGTATGGAGGTGGGGTCTGTTTATAGCCTATGCCTGTTTTTACCTTGTTTGTGATCTGTGATTTCAGCACAGTTTCAAGCTTAAGAGTGGAAGCTTTGAACATGCTTAAATCCATGTCCACACCATCCAATTTCTTGGTTAACTCATCTATCTTACTCTCTTTTTCACTTAACTTCTCCTTAAGACTATCAATCTCTTCTTGAAGTTGCTCCTTCTCCCACTTATGATACTTTCTATCATAATCCATTTGCAGTTCATTAGCCTGATAATCTTTGATTTTCTTTTCAAATCTTTCAATAACAGCACTGGTTCCATACCTTCTTTCTTCCATTTTGCTCAGAGCAGCACAAACCTTTTTGTTGTGCTCTCTAAACCATTTAACTATAGCTCTACATTCACCAGGACATAGTTTAGAAGATACCTGAATGTCTTCTGTTTCTGATGAATCCATGTTGATGGAGGAGTCAGTCAATGCTATCAAGGCTTTGTTGTGAGTGGCTTGCTCTGCTTGATCACTCCAATCAAACCCATGACCTTCTTGTGAGACCAATGCTGATGAGGTGGAATTTGAATTTTGACCTTGATGTTGGCCTTGTCCACCAGATCTGCATTCCCTGGCAAAGTGACCAGGCTGTTGACATTTGAAAATCTTACTTTGGATTTATCAAATCCAGCCTGACCATCAGCCCTGAAGTTCATGTTTTGCCTTCCTATTCTTTTGATGAATCTTTTTGCTCTCACAGTTAGCATAGCCATCTGCCACTTGAGATCTATCTCCTCAAGATCATCTGGATGCACTTGTTCAAGATCCTCATTTGTTAGAGTTGAATGTGCATGACTAGCTAGGAATGCTTCAAGCACTGCATCAGAAGTATTCACATCTACTCCAGTAACAATACCTACACAATCATCAACTGAATTAGTTAAAGAGAGATTTGAGTCCATACCTGAAGATGAAAGAAGAGCAGCATTGTGGCTAGGGGTCATAGACTTCCTTTTTCCCTCAATTTCCCCTTCAAACACAATCAAACTGTTGTATAGATCATCTAGTTCTATATCTTCCAGAGAATCCTTAGTTCTTCATTGTGCAGCATAAACTGTCCATTCATCACCTAAGGACCTGAGAAACTTTCTATTGATCTCATCTTGCTCTATTCTAACTTTTGCACTCTCAAGTTGACTTACTAGCTTATAGAACCTATCAATAATCTAAGTGATGCTTTCATTCTTTCCACTAGAAAAGTTCTTATAAGCTTGTTTTAGAAGATCCCTTTGATTTCTTTTGGAGCTTGCATTCCCTACAAACCTTTTTTCTAAAGCATTCCATAATTCATGAGCACCCTCAAACTTCTTAAACTGATGTTGATACTCATTTGGAATAGCAATCTGAAGAATGTTGAGAGCTTTCATCTCAAGTATCTTCTCTTTCCTTTCAGCATCTGTTTTTGGTGGTGGTTTCTTCCTTGGTTTTCCAGTTTCATCTAAATCAATAGGAGTTGTGGGTTCGTTCTCAATGATTTCCCAAACAGCATAGTCCATTAATTGAACATGCTGCTTGATTCTCAGTTTCCACATCTCAAAATCAGTTGGTTTGAGCATGGGAACACGAATGTTTGATCCAGATCCAGTGTTATAAGAAGATCCACCAGACTCCATTGCAATAAAGTGATTGAAAACTCACAATAGAACTTTAGAAAGACTTTAAAACTCAAACACAGCAGATCTATGTAAGACCTTCAACTGGTGATCAAAGGAACCTTAATGTTAAGGCTCTGATACCACTTGTCAGGATCGAATATTACCAAAATCAATAACAAGAATTATCTTTTAAATCTAAATCAGAGTTATATAAAAGACAGTCTTTGAGTTTGATCACAATTAACTAAGAAGTTGCCGAATCACACTTAATTGATTAATAAAGGTTTAATCACAAGAATAATTCAATCAATTCACTGAAATACTTTCAAAACACAAGATGTTTATTAATAATCAAAGATGATTACAATATTCACCTACACCTCCAATCTAACGCTTTTGTTAGACGAAGAACACACTTTGTTCTTAGGTTTCAAAGAAACTTGGAGGTTAATACACTTTCAGAAAACAATAAACAATACGAATGAGTGCAAACTCTGATAGAGTTGAATTACAAAACTATCGATACTAACAAAATATTCTAAATAAAGTATTTATAAACTCTTGATCTTCCTTGAATAGTTGACAGTTTGTAAATCTTCTATCTTGCGAGATAATATTGATAATCTTCCAACTTGATAAGATATCCTTCAAATCCACAAAGATAGCAGTTTCCAAAAATAGCTCAACAGAAACTGTTTGTTGAATGTAACTCTTCTAACAGTCTTCCTTTTTATGCCTTTCAACAGTTGTCATAATCATTCTAACAGTTCCAAGCTCTTTGTACTAACAGTTGCAACATTCATCACAACTGTTAGTTACAACTGTTTTCATAAATCACACTAACAGCTTTCAACTGTTTCTTCACAAACATACTAACAGTTTTACCTTTGCATGTCCAACAGTTTCAATCACTTAGCAAATTTCCCAACACCCTATTTTTTGACTGATATGTTATGTCGCGTGATGAATGGTCTGACTTGGACCCCTTGTCCAACTTAAGTGTCCCGTCTGACTTACTTACATCTCTATTTATGCGACTTAGGTCTCGTCCAACCTAATGGTCCGATTTAGACCGTATCCGACTTGCAGTTATTGTTGCTAATGAGGTCCGACTTTGGCTTGGTCTGACTTAGAGGGTGGTCCGACTTTGGCTTGGTCCCACTTAGAGGGTGGTCCAACTTTGGCTTGGTCCGACTTAGATGGTGGTCTGACTTTAGCTTGGTTCGCTTAGAGGGTGGTCCGACTTTGGCTTGGTCCAACTTAGAGGGTGGTCCGACTTAGATGGTGGTCTGACTTAGAAGTGTTGGTCTGAACTAGGAGTGGGTTTCGACTTATAGGACTTATAAATTGTGTAGCTTGTGTTTGGGACTCGTACCTAGTATTGATTTAGTGAGTTACATTATAGGCTCTTGCTACCGGACATGTTGATTTAGGAATTATGTAAATTGCTAATAATTGAGATTGAGATTACTTCCAGGTGAGTATCCTCACTTATATACCAAACCAGCATTAACTGAGAAAGTGTTGTATGATCGACCGACACTTGTATGTCGGGTATGTGTTATATGTTCGACCGACACTTGCATGTCGGGTATGACGATTGGCTCTTATGAGTCAGGTATGTACGACCAGTTGCTTTGGCAACGGGTATGTTTCGACTGACACTTAGGTGCCGGGTATGATGACTGATTTTATAATCAGGTATGTGCGAATGCTTGCTACGGCAACGGGTATGATTCAACTGACTACTACGGTAGCGGGTATGGAAAGTATGATATGTGATTATGACTTTGTTAAACTATTTTGCTATGTAAGTATTATGATCGCTAAGCTTCACGCTGTTAGTCATATATTTGTATATATTCTATTCCTGAAGAAGCTTTTGAAGAAAGCATCTGAAGGATCATTTTTTATTCATTTGTAAATTATCCTGACGCAACTCATCTGAAGAAATCAGCCTGAAAGTTCGTTTGAAGATTAGTTCTAAAGTGAACTTAAACTGAATTATGTCTTCGGTTATCAGAAGGTCAATGTTACTCAAAGCACGTTTCAGTACTAGCTGCTGCCAGTTTAGTTAAGTGCGCAATCAGCATCTCTGAATGAACTTAAACGGCAACTTAGGTTTCTGTTCCTAACTTTATGTAGAGTAGTACACGTGTAATTAAATTTGATGGTCAGGATTAATTTACTTTGCGTATAAATACCTTCTCATTGTTCGAGAAAAGGTTAAGCGTTTGTTCGCTAATTTGCATTCAAGTTAGTTCTTGTTTAGTTTGTACTCGGTGCTCAAGTTTGTTCTTGTGCGCTCTTTGAAGTCTGGATATTAATATAATCTTACTTTGATAATTTTCGTGTGTTCGTTATTTTAAACTATTTCCGCACTTTGATAAATAATCACTGTTAGTTTTTACTTCATCGGGAAAAATGGTATCAGAGTAGGTTCTAATTTAATCTATAAATTAGTGATCTGTTCAAATGTCGAAGTTCGAATACATTGAAAATGGCTCCTCAGCCAAACCCCAAAGTTTTCTATCGAACATTTTTCAAGCTGGAAAAATCGTATGCTATTATATTTGGAAAACGTTGATTGCAATTCTCTTTCCATTTTGGAGGATGTTCCTTTTGTTCCTCAAACCATATCCATGGAGACTGGTTCTTCTGAAACTTTGATTCCCTCCCGTCAAAAATCAAGATCTCAATAGACGGAGGAGGAAAAGAAGCTTGTTGGCCTTGATGCTAAGATAAGAAACAATATAGTTATCGCTTTACCAAATGAGATATTCCATACTGTTTGTAATCTGAAAACTGCCAAGGATATGTGGGAAAGTATATGCATGTCTTTTGAAGGAACTGTCGAGGTTCGTGAAAACAAGAAGACTAACATCATACACAAGTATGAAAGTTTTTGTGCTAAAGACTCTGAGTCTCTCACTGAAGTCTACGCCAGGTTTACATGTCTTCTTAATGACATGCTTGAAGTTGGGGTTGTTAGAGAACAATGCCAGATTTTAAACCGGTTTCTTGACACCCTTCTATCTGAATGGGATACCATGTGCATGATCTTGAGAATAAACAATATGCTCAAGGACATGAACATGCGTAAGCTATACGTAATTCTTCTAAATGATGAACAAACTCGTATTCAGAAAAATGACTTAAGAACACCCTACAAATCTAACAACTTTGTGTTCGATGCTGAGAACACACACACTTCTTTCCCCATCTTTGTTGAACTTATCCTTTCTCATCCTCTAAGCCACTTTTTTACCTACAAACTAGATGAATATGATTTTCTTGTTCCTTAAGTCTATCTTCAACAGTTTCGAAACACTAGGACAAAATCACAAACTAAGGACATAAAACAATGTCTTCCATCATAGACCAAGTATCTGTTGATCTTACTTATACCCATGTTCGGAGGATCCTAAAGCTACCTAAGTTAAACAGATACCCACCTAAACCAACATATGATCCTCTACTCTTTGGTACTAATTTGTTTGACCTGATCCATCAACTAGGGTATAATGGCCAACTGCGCAAAATGTCAGATTTCAAACGCAACGGCCAGGTTCCTTTCTCGAAAACACTATATGCCATTGTCAACTATTGTGTCACCGGTACTCATGTCGGGATGGACATAGGAACCAACAACTCACTTCAAACCATTATTGACATAGCTCATCACCTTCATCTTGATTATGCACTTCTTATCTAGACTGATCTGGTCAAAATGGTGAATGAGAACAGTATCCGAACAAGCGGAAAAAGTTCGTTCCTCACATGAGGTTCCTAACATTGATATTAGAATAGTTTGTGGCAAAGATAGAGGAAATATCTAAGAGACTTGATCACCCTGCCATTAACATGTATAAAATGTAACAACTTAATGCGATGTCACCTCATCCTGGTGTTGAAACAATGGTAATCCTGATTGATCTGGTGAGGATGATGGATCAAACGAGTGAGGCAGTGAAGACCTATATGAGTGAGCATAATATTCCTCCTATGGAACATTTAAGAGCCTGCTGATCCTACCCGCGGATCCTTAGGAGCCAATGAGGGTCCTTCTAGGTGTCTAGATGCCCAGGAGCAAGGGGTTGCTTCTTGGAGGGGAGAGTATGAGTTGGAAAAGCAAGAGAGGGGTGGTGAAGAAAGTGAGGGTAATATTTTACACGAGGGTCTTGGAGAGTTTGATCCTTTGGTAGAGAATGTTTCTAGAAACTCCGGGTCTAAAACGAAATCAAATGATTCAGAGACTGTGCATTCTACATTTGTTGAGATGGATGCTAAGATTGAAAACCAGAGTGAGAAAGCATCATCACCACACCCTGAGGAGCCTTAAAAGACCTTTTTGATTATTTTAAGGTGTTTGGTGATATTGATATGAAGTTTTCCAACGAAGCTGAGGCCGGTCTAATAAAAATCAAGATTGTACTAACGCCCACTAGTGTTGCACCAAATCACACTACTGTGAGATCAACTACCTCGAACAAAACTATTCCAACTTTGGATGTTGAACTTTATGATGATGAAACCTTAAACATCATCCATGCCGAGGCTACCATCTTTGCAGATCTTGAAAAATTCGTGGATGATGAGACAGAAGGAAATATGGATAACAAAGAAGAAGAGAGTGAAAAAACAGTAAGTGAGAGAATGGTGTGTAAAGAAATAGAAGAGAGTGAGGGATCCCTAGCCAAAATAAGACGGGAAGACACATACTTTATCGGGGTGAATGAGTTTCAGTCTGATATAACAGTGCATGCACAAATCCCCACCAACCACTCAGCACACTCTCAAGAGTCTAATGTTTCATTGCATGAAGATATTGCACATACGCTACCCGTAACACATTCGGAGTTTGCTTCTATTGAAACTAGTAGACCTTCTCTCCTGTCTACAACCATTTTTTCTTCACAATCGAGTCCGCTTTTTCTTCACAATCGAGTCCGCTTTTTCTTCACAATCGAGTCTATTATACCTTGCCGAGAGCATATATTTGATTACTTGGACACCGAGTGTACTGCCCACACATCTTCGTGATATTTCCAATTAAAGGTGATTTTACCAATCAAAATCTTTTAATTAATCAAGATTTGACTTTTCATTGTTTGCTTGCGTTATTGTTTCCTAAACAAAAAATTGGGCACCGATCCTACTATTAATTGGGTAACCCGAATTCTAAATGACAAGTAGTTTATACCTTAACGTGACAAAAAAAATGGACAAGTCTTGGATGGGAACTAATAGACACAAAAAGCCTTATATAGATGGAGTTGCAACGTTTTTGGATTATGTAGTACGCAATTTTAAGATCTCAAGAAATATGGATTATGCGGTACGCAATTTGTTTAGTGGCTACGAAAGGAGGTAGATTATTTTCATAATGGCTTTCTTATTTCTTTATTGTATTTTCTCTTGCTTTGAAGCTCAATATTCTTGTAATAAAATTCAGGTTACGAGAGAGTTAGTAGTCTCCGAAGAAAGTGGTGGATTTCACATTGGCCAAACAAAGACATACTTAAGTACGATGTGTATTCTATCAATAGATATACATTTCGTACAAAATGTTGTAAAGGAAAGGATTACCAGAACAGTGGGTTAAGTGTAGAAGAAAATGAAATGCACATTTCTAAGGAAGTTAAAACCTACACCAACGAACTTATTATGGGTTTTACAAGAGATATGGGTACTAGATTACCATTTTAGAAAAATTCCTCTTTTCAAGTATGACCGGGTTGACCATAAAAATGGGGTTAAGAAGGATAGTATTGGTTACACATTGGTTAACCTTAATAGAGTAGGCCACAAGGATGATCCCTTCATATTGATCTCACAAGTAGGATAAGTATTTTACGTGATAGATCAGCTAGATAAAAAATTACAGAGACGAGTATGACGATGTCGATGAGGAATTTAGTACCATGCTTCTTCCACACAATGATAATATATTGTCACGTGTAGACCCACTTGACTTGTTAAAGGAATCCCAAAATGATTATTTTCGGAGTTCATTTAAGATAGTCTAACGCTTACATTTATTTGTAGCAAGGACACGAGAACACTTGATCATGATGTTTCTTATTCATAATTTAATAGGTCTTGGTCCATTTTTGGGTTAGTTTGGTTGAAAACGATCATTTGGGTCATTTTCGACATTGCAGCCGGTAAAACATGAAAAAGTTAGTATTTTGCTCATTTGAAACTCCCCTTTTTAATTTTCAAATTAGTTATCATCTTTTGTGTTTAAGTTACGGATCCCTTCACCTATGCAGGTTGCTCTATTCCACTACTCGTTTGAAAACATGGCAATGGATGGAGAGTTTCATGGTGTGAAGTTTAAAGTCACCGATTGGTAGTTTATGTTGGGTTTTAGCATGGCACGCAACGGAAGCAAGAGAACACGAAACAAACAAAACCAATTGGTTCAAAGAACCAAAATGCCATTAAAACCCACCACATGGACCAAGCTCTACATGCAAGTAATGCAACAAGAAAAACAAGAAGAGAAAGAGATATACCATACACGAAATGGGGCTGGAGAAACTGAACTTGATGGATGAACTAGAAAGCTAAGCCAAGCCTTCCTCTATCGATAGTCCACACCGAGTTTGCTTAATCTCCTTGTACTAGCAAGCCTCCAAGCGATCTACAAGGACTTGTAATCACTTCTGGAACAACAACTTAGTACCTTGATGCCTCTTGGTAAACCTCTTGCAAGAACACACAAAGAACTCTCATGAAATCACCTCACAAGTTTTATCTAAGTGTGTATAAGTGTTAGGATGTTCAAGAGAGCCAAGAGAGATGATGCATGGTCCATATATAAGCCCCAAGATGCCTCCTTAGTGCCCCAAGGCCGGCCAAAGACTTCTGTGAGTGATGGACATGCATTGGCTGAACTGGGAGGCTACATGCAAAAGCTGACCTATAGTCTGACACATCTTCACGGCGTGAACTCTTTCTGGCCGACTTTTGATGCAACTCAAACACAATTTATTCCTTTTACCCCCTCCACTTTGGTTGTTGTCGAGATCAATCTCCGGTGTGTGACCCAATAGGCCTACGCATCATCGGTAGTGATATTGGCGTACGTGTGTCAGTGGGCATACTCAAACAGACTCCCACTTGCACATGACACATCGTACCCATAATGCCACATACAAAGAGCGGCCTCTAGCAAGGCATCTTTGCTTCCCAAGTCAGCATAGATTTTGTCATCCTGGACAAATGCCAAATCTCAAACATAAGTATGAAATGGCCCTATAGATAAGTGATCAAATTATCGCTTTGTTCGCGATATCCTTGTGAACACGAGACATGGTTAAATGTCATCTCCAGATCATTCATGATTATGTTTCTCGATCAAGATTGATGGTGACCAAAAAATCTAGTTGCAATCGATTAAACATCATTGCAACTTGAGCACGGCCATGCATTTTTATGTCAACTCTCAATCATCGAGGGGCCCATGGATATCTCTCTAAACTAGAGGAACAAATCCTTTTGACTACATTGTTCCACCACATACA
Source organism: Dittrichia graveolens (assembly GCA_038502395.1). NCBI lineage: Eukaryota > Viridiplantae > Streptophyta > Magnoliopsida > Asterales > Asteraceae > Dittrichia > Dittrichia graveolens. Next base: position 8,259,012 of record JARJIL010000001.1, read on the forward strand.
CCATACTTTACCCAAAAGCTCCCTTTATAACAGCCAGTTTTGAACTGCGTTTGAAAGCAATCAAAGCAAAGCAGGTACATGCTTTGAGACACATGTATCTCCGGTCTAAGGATGAAATAATATTATCATCCCGAGTTACTTGTGATAGAAACCATGAAGTAACTTCAGGTGTGGGTCGTCCAATCACTTGAAGAATTCAAGCATAGGCGAAGTGTTGCGTCCCTTGTATCCAATCCATTATTGGATACGTGACCAATCCCTTCCCTCAGTCTTAATTCAAACTTCCTCCCCATGAAGAATGACTGACTGTGGACATTTAGAATGATAAAGCATTCTGGGAAGTGGTTAAACATGCTAAGATGGAACATAGTAAGGATTCATGAAAATACCCACCCCCGGCATATTATTAAATCTCCATTTAATAATCGATATAGTATGATATACAACACTGCTTAATGTTCCCCAAATAGATAAATACTAATCAATCATTAACCAAAATAATATTTAAGCCAAGTTATATTTAACCAAAATAACTGATCATATGATGTGGGCAAGGACCGCAATATGATATCCACAGCGAGCTCCCTCTCAATGGGAAATCTTAGCCTCTCCATTTGGTCCACGTACACCTTCATCTTAAGGAAGTGGACACTTATATTCCCGCCTTCCTGCATCCTACAACCGATTAGGTTTTTAACACACTCATAGTGTTCCCGCCTAACTTGCTTTTGGAACATGTCCTTAAGCTTGTTTACCATGTCGTACACACTCGTGTGCTCGAATTTCTTTTGTAGCTCTGAGCTCATAGTTGACAACATGAGGCAGGCAACGTTGTGTGTGTCCTCAACACGCTTTTCATATGCGTATCGGACGGCCCAAGTCACGTTGGTAGCAGGTGGTTCCGGAAGGGGTTCCTCAAGGATGTGCAACTTTGATTCATGGCGAAGGACAATTCTCAATTGCCTAAGCCAATCAATGAAGTTCACTTTCGTGAGTCTCTCCCTTTCTAGGAACATATGAAGTGAAATGTTTGATGTGGTGTTATGGTTTGACATCTATAAATAACAAGAGTACGAGTTTTGGTTAGTTTGATATAATCCTTATAAGTTTTAAGAAAAACAATTATCTTAACAAGGGCTAAGAACCATATTTCACATTACACCGTGACGGGTTTTCCGCGGATCACGTGGTAAAGCTATTTAAGCCAGTAACCATTTTACCGATTGTAATCCATTATTACAACTCTTAGTTCCTTGCGGGATTCAAATTGACAACCATTGTGTCGTATTAGCATGTTTGATCCCTTCAAACTAAAATTTTGAATAATCTCGGCTAGAGCTTGACAACCATTCAAAGTTCTATTTCGAAATTGTAAATCAACAATCAAGATACACGGTAGTACTCTTGCCCAACGATTGGCTCGGCTAGAGCTCGACAACCAATCTTACGAGTTGCCACCATCACCTTCCACACAGCTCACGTAAGGTTTGACTCGGCTAAAGCTCGACAATCATTCCTTGCATGACTAGATTCGGGTGTTGTCATCTTATGGGTGGTGTGAGATTTACATTTACAAAACTGGATTTGTTTTCCGGTTAAAAAACCATTTTTGATTTGATTAACAAATTTAGTGACAAAAACATATTTCACTTTGAATATAAACCAATTTTATATCCTCTTTGTTAATCTTATGCGCGCGCGAGTTTGTAAACCATATTTAAAACTCTTGTGTTTTTATTACTTTAATAAAAAGTTATCTAGCATGCAATAAACATAATATCCATGCATAAATAATAAAACACATCACACGCATACAAAATATTGGTAACCATGTCCCTAAGCCTATGCGTTTTCCCGTGATCCAAAATGGGAAAACAAAGTCAACTAAGGAAAAAATTCCAATGACTTCGTATGTGCTCCCACTAAACCCGATACCTCCATTGGGTCTCCCGGATTCGTGATCGCCAAGACGTCATAACCATGACTCCCGATGGTTGCCTCCAAGTAACAAATACATAGAAAAGATAGAAATGGCATGCAAGCCACAAAAATATACATTTACATACCAAATAAATAAGCAAATTTATTAATTACAAACCATGTGATATTAAATCACCATAAGAATGAATAAATACAACAAGCACCCAAACATCACAACCAAAGGTCTTGGGCAAAATGGTTACCAATGCAAGCTATCTAAACAACAAAAGAAAGCATACGAGCATGGTGTGCCACAAAACCATGCAACTATTTTTATCTTGGTTAAGATTATTTAATAAAACTCAAGGCACAAGAAGTAATCTCATGTACATATGCATTAGTAACACCAAACCATTTTTGATGAAACATATTCATATATACATAATATAAGTACATGCAATTATGCATTTCATGCCAAAATCATAATCCACATGTAAATATACAAACCAAGATAAAAGGCAACAAGATCATTACAAGATATCTAACAACTGGAAAAATCCAGAAACAAACAACAATGGCCAAAAACCAAAGAACCAAAACAGATTGAAATTTGAAAAACTGAAAAAACATAAACTGCAAGAACTTCACGCCGTGAACTCCAAAGAGTTCACGCAGTGAAGTAGTTCTGCCAGATTTCAAAATATTTGATTTTTCGGTTTTTAGGCCACCAAGTGCAAAACTGACGTGAAGTAGTTCTGCCAGATTTCAAAATATTTGATTTTTCGGTTTTTAGGCCACCAAGTGCAAAACAGATGTAGAGGTGGCTCCAATACCACTGTTGGGTTTTAGCATGGCATGCAACGGAAGCAAGAGAACAAGAAACAAACAAAACCAATTGGTTCAAAGAACCAAAATGCCATTAAAACCCACCACATGGACCAAGCTCTACATGCAAGTAATGCCACAAGAAAAACAAGAAGAGAAAGAGATATACCATACACGAAATGGGGCTGGAGAAACTGAACTTGATGGATGAACTAGAAAGATAAGACAAGCCTTCCTCTATCGATAGTCCACACCGAGTTTGCTTAATCTCCTTGTACTAGCAAGCCTCCAAGTGATCTACAAGGACTTGTAATCACTTCTGGAACAACAACTTAGTACCTTGATGCCTCTTGGTAAACCTCTTGCAAGAACACACAAAGAACTCTCATGAAATCACCACACAAGTTTGGTCACACTTGTTACGAGTGTGGCTAGTAATTGTTATGTTTTTATGTTTAAGTGTGACTAAAGGTATTTACTCACCATGCAATTGTCATGTTTTTATGTTTAAGTGTGACTAAATGTATTTATTTACTATGACAAAATTTAAAAAAAGAACCTATAGTCACACTTTAAATCAAAAGTGTGACTAGTCTGTTTGCGAAAAAGTGTGACTAAAGCTCATTTTTGTACTAGTGCTATTTTTTTATCTCTAAAATGATTCTTGAACTTTAATATACGTTTTGCTTACCAAGTGTTCGTAAAATCGCTTGTACCTTGGGCAAGTTATTATTTATGAGTTAAAAGGAGGATTTTCATTCATATTTGAACCTATAGGTTAAGTCTTTTGGTATTGTTTTGTTTATACAAACCACATGCTATGTTATCTTTAGAACCTAACTTTAGTCAAAAAAAATTATTTTTCATTTTTTTTTGTTTTTGCCTCAAAATTAACTTATATTTCTCCAAATTTTCTCATGTGCGTCTTTTTGTTCATTTGTTGTTTAATTGATCCATAATATGTAAGTATTATGGAACAAATCACTTGAACTATGTTGTAAAGCAATTGCTAAATTGCACGATCATTTCGTAGCTTCACTAAAAATTTATATTTGTACCATGTTGTATGTATGTGGTTATATGTGGAAGTTGCGGATGGTAAGTTAGTACCGGTTACTTCATTAGTTCCTCAAGCTTCTATCAATATTGATGGGCATTGTTTTCCCATATCTCTTTTACTCATGCCTATCACTGGATTTGATGTTGTTATTGGGATGGATTGGCTCATCAATCAAAATGCTGAAATTCCGTGATATAAAAAGTTGATCAAAGTTCCACTACCAAATGGGTCATATGCTATGGCTCGTGGTGAAAAGAGAACATCTAAATTTCCTCTAATCTCACTAATGAAAGATCACAAATCCGTAGCCAAAGGATGTGATTCTTACTTGGCTTATGTAATTGACACCAATATGGAGAAGCAAGATGTCAATGACATAAATGTAGTCTCTGAATACCTTGATGTTTTCTCTGATGAATTACCCAGATTAACTCCTATGGGAGATGTAGAAATCAAATATATCTTATTCCAGGTGTAGGGCTCCTTATCGTCTAGCTTCATCCGAGGTTCGTGAAATGATGACTCAAATTTAGGAAATTCTTGATGGAGGTTTCATTTGTCCCTGCTCTTTGCCTTGGGGAGTTCTAGTCTTGTTTGTAAAGAAGAATGACGGGACAATGCGTTTGTGCATTGACTACAGGAAGCTGAATAATTGAACTATAAAGAATAAGTACCCTCTTCCTCACATTAATGATCTATTTGATCAATTACATGGTGCTACTTGTTTTTCTAAGATTGATCTCCGGTTTGGTTATCAGCAAGTTCGTGTGTATGAGGAGGATATTCCAAAGACAGCTTTCGGAACTAGATACGGGCATTATGAATTTCTTGTGATACCTATTGGGTTAACTAATGCCCCGGCTATATTCATGGACTTGATGAATCGATTTTTCCATTCTTTTCTTGACAAATTTTTCATAGTCTTCATCAATGATATTCTTATATATTCCAAGTCTGAGGCAGGTCACGAAGCGCACCTTCATATGGTTCTTGATACTCTTATGCGAGAACACTTATATGCCAAAATTTTGAAATATGAGAATTTTCTTAAAGAAGTATATTTCCCTGGTCAAGTTATATGTAAGGAAAGTGTGATGGTCAACCCAGCTAAGGTCGAGGCGGTGATGAATTGGGGGATTTCCAAGACCTCATCTTCGATCAAAAGCTTATTAGGACTTGCTAGTTATTATCGGCAGCTCATTCAAAATTTCTCCAAGATAGCAGGTCCTTTAACCAAACTTACACGAAAGAAAATTGCTTATGTGTGGTCTGATGATCAAGATAAGGCCTTTCAAACATTGCAGCGATTATTGTGTCAAGCTCTAATTCCAACGGGTTAGAAGATTTTATTGTTTATTGTGATGCCTCTTATGTAGGCTTAGGAAGTGTCCTAATATAGTGGGACAAGGTGCTTGCTTATGCCTCTCACCAGCTAAAACCTCATGAGAAGAGCTATCCGACCCATGATCTAGAGTTGGCAGTCGCAGTCTTTGCTTTGAGGCTATGGTGCTACTATATTTATGACACTAAAAATGTGTGGTGTACACAAACCACAAGAGCCTTCAGTATGTCTTCACTCAAAAGGAACTTAATATGAGGATTATGACAATGAAATTAAGTATCACCTGGGCAAGGCGAACATTGTAGCAGATGCGCGCTGAAAGGGTTCTTTAGAGAACATTAGATTCATGAAGCTTATTATTGTATCTGATATTGTTACTCGGCTTAAAGAGGCGCAACAAGAGGCTTTGCTAGAAGCTAATGTGAAAGTAGAAACTATGAGTAAACTGAAAGATCAGTTGAAGGATGATAGTCGTAGATTGGAGACCTTTAGGTCCCGAATCTAGGTACCTAACCTTGGAGGGCACCATGATGTAATCTTACAGGAGGCTCATAGGTCAAAATTTTCTATTCATCCTCGATGCACCAAAATGCATCATGATCTAAAGGTACTTTACTCGTGGCCCACATTAAAGTGTGATATAGCTTCATGTGTTGAGAAGTGTCAGATATTTGTACAAGTTAAAATTGAACATAAAAAATCTTACAGTAATTTAAAACAATTAACGATTTGAGAATGGAAGTGGGACAATATTACCATGGACATTGTGACTAAATTGCCTAGAACTTCAAAAGGGCATGATATGATCTGGTAATAGTCGATCGTCTCATAAAGAGTGCACATTTTCTTGTAGTATATGAGTCTCTATCAATGCCTCGCTTAGCTCAATTATATATCAACGAGATTGTATCTCGTCAAGGTATTCCTTTATCTATTATCTCTGATCGGGATACACGTTTTCTGTCAAATTTCTGGAACAGTCTTCAGTGAGAGCTTGGTACTCGTGTTCATTTGAGTACCGCATACCATCCCCAAACTGATGGACAGTTCGAAAGGACTATCTAAACTCTTGAAGACATATTACACGCATGTGTGCTTGAATTCAGTGGTTCATGGGATTCTCATCTACCTCTGATTGAATTTGCTTATAATAATATGCACCACTCTACTATTGGTATGCCATCGTATGAGATGCTTTATGGTAGGCGATTTTGTACCCCTACCTATTTGCTTAAGCCAGGAGAGAAACAGTATGCAGGACCTGATCTGGTCTATATTACTGCTGATAAAGTCAAATTCGCGCGTGAGAAGTTAAAAGCCGCCCGTGACAGACAAAAGATGTATGTTGATCCAAAGCGCCGACCTGTTACCTTTGAAATAGGTGATGGTGTATTCTTGAACGTTTATCCGTGGAAAGGAGTAATTCGGTTTGGCAAAAAGGGCAAGTTAAGCCCAAGTTACATAGGTCCTTTCAAAATCATCCAGAAGGTTAACGAGAAAACCGTATCCTTGGAATTACCTCCAGAATTGTCAGGTATTCATAATACCTTCAATGTCTGTTATCTGCGTAATTGCAAAGTGGAGGAGGATCAGATTCTACCTCTACAAGATCTAAAAGTGGATTCTACTAAACGACTGGTGGAGGAACCTATTGAAATCCTGAACACGAAGGTCATACGATTGAGAATGAAGACCATTCAGCTGGTCTTAGTTAAATGGAAGCACAACCTTTGATCAAATTTGACATGGGAAACCGATGATGATAGGAAGCCACGATTCCCCACTTGTTTGCAAAAGAGAAAATTCCGAGCATGGAATCCTCTTAAAGGGGGTAGATTTGTAACATCCTTAGAATGGGCCAAGACATGTGCGAATATGGTGTGTTGATTATTTTAGATAAATAATAAAATATATTCAAGTTATTGATATAAATTATGTAAAATAATTAAGAAATGAGGTTATAAAAACAAAAATAATAAAATATTAAATGGTTTCAAGTATGGATTCTAAAAATATCTCCGTTAGTTAAAACGGGTAAGTGGGAGTTGCAAGTAGAAAAGGGGAACAAAATATCCACTTATGGATATTATTGACCCATAAGTTGGTCTAGCCTTGCTTTCTTTAAACAAACACAAACACACACACACACACACACACACTTCTCACTTTCTTTGTTCTTACAACTCTTTTTGGAGAAAACAAACAAAGATTGAAATATGTTCTTCTTCATCATATTCATCACCTCCATCTCACTTGTAAGCTTCTTCCCCCAAGTTCTTCATTTCTAGGTGTTTAGGTCAAAAAACGGGTCAACTACGAACTGACCATCAAGAACTATTTTTTTTGTGTTCTAATTGTTCCTATAATTCATATGGATTGAGTTGAACTCAAATATTGGATTGGAAGTGTTGAATTGGTAATGTTTTGGGTCAAATAGGCACTGTTGAGCACAAATAAGAGTGCAAGATTATGCTGCCTTCTTGCTACGCCAACTCATCGCGAGATACGAGGATAGCACTAATTGATCATTGTTATTGATATATGATGTATTTATATTGATATTTATAGTATCTTATGGTCACTAGCTTTAATTAGCTAACGGATACTCTCCCCCATGTTTCTGGTGGCACTTAGGCGAGCGAGCTTGGGTGCATGTAGCTTATTTGTTTAGTTTTGGGAGGAACACTTATTATGCTACATTTTGTTTGTAAATATTCTTTAGAATGGTCGGTCGTTTGATCATAGTAACACCAAAATTAATTGTATTATGTGGCTAGTTTTGATTTGTATATATATGTAGCCACTTATCTTTCCGCTATTTGTATTAATTTGAAACCAGGTTTTATTAATTATGTTTACAGATGAACCCACACCCTCAAAGATTGGTGGCTGACAGGCAGAAAAATCCTGGTAAATGCCACCATGTTGTGTCAGATTTGTTGTAGGAGTAATGGCTTGAGTGGCCGTAGCTTCCTTTGCCGCCCACAGGGCGCCCAGTTTCTGGTCGATCATTTTGCCCATGTCTTACTTGATCTCAGTTACGATTTATGACAGCATTTTCACTTATTTCCTTCATCACGTCAGTTGTTACCTTAGCTGCTATAGCAGTCTCTCAGTCCATCTCTTCTTCCTTTTCCTCTTCCTCATTACGGGGAATAACAGTCACCGGTGTACATTCCTTGGGTTAGGTCGCTCGTACTCATTTTCGTTCAAGATTGGTGGCTAGCGAGGGGCAGTCTCGCCGGTAACACTAGTATCAATGTCGTCAGGTGCTTGGCTAGTTCCTGGTCTTGCAGATATCAAATCTCGTTTCCGTCTCATGTTAACCATTCTGGAAGAATAAGTAAAGCATCATAGTATTAGGTGGCTTTACCATTCTGTCCTAAACATCACAGTCTCATCCATATTTTGCACGTAATTCTTAGCATGCCTTCAATATTATCTGAAGCAGTTCTAATCATACTAAGGCACTCCTACTCTACAGGCATACTACTGTCCTACAAGTACCCCTCACCTGATTCACAAGATTTCCATGATTCTGGCAAGATCTGATACTTATCATGTGCTTGTAATAATATGGGCCTGTATACTATTCTAAACACATTACACATACCAGGTCTTGTCATTACCGCTTGAAACCCCGATTCATAGGCTTAGGCCATGTATCACCTATCACGTATAGTTTCACGTATAGGTCAGGGCCTATCCATCATGATACTAAAGCATACTAGGTGTGAGTGTATCAATTCATGTATATGTATCCAGAGCTATAATACTGCCATAAATTCATGCAAGCCTATAGGGTCCGTATCCATTTCTCCATATCCTAGTTTGGGTAGACCATGTATACATCCCTTCATAATGCTAAGTCGTATGAGTAGTAGAGTGTTTGATTCTACCCTACTCCAATATCAAACAAGAACATGAAATAAGGCCAAATCATCCATTCTAAATCTATATGGTTATCATTATACACAGTCCACAGTATCCATGATTTTCCTTGTAACACCACTTTTCCAGTTTTAACTTAAAAACATTATCTTAAGGGTTAGCACCCCAAAAGATACCAGAGTTTCACAAAATATAGTTTCTAAACATACACGTGATAACTGTTAGTACCAGAGTGAGTACACAACAACGAATGTTTGTAGAAAAGGGGTTGAATACAAACTTTAGCTTTTTGAAATTTAAAGACACACCATGATACTTTTATATAATTCTTATTGATGATGAATCAAGAATTACATGTATTAGAAGCAGAAATTCTAAGTACAATAAAAGCTGGCAATTAATTTGTTTAACACATACACAAGCTAACTCTATAACAACTAATGTCTAAGAGTGTTCAACACATGAACAAGTTTGATTCTACACAAATTGCTAAATTCAACGAATTTTCTCAACTAATGAGATTGTTGTTTGTTGTGTAGAAGTGTTGTATGTTGCATGTTCACCATGCATGAGTATATATAGAATCAAAGTGACATTTGGTTGGCATAGAGGAAGGAGACAAAGAGTACATAGGAAAATAATATTTTAATTGTAAAGATAGTGAGTGAAAAGTAAAGTTATTTTAATCAACTATTGATAAAAGTAAATGTACTTTTCTCAAAAAGTGCAACCCAATCACAATATAAAATATTAAGTCCCATACCTTTTGCCTTGTAAGAATATCTTTCTCTTTCCATGCTTGTACTTTAAACAATAGCCATGCTTCTTTCAGATTTGACTTTACCAAGTATAGAACTGCCAGCCATACTTAGTTGTTGAAACAAATCTTTGGGATCTTCATCTTCTAAAGTATCTTTCTCCTTTTCCATAGGATAAGATCAATCATTTTTGTCTTGTACTTGATCCAAAAAGTGTTTTGAACTTTAACAAACAAAGATCTGAATGCATAATAGAACAACACATGTTTTGCCTTTTACTTATGAAACTTACAATCTGAAATGGTGAGCAGTTTGACAGTTTGCTCGACTCAGCTAACATAATGTACTAAGTCCTTTCAAAAATTACACTACTCAGTTGAAGGAAATGATCAGTTGATTATTTTTGTAAAGGCTCGGTTGATAACTATTGCTCAGCTGATCATATGGATGCTCAGTTGATCAACAGTTTTACTAGGAAAGCATAAGCTCGTGTATTTATATGATTAGTTGATCAAGTATGCTTGGCTGATCATTTAAATACATAAGCTTATGAAAGATGAAGACTTGTGTTCTAAAAGACTTAGCTGATGCATGTGGCCTCAGCTGATCTATTTTTCACTCAGCTGATGGGTTGAATCTCTTAGCTGATCAACGTTCTTTGCTCAGCTGATAGTTATAAACGCTCAGCTGATCAAATTACTTCACTCAGTTAATGGGTTATTTTCCTCACCTGATGGTCATCTACACTTGTCTTTCCATCCTGATGTTCCTTAGTTGATGTCCTTTGGCTAATGCTTTATGTTGGGGCTGCTTCTCAACTGATGTTTCCGTACTTAGCATATTTCCAATAATATGATTCAAACAACACATGTTTGAATACGTTCTAAGTCATACTGAATGTAGGGTTTGGTTATCATCAAATTCTATATTTTATAATAGGCAGGGTTGATTACTAGGGTGAAGTGATTATCTCCCCAACAATCTCCCCCTATTTGATGATGACAAAAGCTTTTTCTTTTAAAGATCTAGTTTGATTTTGAATTCAAAATTTTATAAAAATTTATAAGTGCATTTGGCTAACTAACTATCTGTTTTTGGTAGCTCTTTTTGTATGAACCTTGTAAAGTTTTTGGTTTCTTTTCTAGTGTTCTTTTTTGTTCTGTTTTTGAGAAATCTTTTCTGTGTTGTACCATATTGTTCTATTTTTGTAGTATCTTTTTTGATTTTTTGCATTTTTATGTTCTTTTGATTTTCTGAAATTGCACTAACTAAGATTGATTTATAGGAAAAAGATAATACAAAAGTATTTACAAGAGATTAACTACTAGCTAAACTAGTCTAGGAAGAAACTAATAGAATTTACAATAGATATAATAACTAATCAAAAAGTCTTCAGAGAGAGTAAAGTCAGTCTTCAATTCTCCCACCATTTTTCTTCTTCGCTCATCTGATGGTTATAAACGCTCAGCTGATCAAATTACTTCACTCCTTTGATGGTTGGTTTACCTCAACCGATGGTCTTCTACACTTGTCTTTTCATCCTGATGTTCCTCAGTTGATGTCCTTAGGCTAATGCTTTGAGTTGGGGATGATTCTTAGCTGATGTTTTCATATTTAGCATAATTTCAATAATCTGATTCAAATAACACATGTTTGAGTACTTTCTAAGTCATACTAAATGTAGGGTTTGGTTATTATCAAATTCTATATTTTATAATAGACAGGGTTGATTACTAGGGTGAAGTGATTATCTTCCCAACACTAACATTTACAAAAGTAGTGTCAAAAGTTTATTTATCGAAAACCAGGATCTATGTAGCTATCACCACGCTAAGGCCTTACCCTTGTTGGGACCTGTGCCACCTGCAACATACAACACTGAAACATAAGCTAACGCTTAGTGAGCATACTATCTGAACATAAATAAACCTAAAACAGAACTAAAGTCTCCCCAGGATGTCTCGCATCCAAACTATAACACCTGCAAACCTGCATAAACTGTTACCGTTCTGTTATACAGCATAGTTGTACACCCTGTAACTGATCTTATACATAACTTTGTACCCTGATATTGATCTTGTGCATAACTATACCACCTGTATAGCTATACACCAATGTTGTACAATATATACATATCAAAACTATCTTACATAACAAAGATATCACATAATACATATATCATACTATTCACTAATGCATACACATATGCTAATCGTACTAAAGGAATAGTATACTCTCCTGTTAACCGAGTGATATGCTAAACCAGTAATGTGTGATGTCAAGTATCCAGGCACTTTCTTGTACCATAGAATAAGCTAAACATCATAAACTGATCAAACTGTGCTCAAAAGGGGCCCTATACGGGCCGTGTACACCTCCACGGTGTGTGTACCCTATACACCACACGACCTCACTTAGCCACATGGTCGGTGTTGTAAAATAACCTTACATAGGCCGTGTACCTCTACACGGGCCATGTACATCTTATGCTACACGACCATGTAACCCTACATGGCCTATCACCGCCTTTAATCTCTACATGGGCCGTGTAACCCTACTCGGGTCGTGTACCTTGCACTTTACACGGCCATGTTTATCTACATGGCTTGACACCGTCTTTAAAACATGTACATGGGCCATGTACACCTACACGGGCTGTGTACATGACAAACCTACAACTTTCTATGAAGGACACAACTGTTGTTCATGGTTGCAAACTCATTTTGTATCAATAAAACACTGCAAAGGGGTGTCTTCCTACCCCCAAATGACTTACTAACATCATCTAAACAAAACTAACATGCTTGGATCCTTGATTTATTAATTTGACCCATTAGAACTTGAAAACAATAACTCAAATCTTACCTTGTGCTTCTATGGAGTGAAGTGCTGACTATATGATGTTGTTTCTGCCGTTTCTTAATCAAAATCCCACTGAAAGAAAAATGGCCAGACATACTCACGTAAGTATGTATGTACTTTTTGCTTAACTTTCACTTTAAAAGTCATATATATATATATATATAAAAGTTATCATAATGGACAAATGATCCCTCAACTATACAAGTTTCATTCTTGAAACTTTTAGCCCCTCTAGTTTTATAAACACCTCTACTATTGTATAACACTTAGTCACAACGAATTTTGAACTTTGGAGTGTTACAACTCTTCCCCACTTGGAACGATTTCGTCCCCAAAATCTACTACACCATAACTCTGCATCATATCATGTTGAATGCTACCGTAGCAGACTAGTGGTAGTCTTACATCTCCTCTCCTTTGAATACTATCGTAGCGTACTGACGATAGCGTTACATCAAACATAACTACCCGCTACCGTAGTAGACAGTTTTCAACATACTAATCGTGAAACACGTATCATACATAACATGATACCCACATATCCAAGTGTAATCTGAACTCTTGTCGTGCTTTCACTATACCTTTGCAAGTTCTATCCAATTGTTACATAAACTCTTAATCCATTTCTCTCTAAAATAGCCACATGCTATTTATTCATAACTGAACTTCTCAGTTATCATCACATATTGTAGAAGAACAACTACTGATTCATCTGCGAAGATGGAACATTTCTGGTAACTACAGTCTGTATCTTACCTTCCTCATTTTTGCAATAATCTCGAGGGGATCACTAAAACAGGGTCTAGCTTACCCCTTCTCCTAAATCTACTAGCTCTCTACCATGGTGACATCTTTAACAACTCATAGTCTCCAACTTGTAATTCTAACAGTAATCTCCTCTTGTCTGCATATCTTTTCTGTCTATCTTGGGTTGCTTTAAACTACTCACATAACTACTGTATACACTTTGTCATCCGTTGTACTATCTCTACACTGCTTAACTCTTTCTGATCAACTTCACCCGGACAAACAGGGGTCTTATGCTTTCGACTACCCAACCTCTCTCATCAGGTTGTAACATACATACACTCGAAAGGTAAATGCTATAATAAAAGAACTATGCTAATCATAGACAGATATCCCAACTACCACTAAAATCAACTACACATGACCCAAACCTGTCCCGCGATATCTGTATCTTTCTCTCACTCTATTCCTCCACCCGTAGGTGGTATACTGTACTTAGATGTAACAGAACCTCTACATCTGGATACTATTTCTTTCAAATAAATATGTCATTTTTCCTAAAGAATACACTTTTTTCATGAATCTATCAACTACTACTCATATAGCATCAAATCCCAAGGAGTTCTAAACCATCTAGCAATCAAATTCACTTATCATTCTCTTACTTCCACTCTGATATCTCCAGCTAACTTCCCATATAACTTCTAGTGCTCTTCTTTTATCTCAATACAAGTTAGAGATATTTCAATATGCCTTGCTATATCTTGTTTCATTCTTGATGACCACCTCTTACTAATTATAACACTTAACCTTTAATATGCTACTAATGATTGCTTCCTTTATCTACTTCAATCCGAGATACTTTAAACTTATCAAATTTAAGACTAATGGTTTCTATTCTTGCTCTATGCATATGAAACCGTATAGTTCCCGTCCTTCTGCTTAAAACATCTGTAACCACATTAACTTTCCCCAGGAGATTTAAATTCTCACTATCACAATCTTTTATAAGCTCTAATCACTGTCACTGACACATTCTATTATTCTTCTGCTCTGGGAGATACTTGAGGCTGCTATAATCTGAGTAGATAGTACACTTAACTTCATAAGGACAATGCCGCCCTATCTTAAGAATAAAAACAACTGCTGTCTGTTCTAAATCATGAGTTAGGGAGTTGCTTCCATATATCTTTAACTGGCGAGAAACATAGACAATAACCTTTTCTTTCTGTATAACCCAACCCTAATAAAAGACATTACGCTAGACCACCACACCTTTCATTCCATTTGGCAAGGTTAATACTGAAGCTTTACATTATTCATACTTTAACATATCAAACACTTATTACGGATCATCATTTGTCTAGTATAAATCATCAGTAGTACTGTGCAAACTCAAAGAAACTCCTTACTTCTGTAAAATTCTGAGGTGGCTCCCATTTCATCACTACTTCCACTTGGCTGAATCTTCTTTAATTCCTTTCTGACTAATGAAGCAACCTAAGAATTGCACTTCTTATTACTAAACTTTACACTTGAAGAATTTCACATACCATTTCTCCCTGTATAACGTTTCTAATACTCTCCGGAAATAACACCATGTACTTTTGAAATCTTGGAGTAAATAGCATATCATCAATAAGTACAATCACCAATTTATCGAACATGGTTCAACAAACCATACTCATTAACTCTGTAATCTACACACATTCTTGTTAGTCCCAGATTGAGTACGCAACAACAAATGTTTGTAGAAGGGGGGGGGGTGAATAAAAACTTTAGCTTTTTAAAATTAAAGACACACCATTATACTTTTATATAATTCTTATTGATTATGAATCAAGAATCAAGAATTATATGTACTAGAAGCGGAAATTCTAAGTACAATAAAAGGTGGCAATCAATTTATCTAACACATAGACAAGCTAACTCTAAAACAACTAATGTTTAAAGAGTGTTCAACACATGAACAAGTTTGGTTCTACACACTTGCTAAACTCTACGAATATTTCTCAACTAATGAGATTGCTTTAAGTTGTGTAGAAACTCTATTCAGTTTCTTTGCATGTCCACCATGCATGTATATTTATAGAAGCTTGGGCATCCGGTTGTATGAAGGAAGGAGACAAAAAGTATGTGGAAATATAATATTTTAATTGTAAAGGTAGTGGGTGAAAAGTAAAGTTAATTTAATCAACTGTTTGATAAAAGTAATTATACTTTTCTGAAAAAGTGCAACTCACTCACAATATAAAATATTAAAACCCACATCTTCTGTCGTGTAAAACTTTCGTTCCCTTTCCATGCTTGTACTTTAAACAACAGTCATGCTTCGGTTTGATTTGACTTTACCAAGTATGGGATTGCCAACCATACTTAGTTGTTCAAACAAATCTTCAATATCTTTGTCTGTTTGAGGTATCTTTCTCCTTTTCCAGAGGATAAGATCTATTGGTCCCAAAGAGGTTAAAAAAGCAACCGATACAGTGTAGAAGGGGGGGGGGGTTGAATACACTTTAAACAATCAATCAAATTAATCAAATATATATTCAATAATCGAATAGAACAGTAACTATTATCACTCTCTAATCAAATCAACAGGATGATTTGATATTACACTGATTATAAACTCAACTCTCTTTAAACACTCTTGTATCACAAACTAATTGATGATCAAACTTCTTGTTAAAACTTATTAACAAGAACTCTTGAAAACTCTCTTGAACTTTGAACTCACAAAGTTATCGCAACACACGCGTATCAAGTATGACGAACACACGTACGTTTGCAACTTATGCAGTCGTCGTTTTTTCGATATTATGTGTTCTATATATATATATATATTAAAACCCATAGGAAGGTTTATACTCATACTTGATATATCTACAAATAAATCGCAGTTTAAAGATACAACTTATCTTTTGTTTAAAACCGTAACAAACTCCTTAATTAGAACATATCTAACTAATTCCGTTTGAGATCTCTATCCAACTAATAGATAGTTTAAATTAGGTTCAGGTATCCTAATTTAAAAGTCGTAGATACGGAGAGTTAATAACAAAATTTAGAACTTACTTAAATTCTTGAACTGACTTTTGATGCTGAGCTGACTCACTCAGTCTTGACATCGTCAAGCTGAGTTCTTGAATCTTGGGTTCTTGAATCTTCAAGTCTTCAAGTCTTCACTCTTAACACCTATCTCAGCTTAGAAGTCATTGAGCTATCTAGTACTTACATAGAAAACTCTATATCTGTTTATACGATGACTACTCAGCCTAAGCTGACTAGTCAGTCTATAACAGACTTACATAATTCCTGATTCTTAACCTATCATCTATACATAGCTATAGTTTGTCTCATCAAATCTAACTATTCTAAACATGAGACTAACAATCTCCCCCTATTTGATGATGACAAAATATTGAATCAAAGTACGTATAGGTTAACAGAATTATGCTGAACCACTCTGGAACTGACCAAAGTTAGTTCTTGAAATAAGTATTGAAATGATCCATACTTATTTACCATATCTTGAACTTACAAGATGTTTATGTTACAAATCAATTATAAGACTTGTGTTTTTCCCGAAAGTGAATAAAACTAACTATGAACAAAATCAAAGTGCAGAAATAGTTTTAAAGCAACGAACACACGAAAGTTTTCAAAGTAAGATTATATTAATAACCAAACTTCAAAGAGTGCACACGAACAAACTTGAGCACCGAGTACAAACTAAACAAGAACAAACTTGAATACAAATTAGCGAACAAATGCTTAACCTTTACTCGTTAATCGAGCAGGTATTTATAGACTAAGTAAACTAATCCTGACCATCTAATTTATTTACATGTGTACCGTTCTACACTTAATTAGGAACAAAAAACAAGATTGCCGTTTTGTGCTCCTTCAGAATGCGCAGATCGTGCACTTTACATAACAGTAAGATTCTGGTTATCAGATGTATCTTCAGTTCAGAAGACCCTTTGATGACTGAAGACAAACTTCAGCTGACGTTCACTTCAGAACTAATCTTCAGATGAACTACGGGCTTCTTTCTTCAGATATTGTCAGAATAGTTTACAAAAGAATGATATATTACACCTTTAGAAGCTTTCTTCGAAAGCTTCTTCAGGAATGGAATATATACAAATAAAAGGACTAACAATCTCCCCCTATTTGTTTATAATCCATGACTATGTACAAAATGAATAAAGAATGAAAAGAATAAAGAATAAAGAATTACTATTCTACATATCAGGTTTGAACTCTTCAGGAGAAGATTCCTTTGGAGCTTTGAGCTTCAGCTGCTTCAAGTATTCCACCAAGTTGTCTTTGACTTTTGGATCTTTATTATCTATGAAGTATCGAAGAGATCTCAGATGAAGCCAGTCAGCCTTGGCAAAATCTGAAACTCTCTAAAAGCTAATCTTATCATAAGTATCGAGAAAATAAAATCCCCTCGGATTTGAGAGAACTTTACCAACTTCAGGAATGAGACCAAGAGGCAACGTGGTATCGAAGCCTTTGCAATTTGGAAGCTCTCCAGGAGATATCAGCTCCAAAATTTGTTTCTGAGATTTGTTGAGAGTAAGCCTCCTTCTTTGAAATTTTAAATTTTCTGCTCGAGTGGGTTTCTCCTTTTGAGGCATGATAGTTGCATCAGATCCTCTCTTCTTCACTTCCTCCTCATAATATTCAATAACTTTGGTGATTTCTCTCTAAATGAACTTGACCTCATCAGTTTGCTTGCATTTTGATAAACAATCAAGTATGTCATTCCATTCAGACACCGCATAGTTTAGCTAAACATCCTTGATAGATAGTATGCTGAAGATAGGAAGATTTTTGCGCTGAAACGTCAGACAGGTTTCATTGTTTACCTTCTTCAGCTTGATTGCAGTGATTTTATCAGGATGCCTTCTTTGATGTCGAGAGCTTAGCCACTTTTCTGCCTTTTGTTCCATGATTCTTTTCTTCTCCTCAACTAAAGCTTTTTCGGCTTCAATGTTTGCATGAATCTGTTTTTGAAGATCGAACGGATCTAGATCAATTTTGTTAGCAGCAAGCTCTTCGAGTGCAACTCTTTCTGCTTCTATTCTGCCAAGTTCATCAGCCACTTTCAAGTCTTTTATCCTTGGATTCTCGTCATCTGAGTCACTTAAATCATATATACCCTTACTCATCTGATCATCCGAAGAGACTATCACAATTTTCCCTTTACCTTTGTCAGTTTGGCTTGGCTGATCACTGGATGAAGGAGCAGCTGATTGAATAGGAATCTGAGAGGCTATAGCTTCAGAAATTATTTGCTGACATTCAGCTCCATCAAGTTCTGACCTGAACATATCAGCTTCAGCTTTTCTTTGATCAAGGAGACTTTTGAGCTCCCCCTCAGCAAGTGCCTTAGCTTCCTCAGCTTTGGCTAATTTGGCCTCGAAGTCGATCAAGGCCTTATTCTTATCTTCTTTAGTGGCTTTGAGGTGTGCCACTTCTTCTTCCAATCTTTGTAGGTATTCAACACGTGAATACTTTTTATCCCATTTGATTATTTTTCGATCGGCAGTGGCCTTCCTTCTTATGATCTGACAGATTTTGGACTGTCTTCTTATTTTCTCCCCCTTAGAAGCTGCAGAGAGACCTGAAGCTTCTACCGAGTGAGACAAGGCCGAAATCTCCCTCGAAAGTTCGGAGAAGGAGGGAGCAAATAAATCTTGCAACTGACGAGTTGCAGTCTCAGAAAGATTGACAGCATGGATGTTGTCAACCTTGGAGGAAAAGGAATTAACAGTGGAGGAGAGAGAAGAGAGTTGAGTGTTCAACTTGGAAAACTCAAGAGTGGCAGAGTCAGCTATAGTTTTGATAAGATGGTGAAAATTTTTATACATCTCATGAAAAATCAGATTTTTACGATCAATGGTTTTGGTGAGGGTGAGGAACTGAGTGTTGATAGATTCAACAGGAGACTTTAGCTCAGATTCAAGCTTTGCTTGATTATTGGATACACACTGACCTTGAAAGGTATTGAACTTAACAGAAGTGGAAACAGAAATAACAAGTTCAGATAGACTTTCCAAAGCAGAAGCAATGTCTATTGGAGGCTCAGAGGTTTGAGAATTTACAGACTTGGGGGATTGAAAAAAATCATAAGCATCACTGTCATCAAAAGGATTGACAGTTGTATCAAGAGAAGGAATATCAAACAAGGTGTTGAGGAGAGATGGGGAGGCCATAAAATCAGGAGGAGTAACTGATGCATCAGGGGCCTGAGGCTCATTTGCTTCAGTTACAGTCGGGTTTAAGACTGTGTCTTCATTAGCATTAGGAATCTCGACTGAAGGAGGTTGAACTTTAGTTTCATTGATGAGGGAAAGTTGGGCATCACTCTCAGTTGGGTTTGAAACTGATAAATCATTTGCCCTGGTAGAATCCATAGTGTCAATGGGGATTGGTGACACATCAAGGGATTTGGGTGCAGTCTCATCTTCAGAGTGAGCTGAAGAGTCATCAACTTGTTGGACCTCCGAAACTAGGGGTATTGTAGTTTCATCATTGGTGATAGGCTGATCATCAGTATTAGCCGGTTTGTGGGCTGACTCATCATGTGCTTGGTCAACATCCATAGTGTCAGTTGGGTTTACTGATACATTAAGGGATAGAGGGGGAAGATCAGCAGAGACAGGAATGGGTGTTCCGTGTTCTGGTGGTACCTGAGTTGCAGTGGGTTTGCTGGCAGACTCAATGGTGGGTAAAGAAGAAGTCTCGGCTGACGGGTGTTTGTCAGTGTCCTGAACTTGTGAATGTAGAGGATGGACTTCAGGGATAGCTTGGTTTTGAGTTGTCTCTTCATCAGTCAGACTAGGTTTAGAGACTTTGGGTAAGGGAGAGCTTACCTGAACAACGGCTGTTGATGTGGATGAGTGAAGCTGAGTCTTGCGAAGAATCAGCAGGGTGTCGTCAGGCGAATCCTCACTGGAAGCATAGTGAGATATGATGGGACTAGAGGGCATGGTGGGTTTGTGGCGTTTAGAGAGTGATCTTAGCGGGTGAGTGGTAGTAGGTTGTTTAGAGGTGGATTTGGGTATTGCTGAAGGGTTAGTGGATGACTTAGATGTGGTGGATTGTAACTTCCTTTTCTTTGGCTTTGATGGAGAAGACTGAGGTATTTGAGGTTGAGGTTTGGAAGGGGCAGCTTCAGAAGATAGACCTGAATATGGTGGTGGAATAGCAGGAGAAGGCTTTAGTGGGACGATTGGAAGCATCGGAGCAGTCTGCGCTGGGTTGAAGGCAGATGAGGAGCCGGTCCATACTGAAGCCGGTAGGGAAGGAGATGGAAGTAGGACCGAAGCAGAGTTGTATGCTTCAGGTGTTAACAGCGAGTAGATAACCAATGAAACAAACCTTGGAAAAGGGATGTGTTGAGACCTAGTTCTTGATGTTAGTGAGACCACAAGACTCTCCATGATAAGTTCAGCGAAGTCAATGTTATGACCATGGATTATGGCATATGCCATCTTCAGAACAGCTTCATTGACTTGATCAAGACCACCAGTTTTGCTCGTCATACAGAAATTCAGATGAGCAATCACACAGTTCCACTCCTTTGGGAGACGAGTGCGAACCATAGAGTTACCTTTGACCTTGTGCTCATCAGCATATTGAAAAAAGGAGAAGAGCAGCTCCTTAGCATTAGCAATGAATGAGGTGAGTCCCGGCGAGGAAGATGAAGAACAGATGCAAGATACTTCGTGGTAAGTTCAGCAAACTTGCTACCAGAGAGCATACTGAAGTGAATACTTTGGCCGGAGGTTTTGGGCTTGATGACTTCAGCGGTCATCCAGAACTCACAGAGATGATCTTCAAACATTGGAACCTTTGCAGAAAGAGCAAAGTTCAATGGGCAGTTGCGAAGATAGAGCATTATTTGGTGAAGAGGTGAGGAAGATGAAGGGATGGCTAGGTCAGCGGCGAAGTTGTTGTCTTTGAAACAGATGGATTCCAGTGGGATTTTGGGGACAACATCAGAAGGAAGGGTTACCTTTGCAGAAGCAATTTTGGGATCCATTGATTCGAGCACAAGAGGTGATTTTGCTTTTGAACAAAAGAGATCGCCGGAGAATATGAGTTGCAGGTAAAGAACTTGGAGAGGCGATATTGGGTTTTAAAGGGGTTTAAACTGAATCAATCTTGGCGGTTGAGTAAATCTAGGATGAAAATAAGCGCGTGAAGCCGGAAATTACGCAAGGATAACTTTTGTGATGTCAAACAGTTATTGGGTAAACCAATTTACCCAGAGTTATCTTGGAACTACCTATACTTGAACAACACACCATTAGCAGGAAGATAAAAATTTCACAATACAAAGGAACAAAAATTATCCAAACTTTGCATTTGAAATTTTTTTCTTAACAAACAAAAGAAACGAAAGAGAAAAAAAATTAAAGAATAACACAATGCCAACAAGAATAATAGTCAAGCTTGGAAATTTCTAATACCATATCTGAACAAAAGATTACATGATGTTAATCATAAGTTACATGGACTACCAAAAGAAAAATTACATCATGTTTATGATAACACAAAGATTTGAGATGAAACTTCCATCCCAATCCCTTCATCAGGGATGCGTACTGTGATGACATAGCATACTGGGAAGAAACCGAAGGTAATTGTGAATTCCATGAGTTGTTGAGAAAGTGAAGGATTTTCTTTGAATCGGATTTTGATTTGCAGAAGATGAAAAAGGAAAGAAAATCTTTGGTTGGTTATAAATAAATTTACTCATGATTACGCTTCAAAGATGATTTGACAGTCAGAGAGAGGCAGGGTAAAAGTAATTATTCAAGCTTAGCTATTAGGGTGGCTGGCATTACATGTGATAAGAAAGAATGAACAGTAACAATCAAACTTACCTAAAATAGCTATATTGTGGAAGGATTTAGCATTCCTATTCCTGCAATCAGCTGATTAAACCGGTGTTCATCTAAGGCTTTTGTGAAGATGTCAGCCAGCTGATGTTCAGTGGAGATGAACCGAAGCTCAATTTCGTTTTTGGCTATGTGATCACGAATAAAGTGATGGCGAACATCGATGTGCTTTGTACGAGAATGAAGTACATGATTATTGGAGATGGCAATAGCACTTGTGTTATCACAATAGATGGGAGTTCGCTGAAAGGAGATGCCATAGTCAGCAAGCTGATGTTGCATCCATAAAACTTGTGCGCAACAACTCCCAGCTGAAATGTATTCAGCTTCAGTGGTGGATAGAGAAATGGAGTTCTGCTTCTTGCTTTGCCAACTCACTAGTTTTCCACCCAGTAACTGACACCCACCGGTAGTACTCTTCCTATCAATCTGACATCAGGCATAGTCTGAATCTGAAAAACCAATTAATTCGAAGCCGGAGTCTCTGGAGTACCATAGCCCAAGTTCAGGAGAACCTTTCAGGTATTTGAAAATACGTCTGACAGCCTTCAGATGTAATTCTTTTGGGTTCGTCTGAAATCTTGCACATAGACATGTGGAGAACATTATATCAGGGCGACTGGTTATCAGATAAAGTAAGGATCCTATCATTCCTCTGAAGGTAGGAAGATCAACTGATTTCCCATTCGGATCAGCAGTAAGCTTGGTTTTTGGAACAATGGGAGTCTTCATTGGGTAAGAGTCTGAAAAGTTGAATTTCTTGAGTAAGTCTTTGACGTACTTCCCTTGATTAATAAAGATGTCTTGGTCAGATTGCTTTACTTGAAGCCTAAGGAAGAAGTTCAGTTCTCCCATCATGCTCATTTTGAACTTTTCTGACATTATTTTCTCAAATTTCTTGCATAAGCGATTGTCAGTAGAGCCAAATATAATATCATCAACATAAGTCTGAACTAGAATGAGTTCACCTTTTTCTCTACACTGAAATAGAGTTTTATCGATGTTCCCTCTCTGAAATCCATTTTTCAGAAGATTAGTGGACAAAGTATCATACCAGGCACGTGGAGCCTGTTTCAGTCCATAAAGGGCTTTGTCGAGCTTATAAACGTGGTGTGGAAACTTGGGATTTTTGAATCCAGGGGGTTGCTGAACAAATACTTCTTCTTGGAGTTCCCCATTCAGAAAGGCGCTTTTGACATCCATCTGAAAGACCTTGAATCCCTTGAAGGCAACAAAGGCTAAGAACATACGTATTGCCTCCAAACGAGCAACAGGAGCAAATGTTTCATCACAATCTATACCTTCCTCTTGACAGTAGCCTTTTGCAACTAGTCTAGCTTTATTTCTCACAACCGACCCGGTTTCATCACGTTTGTTCCTAAAGACCCATTTTGTGCCAATAATAGACTTGTCTTCAGGTGGGTCAATCAGCGTCCACACTTTGTTCCTTTCAAACTCATTAAGCTCGTCTTGCATAGCGACTACCCAGTTAGGATCCTTCAGAGCTTCATCGACTTTCTTTGGCTCGACTTGCGATATAAATTCAGAGAACATGCAGAAAGCAGACGTGGTTGCATTTCGGGTTTGCACACCAGTGTTTGGATCACCAATTACATTAGTGATGGGATGAGCTCGAGTCCATTTTGTGACCCGTTGTGGTTGATCCTGTTGTTCATTAGCAGAGGGATTATTTGTTTCCAAGAGATCTTCAGTGACCTGATTCACATTAATAGAAACAATATCATTGTCAGTATTTACCTCCTAAGAGTAGTCATCCAAATCATCATTAAATGACTCTTGTAGAAGAGCATCAAATTCATCAGACACAATTTGATCATTATGATTGGAGGTTGACTCTGCATTGAATTCATCAAAGGTAGCATTTATTGTTTCAACCACAGAGTTCTTTTTGGGAAGAAAAACTCGATATGCTTTAGAGATATCAGAATAGACTAAGAACACTCATTATTCTCCTTTAGGATCAAACTTGCTTTTCTGATATTTGGTGTTCAGGATGAAGCATGTACTTCCAAAGACTTTGAAGTATCCGACATTGGGTGACTTCAGATAGAGTAACTCGTAGGGAGTTTTGTTGTGGCGCTTTACAATGATAGACCTGTTTTGTGTATAGCACGCGGCATTTACAGCTTCAGCCCAGAAATGGCCTTTCAGAGATGCTTCAGCTAGCATCGTTCTAGCTGCTTCTATCAGAGTCCTGTTCCTTCTTTCAGCAACCCCATTTTGTTAAGGGGTATATGGAGCTGAGAAGTTTTGGATGATGCCATTTTCATCACAAAAATCTTGGAGGGTAGAGTTTCTGAACTCTGTCCCATGATCACTGCGAAGCTGTTTTATATGTGTGTCAAACTATCTTTGAACACGACGAATGAAGCTCATCAGAACTTCAGCAGTGTCACTTTTGTTACGCAAGAAGAATACCCATGTAAACCTGGTGTATTCATCAATTACAACCAGAGTATACTTCTTACCTCCCATGCTTGGAGAACTGATAGGACCAGAGAGATCCATATGTAAGAGATGAAATGCGGAGTTAACTTGGTTGCAATGTTTTGATTTAAAGACTGATTTCTTTTGCTTTCTCTTCTCACATGCATGACACAACTTGTCTTTCTGAAACCGAACTGACGGTAGACCTCTGGTAAGCTTAAGCTTAGAGAGTTTGCTGATATTTTTGAAGTTGAGATGAGAAAGCCTTTTGTGCCATAACCAGTTAACTTTTGAATCAGCTTCTGAAAAGAAGCAAACATCTTTTTCAGAGGTAGCAGAGTTGAAATCAACAACATACATGTTACCCTGCCTTTTCGCTTGTAAGACCTCTTTTCCTTTCTTGTTAAGGATTGAACCTTTGGTCTTCTTAAAATGTACTCCATAATCTGCATCACACAACTGACTGATGCTGATCAGGTTGTGTTCAAGTCCTGACACATGGGCAACATTCTTGATGTTGACTGAACCTTGGTTGAGATAACCATAGCCATCAGTTTTGCCACATTTTCCTCCACCAAAAGTGACCTTGGGGCCATTAGCTTCTTGAACCCCATTCAGTAGGGACTTACATCCAGTCATGTGTCTTGAGCATCCACTGTCAAGGTACCAAGTGTTGTCATGCTGACCGCCCTACACAGATAATCAAAGAGATTAGTTCATTTGAAGAGCCCAAACTTTACTGGGCTCCAAGACACACTTCTCAGAAGAGCAACTCGAGATCTTGTTTTCATTAGAACACGAAGTAGCTTCATGACCTCTTGCTCCACATTTGTAACATTTACGAGTGGATTTAGAATTCTTTGCCTTAATCTTTTTATTTTTCTTCTCTTTTTCACCGATTAATTTTAAAACTCTGAAAAGAGAATCCTTAACTTCTTTGAGTTTGGATACGGGCAAAGCAAAAGTTTCATCATCATTTTTGATTTTGAATGATTTTGAATTTTCAGCTTTGGATGGTAAGATTTCAACTGATGATTCTTCAGTTGATGAAACCATGGGAAGAATAATGTCATATAAGACACTGGCTTCAGGAAGAAAGCTTGAGTTGGATGACTCAGCTATTTTGAATTCAGAAGATATTTCATCAACTGAATTAATACAGGTTTCAGTCATGATTATAGGTTGGGCTTCAGTTGGGGTTACAGGTATAACTTTAGGATGGGTTATGGTAGGACTTGATGTAATGGGTATTTCAGTGATTGGTTCAGTAGTTTCATTGGCAGGAGTATCATACTCAGTAGGAAGTTGAAGATTTCTAATTTCAGAATGTGTTCATTCAGAAAAGCTTGGATTAATAACTTCAGATTTTGTAAATCTCTTTTCGAGCAGATTTTGATTTCCAATGTCATTAATACTTATGTCATTAAAAATCATTTCATCGACATTTTTACACTTTTTGCTGAAATCATCAGCTTGTTTAATGTGTCCTATGCCCACTCTTTCTCTTTGAATAACCATCTGATGATTGATACTCTCAAATGCTAGTTTATTTGGACTCAACCAAAGAACAATAATCGACTGACGATCTTTCACTTTTTCGTTAGAGTCTTGCAAATCTATTTTCACATTTTTGAGTTCATTTGTTAAAAATTCGAGATGATTCTTTAATGCATAAGACTCTTGAAGAAATTGCTCATTTTCTTTTTCGATAAAATTTATATCAGAGGTGAGCTTGGTGATAGTTTGTTTAGATTTATTTTAATTGTTATGTGCAATTGTCAGATCGGAACACAAATAAGCAAACATATCATCCTTCTCATTCATTGAATAATTTTTCAAATTTGATACCTTATACATCATCGTGGGGTTCCATCCTTCAGCTGAGCTGAGTTTTTCAGCTTCAGCCAGATCTTTGTTGAACTTGCTTTCAGTGGCCACCAAGCACATTTCAGGATGTGCAGTTCCACAGATTTCTTCAGCCACCAGACATTTACCCCTGACTTCATATTCTTCTTCTTCATCTGATGAAGATTCAGAATCAGTCCAGTCCAGTCCACTGTTGGGGTTTGTTCGGTTTTTAAAAATATATTTTAGCAATGGAAGCATGAACAACCATAAGCTGTTTAGAACTACAACCTTTGTAGCGTGAGTAAACCGTTGGTGAAGTGGTTGATCTATGAGAAGCCAAGAGAAGACTTCCTCCAAGGTATCCACAAATCAATGAGTCCAACACCTCCAAGATGCTAGTCTATCCAATTCTTGATATTCAAGAATGCAAGCAACAACCTTTGTTCTTCTTCTTGAACTAGATGTATGTATTTTGAGTATGTGTTTATGTATCACCTTTGCTAACTTGAAGAACACCAATACTAGAGAGTAAGGATGTTTTTCAAGTTTAAAACACTTAGAACAATTCTAAGAATACAAAGAAAGGTGATAGCATGCAAGTATGTTACAAAAGGGACCATGCATGTAATTATAAAAGTCAAGAAGCAAAGCAAGAGAGGGAGGACCCCCTCCCTTGCATTATGGACGAAAATTAGAGAGGGGAGGGTCCCCTCTTGCCTCTTGCTTCCTTACTTGTCCCATACATGCATGTCTTGGTTAAGTCTTATGCAAGAATACACCATATGGCCCCTTTCTTGCTCATTGTGAGAATTTCTAGCTATTAATCTTTTAAATATATAAAAGATATACTAGATATGTCATACTATGTATAAAATACATCTACATGTATGTTATATACATACTTGATTGTTACTAGTAACTCTTTACTTGTAACAAGGATATACATACATTTATATAATTGTTACTAGTAACAATTTACATGTAACAAATATATATTTATACACACACATATATATATATATATATTCATACATATATATAAAATCATATGTTTATATTTATGTATTTGATATGCATTACCTTATATCAATATATAAGAGTGATATTATTATTTCACATAAATAATAATATGCAACAATGCATATATACTTATATATATATAATGAGTTGGAAACATATTTAAATCATATTCAAATATGTAATTGGTGTCCATTGATTGTAAATGTGTGACCCTATGGGTTTATTTATTATCAGTAATATCGTATTAATTTGTGTCTTGTGCACATAGAACCAACAATCTCCCACTTGCACAAGTTACAACTTAAGCCGATATAGACAATGGTAAGAACGTCTAGCAACATCCCATTGCCCCTAATAATAAATAAAGTGTGTTGATCAACACTTTCACCAACGAAATTAACTCACTAGCTACAAATCGTTGTTATAGGTAAGTCATCAATTATCCCTTTGTTTTAACATCTCGTTGAACATGAGACATGGATCGTCATCAATTCTCATATAATGTTCAACTTGTTTTAGGGCCCAGAGATATTATACTCCCAATTAAATGAGAGAAACAAATTCCATCTTGACCACATACGTCTCTTATAAGACTCATATCATACCTAATAATGGCCTTTATAACTACCCGGATAAAGATAGCGTTTAACCACATTAAAGCATGATACTCCTCATACTCGAGTCCCAATATGTGTCTCAGGTCTAAGGATACAAAGATACCACCTTTTTCTCAAGATTTACTTATGACACTGATCCATGAAGCGATCTTAAGAGCGGGTCATGTCCAATGTTCGTTCCCTAACAAACATTAGTGAATTTGGCTGCAAACCCTTTTGCCTACTTTCATTACGAATGAAAGTCAACCAACCGATTCACATTAGTCTTAATTCATAACTATTCCCATAGTTATAACCGACTATGGACGTTTTTAGAATAAATAATTATTCATGGATTTAAACATGCTAATAAAGAACACAATAAATATTAATGAAGTGATCATATCCCATATATCATTCAGATAAAATAGATATTGTCATAATGTTCCAAAATATCCAAATACTAAATTACAATTCAAATCCAATCCCTTGCAAAGCAAAGACCTATTGCCCTAGTATGAGACTCATGCTTAGTCGAGGCAAGAGGTTTCGTAAAAGGATCTGCAAGATTCTGATCTGTATGAACTTTGCGAATACACACATCTCCTCTATCCACTATATCCCGTATGTAGTGGAAACGCATGAGGATGTGTTTGGTTCCGTGATGTGATCTAGGTTCTTTTGCCTGGGCAATAGCACCTTCATTATCACAAAATATCTCTATGGGGTCTTGAATGCTTGTTACTATCCCAAGGTCAGCAATGAACTTCTTCATCCATGCAGCTTCTTGTCCAGCCTCAGAAGCAGCAATGTATTCAGACTCCGTAGTGGATTGTGCAACTACACTTTGCTTAGAACTTTTCCAAGCAACCGCGCCTCCATTCATAATGAAGACATAGCCTGATTGTGATCGAGAATCATCTCGATCCGTTTGGAAACTAGCATCTGTGTAACACTTTACACAAAGATCTTCTTCCAAACCCCCATAGATCAAGAACATGTCTTTGGTTCTTCTCAAGTATTTTAAAATGTTCTTGACTGCCATCCAATGGCTATCTCCTGGGTTTTGCTGGTATTTGCTCGTCATGCTCAAAGCATACGAGACATCTGGCCTAGTGCATAGCATGGCATACATGATGGATCCAATTGTAGAAGCATATGGGATCTCACTCATTCTATCTAGCTTTTCTCTTGTGCTAGGGCTTTGAGCTTTACTCAAAACCGTGCCTTGTGCCATTGGCAAAAATCCTCTCTTAGAATTCTCCATCTTGAATCGTTTCAAGATCTTGTCAATATATGCACTTTAACTTAGGCCAATAAGACGCCTAGATCTATCCCTATAGATCTTTAATTCAAGAATGTAGGCGGCTTCTCCCAAGTCTTTCATTGAGAAACACTTCCCAAGCCAAGACTTGATGTCTTGCAAGGTCGGGATGTCGTTTCCAATGAGTAGTATGTCATCAACATACAAGACAAGGAATGCTACTGCGCTCCCACTAGTTTTCTTATAAACACACTGTTCATCTTCTGATTTGATAAAACCAAACTCTTTGATTTTCTCATCAAATCGAAGATTCCAACTTCGAGATGCTTGCTTTAGTCCATAGATGGATCTTTTAAGCTTGCACACCTTGTTAGGATACTTAGGATCTACAAAACCTTCGGGCTGAACCATATAGACATCTTCACTTAAGTGTCCATTTAGAAAAGCCGTTTTGACATCCATTTGCCATATCTCATAGTCATAATATGCAGCTATGGCAATAAGTATTCTAATAGATTTAATCATGGCTACCGGAGAGAAAGTTTCATCATAGTCAATACCATGAGTTTGAGTGAAACCTTTCGCCACTAGCCTTGCCTTAAATGTGTGTACATTTCCATCCATGTCTGTCTTCTTCTTGAAGACCCACTTGCTCCCTACAGTCTTACTATTGGGAGGAAGATCAACCAAGTCCCATACTTGATTTTCATACATGGACTGCATCTCAGTGTTCATGGCATCAAGTCATTTATCCGGAGACATGGTAGCAAGCATGAGGCACGAAACTTCGACCGAGTCATTGGAATGCTTCACCCAAGCATCCCTAACGGCTTTGGCCGCAGTCAATGGAGGTTCCTCAGGGACGGGATCCTCAAGTACGTACAATTTCTTTTCGTGCTTAAGAACGATTCTCAAGTTACGATACCAGTCTAAGAAATTTGTACAATTGAGTTTTTCTTTCTCTAAGATTGAACGAAGAGATAAGTTGTTAACGGGCGTAGTTGAGTTAGGGGCCATCTACAAAATCAAAGTTCAATTTAGTATTTTCGATATTTAATCCTTTAATAATTAATACCCTTTAGAATTATAAAATTCTTTATTTTTTAAAGGCTAGGATCCAAGTTGAACTTAAGCTTGAATGTTTGGCTAATGCTCTCTCCATCAAGTTAAAACAACAAGGTAGGTAACGTTTACCAATTACATCTCGTATGTAATTCCTAGATCTTTATGGGATCCTAGACAACGATTGTCAATTTTGGCATGTTTGATCCCATCTATGCCTCGGGCTTCCTTACGTTTGGCTAATGCTCTCTCCGTAATAAGATTCCGATTAAGTCGTCCTATTTCAAGACGGTGAATTTCCGGCCCAAGACGTTCATGGAATTCGCGGAAAAACACCTCGGTTGTTACAAAAACAATCCACGCGTTTGGCTAATGCTCTCTCCACGTGAGTGTCGTTGCAACAAGCGAGTGTCTTAAAATGGGATGGCATAGACTTACGTTTTGAAAAAAGAGCTTTTACCGTTTTGTATATTTATTAAATAAAACAAAACGAGTCGTGTGACTAGTATTGCATGCATACAATAATAAGTCCACGTTTTGATAAAATCATATTATATATATATATATATATATATATTGGTCTTGAGTATTCTTAAAATCCATATTTTACGAACTCTCAATGTGACATTCGGCAACAAATTTCCCAGGTTAGCCATTAGAAATTCTAATTTTAAGCCTAGTATGAATAAAAATAGTATTTATGATTTAAATACATCCACAATAATATTAGATTTCATAGAAATCCCGCCTATATGGTTAAAACCTTCCCGAGCTCGAAAAATCGAATTAATAAAAGTCAAGAATTACAAATCATGTACAATAATAAAAGTAATATCAATAAAAATAATTAAATACATCATAATAAATATAACTAAGTTAAAATATAAAACATATATATAAACTCATAAAAGTAATGAAAACTTTGTAATTAAAAGATTTAAACAAAATCACCAATTATACAAAATTTATTTATATAAATTACACATAATTATTCAAACCCCCCGCCCCTTGAGGCCGGCCACCCTACCCCCCCCCCCCCCCCTCATAATTCTCTTGCCTCCTTCTCTTCCTAAGAAACCACCCCTTGATCTCCCCCATGTCCTATATAATCCCCCTTCCTCTCTTCATCATTTCCTTTACCACCACACTTAATCTCTTCTCTTTTCTCTCTTCTTTCACCACCAAAAATCTCCCAAGAACAACAAGAATTGTTCATCTTGTGAAGATCCAAAACCAAACCAAAGGCAAGAGTTGGTAAGATGATCACAAAACACTCATATCTACTCTTCTACTTTACTTCTTTCTTCTTTCTTTTATTTATTTTCTTTGTTTTTCATCTTATTTCCTTTATATATATACATATATATATATATATCATGTAAATATAAACATCTTACCAATGTTGTAAGGAGCACATGAAATGTGCATCATCCTACCATTGTTGTATGGAACTTAATCAACTAAAAATCAAGGAAATAAGACTTTGATCATGCATGTGTTTCATCTTAACAAATGTTGTAAGGAACACATAAAATGTGTATAATCCTACCATTGTTGTAAGAACACATGGATTATCAAAGCTTATACTCATACAATATGATTATTCATGAATATAAACATGTTATATTAAAGTTATGACCCATAAACAAAAAGAATAACAATCTGGCAGATTCTGATGCTAGAACTCCCCATTTATTTTTGTTATATCTGGAGTTCTAGGTATCAAAATCAGTTGATTATTTTTTCTAATCTTAGTTTAAAGTGTTGACTTTCATTTAAAACTTGATTCACTAATTTTCATCAACGTTTGATCCTTCAAACATATTTAAAAAGACACATATGTTGAATCTGGAAATCTGACAGATTTAGAAGGGTACACTTTAAACGCGTGTAACTTACTCATTATTGAGTAAAAATACGTCTAGTTTTTTTTAAAAGTTTCAACCTTGAACCGTGGTTAATTACCATTTTGAATCATGTAAAAAAGAGGTCGTATGGGCCCTACACAGACGTTTTAGTAACAACATGTCATCCAGACACTGATCAGTGGACATCTTATACACTTTTAATTATTAAAAATATTAAACATCGATTATAAATTCCTATATTTTTACTGGACATTCTAGAAACATGTATTAATATTATATTAAAATATCAAGCCTTTATATGACTCCTAAAATACAGTTTTTAATTTTTAAAGTTCAACTTAAAGAACTGAAAAATCCAGTGAACACTTATGATTTATGGAAAATTAGAGACAACCTTTAACTATTTAATAAATAAGTTAACAATAAATATATAATACAAAATAATAAATAAAATAAGTCTAATAGAGCTACATACCTCTTATATTAGGAAAGTAGCTTCGGTAGGAACAAGAAATCCTTACGAGTGAACACATTTGCATACCGAGTTAGTATCATAGCCCCTTTTTACCGTATTTCATATTATTTTTGGGGTGAAAGCATGTGTATATATTTCATGAAAATTTTATTGCCTATCTTCTTATTTATTTTTAATATTATTTGGAGCACTTATGGTATTATTCTTTGATGTGCTTGGGTTATCGTTGTAAGGCCCTTTCGTTGGACATTATCCCTTAACTCTGCTAGTGAGGCGATGGTATTTGTAAGTAGCGCTATTTGAAGATTCCGACGTCTCCCATTTATGGTTGACGAACTATAGATGTACTTTACCACTACTAACGTCATTTAATATAGGCGTTAGGTTTATCATGGGCAATTGGTTGTCGGCTAGGTTGGATAATGGCTCAAGCAACAATCATCATAGTATATTACTATCATGTGCAACGTATTGGGCAATATAATACATCTTCTATCATTCGTGCATACTTTTATTTTATTCCAAAAACCTCCATGAATTATTTAAACTTTTCTCATTTAAAAGTTATTTTGTGCATATATTAAGAAAACCTATGAACTCACCAACTCTAGTAGTTGACCGTTTCTTTCTTTTACCCGTGCTTTCAGGTGATCGTCGTTAGATACCTTATGCATAGAAGCATGATGTGTGGCATATTCATCTTCATCGTCACATTTTATAAAAACAATATCTATTTTATTTTCGCATCGTACTAGACAATGTCATTTAATTATTATTCGGTTGTGTAACTTTTATTTATGTTTTGCCTGAACTATTTATTTTGTTAAGTTAATTTAATGGTTATTGTCTATATACCTTGTGCGATGATATCTTGTACTGTGACACCTCGTGTTTCCGCTTTAGCGGGGTGTGACAGATTTGGTATCAGAGCCTAAGGTTATAGAGAATGTTGTTTTCCTTATGGGGGGAAAACACCAACTATAACCAAAGGTTTATAAAAATGATTTTCAAAATAATTTTGTTTAAAATGCATCAAGTGTATTGATAATATAATTAAGCTAAATACTACATTGTTATACCTCAATTGGACAAAGCTTGATCACCTATGTCTAATTTAGCTATGTACGATATGACACTTAGGTTAGTTATAATAAAAATATACTTAGAAACAAAATTTTATTTATTTTCTTTCTAGATCATGATCATTGTGTGTGTGCATGAGCATAACATTCATATATAGACAATTTAAGTTATGAATTTAGTGAATAAGTCTATTCAAACCTTGTAGATCATGTCAAGCGAAAGTGAACCTACCGAGAACGGCCAAAGATCTTCCACCGATAGTAACCAATCCCCGCAATACCAGCTACCTGAAGGGTTCTTAGAACCCCTACGTAGACCCGTAAGAATCTTTGACATTCCCTCCTCCGAACCAAACCAAAACCCAAACCCCGGAACAACCGGGCCTCGGGTTAGGCAAACTGCCCGAAAGAGGTTGGCCATTCCAGTACGAGCAACCGTAGCACCACCCCAGCCTACCGTGGGGGAACCTTCCCGGCAGGTGAACGAGCCGGTAAGAACCCCCGTCCTCACGGGAATCCCGATGATGCCTTCATCTGGGATGACCGACGAGGAAAAGAGGAGATTCCACCACATGTCTCTGGAGCTATATAACATGAGAGGCATGTTAGATTACCAAACCTACAGGGTTAGTTCGTGCTTAGACATGGCGGACCTTAACCACAATCACGCAATGCAAGCCTTAGAGGCGGCTCAAGAAGCCCGAAGACTAATTAGGCTAGTGCATACATGCCTAGTTTCAGGGGTTGTGTTGATGATGTTAGTGGGACTAGTTTACATTGGATTTGGGCGCTAGATGGGTTGGAGTGGATTGACTTTGGGTTTTAATGTCTTTTTTTTTTCTTTTGTTGATTATGAACTAAAATATCCTATGTTGCTTTGAAGGATGCATGATTGTATGGCTATTATTAACTCTCTATTAATATATATGGCATCTTTTAAAGAGCCGATTTTGGTAATTAGTTTGTGCCAAGTGAATGATTGATTATTTAATTAAATATCGTACTATTAGTCATATTTAATGCCATGAATGAATTAAACACGTTACACGTAGAGTAGTATGATAAAACCAATTAGATTGAGTAACTAAAAATCGTCGTGTGATTATGCTCTAGAATGATGCCTCCACGAAGAGCAAACCCCGAGTTAGACCAACTTGTCATGGAACAAGTGATTGCAACATTACCCAACATAGTTAGCCAAGTTGCTGCTGGGCTTCAAACAAATCAAGGAGCACCAATCCCAACCCAAGATTGCAACTACAAAACCTTTAGGGCTTGCAACCCTAAAGAATTCTTTGGAACGGAAGGAGGCGTGGGTCTACTAAACTGGATTGAAAGCACGGAATCAGTCCTTAGCATCAGTAAATGTACGAAAGCAAACAAGGTGGAGTTTGCAGCATGTCTTCTGCAAGGGCGAGCCCTATCGTGGTGGAACATCCAAGTGCAAACGCTTGGAAGAAATGCTGCACACCAACTCACCTGGGATGCATTCCTCAGGCTATTAAGGGACGAATTTTGCTCGAAGAGTGAAATTCAAAAGCTAGAAGCCGAGCTGTGGAATCATGAAATCATCGGGGGCGACATCAACTCCTATAGCACCCGATTTCATGATTTGGCCAAGATAGTGCCGCACTTGGTGACCCTGGAAGAAAACCGTATCGATAGATACATTTGGGGTCTAGCCCCTGAGATCCAGGCAAATGTCACGGCTGCAAACCCCAAAACCATCCAAAGTGCGGTAAATCTAGCTACAAGACTTACCCACAATGCCATCCGTTCGGGATCGCTTGGGAGCGACAAGGACAAGGGTAAGAGGAAGCTTGAGGAGGTGCCAAGGAAGCCACCTGGTGGAGAAGCTGCCAGGACTCACAAAAGGGCTAGAAACTTCGGAGCTCAGACGCAAGCAGCCGATAAATGATGGAGATCCTACCCCAAATGTGACAAGTGCCACAAACACCACGAAGGGAAGTGCATGGTGTGCTTTAGGTGTAAGCGGCTAGGACACCTCAGCAAAACTTGCCGAGTAAAGCCATGCTTTAAGTGCGGAAGTCTGGAGCACCATGGCACCGTCTGCTCGCAGCCAACTCAAGGGTCTAATTATAATCAAGCACATCCTGCAAGCCAAGGTAACCAAGGAAATCAAGCATGAGGCAGGGTGTTTGAGATTGGAGCAAATGAAGCTAGACAAAACCCCGATGTCGTTACAGGTACGTTTCCTCTAAACGGTTATTATGCATCAGTACTATTTGATTCAGGGGCCGATAAAATCTTCATATCATTAAGATTTAAGTTAAGGCTAAATCTAAAAACCATAGAAATGAAAGAGCCTTACACCATTGAATTTGCTAATGGTCAGAAAACTAGCGTTAAGGACATAATCCCTGGTTGTACCTTGGGCTTGGCCGATAAAACATATACCATAGATTTAATCCCACTTGAAATCGGAAGTTTCGACATAGTTGTTGGGATGGATTGGATTTCTAGCCATCGAGCGGAAATCTATTGCTTCGAAAAGATCGTCCGAATTCCGACTCCTGATGGTGAGACACTTAATATGTATGGAGAAAAATCCGGAAGGGATTTCAAGATAATCTCATCCATCAAGATGAGAAAATGCTTAAGGAAAGGAAACGAGGCATTCCTAGCACATATAACCAATAAGAAAACCTGTGAGAAAAACATTCAAGAAATTCCCGTCGTACGAGACTTCCTTGAAGTATTTCCAGAAGATTTGCCAGGATTACTCCCGAATCGGCAAGTCGAATTCCATGTCGATCTAGTCCCTGGAGTAGCTTCCGTGGCGAAAGCACCATATCGACTCGCCCCATCAGAAATGCAAGAGCTGTCGGCACAATTACAAGAACTACTCGACAAAGGTTTCATTCAACCAAGTTCATCTCCTTGGGGAGCCCTAGTTCTCTTCGTCAAAAAGAAGGACGGGTCGCTACGAATGTGTATCGACTTTCGGGAACTCAAAAAGTTAACTATCAAGAACCGATACCCTCTCCCTCGAATCGATGATCTGTTCGACCAACTTGAAGGTGCCAAATATTTTTCAAAAATCGATCTTCGCTCGGGATATCACCAATTGAGAGTTCACGAAGAAGACGTCCCTAAGACCGCCTTTAGAAACCGCTATGGACATTATGAGTTCTTAGTTATTCCTTTTGGGTTGGGGTTTGTTCGGTTTTTCAAAATATATTTTAGCAACGGAAGCATGAACAACAATTTTAAACTTTTAAAACTCCCCACCAATGATCCATATGCAAGCCTTAAGAAACAAAACAACCATAGGGTGTTTAGAACTACAACCTTTGTAGCGTGAGTAAACCGTTGATGAAGTGGTTGATCTATGAGAAGCCAAGAGAAGACTTCCTCCAAGGTATCCACAAATCAATGAGTCCAAAACCTCCAAGATGCTAGTCTCTCCAACCCTTGAAATTCAAGCAAGCAAGCAACAACCTCTTGTTCTTCTTCTTGAACTTACTATGTATGTATATGAGTATGTATTCTAGTACCACACTTTGCTCACTTGAAGAACACCAATACTATAAAGCAAGGATGTTTTCAAGTATGAAAACACTTAGAACTTTTCTAAGTACACAAGGAAAGGTGGTAGCATAAAACTTGTAACACAAAACCATGCATGGAGACTTAAAAGCACCAAGAAACAAAATCCAAGAGGGAGGCCCCTCCCCAAGGCCATTTTCGGCCGAAAAATGGTGAAGGGGGGAGGGCCCCTCTTTCCTTTGCTTCTTCACTTGGTGTACATGTCCATGCCTTGGTCAATTCCAATCAAGAAGCAATACATGGCCCCTTTGAAGGATTAATGTGTGAATTTCTAGTTTTCTTTCAATTTATATAAAAGAGTATACTAGATATGTCATACTAAGTATAAAATACATCTACATGTATTTTATATACATACTTGATTGTTACTAGTAACTCTTTACTTGTAACAAAGATATACATACATTTATATAATTGTTACTAGTAACAATTTACTTGTAACAAATATACATTTATACATATATATATATATACATATATAAAATCATATGTTTATATTTATGTATTTCATATGCATTATCTTATATTAATATATAAGAGTGATATTATTATTTCACATAAATAATAATATGCAACAATGCATATATATACTTATATATATAATGAGTTGGAAACATATTTAAATCATATTCAAATATGTAATTGGTGTCCATTGATTGTAAATGTGTGACCCTATGGGTTTATTTATTATCAGTAATATCGTATTAATTTGTGTCTTGTGCACATAGAACCAACAATCTCCCACTTGCACAAGTTACAACTTAAGCCGATATAGACAATGGTAAGAACGTCTAGCAACATCCCATTGCCCCTAATAATAAATAAAGTGTGTTGATCAACACTTTCACCAACGAAGTTAACTCACTAGCTACAAATCGTTGTTATAGGTAAGTCATCAATTATCCCTTTGTTTTAACATCTCGTTGAACATGAGACATGGATCGTCATCAATTCTCATATAATGTTCAACTTATTTTAGGGCCCAGAGATATTATACTCCCAATTAAATGAGAGAAACAAATTCCATCTTGACCACATACGTCTCTTATAAGACTCAAATCATACCTAATAATGGCCTTTATAACTACCCGGTTAAAGATAGCGTTTAACCACATTAAAGCATGATACTCCTCATACTCGAGTCCCAATATGTGTCTCAAGTCTAAGGATACAAAGATACCACATTTTTCTCAAGATTTACTTATGACACTGATCCATGAAGCGATCTTAAGAGCGGGTCATGTCCAATGTTTGTTCCCTAACAAACATTAGTGAATTTGGCTACAAACCCTTTTGCCTACTTTCATCACGAATGAAAGTCAACCAACTTATTCACATTAGTCTTAATTCATAACTATTCCCATAGTTATAACCGACTATGGACGTTTTAGAATAAAGAATTATTCATGGATTTAAACATGCTAATAAAGAACACAATATATATTAATGAAGTGATCATATCCCATACATCATTCAGATAAAATAGATATTGTCATAATGTTCCAAAATATCCAAATACTAAATTACAATTGAAATCCAATCCCTTGCAAAGCGAAGACCTATTGCCCTAGTATGAGACTCATGCTTAGTCGAGTCAAGAGGTTTCGTAAAAGGATCTGCAAGATTCTGATCTGTATGAACTTTGCGAATACACACATCTCCTCTATCCACTATATCCCGTATATAGTGGAAACGCCTGAGGATGTGTTTGGTGCTGTGATGTGATCTAGGTTCTTTTGCCTGGGCAATAGCACCTTCATTATCACAAAATATTTCTATGGGGTCTTGAATGCTTGTTACTACCCCAAGGTCAGCAATGAACTTCTTCATCCATGCAGCTTCTTGTCCAGCCTCAGAAGCAGTAATGTATTCAGATTCTATAGTGGATTATGCAACTACACTTTGCTTAGAACTTTTCCAAGCAACCGCGCCTCCATTCATAACGAAGACATAGCCCGATTGTGATCGAGAATCATCTCGATCCGTTTGGAAACTAGCATCCGTGTAACACTTTACACAAAGATCTTCTTCCAAACCCCCATAGATCAAGAACATGTCTTTGGTTCTTCTCAAGTATTTTAAAATGTTCTTGACTGCCATCCAATGGCTATCTCCTGGGTTTTGCTGGTATCTGCTCGTCATGCTCAAAGCATACGAGACATCTGGCCTAGTGCATAGCATGGCATACATGATGGATCCAATTGCAGAAGCATATGGGATCTCACTCATTCTATCTAGCTCTTCTCTTGTGCTAGGGCTTTGAGCTTTACTCAAAACCGTGCCTAGTGCCATTGGCAAGAATCCTCTCTTAGAATTCTCCATCTTGAATCGTTTCAAGATTTTGTCAATATATGCACTTTGACTTAGGCCAATAAGACGCCTAGATCTATCCCTATAGATCTTTATTCCAAGAATGTAGGCGGCTTCTCCTAAGTCTTTCATTGAGAAACACTTCCCAAGCCAAGACTTGATGTCTTGCAAGGTCGGGATGTCGTTTCCAATGAGTAGTATGTCATCAACATACAAGACAAGGAATGCTACTGCGCTCCCACTAGTTTTCTTGTAAACACACGGTTCATCTTCCGATTTGATAAAACCAAACTCTTTGATTTTCTCATCAAATCGAAGATTCCAACTTCGAGATGCTTGCTTTAGTCCATAGATGGATCTTTTAAGCTTGCACACCTTATTAGGATATTTAGGATCTACAAAACCTTCAGGCTGAACCATATAGACATCTTCACTTAAGTGTCCATTTAGAAAAGCCGTTTTGACATCCATTTGCCATATCTCATAGTCATAATATGCAGCTATGGCAATAAGTATTCTAATAGATTTAATCATGGCTACCGGAGAGAAAGTTTCATCATAGTCAATACCATGAGTTTGAGTGAAACCTTTCGCCACTAGCCTTGCCTTAAATGTGTGTACATTTCCATCCATGTCTGTCTTCTTCTTGAAGACCCACTTGCTCCCTACAGTCTTACTATTGGGAGGAAGATCAACCAAGTCCCATACTTGATTTTCATACATGGACTGCATCTTAGTGTTCATGGCATCAAGCCATTTATCGGATTCGGGATCCGATATATCATCTTGGTAGTTAGTAGGCTCAGAAGAGTCTACCAAGAAAATCTCATCATTGGACACGAGAAATCCGTATCTCTCGGGTTCTTGACGAGGTCTACCAGATCTACGAACACTTTGTGTTTCAGTAGGTTCTTGAACAACCAATTGTTCAGGTTCAACAACCGTTTGTTGAGTGCTAGTGTCAACCTGACTTGTATTTTGTGGTTCTTGAATTTCTTCAAGGTCTACATTGCTCTCACTTGCCTCTTTCGAAAGAAACTCCTTTTCTAAGAAAGTGGCATGCCTAGAAACAAACACTTTGTTCTCAGCTGGGTTGTAGAAATAATATCCTAATGAATCTTTAGGATATCCCACAAAATTACATTTGATAGATATAGGATCGAGTTTGCTTAAAGCTTCTTGTCGTACATGAGCCTCACAACCCCAGACTTTCAAGTAAGATAAGTTTGGAACCTTTCCATACCACATCTCATATGGTGTCTTATCTACCTTCTTGGTTGGAACCATATTCAATATGCGCGCAGCAGTTAATAAAGCATAATTCCAAAAGGACGAGGGTAGAGTACTTCGGCTCATCATAGACCGAACCATATCTAGTAGAGTTCGGTTCCTCCTTTCAGATACACCATTATGTTGTGGTGTTCTAGGAGGAGTAAGTTGTGAGATAATCCCACAATTACTAAGATGATCCATAAACTCTTGGCTTAAGTACTCACCACCTCGATCGGAACGAAGGGCCTTGATTGTTTTGTTGAGTTCATTTTGTACTTCGTTTTGAAACAGCTTGAACATCTCAAATGTTTCATGTTTATGTTTCATCAAATAAACATAACCAAATCTACTATAATCATCAGTGAATGTAACGAAGTATCTATCACCATCCCTAGACATTGATCTAAAAGGACCGCATACATCCGTATGTATGATTCCTAATAGATCTTTGGCTCTTTCACTTGAACCGGAGAAAGGAGCCTTAGTCATCTTCCCATATAAACATGATTCGCAAACTTCAAATGAGCTAGAATCGTTTGATTTTAAAATTCCATCCTTTTGAAGTTTTGCAATGCGTTTCTTGTTTATATGACCAAGTCGACAATGCCATAGGTATGTTTGACTTAAGTCATGCTTAGGTCGTTTGGTGCTAGTGGTATATATAGAATTATCATCAAGAGATCTTTTAAGATTAACTTCATATATTCCATTAAGAGGCCGAGCCTCAAAATACAAAATATCGTTTTTGAAGGCACGAATGCCATCATCAACGAAACCAAAAGTGAATCCAGATTCTCTTAACCGAGCTACTGAAATAATATTCCTAGTTAAACTAGGTACATAACAACAATTGTTTAATATTAAGTACAGGCCATTTGGTAATAATAATTCAAAAGTTCCAAGGGCTTCAACAGCAACATTTGCTCCATTGCCCACGTGGAGATCCAAATCGACTGGCTTCAGCAGCTTACTTTTTCTCAACCCCTGCACATTGTTACAAATGTGAGTTCCACAACCGGTATCAAATACCCAGGAATTAATGGAAAACGTATACATTTCAATCATATATATACCTGAAGTGCTAGCCTCGCCAGCCTTCTTCTTTTTCAACTCTGCAAGGTAGGTTGGACAATTGCGCCTCCAATGTCCTACCACCCCGCATTCAAAGCACGGGTCATTCTTGGGAACCTTTCCCGCCGTCTTGGGTGTAGGAGCCTTGGCAACTTGCTTGCCTTTGTCCTTTCCCTTTGCCTTCGCTTTGCCTTTCCCTTTTGAGTTGTTTTTCTTTTTCTTCTTGATTTTCCCTTCTTGAATCATCAAGACTTGAGGTGTTTTGCTTGGAATCTTACTCTCAGCAGTTTTAAGCATCCCATGCAACTCTGAGACAGATTTCTCCCAATTGTTCATGTTATAATTCATGACAAATTGATCATAGGCTTTGGTCAACGAGTTAAGGATCATATCCTGTGCAAACTCGTTGGTTATGGGAGATCCAAGCCTAGCAAGCTGGTCAATGTATCCTTTCATCTTTAGCACATAGTCGCTAACGGATTGACCTTCCTCCATCTTGCATGCATGGAAGGCTCGAGTGACCTCAAAGCGTTCTTGCTTCGCTTGCTTTTGGAACATTTCCTTAAGCTGGCTAAGCATCTCATATGCTCCATG
Source organism: Dittrichia graveolens (assembly GCA_038502395.1). NCBI lineage: Eukaryota > Viridiplantae > Streptophyta > Magnoliopsida > Asterales > Asteraceae > Dittrichia > Dittrichia graveolens. Next base: position 8,301,821 of record JARJIL010000001.1, read on the forward strand.
CTCCTCAAGGTTCTTTTGAAGATCCGGAGACATGGTAGCAAGCATGAGGCAAGAAACTTCGACCGAGTCGTCGGAATGCTTCACCCAAGCATCCCTAACGGCTTTGGCCGCAGTCAATGGAGGTTCCTCAGGGACGGGATCCTCAAGTACGTACAATTTCTTTTCGTGCTTAAGAACGATTCTCAAGTTACGAAACCAGTCTAAGAAATTTGTACCATTGAGTTTTTCTTTCTCTAAGATTGAACGAAGAGATAAGTTGTTAACGGGCGTAGTTGAGTTAGGGGCCATCTACAAAATCAAAGTTCAATATAGTATTTTCGATATTTAATCCTTTAATAATTAATACCCTTTAGAATTATAAAATTCTTTATTTTTTAAAGGCTAGGATCCAAGTTGAACTTAACCTTGAATGTTTGGCTAATGCTCTCTCCATCAAGTTAAAACAACAAGGTAGGTAACGTTTACCAATTACATCTCGTATGTAATTCCTAGATCTTTATGGGATCCTAGACAACGATTGTCAATTTTGACATGTTTGATCCCATCTATGCCTCGGGCTTCCATACGTTTGGCTAATGCTCTCTCCGTAATAAGATTCCGATTAAGTCGTCCTATTTCAAGACGGTGAACTTCCGGCCCAAGACGTTCATGGAATTCGCGGAAAAACACCTCGGTTGTTACAAAAACAATCCACGCGTTTGGCTAATGCTCTCTCCACGTGAGTGTCGTTGCAACAAGCGAGTGTCTTAAAATGGGATGGCATAGACTTACGTTTTGAAAAAGGGCTTTTACCGTTTTCTATATTTATTAAATAAAACAAAACGAGTCGTGTGACTAGTATTGCATGCATACAATAACAAGTCCACGTTTTGATAAAATCATATTTTATATATATATTGGTCTTGAGTATTCTTAAAATCCATATTTTACGAACTCTCAACGCCTTCAATTTTAAACTAGTATTAATATCCTATATTAACGTGTGTAGTTTCGAGCGCGCAAATACGACCAATTTTAGCTTGTAATAAAACCATTTTATTATTAAGCTTGAATGGAGTTTGGTTGAGTTTTAAAATCTCTATTTTATAAAACTCATATATATATATATATATGTATATAAAGATATATATTTTGACATAATGAATTTTAATCTTTACAAAACTCCTTTTATATAAAATTCATTTTACATCTTATGTTATGTCAACTTAAAATACCAAACTCCCATTGTGTGATTTATATTATGTAAAAATATTATCTAGCATGCAAAAAATCCTATTTTCAACCATGCATAATAATATAAACATAAACACACACAAATAATATGTATAAGTGCATAACCAAGCCATTTATCCTAAGTGGTATTTTTGTGAGCCATACAAAAATACCAAGTCATAACTAAGGACCAAATATTTCTCTTGTGATGAACTTGAAGCTCCCACTTGCCAAAACAACTCCTTGTAGTGAAAATGACTCCAAGCCTTCATGGTTGACTCCACCACACTTGAAAACTCCAACTTGGTCATTTCTTCATCTTGTTACATTTTTATAAAAGTAAACTAGTCTAAACTATTCTACTACTTACAAAATACAACAAGATGAAACAAAACTAAAATTATTATTACATACCAAATGAAAAAATAATTTTACAACCAAATCGAATTTCCAACACATCACAAAAGGTCTATGGCTTGTTATGCACAACATACACTCAAACAAACATATATATCAACACTTGATATTTAGGCAACTTTTACAACCAAACATGCATGTGGTTTGGTTGTTTCCCAAAATAAATATATAAACATATATAAGTTGCCAACAAGAAAATCCATAACTTTTCTAACAAAAGAAAAGTTGTCCATTTTCTTAAACAATACATACTCAAAAAGTTTCTTAAAACTATACATAAGTGGCTCTGATACCACTGTTGGGGTTTGTTCGGTTTTTCAAAATATATTTTAGCAACGGAAGCATGAACAACAATTTTAAACTTTTAAAACTCCCCACCAATGATCCATATGCAAGCCTTAAGAAACAAAACAACCATAGGGTGTTTAGAACTACAACCTTTGTAGCGTGAGTAAACCGTTGATGAAGTGGTTGATCTATGAGAAGCCAAGAGAAGACTTCCTCCAAGGTATCCACAAATCAATGAGTCCAACACCTCCAAGATGCTAGTCTCTCCAACCCTTGAAATTCAAGCAAGCAAGCAACAACCTCTTGTTCTTCTTCTTGAACTTACTATGTATGTATATGAGTATGTATTCTAGTACCACACTTTGCTCACTTGAAGAACACCAATACTATAAAGCAAGGTGTTTTCAAGTATGAAAACACTTAGAACTTTTCTAAGTACACAAGGAAAGATGGTAGCATAAAACTTGTAACACAAAACCATGCATGGAGACTTAAAAGCACCAAGAAACAAAAGCCAAGAGGGAGGCCCCTCCCCAAGGCCATTTTCGGCCGAAAAATGGTGAAGGGGGGAGGGCCCCTCTTTCCTTTGCTTCTTCACTTGGTGTACATGTCCATGCCTTGGTCAATTCCAATCAAGAAGCAATACATGGCCCCTTTGAAGGATTAATGTGTGAATTTCTAGTTTTCTTTCAATTTATATAAAAGAGTATACTAGATATGTCATACTAAGTATAAAATACATCTACATGTATTTTATATACATACTTGATTGTTACTAGTAACTCTTTACTTGTAACAAAGATATACATACATTTATATAATTGTTACTAGTAACAATTTACTTGTAACAAATATACATTTATACATATATATATATATACATATATAAAATCATATTTTTATATTTATGTATTTCATATGCATTATCTTATATTAATATATAAGAGTGATATTATTATTTCACATAAATAATAATATGCAACAATGCATATATATACTTATATATATAATGAGTTGGAAACATATTTAAATCATATTCAAATATGTAATTGGTGTCCATTGATTGTAAATGTGTGACCCTATGGGTTTATTTATTATCAGTAATATCGTATTAATTTGTGTCTTGTGCACATAGAACCAACAGTATCGACTTTCGGGAACTCAAAAAGTTAACTATCAAGAACCGATACCCTCTCCCTCGAATCGATGATCTGTTCGACCAACTTGAAGGTGCCAAATATTTTTCAAAAATCGATCTTCGCTCGGGATATCACCAATTGAGAGTTCACGAAGAAGACGTCCCTAAGACCGCCTTTAGAAACCGCTATGGACATTATGAGTTCTTAGTTATTCCTTTTGGGTTGACTAACGCTCCAGCAGTATTTATGGACTTAATGAATAGGGTCTGTAGACCATATTTAGATAATTTTGCTATAGTGTTCATAGAAGACATTCTCATCTATTCACGAAGCAAGGAAGATCATGAGCAGCATTTGAAATTAATCTTAACACTACTCAAGGACCAGAAGTTGTATACCAAATTCTCCAAGTGTGAATTTTGGATCCGAGAAGTACACTTTCTTGGTCACGTAGTTAATTCAAATGGAATTCATGTCGATCCAGCAAAGATCGAGGCAATCAAAAAGTGGGAAGCACCAAAGACGCCAACCGAGATTCGACAATTTCTGGGTTTGGCAGGATATTATAGACGATTCATCGAAAACTTTTCACGCGTGGCTCAACCATTAACGACTCTGACTCAGAAGGATAAGAAATTCATTTGGGGAGATAAGCAAGAAGAAGCCTTTCAAACCTTAAAGCAGAAGCTATGCAACGCATCTATCTTGGCATTGCCAACTAGAACAGAAAACTTTGTGGTCTATTGCGACGCATCACACCAAGGGTTGGGATGTGTTTTAATGCAAAAAGACAAAGTTATCGCCTACGCTTCGAGACAATTGAAGGTTCATGAGAAAAACTACACTACTCATGATTTGGAGCTAGGAGCGGTAGTGTTTGCACTCAAACTTTGGAGACACTACTTATAGGCACAAAGTGTACCGTCTACACTGACCATAAGAGTCTCCAGCATATTTTTGATCAAAAGATGCTCAATATGAGACAAAGGCGATGGGTAGAACTACTCAACGATTATGATTGCGAAATCAAGTATCACCCAGGCAAGGCCAATGTGGTAGCCGACGCGTTGAGTAGGAAGGAAAGAGTAAAACCAACGCGAGTACGAGCATTAGGAGTTGTTGTGCAAACAAGTCTGAAAGGAAGGATCCTTGAAGCTCAGGAGCAAGCATTAAAAGCAGAAAATCTAAAAGAGGAAACCCTCCGTCATTTGGAGCACAGATTCGAGATTGGAACTGATGGAGTACGTTACTTCAAAAAGAAGGTTTGGATACCCAAGGCGAATAACATACGGTTAACGATATTGGATGAGGCATATAAGTCTAAGTATTCTATTCATCCCGGAGCCGATAAAATGTACAAGGACTTGAAGGAATACTATTGGTGGCCCGGAATGAAGAAGGATGTCACCCTATATGTGGGGAAATGTTTGACTTGTGCAAGAATTAAGGCAGAACACCAGAAACCCTCTGGATTACTACAGCAACCAGAAATCCCGGAATGGAAATGGGAACAGATAACTATAGATTTTGTGACTAAGTTACCCCGATCCACTAAAGGGTACGATTCCATCTGGGTAATAGTAGACCGGCTTACAAAGTCAGCACATTTCCTACCCATACGTGAAGATTACAAGATGGAAAAGCTGGCACGAATCTACATCAATGAGTTCATCATGCGCCATGGAGTGCCCATCTCTATCATCTCGGATAGGGATAGTCGCTTCACTTCCCGATTTTGGCAATCACTTCAGAAAGCACTGGGAACGCGAGTCAATTTAAGCACCTCTTACCACCCCCAAACAGACGGACAATCGGAAAGGACTATTCAAATGCTGGAAGATATGTTACGTGCTTGTGTGTTAGATTTTGGTGGGAGCTGGGACTCGCATTTGCCACTGGTTGAATTTTCATACAATAATAGTTACCACACCAGTATCCAGTGTGCACCCTATGAAGCATTGTACGGCCGCAAATGTAGATCCCCGCTCAGCTGGTTGGAAATCGGAGACCGACAATTGTCCAGACCAGACGTCGTACAGGAAACCACTGATAAGATAAAGATTATCAGGGAAAGGCTCAAAACCGCTAGGGACCGACAAAAGAGCTACGCCGACAATCGCAGGAAACCCCTAGAGTTTCAAGTTGGCAATAAAGTTCTACTAAAGATATCACCATGGAAAGGGATAGTGCGTTTTGGGAAAAAGAACAAGTTAAGTCCCACGTACGTTGGGCCATTCGAGATAATCGAAAGGATTGGACCGGTAGCCTACAAGCTAAAACTGCCACAAGAACTGAGCGCCATCCATGAGATGTTCCATGTGTCGAATTTAAAGAAATTCTGAATGGAGGAAACCTTAGTCTTACCCTTAAAAGATGTGCAAGTTGATGACCGGTTGAACTTTGTAGAAGAACCAATCGAAATCCTTGACCGGGAGGTCAAAAGACTAAGGAGAAGCAAGATCCCCATCTTAAAAATTCATTGGAACTCAAGGCACGGGCCTGAATACACTTGGGAGCGAGAGGATTATATGAAACTCAAATATCCGCACCTCTTTGCCAAAAAGCAAGTCCAGGACGTCAACGATTAATTTCGGGACGAAATTCTTTTAATCAGGGGAGACTGTGACATTCGGCAACAAACTTCCCAGGTTAGCCATTAGAAATTCTAATTTTAAGCCTAGTATGACTAAAAATAGTATTTATGATTTAAATACATCCACAATAATATTAAATTTCATAGAAATCCCGCCTATATGGTTAAAACCTTCCCGAGCTCGAAAAATCGAATTATTAAAAGTCAAGAATTACAAATCATGTACAATAATAAAAATAATATCAATAAAAATAATTAAATACATCATAATAAATATAAATAAGTTAAAATATAAAACATATATATATATATATATAAACTCATAAAAGTAATTAAAACTTTGTAATTAAAAGATTTAAACAAAATCACCAATTATACAAAATTTATTTAAATAAATTACACATAATTATTCAAACCCCCCCCCTTGAGGCCGGCCACCCTACCCCCTCCCCTCATAATTCTCTTGCCTTCTTCTCTTCCTAAAAAACCACCCCTTGATCTCCCCCATGTCCTATATAATCCCCCTTCCTCTCTTCATCATTTCCTTTACCACCACACTCAATCTCTTCTCTTTTCTCTCTTCTTTCACCACCAAAAATCTCCCAAGAACAACAAGAATTGTTCATCTTATGAAGATCCAACACCAAACCAAAGGCAAGAGTTGGTAAGATGATCACAAAACACTCATATCTACTCTTCTACTTTACTTCTTTCTTCTTTCTTTTATTTATTTTCTTTGTTGTTCATCTTATTTCCTTTATATATATACATATATATATATATATCATGTAAATATAAACATCCTACCAATGTTGTAAGGAGCACATGAAATGTGCATCATCCTACCATTGTTGTATGGAACTTAATTAACTAAAAATCAAGGAAATAAGACTTTGATCATGCATGTGTTTCATCTTAACAAATGTTGTAAGGAACACATAAATGTGTATCATCCTACCATTGTTGTAAGAACACATAGATTATCAAAGCTTATACTCATACAATATGATTATTCATGAATATAAACATGTTATATTAAAGTTATGACCCATAAACAAAAAGAATAACATGTTATATTTATTTTTGTTATATCTGGAGTTCTAGGTATCAAAATCAGTTGATTCTATTTGCTAATCTTTGTTTAAAGTGTTACCTTTCATTTAAACCTTGATTCACTAATTTTCATCAACGTTTGATCCTTCAAACATATTTAAAAAGACACATATGTTGAATCTGGAAATCTGACAGATTTATAAGGGTACACTTTAAACGCGTGTAACTTACTCATTCTTGAGTCAAAATACATCTAGTTTTTTTTAAACGTTTCATCCTTGAACCATGGTTAATTCCCATTTTGAATCATGTAAAAAAGAGGTCGTATGGGCTCTACACGGACGTTTTAGTAACAACATGTCATCCAGACACTGATCAGTAGACATCTTATACACTTTTAATTATTAAAAATATTAAACATGGATTACAAATTCCTATATTTTTACTGAACATTCTATAAACATGTATTAAGATTATATTAAAATATCAAGCCTTAATATGACTCCTAAGATACAGTTTTTAATTTTTAAAGTTCAACTTAAAGAACTGAAAATTCCAGTGAACACTTATGATTTATGGAAAAATAGAGACAACCTTTAACTATTTAATAAATAAGTTAACAATAAATATATAATACAAAATAATAAATAAAATAAGTCTAATAGAGCTACATACCTCTTATATTAGGAAAGGAGCTTCGGTAGGAACAAGAAATCCTTACGAGTGAACACATTTGCATACCGAGTGAGTATCATAGCCCCTTTTTACCGTATTTCATATTATTTTTGGGGTGAAAGCATGTGTATATATTTCATGAAAAGTTTATTGCCTATCTTCTTATTTATTTCAAATATTATTTGGAGCACTTATGGTATTATTCTTTGATTTGCTTGGGTTATCGTTGTAAGGCCCTTTCGTTGGACATTGTCCCTTAACTCCGCTAGTGAGCCGATGGTATTTGTAAGTAGCGCTTTTTGGAGATTCCGACGTCTCCCATTTATGGTTGACGAACTATAGATGTACTTTACCACTACTAACGTCATTTAATATAGGCGTTAGGTTTATCATGGGCAATTGGTTGTCGGCTAGGTTGGATAATGGCTCAAGAAACAATCATCATAGTATATTACTACCATGTGCAACGTATTGGACAATATAATACATCTTCTATCATTCGTGCATACTTTTATTTTATTCCAAAAACCTCCATGAATTATTTAAACTTTTCTCATTTAAAAGTTATTTTGTGCATATATTAAGAAAACCTATGAACTCACCAACTCTAGTAGTTGACCGTTTCTTTCTTTTACCCGTGCTTTCAGGTGATCGTCGTTAGATACCTTATGCATAGAAGCATGATGTGTGGCATCTTCATCTTCATCGTCACATTTTATAAAAACAATATCTATTTTATTTTCGCATCGTACAAGACTATGTCATTTAATTATTATTCGGTTGTGTAACTTTTATTTATGCTTTACCCGAACTATTTATTTTGTTAAGTTAATATAATGGTTATTGTCTATATACCTTGTGCGATGATATCTTGTGCTGTGACACCTCGTGTTTCCGCTTTAGCGGGGTGTGACACTCAACGCGTTCAATTTTAAACTAGTATTAATATCCTCTATTAACGTGTGTAGTTTCGAGCGCGCGAATACGACCAATTTTAGCTTGTAATAAAACCATTTTATTATTAAGCTTGAATGGAGTTTGGTTGAGTTTTTAAAATCTCTATTTTATAAAACTCATGTTTATATATATTGACATAATGAATTTTAATCTTTACAAAACTCCTTTTATATAAAATTCATTTTACATCTTATGTTATGTCAACTTAAAATACCAAACTCCCATTGTGTGATTTATATTATGTCAAAAATATTATCTAGCATGCAAAAATCCTATTTTCAACCATGCATAATAATATAAACATAAACACACACAAATAACATGTATAAGTGCATAACCAAGCCATTTATCCTAAGTGGTATTTTTGTGAGCCATACAAAAGTACCAAGTCATAACTAAGGACCAAATATTCCTCTTGTGATGAATTTGAAGCTCCCACTTGCCAAAACAACTCCTTGTAGTGCAAATGATTCCAAGCCTTCATGGTTGACTCCACCACACTTGAAAACTCCAACTTGGTCATTTCTTCATCTTGTTACATTTTTATAAAAGTAAACTAGTCTAAACTATTCTACTACTTACAAAATACAACAAGATGAAACAAAACTAAAATTATCATTACATACCAAATGAAAGAATAATTTTACAACCAAATCGAATTTCCAACACATCACAAAAGGTCTATGGCTTGTTATGCACAACATACACTCAAACAAACATATATATCAACACTTGATATTTAGGCAACTTTTACAACCAAACATGCATGTGGTTTTGTTGTTTCCCAAAATAAATATATAAACATATACAAGTTGGCAACAAGAAAATCCACAACTTTTCTAACAAAAGAAAAATTGTCCATTTTCTTAAACAATACATACTCAAAATAAAGTTTCTTAAAACTATACATAAGTGGCTCTGATACTACTGTTGGGGTTTGTTCAGTTTTTAAAAATATATTTTAGCAATGGAAGCATGAACAACAATTTTAAACTTTTTAAAACTCCCCACCAATGATCCATATGCAAGCCTTAAGAAACAAAAACAACCATAAGGTGTTTAGAACTACAACCTTTGTAGCGTGAGTAAACCGTTGGTGAAGTGGTTGATCTATGAGAAGCCAAGAGAAGACTTCCTCCAAGGTATCCACAAATCAATGAGTCCAACACCTCCAAGATGCTAGTCTCTCCAACCCTTGATATTCAAGAATGCAAGCAACAACCTTTGTTCTTCTTCTTGAACTAGATGTATGTATTTTGAGTATGTGTTTATGTATCACCTTTGCTAACTTGAAGAACACCAATACTTGAGAGTAAGGATGTTTTTCAAGTATAAAAAACTTAGAACAATTCTAAGAACACAAAGAAAGGTGATAGCATGCAAGTATGTTACAAAAGGGACCATGCATGTAATTATAAAAGTCAAGAAGCAAAGCAAGAGAGGGAGGACCCCCTCCCTTGCATTATGGACGAAAATTAGAGTGGGGAGGGTCCCCTCTTGCCTCTTGCTTCCTTACTTGTCCCATACATGCATGTCTTGGTTAAGTCTTATGCAAGAATACACCATATGGCCCTTTTCTTGCTCATTGTGAGAATTTCTAGCTATTAATCTTTTAAATATATAAAAGATATACTAGATATGTCATACTATGTATAAAATACATCTACATGTATTTTATATACATACTTGATTGTTACTAGTAACTCTTTACTTGTAACAAGGATATACATACATTTATATAATTGTTACTAGTAACAATTTACTTGTAACAAATATATATTTATACATATATATATATATATTCATACATATATATAAAATCATATGTTTATATTTATGTATTTGATATGCATTACCTTATATCAATATATAAGAGTGATATTATTATTTCACATACATAATAATATGCAACAATGCATATATACTTATATATATAATGAGTTGGAAACATATTTAAATCATATTCAAATATGTAATTGGTGTCCATTGATTGTAAATGTGTGACCCTATGGGTTTATTTATTATCAGTAATATCGTATTAATTTGTGTCTTGTGCACATAGAACCAACATCATGGCCTTTTCCTTCTTCCTTTCATTTGAGGCTTTGAGGGCTTTATATTTGGCTTTATACTTATCAGCCTTAGAAGGAAACCCTTTCTTAGGATTTGAGGAAGTCTCCTTTACATAGCAATCAGCTGCATAATGACCAGGCTTCCCATACTTGAAGCACTCATTCTTGGACCCTTCAGATGAGCCCTTTTTCTCTGAAGAGAACTTTTTATCAACTCTTCTCTTCCCTTCAGATTTGAACTTCTGAAACTTTTTGTAATTTTTCATGATGAAGGCTTTCTTGGTACCTTCATCATCAGACCTTACCTCCACCTCACTTCATTAACCTGAGACTCATCATTAGAATCTGAGTCCTCAGTTTGCTTGTAATTAGCTCTTTGAGGATTTTCAGCAACAAGAGCCAGAGTTTTCTTGAAGGCCTTCTTCATATCAGTTTTCTGAATGCGAGTTCGTTCATCATTCAGCAAGATTCCATATAAATTATGCATGTTCATGTCCCTGAGCATATTATTGGTTCTCAGGATCATGCACATGGTGTCCCATTCAGATCGGAGGGAATCCAGAAATCTGTTGAGTATTTGGAATTGCTCTCTGACAACTCCAACTTCAGTGATGTCATTCAGTAGATATGTGAACCTTATGTAGACCTCAGTGAGAGACTCTGAGTCTTTAGCACAGAAACTTTCATACTTGCGTATGATGTTTGTCTTCTTGTTCTCACGAACTTCAACAGTTCCTTCGAACGATATGCAGATGCTCTCCCACATATCTTTTGTTGTTTTCAGATTACAAACAGTATGAAATATTTTTTTAGGTAATGCAATGACAATACTGTTTCGTATTTTAGCATCCAAACCCACAAGTTTCTTCTCCTCCTCTGTCCATTGAGATCTTGGTTTAGGACGAGAGGGAATGGAGGTTTCAGTAGAACCAGTCTCCATGGAGATGGTTTGAGGAACATAAGGACCTTCCTCCAAAACAACAAGTGAATTGCAGTCAATATTTTCTAAATACAGAAGCATTCTATTTTTCCAACTGGAAAAATGTTCAATTGAAAACTTTGGTGGTTTGGCAGAGGAGCCATTATCGATGTAATCAAACTTCGACATGTTGAACAGATCACTAATTTACAGATAAAATTATAACCTGCTCTGATACCAATTGTTTTTCCCGAAAGTACAAACTAAACAAGAACAAACATGAATACAAATTAGCGAACAAACGCTTAACCTTTACTCGTTAATTGAGCAGGTATTTATAGACTAAGTAAACTAATCCTGACCATCTAATTTATTTACACGTGTACCGTTCTACACTTAATTAGGAACAGAAAACAAGATTGTCGTTTCGAGCTCCTTCATAATGCGCAGATCGTGCACTTTACATAACAGGAAGATTCTGGTTATCTGATGTATCTTCTGTTTAGAAGACCCTTTGATGACTGAAGACAAACTTCAGCTGACGTTCACTTCAGAACTAATCTTCAGATGAACTACGGGCTTCTTTCTTCAGATGTCGTCAGAACAGTTTACAAAAGAATGATATATTACACCTTCAGAAGCTTTCTTCGAAAGCTTCTTCAGGAATGGATTATATACAAATAAAAGGACTAACAACTTGTATTCTAAGTATTTTAGATATACAACTACTTAGATACTGAACTTATCAGAATTAATTTAAGTTCTGAACTTACAAAACTCATACTACTGAACATATGAGTTTATAATTGAACATATCAATCCTCAGCTTGAACATACAAAGTTGTCTGTTTGAATATACCAAACATAATATGGAACATATCAAATAATAAACAGTTGAACATATCAAACTTGAATTTGTATTAATAAACAAATCATTTACATTGTAGCTTGATCATTATAATCAGCTTAGGCACACTTAGTGCTTACAAAATTATAGAACTAATCTATTTAATCAATAGGATCTCCAAATTCCAACCACATATCTAAACATTTAATTTCCCAGATGGCAGCTTCCTTGATAGAATTATTCATAATCTCTTCAACTTCTGGCAGCTCTTTCATTTCAGTTTTCCTTGATCTTACTTCTTTGTTGAGTTGATATCTGAATACTGAGTTCTGAGTTGAGTCATCACATAGAATTCTCAAGTACAGAATCAATTCCAGATTTTCCAAATGAAGATCTGCTATTCTCAAGAAGCACTGATTACCTTCCACATCCAAGTACAGAAATCCTTCCAAAGGCTGAGTGATAAAAGTATTTTCTTTGAATTCAACTCCCTCTGGAACTTTTATACTGATATTTCTTTTGGCTCGTTGGCTTGCTGCTCTGACTCTTGCAGCTTTATTTCTGTTGAGGAAGGTATCAATCTCATCTGCTGGAATCTCTCCTAATTTATCAATTCTTAAGAAGAGAGTCTTGAGCACATCAACTATCTCTTGTCTGATTTGACTCTTTTTCATCCGTTTGATAGTTGTGGCTACGATTTTCAACTCTGAGAACCCCAACTTGTACAGACATTTCTTATCTAGACCAATTTCTTGTTTGTTGTCTAGTACAAAGTTGATTATCACCAATTCTCCTTTTCTACTCAGTGTGATGGATTCAATCTTGTGATTAAAATGTGTTCTTTTATAGCAATGTCTAGATCAACATCTGAGTAGGGAATTGGGGCAGCTCTGGGTCCAGAATAGTCAGCTTCAGCTCTGGCAGCCTTAGCTTTAGCCTTTTCTTTTTGAAGCCCAGCTTGTTTTTGCTGCTCTTTCATCTCCTCCACAGTCATACCTAGTTCTTTAGCCATTTCTTGTAACATTTGCTCAGCAAGCATGTCACTGGCTTTCTGTGCTGCATCAGCTTCATCACTTGAGTCAGATTCATATGCAACTAGTTGATGTTGACCTTGTTGTTCTGGCTCAGGCTCAGCAATGATGATCTTTCTTCTCTTTGCTAAAGGTATAGCACTTCTTTTCTTTCTTTTTACCATCTCAAACACCTTACTCTTCCCTTTATCTATTTGTGAAGTTGGAACGAACTCAGCTTCAACAAACTTTGGCAATTCAGCTTGAGGAAGGTTGGTGTGAGCAGCTTGAGATGTTTCTTCATGTAGAGTGTCTGATTGAGCTTGTGAAGTTGTGATAATTTGGACTGTTGGAGCCTGTGGCTGTTGTTGGGAAGGCTGATCTACAGTGCTCACAAATTGATCATGAGCTTCTTCCTCAATTTGTACTTCCTCTGTATGCTCTCCCTCAACCTTATCATCATCTTTATTTGATTCTTCCTCCCCCGTTTTGTCATCATCAATAGGGGAGGGTTTGAATTTGAGTACAAAGGTTTCCAAGTTGTCTAAAGAGGTTGAAAGATCATTAAATTTGCGCATCAACTTGGCTTTATCATTTTTCCTCTTCTTGTGTAGGAGGTCAAACTGCGTGTGTAAGTAATCCATAATGGCTTGGGCATCAGTGGCCATCACCTTAGGCTCCTCAGGTCTTCTCCTTACCTCAAAGTCCTCCTGTCTAGTGGAGGAGTGTATTTCCACCGTAGGAGTGGCTGTTGAGTGTTCCTCAATTGGCGAGAATCGTAGGAGTGGCTGTTGAGTGTTCCTCAATTGGCGAGAATGTGGGCCCCATATCCAAAGGTTGGTGCTGACCTATGGAATCAAGGGGGCCAGATTAGGGACCCTGTAAACCTTCCTGGTGTATGAAAGGTTCATTGACAGGTCATGCGAGAATGTGTAAGAATGGATGAGAAGAGTGACCAATGTCGTGAGGTATGGTAGTGGGGAGAGCTAGGCTAAATGGTGAGGAGGGGGTATTTGACCCTGGGGATTGGTCAGTTTTTCAATGTTACCTTCATGGGTCTGTGAAGGCATAGAAGTAGGCTCTCCCATGGCACTAGTAGGTATGGGCTGAGTAGACACCATACCCGGTATAGGCTGAACGGGTGAACTGAGCCTTGAGGTTGGCACCTTAAGAGAAGGTTTCTCCCCCTCAGCCCCTACCGGTGGAGGTATCAATGTGATATCAGCTCCAGTGTCCTTTTGAGGTGAAGGACCACCTTTGGCAGTTTTTCTAGTATAGGTGTAGGAGATATCCTTGGTAGCAGTGGGCTGACCAAGGTTGGCTGTAGAGTATAAGATAGATGGAGATGTTTGAGGTAAGTGAGAGGGGTTTGACTGAATTGGGCTTGACTCAGTCTTATCTCCCAATTTGGGAGGTGCAGAAGTAAAAGAGAGAGAAGGAGATAAGGGATGGGAAGGTATACCTGCTGCACCTAGCAGTGGAGACTCAGAGCTAGGAAACAGACTTCTTTGCTCAGAACTCGAGGTGGTGGAAATTCTTTGAGCACGGGGTCTGAGCTGAGTCCTAGGTTGTTCAGCTTGAGAGGACTCAGCCTTAGAATCAACATCATCACCCACTTCTTCCGCAGCTTCCTCCTCTGTCTCAGCTTCACTTGAGTCAGGAGTCGGAAGCTATACATACATCCTCATCTGAGCACTCATTGTGGGGTGCTCAGGGAAAATATCATTTGTAAATATTCTGGAGCTGAGAACAGGAGTAGAGGTTGACTCATATTGGGCAGTATATCTTCTACCCAACCTGTCCTCGATCACCATGGATATAAATCTTACGAAGGGCACTATTGTACCCCTCACACTTTTGGTCACCAGAGACTTGAGTGCCTCAAAGATCAACTCAGCATAGTCCATGTGTCGATCATAGAATATGTTATATAGTAGTTGCATTTCAAAATTATTAACATTATCCAGTCCACCCACCTTGTATCCAAGTGAACGTACCACTGTGGACACCATGAATCCCCATGCGGTCTGGAAAACGGATTTCCTTATAACTCCAATAACTTGAGGATGACCCATTAAGGGTAAAACGCTTCGTGATGTTTCCCTAGAAACCGTCGCCTCATACTGATTATGAACCGGGAGATGTAGAATTCGTCGGAGACCGTTTGCATCTATGTCAATTGCCACTTGTCCACTTAGGACTCTACCTCTTATTACTTGTTGATTTGCGTCGAGTTTGCACGTGTACCAAAACTTAGTTAGGATTTGTGGGATGAGCACTGCAGGACCACGAAGGAAAGCATGTGCCAGGGATCCCTTTCGAATGTATGAGACCCAGTCCTCATAGCCTCTGCTAATCTTGGACTTTGAGTAGGATCTGATGCTCAGCTGATGGCTTATTTTCCTCAGCTGATGGTTCCATACTTAGCATATTTTTACATAAACTGATTCAAACAACACATGTTTGAATTCTTTCTAAGTCATACTGAATGTAGGGTTTGGTTATCATCAAATCCTATGTTTTAGGATAGGCAGAGTTGATTATTAGAGTGAAGTGATTATTTCCCCAACAATCTCCCCCTATTTGATGATGACAAAACCTTTTTCTTTTTGAAGAATCAGTTTGACTTCGAATTACAAAAGATTTAAACTTTTAAGTACATATGGCTACCTAGATATCTGTTTTTGGTAGCTCTTTTTATTTGAACCTTGTTTTGTTTTTGGTTTCTTTTCTAATGTTCCATTTTGTTCTGTTTTTGTTGAATCTTTTTCTGTGTTGTACCATTTTGTCTGTTTTTGTGGTATCTTTTCATTTTTCCATTTTTATATGCTTTTGATTTTCTGGTATACATAAGCATCACTTGAAATAACAGAATGAAGAAATGTTCATAAGTGATTACATAGATTAACTACTAACTAATTATTCTATAATGTACAATCAACTAAATAAAAACAAAATCTTCAGAGTTAGAATCAATCTTCAATCATCCCACCATGGTTCTTCTTTAACTTCAAAATCTTTGGTTTGGGGATCAGCTTCAGCTAAGACTTCACATTGGGCTTGAACAAGGGCTTCAAAGTTTTCATTTCCAGTTCTGCCTCTTGTAGATATCCTTAGCCCAAATAGAAACTTCTTGCTAGCTCTAAGGATTTCAGACTGTCTAAAGAACCTCTATGTGCCAGCTCTGTCCAAAAAGAATATACCTTCAATAGGCATAATTATAAACTTCTACAACTCAGGAGTGATGTTCAATGGAAGAGAAGTGTTGAGACCCTCAAAATCTGATAAGAATTCATGCTGGGGTAGTACCTCTATTAGCTCAAATGGTTTGAAGGGCTTGGAGCCTTTCTTATGAAGATTATCAACTGTGTGCACATGCCTGTAATAGTCATCTGGAGTGAAGGCCCTTTGTGACACAGCTAGAGCTATCCAATTCTGAATTTTCTGAATGAATTGAACTTTGAGCTTTGACTTGGATTTGAAGAGAAGGTACAGGATCTCAACTAACTCTGTGAACCCATATATGTGACACCTCTCATAGGATACAACTTCACAGTTGTTGAAGTTGTTCTGTCTTATTGCTTTGAGGTAGGGTTCACCATCACCTTTATGGACAGTGACTCTTGTTATTGGAGTTGGTTCTGTTCTGTTTCTTAGAATATTGATTCTTTCTCTGAAGCTTTGAAGTCTTTGTTGACTTAGGTTGATTGGAGCAGATAAATCAAGGTTGAAGAGGGTTTTGATGGCATCAACATGGGATCTAGCTTTGAGTAGTTCAACCTGAGATTTTTCCCTTGCCAATTTGTGTTGAGCAGCAGCTTGATTTTGACTTTGTTCTTGCTCTTGCTAATATGCTAGCTCTTTGGCTTGGTAGATTTCTTCAACTAAAACACCCAATGCTTGAGCCATTTGAGCATTCCCCCTCTCCTCCTTTTCTTTAAGAGCAAACTCCCTTTTCCTTTGATCATCTGCTTCAACTTGCTCATCTGTCATCTTTTGTTTGCCTTTATCCTTAGGAGCAGAGGTTGAAGCCTTTTGGACTGATGGGGTAGATTGAACTGGTGGAGCAGATGGCTTAGGGCTTTGTCTTCTTCTTTTGAGGATGTCAGAAAGTGGAGTATCATCCTCATCATCAGAATCAGACTCTATGTTGATTTGTGGAGAGCAATCCTCAGCAACTTTTCTTTTAGGCTTTGGCCTGTTTGCCATCCGTTTTAGCCTTTTGGGAAACCTTTGCTCCCCCTCAGAAGATACTTTTCTTTTAATGGGTGAGGGAGCTGTTGGTTTGGAAGCTTCCTGCTGCAAGATTTTGGTGGCTTCTTCAGCATAGGCAGCATCAATATCCTCTGAGTCAGGATCATCCTCCCTGGAAGAACTTGAGAATTTCTCCCCCTTTTTGGCATCATCAAAAGGAGGAGGGGAGTCACCTGCTGCAGGCTTATGGGATGGGGTAGGGGCAGGGGTAGGGGTATGGGTGGAGGAAGGGGTAGAGGTAATTTTAGAGAGCTGGAGGGAGAGGTCATCCTTGAGATCTTTGATAGCTTTCCACAATGAGAGATGACTCATTCTGGATTGTTCTGTTAAGGTTTCTATGTCATCAAGGATGCCTTTGAGAAAGGAAGGCATGGGAAGGAGTTGTTCAGGAATAGGTACAGAAATGTTTGGGTTGATTGGGCGTAGGGTTTGGAGTTGGGATAGGAGGTTGGATATGGTTTGGTTTAGGGTAGATATGGTAGATTAAGGTAGGCTGGGAATTTGTGGCTGAGAGGGAAGAAGGGTAGATAGATGGTCTATTTTGGTTAGGAGGGGTGTAAGATCAATAAGTGCAGGGGAGGGTTGGGGTGGGGTCTTGAGGAGCTCAATGTATTTTGCAAGTCTAGACAGTTGAGTAGAGGTTTGGGTTTAGAAGGCTTGGAAGGTTTGGGTTAGGTGATCAATGTTCTGGTTTATGGTTTGGATAAGGGTAAGGTTTGTGGTTTGGGTAGATATGGATAGGGTAGAAGTGGAAGGAGTAGATAGAGGTTCAAAGAATTTGGGTAAGGTTTGTGTCCCCTCATTTGAGCCTTGGTGTATAAGCTCAAATTCATTGGGAAAGAGAGTTGAGCCCTGTGCAAGTGGTTGGTTTGTACCACTAGCATTGGCAGGCTGTGCAAGTGTAAGAATTGAATTAATAATAGGTGCAAGGTTAGTGGACTGAGTGTGGGATGCACTCATTAACAGGGAATCCCTTATTGGATCCACATTCTGTTGGGAGAATGTAGATGGTATAGGCTTACTCAATTGTGGGATAGACACAGTGTGACCTTGGGTTGAGGTCTGTCTTTCAATGAGATCAACCTTTTGGGAGGTTGTCTTAGTTAACGGTTTAAGTACCATTTTTACAGATGTATCCTATTGTGAGGATACATCCACTGGCTGAAAGGTTGCAACATCCAATTTCTCCCCCTCAACATGAGGAAGGGTAATTGGAGTTGAGGTCAAAGGTGTGTATTACACTCCCTCAAAGTGCTCATAATGAGTAACTTCTGGTGACCTTGTATATATGGGGCTACGCATAGGAGTAGAACTAGTGACCACAGGAGGTTCACTAGAGCTTGGCTGTTGGAGTGGTGTTTGGACTGGAGATGAGGATGGGCTATCAAAGGTTGGGATGACCATTTGAATATCCTCAGAGGTGGAATCAGTACTATCCATACCTTGGGACATGATGTGCCTACTTCGGTCAACGAGCTCCAGAAGTTGCTCAGAGATCTCTTGTTCTTGGGCATCACCATCATCACCAAGAGGACTTAGTTCCATTGGACTGGGAGGAGCAAAATCACCAGCATCACCATCACCAGCATCAACATCATCATCCTTAGAGCCAGTGTGGCTTTGATCAGCATCATCATCACCATCATTATCATCTGCATTGTCGTTTGCAGCATCTATCAGCTCTTGCATTTGGGCAGTGATTGGAAGACCTCTGTTTGCCTTTGAGAAATGGAATATCTTTTCACTCATGGCAGGGACAGGTATATGCTCAAGATGTTCTGTTAAGCCCACATAATCATCCTCTCCAATCTCCCTCATAGCTATGAGGCTCAATAGTCTAATGTAGGGTACCTGCGACCTCGATGATTTCTTGTTGGTGCTCTGGGTGATTTTATCAATAAGGTCCGAAAATATCACTTGAGCAAAGTCGATATTTACCCCGAAGACTAGGGCATAGAGCACCAGAAGCTCGGTTTGGTTGATGAGATGATGGCTTCCAGATTTAGGACCGAAGCAACATATGACCACGTTGGCCAAATACTTCCATGGATGAGCGAGAGCAGAGACTTTGACTTGACCATGCACTACAGGTTCATTGTAGCCGATGGTGTCTAAAACGGTTTGAACTTCTGCTCTGGAGGGAAAAGCGGTGTACGGTGGGAAGTTAGGAATAGCAGAGGCTTCACGAAGGGTTTCGGTGGTGATCTGGAGATGATAGTTTCCTTGGGCTGGGGTGCAGTGGATGGTGTTGGTGTTTAGGTTATAGGTTGCGGAGTACCATAGTTCACCGATAATGGTAGGGTAGATGTAGTGTGGATCAGCGGTGAGACTTTCAAACAGGGGATGGGCTTGAAGGAACTGAACCACTGGTTCATAACCTTCGTTTTCTCGCGAGGCAGGAATGGTGGTGCAAAGCAGAATGTTGTTGGGAGTTATATTCATCGGTTGATTGGGTGCAACATTCTCACCAGGGTTAACAGCCGGGTCTAGAATATAGGTGGCCATTTGGTAGGGATGATGAACAGTGAGTATCGAGAGAGAAGGTAGGGTAGTTCTTTGTAGAGAGAGAGAGGGAATTTTGAGAGATTGAACAGGTAAAGGTGAATGAGAGAGAAATTGGGAAATTTATGAAGATTAGTTAACAGAGATCGTTAGATACTGCCAAAAGTTCTAACGGAAAACAAATTAAATAGCAATTAAATGAAAACTGACAAACGGAGTAAATAACTAGGGTTAAAAAGCATTAAATGAGAGTAAAAAGTGAAAATTTACTAAGTGTAGAATCATCAGCTGATCAAGGGGAGTATCAGCTGATGGGTATCAGCTGATGAAAAACTATTAGTTGAAGGGTATTAGCTGATGGAAAACTATCAGCTGAGGGGTATCAGCTGATGAAAAACTATCAGCTGATAGAGAGAATTTGGGTATCAGCTGAGTAAAGTACTTAGCTGAGCATGTCTTCCTTATCTTAAAGTGATCAGCTGAGTAAATTTGATCAGTTGATAGGCACCAGCTGAGCATAGTTACTCAGTTTACACAAATCAAGTAAGACTCAGATATGCTTAGATAAGTATCTTATAATTTTCAACACTTATAAATTGACACAAACTAAATTACCATTATTTTAAACTAAAAATTTAGCATACCTAGTTTGGATATTAGGAAGTTGAACCTTGCTTCATCTAATGGCTTTGTGAATAAGTCTGCAAGTTGTAAATCAGTGTTAATGTAGTGCAAAGTTACCTTCTTCATTTGCACATTATCTCTGAGAAAATGATGTCTGATTTCAATATGCTTTGTTTTTTAATGCATGACTGGATTATTTGAGATGGAGATTGCACTTGTATTGTCACAAAGAATTGGGGTGTCTTCAAACTTCATATCATAATCAAGTAGTTGATTTTGTAACCACAAAATTTGAGCACAACAGTTTTCTGCAGCAATGTATTCTGCTTCTGCAGTAGATGTTGACACTGAATTATGTTTCTTACTAGACCAACTAATCAATCTTCCTCCTAGAAGTTGACAACCACCTGAAGTACTTTTTCTGTCTAATGTGCATCCTGCAAAATCAGAATCAGAATATCCAACAAACTCAAAATCCGAGTCTTTGGGGTACCAAAGACCAAAATTAGGAGTTCCTTTGAGATATCTGAATATTCTCTTAACAGCAGCAAGATGTGATTCCTTAGGGTCTGCTTGATATCTTGCACAGAGACATGTTGAAAACATTATATCTGGTCTACTTGCAGTGAGGTATAAAAGTGACCCAATCATTCCTCTATAAGTAGTAATGTTCACTGATTTGCCATCAGTGTCCTTTCCTAACTTAATAGATGTGGACATAGGTGTTTTCATTGAAGAACAGTTTTCAAAATCAAACTTCTTGAGTAAATCTTTGACATACTTTGTTTGATGAATGAAAATACCATCAACCTCTTGTTTAATTTGCAAACCAAGAAAATAGTTTAACTCGCCCATCATGCTCATTTGATAATTATCAGACATGAGTTTAGAAAACTTTTTGCATAGTTCCAAATTAGTAGACCCAAATATTATATAATCTACATATATCTGCACAAGTATCACATCACCTTTGTACTTCCTAATAAATAAAGTGCTATCTATACATCCTCTTGTAAAACCTTTGTTAATGAGAAAAGAAGAGAGGGTATCATACCAGGCTCTTGGAGCTTGCTTAAGACCAAATAATGCTTTGTTTAGGAAGTAAACATGATCAGGTAAGCTTGACTCCTCAAAACCAGGAGGTTGTTTGACATACACCTCTTCTTTCAAATCTCCATTCAGAAATGCACTCTTATAGGCTAGGAATAGTCTTATGGCTTCCAATCTTATAACAGGGGCAAAGGTTTCATCAAAATCAATACCTTCTTCTTGACAGTATCCCTGTGCCACTAGCCTTGCTTTGTTTCTGATGATTTGCCCATTTTCATCTAGCTTATTTCTGAACACCCACTTTGCTCCAATGATGGATTTATCCTTTGGTTTGGGTACCAAATTCCATACATTATTTCTTTTGAATTCTGCCAGTTCCTCTTGCATGGCAGACACCCAGTGAGGATCATTGAGAGCTTCATCAACCTTCTTTGGTTCAATCATTGAGACAAATCCAGAATACAAACAGATGTTTCAAGCTTTTGATCTTGTTCTAACTGGATCATCTATGTTGCCTATCACCAAATTATGAGGATGGTGCTTGAGGTCTTTGAAGGCTTTTTGGATTTCTTGGGAATTGGGATTCATTTGGATTTGGGGAGAAGAAGTTATATGTTGGCTATCAGCAGTAGAAATGAGTTCATTTTGAGTGGCTGATATAACTTCATTATTACAATCTGTGGGTAACTCTACTGAAGAGGAAATGAGTGATATGGAATTGGAATCTAATGATGTTGAGTCATTTTCCACATGATTCAATAGAGATATAGGATTGGATGAGGATGGTTGTACATGGTTAAAAATTTGGATAGTGACAGGTTCATCTAAATCATGAGCAGCTGGTGGAGAGGGATCTACTTGCTCTGAAGGAACTTCTCCAGTTTGCATAAGATCATTAAATTTTTCACCTGAAACATGATTAGAAGAACAGGAAGCAACAAAGTCATTTTCATTAAAACTTACATTGATAGATTCTTCTATGACTTTGGTTCTGAGGTTGTATACTCTGTATGCTTTAAAAATCACAGAGTAACCTACAAACACTCCTTCATCAGCTTTAGGAGCAAACTTTTGCAATTGATCTTTTTGATTAAGTATAAAACATTGACAACCAAAGATATGCAGAAAGCTGATGCTTGGCTTCCTTCCCTTAAGCACTTCATATGGAGTTTTGTTGTGCCTCTTGATAATAAGGGACCTGTTCTATGTGAAACATGCACAACTTACAGCCTCAGCCCAGAAATTAAATGTTAACCCACTTTCACACAACATGGTTCTGGCAGCCTCAATCAATGTTCTGTTTCTTCTTTCAGCTACACCATTTTGTTGTGGGGTTCTTGGAGCAGAAAAGTTTTGAGATATCCCTTTCTCATCACAGAAAGATTCCAGAGTTTGATTTCTGAATTCAGTTCTATGATCACTTCTAAGACTCCTCACCAGATTGCCATTCAACACTTCCATCTTCTTGATAAAACAGATAATCTCTTCAGCAGCCTCACTCTTTGCTTTAAGAAAGAAAACCCAAGTATATCTTGAGAATTCATCAACCAATACAAGAGCATACTTACTTCCACCAATACTAGCAGTTGCAATAGGACCAAAGAGATCCATGTGCAACATATAGAAAGGTTTTGTAATTGAGAAGGCCTGCGTGGATGGAAATGATGCCTTATGTTGCTTTCCCTTCTCACAAGCAGTGCTTGGTTTAGGCTTAAGATAAGTCAGTGAAGGTAGTCCTGACACTAGTTCACCCTTGCTCAACTTGTTGATGTTTTTGAAATTAAGGTGGGAAAGCCTCTTGTGCCACAGCCAGTTTGTATCCTCATTATTCTTGGAGTACAAACATGTTTCCTTTGAAGGGTCACCAGAGGACATGTCAAGTGTATACACATCCTTGGTTCTCTTGGCACTGAACACTGTATTACCTTCTTTATATATGATGGATCCTCCTGTCTTTGTGAAGTGGACTTCATTATCTCCATCACACAATTGACTTATGCTTATGAAATTATATTTCAGCCCTTTGACATATGAAACTTTTGACAGCTTGAGGTTCCCATTATGAAGCTCACCATAGCCTTTAGTTTGCCCATGGTTGTTGTCACCAAAAGTCACCCTTGGACCTTTCTCTTTCTTGTAGTTACTGAGCAAAGCCTTGTTACCTGTCATGGTTCTTGAACATCCACTGTCAAGAAACCAAGAACCAACACCCTGCACAGATTTGAATGAAAGAAGAGTTAGTGACACACGTAGGAATCCACTACTCAGTAGATCCTTGTGGAATGCACCTAGCTTTCCACTTCATCTCAGGTTTCTTATGTATGAGAGGAGTGACTATGTTATCATCACAAGTCCGCTGTCTTGAATTCCCTTCTAAAGAACATTCAAATGCCTTATGATCTTTGCTTCCACATTTATAACATTTTTGAGATTTTGTGGTCTTGGAGCATTTAACAACATGGTTTGAATGCCAATGAGATTTCTTATCAGTCATTATTTGACTAATTTGACCATTCAGCTTATGAAGTTTATCCTGTAAATTTCTTAGGTCTTTATTTACAGGCACCTTAGATTGATCTTTGTTTTTGGAAAGTTTTTGACCAATCTTTGAAGTGGCAGAAATGGGAACAATGTGAACATCATTCTTTTTACTCATAGTTTCTTCTATTGAAAGAGAGTTGATTACTTCTAGATCAACTGATTGTTTAGAAAATGAGCTATGATCAGCTGACAGGTTATCAGCTGAGCATTTATCATCTACTAACCTATCAGCTGATGGAGTAGTATTAGCTAATGATTATTCAGTTTGTGAAATGCTAAGAATTAAGTCATCTGTTTTCAAGGTTTGACAACATAATGTCTCTGAGGTCTCAACTAATGATTCCTTTCCTTTAATCACATCCTTTGACTTTGTGTTATTAGTATTTTTACATTCTGAAATCTTACTAGAGGATGATTCAACAGAAGGAATAATTGATTCTTTTGAGTGGAAACTCTTTCTTCTAACAAACTTATTTGTGAACACACTTTTGCCTTTAACAGTCTTGTGAAAGGTCTTTGGCAAGATGTCAGCTTTGTCTAAGATATTAAGGTTCTTACTAGAATCAACATAGTTAGCAACCTTAGAGTAATTTCCACCAATAATAGCTTGAACTTGTTTGGGTATCTGCTCCTTGACACACTAAGTGGTCTTTTCTGCAGATACACACCAAGACTTTACTACTTTTTGGAGGTCATTAAACTTTTTGGTTGCTTCACTAGTTTCTTTTACTAAGATCTCATTAAGTATCTTTTGATTAGCTAGTTCATCATTTAAGATTGTTATCTGCTTAAGTTCCTCATCCTTAAGAAAATTAACTTTTCCTTTAGTGATTCTAGTTCTAGTTTTAGCTTCTTCTCTCTTTGAATAGCAGACTGGAAATCAATACACAAGTAATCAAACATAGCATTCTTCTCATTATCATCATAGTTAATAAATTTTCCAACCTGATACATAGAAGAAGGATCCTAGTTGGTAGTTGAACAAGCTTTAGCAGCCTTTTTCATGTCTTCATCAAAGGAACTACCATCATTGTTGTTGGCCATCATGCAGAACTGAGCAGAGATCACCTCATCTTCATCTGAGGAGAGATCTTCTTCTGCCCAATCTTCTTCTTCAGCAACAAGAACTTGGCCCTGGGCTTTCTTCTTCTTCTTCTTGTCAAGGACAGCAGCAAGGAGTTTCTTATACTTGGCTTCATAATCAATCTTGCCCTCCTGTTTTTGCACAGATGAAGAACCAGTGTTATATTTGGACTTACCGTCACTAGCTATGTGGCCAATCTTGCCACACTTATAACACTCTGCTGTGGAGGCATCAAAAGTGGATTTGGGCTTAACAAACTTTCATGACCTCTTGCTGAACCTCTTGACACCCTTTCCCTTCTTGAAAGGTCTGAACTTCTTAACCAGCATAGCTACACCTTCAACCAACTCCTCCAGATTACTTTCCTCACAATCCTTCTCCACATAACTTTCTCCAGCACTCTCCTCTCCATCTCCTTCTTCATCAGAACCAGAATCAATAGCTACAAAGCTTCTCATCTTTGTATCTCTTGATACAAGGGCAGTTGGTGCAGCTTTCACAACCTCCTTCATCTCCTTGGATGACAACTTCCTTTGTTTGACTGATTGCTCATGGTTGAGTAAGTTACCATAGAGAGCAACCAGAGACATTCCCTTAATCTTTTCACTATGTCTTAGAACAGTGACAAAGTGATCCCATGTTTCAGGAAGGGAGTCTAGAAACTTTTTCACCAAGACAAAGTTGCTCTTGGTTATGTCTGCCCTTTTCAAGTCATTAACTAGGCAGTTGAACCTGGTGTATGTCTGTGTAAGACTCTCACCTTGCTGAGCAAAGAACAATTCATACTCTCTGTTGAGGAGGAGCTTCTTGTTCTCCTTTACCTCTTCAGTCCCTTCATATGCAACTGTGAGTGTATCTAACATCTCTTTTGTAGAAGAACAGTTAAGCACTTGATGATAGATTTCATTGGGTAGTGCAGAGACAAGAGCTGATCTAGCCTTAACATCTAGGCTAACCAACCTCTTATCCTCATCTGTCCACAGATGCATGGGTTTGGTTATGATTCTTTCAGATGTAGAGGTTTGACCTTCAGATTCCGATGGAATAGATAACACTGATGTTGGAACATAAGGACCATCAGTGACTATTTCAAGCATTTGGATAACAAGGGTGGATAGAAAAAGATGTGCTCTACTTTTCCACATGGAGAAATTTTCAGCATCAAACATGGGACATCTTGTTAAGGACCCAGTGTTTGAGATATTCATATTGTTTGCGGATGAGGCCATATTGAGAGGGGTAGAAGCAGTTGTAGAGTAAGCAAAACAGATCTAGATATTGATTATCTAACCTGCTCTGATACCAGTTGTTAGTCCCAGATTGAGTACGCAACAACAAATGTTTGTAGAAGGGGGGTTGAATACAAATTTTAGCTTTTAAAAATTAAAGACACACTTATATACTTTTATATAATTCTTATTTATATGAATCAAGAATTACATGTACTAGAAGCGGAAATTCTAAGTACAATAAAAGGTGGCAATCAATTTGTCTAACACATAGACAAGCTAACTCTAAAGCAACTAATGTATTTAGAGTGTTCAACACATGAACAAGTTTGATTCTACACAATGCTTATACTCTACGAAAATTCTCAACTGATGAGATTTTCTTTTAGTGTAGTAGAGACTTCACTTTTTTGTGTTGTGTAATATTCTCTATTTGCATGTCCACCATGCATGAGTATATATAGAAGTCTTGGTGAATCCGGTTTCATGAAGGTAAGAGACCAAGAGGATGTGGAAATATAATATTTTAATTGTAAAGGTAGTGGGTGAAAAGTAAAGTTACTTTAATCAAATGTATGATAAAAGTAATTATACTTTTCTACAAAAGTGCAACCCATTCACAATATAAAATATTAAAGTTCACATCTACTGTCGTGTAGAAGTATCTTTCCCTTTCCATGATTGTACTTTAATCAACACCATGCTTCTGATTGATTTGACTTTACCAAGTATGGGATTGCCAGCCATACTTAGTTGTTTGAACAAATCTTCAAGATCTTCGTCTGTTTGAGGTATCATTATCCCTTTCCAGAGGATAAGATCAAACCTTTTTGTCTCATACTTGATCCAAAAAGTGCATTTTACTTTTACAAACAAAGATCTAAGGCATAATAGAACAACACATGTTTCACGACTCAGCTAACAGATTGTACAAGGAACTCTAATATTCACTACTCAGTTGACAAAATATATCAGTTGATCACTTTTTTCTAGGACTCAGTTGACACATATTGCTCAGCTGATCATATAGATGCTCAGCTGATCAATAGTAAGCTTAGGAGAACATAATGCTCATGTATTTGTATGATCAGTTGATCAAGAATGCTCATCTGATCAATCAAATACATCAGTTTATAAGGGGAGATGACTTGTGTAAAGAAAGACTTACTTAGCTGATGCTCTGGGCCTCAGTTGATCCAATTGTTCACTCAGCTGATAGAGTAGGCACTCAGCTGATCAAAATTTTCACTCAGCTGATCACTTTCTTCACTTAGCTGATCAAACTGTTTACTCAGCTGATGGAATATTTTCATCAGCTGATCAACAATTTTGCTCAGCTGATAAACTGTTTTCCTCAGCTGATGGTCTTCTTTACTTGTTTTCTTCATCTGATGCTCCTTGGCTGATATCCTTGGGCTGATACTTTGAGTAGGATCTGATGCTCAGCTGATGGCTTATTTTCCTCAGCTGATGGTTCCATACTTAGCATATTTTTACATAAACTGATTCAAACAACACATGTTTGAATTCTTTCTAAGTCATACTAAATGTAGGGTTTGGTTATCATCAAATCCTATGTTTTAGGATAGGCAGAGTTGATTATTAGGGTGAAGTGATTATTTCCCCAACAATAACCCTTCATTGAGATCATACTTATCGTATTGGATTGCACGTAGCAATAGTAGGGTGTAGCACTGAGCAATGAACTCTGCACACAGCAAGGTTAGGGTTTAAGAAAGTGGAGAAGAATAGATAAGATTTTAGAAGAGTAAATGAAATATGATGAAGAGTCTCTCTTATTTATACCTTTTCAATGTGAGAGAAAAGTTACCGTTATCGGAGGGTAATAAATATGACTGTTACAGTAACAACCGGCTACGCAGTTTGTTATAACGGCTATATTTAATGTGACTTAATTAGACTGACACTGTTACATTGATCCGAAATCATTCAAGATGAACTAAATTATCATCAAGATTCTCTTAAATAATTAATTTGTAAACGACTTACATTTATTTGAAACAGAACACACCGTAAATATGTTAGATTTACCATATTGTTGGATTTTCCATTTGTTCTGACTAACCTAGCTATGTGAAACTGACTACACTTTAGAATGGAGTACTCAGCATCCTGAGTGCTCAGCTTAGATGGAGCACTCAGCTCAGATTGAGCACTCAGCTCAGATTTAGCACTCAGTCAAATGTAGCACTTAGCAAAAATTGAACAGAGATAAAGAAATGATGGAACATACCAAATTAAGGGTTGAGCATGCCAATATTTCCAAGTAGAGTTGTAAATATTCTGCCTTCAATTGGTTTAGTGAAGATATCTGCAAGCTGATCTTCAGTCTCAATGAAGACTAACTCTATCTTTCCCTTTTCTACAATATCTCTGATGAAGTGATGTCTTATTTCAATGTGCTTGGTTCTTGAGTGAAACACTGGGTTGTGTGTAATGGCAATAGCACTTTGATTATCATAAAATATGGGAGTCTTTGAATAATACAAGTCAAAGTCCTTAAGTTGATGTTGCATCCACAGTATTTGAGCACAACAGCTCCCTGCAGCCACATACTCAGCTTCAGCTGTGGAAATTGCCACTGAGTTTTGTTTCTTGCTTGTCCAGCTAACTAATTTTCCACCCAAAAGTTGACATCCTCCAGTAGTACTCTATCTATCTAGACCACATCCTGCGAAGTCTGAATCTGAGTACCCTATCAGCTCAAATCCTGATTAATCAATAAATATAATTATATAATTATATTACAACAATACAGCACGCAGGCCGCCAAAAACCAAATTAATCAACCACCACAACACATAGGTCTAAGGGCATAACATGTTACCGAATTAACCAAACGCAACAAAATGAAACATGGTGTTCCACACAAAACCATGATACAAATATATGTCTATATTTTAGTTAAGATTGTCAACAACATCAAAGGCACCAAAATGACAATCCTTATACATATGCATTAGTGTACCAAACTATTTTTGAGACACATATTCATATATACATTTACAAGTATATATTTGTGTACACTTCATGCCAAGTTACAACAAATATATAAATATAAAAACTAAAATATTATGTAGGCTACAAATATATCAACTTTAGCCTAACAAGAATCTACACGAAAAACCATTTCAAGAAAACAATTTTCTTATATAAAAATATTTATATGGTTTTTCTAGACTCGTTAGTGCAAAGCCATGTTAGATATGACTCTAATACCACTGATGGTATTTGTTTGGCATAATCGAGTAGCAACGGAAGCAACATGTAAATACAAAAACTTTAAACTAGCCAAACAAACACACATACCAAGGACCAAAATCTAAACATGAATTTGCAACTAGAATATAATAAACAAGATAGAAGAAAGGTTATACCACAACTCAAGATCAAAAGCTTTCTTCTTTGTCAAAGTGTGTAGAATTCAACAAGAACTCCTCTAGTGAAGTCCACCCCAAGCACACTTGATCCCCAATGCTAGTAGGTTGATGTAGTCACCAAAACAACAAGATTAAAGTATATCTAACACCTTTGTGCATCAAAACTTGATCACAAAGTGTATGAACTCTAGAGAGAAAGTATGTATCTTCTTCATATGTTCTTCATAGCCATTTTTCTCAAAGAACACAGAGAATTTGTGGGTGTTGTAACTGCCAAATTGAATGAGTACTTAATCCCATTAAAATGAGCTTTAAAAATAATCAATTCTGCTATTACAGCATCTGTACATGGCCCGTGTTCACCAACACGGCCGTGTATATTGGACTGGACACGGCCCGTGTTCAAGTACACGGCCCGTGTACCATCCTGCCAAAACCCATTTTGGCTTCTTTCTCTCTTTTGTTTGATCATGTTGCCGGAATCAATACTTGGTGTGTGACCCAATAGGGCTATACTTCATCACCAGTGCTATTAACTCGTTCGTGTCAGCGGGCATATTCCAACAGACTCCCACTTGCACGGGGCACGACTACGAAAAATGGCACAAACATAGAGCAGCCTCTAGCAAAACATCTATGCTGCCAAGTCAGTATAGGGTATGTCACTCTTGACAAGATCCCAATCATAAAATGATTGTCCTAAAGATAAATGAACATATACATCCTTTTGTTCGCGATATTCTATGTGAACACAAGACATGGAATAAAGTCAACCTTCAGATCGTTCACGATTAAGTTTCTCAATTCCAGATTAGTGGTGACCAACAAACCAAGTTATCATTGATCCATCATCAATATAACTTGAGCATGGCCATGCATATGAATGTCATCACTCAATCATCGAGGGGCCCATGAATATCTTCTCTATACATAGAGGAACAAATTCCTTTCGACTACATAGTCCCGCCACATAGATAATACTCCACCCACTCATCTCCCTTATAACGACCAGTTACGGACCGCGTTAGAAAACGATCAAAGTAAAGCAGACCTATGCTTTGGAATCACATCTATCTCTAGTTCAAGGATGAAACCCCATCATCATCCCGAGTTACTTATGACCATAACCATGAAGTAAACTCAGGTGCGGGTCCTCTAATCACTTAAGAAACCCTTTCAAGTATAGGCAAGAATCACGTTTATCAAAACTAATTCTTTACCTCAATCTTAATTTATACTTTCTTCCCATAAAGTACAACCGATTGTGGAGATTTTAGAATGGAAAACATTCTCGGAAGCGTTTAAACATGCTAAGATGGAACACAATAAGGATTCATAAAATACCCGCCCTCGGCGTATTATTAAATCTCCATTTAATAATCGATGTAGTATGAATTGCAATACTGCTTAACGTCCCCAAAATATAAGTACAAATCAAACATTAAGCAAAACATATTCAAGCCAAGTTATACGCATTAGGAATGCTAATTGACCTAGTATGATAAACATCACTAGTCCATAACAACGGCTTAACTAGTGGGTTTGTCCCACAACATCCACATGTTCTTTTGTTATTTACTTATATCTCTTTTGACAAGACTACTATAAAAGTATGCATCAAAGAGATCTTACTTTTCAAAAAGTTAAAGTAATCACACCCTCATTGTCTCAAAAACTCACAATAGGGTTAGTGTTACTTAAGAACCAACAATCAACACCACAAGTTAGGATCATAAACTTTGATCAAAATCAGCATTTTTTCCTAACAGAAACACGCATTAGAGTAACTACTTACTCCAAGTCTATTCTATTCGTCAAACACCAAGAACATATCTCTATATTTCTTATACTAAATATATTATCCAATTATGTATTTCCTAAATGCCCTTATGAAGCAATAATTCCTGAATTAGGTTAACCTAATATCGGGACATTATCTTCAATAGACATATAACATTAGGAATACAACAAGGCTCCCACTAGCCTAGACATACATAAAAGGCATTATCTATGCTATTAGAAAACTCATCACTTTGATTTTCTATTAGTAAGCAAAGTTTTTTCCTTCAAGATGCAAGCATAAGTCCGAAGTGGACTTATTCACTTTTGTAGACATAACTCGAATACTACGGATGTATATTAAGACCCTCGGAAAGCGTTGTAAGCACTTCCTCATCATATTGTTCCATGACTGAACGTGGTCATTAATATCCACGAGTATCAAACATTCTTCAACATAGCCACTAGGACAAGTTTCTCCATAACCATCGTGAAAACTTTACCACTAGTGGTATTTGAAGTTGTTTACCACTCCATACATGTCAATCCCATTACTACTGTCTTGGTTTACACCTCGGCATGGGATTAAGCCAAGTCAAGTACTTGGATATTTCAAATGGATTGCATCTCTTTATCATTTACTTGTTTTATTTTAGTGAGTTCCGGATCCACTACGTCTTCCGATAGGTGGTGAACTCACCATGAGGTCATTGCCACTTAGATGCGAGAAACCCATATCTCTTTGGCTCTATATGACTCTTATCAAAATTAAAAGAAGTAATGACTCTTAGTCAGGCATACCAGCATATCCATGTTGAACATCTAACAAAGATATTAGATTATATGTTAGTATCAACATCAAGTCTTTCATTTAAGTTCCACGTTCTTCCACTGGAATTCCCTAGTTTTAGTTTCTCTCTTCTTCCCTATTAAGCAACAAACCTTGTTCTCAAAAGGTTAAATAGCTAAACTTAGAAGAACTCCTCAAATGTATTAGCACTTCTTGATTTCAAGTTTATCCATCTCCCACTGGATGTAGAATGGATAACTTCAAACTATAAGATAGACAAGCAAAGAACCTTTCTAGTCGTATCTTAATGAATGCTAAATAGACTATCAATTGAATTTAGATTTGAGGACTTAGTCACAATGGTAAATGAATATCCTAACAAATCGGACACACATTCTTGACCCGTCATAAACCGGATCATTATCAATAACACCTGGTTCCCTACTCCATGACACCATATACCAATGTGTCTTAGTAGGATATAAATTGTGAAACAATTCCACAATTCACGATATGGTCATCCAATATATAGATAGTAGGTATCTTAGCATCTTAACTAGATCTAAGTATATTGATCTATATGCCCTATTGATTCTGAAAGTCGTTTTGGCTAATTTTGAACACCAACAAGGCTTCAGACGTATACCTAAACTAGTAAACGTCTCGCAACTACTACCATCAAGGTAGTGACGAAGAAGTTTCTCTTTCGTTATTCTTTGTGATGTGCTTGAACGGACTATCCACAAAAATGTGATCAATATCCAACAAGCCTTCGATCCTTCAATCCTCTCACCAACTCCGGTGAAGGATCTCATAATCATCTCAGCCTAATATACAAGATCAACATCAAAACGTTTAGCCTGAGGCGAAACTATCCCAAGATCCCAACCACACGGATCTAAGCGATATATATCTCTTGTTTATGTGGTAAAGTTGATTATCACACAAAGATAATTAATCCAAACTATTTTGGATTCAGAATCAATTATTCATGAGTATTCTATTACTTGTAACAAACCTTGTGTATGTCATGACATGGAAAATTTTGAATGTAACAAAATTATCTCACAACAGATTTTCATAATAAATTCCATATTTTAAGAATTTACTCGTCGTCATCAAATGCATAGTTGTGTGCCACGCAGGGCAATGCAACACATTAGCTATGACATGAATAAACAACGCTTAAAAAGGTTTTACATCAATTCTTAAAAATTCAAAATTTTGTCCATCGTAATTAAAGCGAGCATACAAAGAGATGTTACTTGCCACGCAGGGCAATAAAATAAAGTAATAAATACACCGGCGACAAAAGCGAGATCAAGTCTCCTTATCTTCTCTTGGAGAACAATCACCCTGGTTTCCTCGTCCGAGTACCGATTCTTCATTCCTCCAAGAACCTACACTTTGTAACAAAATAAATTTGTGAAAAACGTGAGTCAATCATCTCGGGTCAACAACCCAGCTTATAGAAGAATAGCAATGAATCATGAATGTAACTGAAGATGGAAAGTTAACTCTCTCTTTCCTGAGAAGTTTTATATCCTCTCGACACGTAGGGCAAGCGTGACGGCCCCAATTCCCAAATCTTCCACAGAAGTAGCAAACCACCTTTTCTTGAGTCTTTTCTTGAGGCACATTCTCTATGTCCTTCGACTCAATTTCAAGGATAGGCTTGGAAACTCCAACCTTTCCTTTTAGGGTCGGTTTTTTCTTCCTTTTATTTTGTTTCTTTAAACCCAAGATGGGAGTGGTTGAGGTGGAATTATGCTTGGCCATGTCAGACTCCGCAGACTTCAACATGTCATGCAATTCGCTTAAGGATTTCTCCATTCCTTGCATATGATAGTCTGTGACAAACTGATCATATGATGCAGGCAGAGACTGGAGTACAATATCCACAGCGAGCTCTCTCCCAATAGGAAATCCTAAACTTTCCATTTGGTCCACGTTCGCCTTCATCTTAAGGACGTGAAGACCAACATTCCCGCCTTCCTGCATCCTACAACCGACTAGGCTTTTAACACACTCATAGTGTTCCTGTCTAACTTGCTGTTGGAACATGTCCTTGAGCTTGTTTAACATATTGTACACACTCATGTGCTCGAACTGCTTTTGCAACTATGAGCTCATAGTTGACAACATGAGGCAGGCAACATCGTGCGTGTCCTTAACACATTTTTTCATATCCGTATCGGACGGCCCAAGTCGCGTCGGTAGCAGGTGGCTCCGGAAGGTGTTCCTCAAGGATGTGCAACTTTGACTCATGGCGAAGGACAATCCTCAATTGCCTAAGCCATGCAATAAAGTTCACTCCCATGAGTTCCTCCCTTTCTAGGAACACACAAAGTGAGATGTTTGACGTGGTGTTGTTATGGTTTGACATCCATAAATAACAAAACACGAGTTTTGGTTAGTTTGATAAACCTTGTTAAAAATAATTACCCCATAGTTTTAGATAAAAACAATTATTTGTAACAAGGGCTAAGAACCTTATTTCACCTCGCACCGTGACGGGTTTACCGCGGATCACGTGGCGAAGCTATTTAGGCCGGCAACCATTTTACCAATTGTAATCTCTATTACAACTCTTAGACACTTGCGGGATCCGTTGACATCCATTATGTCGGTTGGCATGTTTGATCCCTTCCTTACACCAATCTTAATATATAATTTTTGTTTAGCTCATGCTTAGCTCGACAACTAACCAAGAATTATATACTAAAATTGTAGATCGTCCGTCAAGACACACGGGTGGCACTCTCGACCATTAATTGGCTCGTGCTTAGCTCGACAACCAATCATGCGAGTTACCCCACTCACCTTCCACACAACTACGCGAGGAATGACTCGTGCTTAGCTCGACAATCATCCTTGTTTCGTTAGATTCGGGTGGTGTCGTCTTACAGATGGTGCGTGATTTACATTTTGAAAAACGGGATTTTGCTTCCGGTTTATAAAAACCTTTTTGTGAATTAACAAAGTAAGTGTCAAAACGATTTTAAACACTTTATAAATATAACACCAATTTTATATTTTCTTTGTCAATTCTATTCGCGCGAGATTGTTAACCATTTTATTAAACATTGTATTTTATTTAATTTTTAAAGAAAAATTGTCTAGCATGCAAATCCTAATCCATGCATAGAAAATAAAATACAACCACGCAAACATATATATAATTCGGTAACATGCCCAAAAATCCTATGTGTCTTCCCCGTGAGCCATAACGGGGAAAACAAGGCCAAAACCTAAGGACAAGGTATAGTCTCGTTGGGTGAGCACCCACTGAATCCAACACCTCCAATAGCGTGTTGATTCCTTCTTGCCAAGACGTCATCACCATGACTCCCCTTGACTTCTCTGGTTCTAATTCTATACTATTAACAAATACATAGAATATATATATATATATATATATATATATATATATATATATATATAAACGACACGCAAGTCGCATTCCTACACTATTTATACAAATACACGGAATAAAAGAAACGTCGTGCAAGCCGCACCAACAAATAAATAAATAAATATAATTATATTACAACAATACAGCACGCAGGCCGCCAAAAACCAAATTAATCAACCACCACAACACATAGGTCTAAGGGCATAACATGTTACCGAATTAACCAAACGCAACAAAATGAAACATGGTGTTCCACACAAAACCATGATACAAATATATATCTATATTTTAGTTAAGATTGTCAACAACATCAAAGGCACCAAAATGACAATCCTTATACATATGCATTAGTGTACCAAACTATTTTTGAGACACATATTCATATATACATTTACAAGTATATATTTGTGTACACTTCATGCCAAGTTACAACAAATATATAAATATAAAAACTAAAATATTATGTAGGCTACAAATATATCAACTTTAGCCTAACAAGAATCTACACGAAAAACCATTTCAAGAAAACAATTTTCTTATATAAAAATATTTATATGGTTTTTCTAGACTCGTTAGTGCAAAGCCATGTTAGATATAGCTCTGATACCACTGAAGGTATTTGTTTGGCATAATCGAGTAGCAACGGAAGCAACATGTAAATACAAAAACTCTAAACTAGCCAAACAAACACACATACCAAGGACCAAAATCTAAACATGAATTTGCAACTAGAATATAATAAACAAGATAGAAGAAAGGTTATACCACAACTCAAGATCAAAAGCTTTCTTCTTTGTCAAAGTGTGTAGAATTCAACAAGAACTCCTCTAGTGAAGTCCACCCTAAGCACACTTGATCCCCAATGCTAGTAGGTTGATGTAGTCACCAAAACAACAAGATTAAAGTATATCTAACACCTTTGTGCATCAAAACTTGATCACAAAGTGTATGAACTCTAGAGAGAAAGTATGTCTCTTCTTCATATGTTCTTCATAGCCATTTTTCTCAAAGAACACAGAGAATTTGTGGGTGTTGAAACTACCAAATTGAATGAATACTTAATCCCATTAAAATGAGCTTTAAAACCAATCAATTCTGCTGTTACAGCATCTGTACACGGCCTTTGTTCACCAACACGGCCGTGTATATTGGACTGGACATTGCCCGTGTTCAAGTACACGGCCCGTGTACCATCCTGCCAAAACCCATTTTGGCTTCTTTCTATCTTTTGCTTGATCATGTTTCCGGAATCAATACTTGGTGTGTGACTCAATAGGCCTATACTTCATCAGCAGTGCTATTAACTCGTTCGTGTCAGTGGGCATATTCCAACATTAACAACAAAGGTACCTGCCACTATAACCGGTTCCACCATTTCCTCCACAGCCATAAGCTGCACTTTCACTTACTCATCCCTATCCTTGCTAAAACAGAGTGGGGATAGAGGATTCGCGGTGCTTTTCTCTAAAGCTATCGACTTAAGGCAATAAGCTCAATATGCCTAACTGGTAAGAATGATAACACCCTTAGAGCAAACTCTAACAATCTCTAAGTACATGCCTATGATTCTCACACTTTCATACATCTGAGTGAGGAACTAGTCTTTCCCATTGTAGTACCCCTAACTATCACTAAACTTTTCAGATAGAATTTTTAAGTATCGAAATATGTCACTACATTTCATAAGCTCATTAACAATACACTATGGACAAAACAAGTTATTTTTATCAACTTCTTGGTGATATCATTCACCACTTCTCTCATCTATCATAAAGCTAAAAACTCTTCTATAATTTTATCTATTCAAGCTTTTTGGTGCAAACTGCACCTCTAATACTTTTTTAAACCGAGGGCTAATCGTTGTCTCCATATGTGCCTTCTCTTTCCTTGGTAACAACAAAGTCCACCGGTCTTTTGCTGCTCCACACAACAAGCTCGAAACATAAATAACTTTTCGTTCCACTATACACCCGACTATATGGAACACCCCTTCCATCTCTGCTAACCAACAATTATTCACAATCGAATATGTAACCCCTTCCGAGAAGAGGTGCTTTGCCTACTGAAATTCTCTATAAGTACACCCTTATAAGTCTTATAACTGATCCATTCTAGCTTCGGTTCTCCCAAGATTCTGAGCATACATCATTGCAGCCTGCATCGTTGCATCTATTCGTTTCTATAACATTACTTCCATTCTTTCTGATATTTGCTCAACCATCTGGTTGCTTATAC
The DNA here is from genome assembly GCA_038502395.1 of Dittrichia graveolens. Classification (NCBI taxonomy): domain Eukaryota; kingdom Viridiplantae; phylum Streptophyta; class Magnoliopsida; order Asterales; family Asteraceae; genus Dittrichia; species Dittrichia graveolens. The sequence continues at coordinate 8,339,907 of JARJIL010000001.1, forward strand.
AAGGGATATTTATTTGTAGGGATTTACCCAACTCTATAGCTATTGTCTCTCTTACTGTATTGTTCTCATACTCTTGCAATTCCTCTATAACTGGAAACTTTCTAGCAAGATTACCCGCAGGTCTAATGGTTGGCAGATGAATTAAATATAAATCATACATGTCTCTAACTTCCCGAGGTCTACTTGCCTCAGGGCTACTGTATCTATCACATACTAACTCTTTCTACTTCAAAACTGTACTGAACTTCCTATATAAACGTGCTATCACACATAATCTGCAGGGTTCATCATGATCTCGTCAAGCTTCAGTATACACCATGTGTTTATAACAATATGGGCCCTATATTATTATGAACACATTATACCTTACTTATGCTTAACTTAACCAATCAGATTCCCGCCTCATAAAAGAATACTAAACACTTAGTCACATAAATGTGTTGCTCATGCATATACAAGATATCTCATGCTCAAATTGCTAAAATAGATAACAATTAAGAACTTCTACTACTCGTATGCTCACCAACGTTTACTGCCCTAGGGATAGCTCCACTTAATCTTAAAACCATGGTTTAAGTTCAGACATCACACTCATGTGTGCCCAAATCCCTTAAACCTTGGCTCTGATACCAAGTTATAACACCACTTTTTCAGTTTTAACTTAAAAACATTATCTTACGGGTTAGCACCCCAAAAGATATCAGCGTTTCACAAAATACAGTTTAAAAAACCAGTAGCTATCCAGCAGATCACCACACTAGGACCTTACCCATGCTGGGATTTGTGCCACCTACAACATACAACATTGAAACATAAGCTAATTGATATCGCCAAATTTAGAAATATATTTTAAGCGATATCTGTTTTATTTTAGCCTATTATTGTTTATAAATAAGTAAAAGATACTTAATTATCTTCATTTATTGAAGTACAGGTTAAAAAGACGGGATATGAAAAGTTTTGAGCAAAAAACGGAAGAAACCAAAGAAATATGAAAAGTTGTCCGCGCTGACACACCTCCACTGTTTTGATTATATCTCACTCATACGAACTCGGATTGAGGTGATTCAAAGGGCCACGGAAACTAGACTCAGAGGGATACAAAATCACTTTTATGGTCAAAGTCTAAAAAAGTGATGTCGCGGCGCGACGATACCTGATAAGAAAACGTTCAAATTTTACCGTCGCGGCGGGACGCCCCTGTTTTTAGTGTTTTATATAAACGAACGTCCAGATCAGTTTTGGGGTGAACAACGCAACTTATACTACCCAAATAATTCCAAAACTCGTCCAAAAGCATTCTAGGGGCTGTGGAGCTCAACTTTTAAGAATTGGAGCTTATATATTGAAGATTTCGGCCTATATTCATCCTGGTTCTATCATTCTTATTATTTATCTTCTGTGTTTTTAATGTTTATTAATTTCCAGAAGTATTTTATGATGTTTCTAGGCTAGAATTTTATGTTTTCCTCCCTAGAGGAGATGAACCTCAATAAAGTTGATTAATTTATTTTAATTTGGACATGTTTGCTATATAATTTGTCTTGTATTGCTTAATTGATGATCCATATGTGTTTTGGTTTCTGTTTTTAGAGTTTATTTACTGAGTTTGCACAAGTTGGAGGACCAATCCGCTTGTGTGACTTGAATATTGATTGTTTATGACTAGTAGACAATCTAGACTAGTGATAGACCAATCCTAGGTTAAGCTTCTAAAAAAGGAAACTTTAATGTGTGATTAATATATAATGACCATTTATATGTTAATACATATTTTGTTAACCTAAACAAATATAAAGATTAAGTCTTTCTTGACACGAACTTAAAATCGGCTAATTATGTGTTTTGATCAATCTCATGACCATAAGGTTTGTTAAAACCATAATTATAGAGTTATAATCTGACCATGAGAATAGCTAATATAGGAATTGGTATATAGTGATTATATGTCCATTGCACGTATTAATTGAATTTATTAGCTAAAAAGAGGTGAAATCGAGTCTAGGGAGGGAAACCTTTCAATTGATAAATTTAAATCCAATAAAGTTTGTTGCTTTCCACTTCTTTTGGTTTGTTCTTGGTTCTTGTTATTATTATTTAGTGAGTTGGATAATAAAGTTTGGATCTTTATTGACAAGATTCTAAATTCCCCTTTAGTTGTTCTTATTAGTTTAATATTTAATTAGTATAGTTATATTCAAAATCATACCCGTTCCCCTTGTGTTCGACACCCGTACTTATTTACTATACTACCATACGATTAGGTTCTCTTGCCTATTTGTGTTGTTAGTCGTGCTAAATAATTCGGATTTATAAATTTATAACTGGTACGCTACACGCACATCAAGTTTTTGGCGCCGTTGCCGGGGAACGGTTTTATTTTGGTATAACTTGACTAATTATTTATTAAACGATCCTTCCCGCGAGTTTTGGCTCAAAGGAAGTTACTTTTCGTATTTTAGTATTTTTTTTACCTATTTTAGTCGTTTCGCGCACTTTCCCGAGTTTTCTGTCGATGTCTCTTTTGTGAATATGTATTGGCCTGAGGATCATCCGATCTCTTGGGATTCCTTCCTTAAAGATTTGTTGAATGAATTTTACGATGATGGCATCGAACGGGATGGTTACGATTTTATCCCAAAAGATGATGAGAATGACTACCCGATTGGCTCTCCTGATGAACCACATGTTAGTCCTGTACCATACTATTCAAACGACTCTGACTCTGACAACAATATACATTTTGAGCCTTGTGTGGAGGTGGAGTCGAGGGAAGATGCTCAGTCTGATGGAGATGTTCTGGAATGTCTCGCTGACCTGCTTGAGGAGCCGGAAGAATATTCAGAGGATGAACCGTCGACCCTTATCCAACCAACACCCACATTAGGATTAGAATCAAAACCCGTATGGGGACCCTCCCTTATTGAGAGAAAAGACGTGGAGAATTGTGCAAATGAACTCTTGGACTATCTGGAATTTCTACTCTTCGAGGAGGACGCTCCGAAATCAGAAAAGGAGGTAACCACGGGATCGAGTGAGGAGTTGGAGTCGCATTAAGGAATCCCTTTGGCGCCGGGAATTCTGTGGGGTACTTCAAGTGCAGAAAAGGATCAGGCGAATAACTTAGACAACATCGGGAGCCGGTTGGAGTCTTTGCTTGAGTCACAATTGAGTTCACAATCATGAGGAGGAACCAACATTCAGAACGCAGCAGAGATGTTTGTGGAGATCGAGACAGCGTGGTGGGACACAACACTCGCAGTAGCATTTCAAATCGGTAACAAATATACATCATCCGGTGTGTATAAATATTACCACCCGCACTTGATTGCAAGTGTGGGGTTATTCGTTCGAAGTCACGAGAAATAAATCTGGAGTCAAGATAGAGACTTAGACAAAAACAAGCGCTTCTCGGGAGGCAACCCGTGGTTAGTTTAGATTTTTCTTTCTTCTTTATTTTTGTATTTTATTTCCTTTCTGTTCAACTTTGTGGGTGTGTTGACTAGAAACCTTCACGAGACTACAACTCGTCCACTCGGGCTACCGAGGGGTTTAAAGGCTTGTTGCATACGTTAAATGCAACCGTGATTCCTACGAAAGTGAGTTAGGTTTTTCTTTTTGTTTTTGTTTTAGGGAGTCCTAGCCTAGATAATTCTTCATATATGCTTCCGGAATCTTCATATAGAATTACATGTAATTCAGACATTACTATCCTTTGATGTTTATATTTTTGTGTGTCTGACGATTTGCTCTGAGTGGTTTATATTTCAGTGAGAGCTTTTAATTTAGGGAGTACGCGTATATGCTGACATCTATCTGCTCCAATCGCCTAATTGTACCCAGGGAGTTTTTCTAACATTTTTCTACCTTATAATATTTTTATTGTGTACAATGAGGACATTGTACAATTTAAGTGTGGGGTAAGGGGTTAGAAAATATTTCCTCGCTTGAAATTTATTTGTCCTCGTGTTAAATTATTATTTTATTTGAGCGATAAATTTTAAAATTTTTAATACCATTCGAGTTAAAAATCAGATATTATTTAAGAATATCAAATTGTTTGATTAATAAACAAATTCATAGGATATATTTAGCTGTTATGCATAGTATTCGTGGCTTTTCGCCAATTCCTTATTAATTCGTGTTTATAGAATTCAAACTTTAATTTTTGAATTGATGCAATAAATTATGAGGTTAAGCCCTTTTTGAGTCTAAGCTTGACAAAAATAGACTGAATATGAATTTTCAATTTTTATAAACATATGTTTGAAAAAAAAAAGCCAATGTGCAAAATGAAAAATATATGCAAAAGAGCTAGAAAAATATATATAAGTAAAATAAATGGTCTTTGGAACTCGAATTAGTAAACTCTGGGGGGTGTTCTACACCTAGCCACCTAAAACCAACTGGTTTGGGATCGGTTGAGTTGAGGATTCGCAACATGGGTTTCATAGAAAGTCATAGACTTATAAAAAAAAGAGCTGAAAAGATGAAAAAGCATATGTGAAAATAAAGTTGAAAATCTGCAATAAGTCTTGAGGTTGGAGGATTCCTAAAGGGTAAATTAACCAAATTAAATATAAATGCAATTCTTAAGTTAAGGTTTGGATATGTATAAATGAAAAAATTATTTGAGATGGTTGAAAAGTAAATATACATCAAATCGTGAGTATGTGCATAATTCTAAATATATCCAATGTTTTGTTTTTAATCAACCTTTTTGACATTTGTAAGTGATATTTAATTTTTCAAAGAATGGTATTGATTATTTAAGATTTATAGCCTGGATAGAGTTGTAGTTTGCTTGGGGACAAGCAAAGTTCAAGTGTGGGTATTTTGATATCGCCAAATTTAGATATATTTTTAAGCGATGTCTTTTTTATTTTAGCTTATTATTTTTTATAAATAAGTAAAAGATACTTAATTATCTTCATTTATTGAAGTACAGGTTAAAAAGACGGGATATGAAAAGTTTTGAGCAAAAAACAGAAGAAACCAAAGAAATATGAAAAGTTATCTGCGCTGACACACCTCCACTGTTTTGATAATATCTCACTCATACGAACTCGGATTGAGGTGATTCAAAAGGTCACGGAAACTAGACTCAGAGGGATACAAAATCAATTTTATGGTCATAGTCTAAAAAAGTAATTTCGCGGCGTGATCATTAAGGTTGTCGCGACGCGACGATACGTGATAAGAAAAAGTTCAAATTTTAAAAGAGTTTTGGATCGCGTCAAACTCACCCGTCGCGACGCGACACTTATTCGTCGCGACGCGAAACTTACCCGTCACGGCGCGACGCCCCTATTTCAGTGTTTTATATAAACGAACGTCCAGATCGGTTTTGGGGTGAACAACGTAACTTATACTACCCAAATACTGCCAAAACTCGTCCCAAAGCATTCTAGGGGCTGTGGAGCTCAACTTTTAAGGATTGGAGCTTATATTTTGAAGATTTCGGCCTAGATTCATCCTAGTTCTATCATTCTTATTATGTATCTTCTGTGTTTTTAATGTTTATTAATTTCCAGAAGTATTTTATGATGTTTCTAGGCTAGAATTTCATGTTTTCCTCCCTAGAGGAGATGAACCTCAATAAAGTTGATTAATTTATTTTAATTTGGACATGTTTGCTATATAATTTGTCTTGTATTGCTTAATTGATGATCCATATGTGTTTTGGTTTCTGATTTTAGAGTTTATTTACTGAGTTTGCACAAATTGGAGGACCAATCCGCTTGTGTGACTTGAATCTTGATTGTTTAGGACCAATAGACAATCTAGACTAGTGATAGACCAATCCTAGGTTAAGCTACTAAAAAAGGAAACTTTAATGTGTGATTAATATATAATGACCATTTATATGTTAATACATATTTTGTTAACCTAAACAAACATAAAGATTAAGTTTTTCTTGACACGAACTTAAAATCGGCTAATTATGTGTTTTGATCAATCTCATGACCATAAGTTTTGTTAAAACCATAATTATAGAGTTATAATCTGACCATGAGTATAACTAATATAGGAATCGGTATATAGTGATTATATGTCCATTGCACGTACTAATTGAATTCATTAGCTAAAAGAGGTGAAATCGAGTCTAGGGAGGGAAACATTTGAATTGATAAATTTAAATCCAATAAAGTTTGTTGCTTTCCACTTCTTTTGGTTTGTTCTTGGTTCTTGTTATTATTATTTAGTGAGTTGGATAATAAAGTTTGGATCTTTATTGATAAGATTCTAAATTCCCCTTTAGTTGTTCTTATTAGTTTAATATTTAATTAGTATAGTTATATTCAAAATCATACACGTTCCCCTTGTGTTCGACACCCGTACTTATTATTATACTACCATACGATTAGGTTCTCTTGCCTATTTGTGTTGTTAGTCGTGCTAAATAATTCGGATTTATAAATTTAAACCGGTACGCTACACGCACATCACTAACGCTTAGTGAGCATACTAGCTGAACATAAATAAACCTAAAACATAAGTAAAGTCTCCCTAGGATGTCTCATATCCAAGATATAACACCTGTAAACCTACATAAACTGTTACCGTTTTGGTATACAGCGTAGATGTACACCCTGTCACTGATATGATATATAACTATGTACCGTGATACTGATCTTGTGCATAACTATACCACCTGCATAGTTATACACCAATGTTGTACAATATATACATATCAAAACTATCTTACATAACAAAGATATCACATAACACATATATCATACTTTTCACTAATGCATACACATAAACTAATCTAACTGTGCTGAAAAAGGGGCCTACACGGGCCGTGTACATCTCTAAAGGTCATGTACCATGTACTGTAACACCATGCTTTTGAGAATCAAGTTTTTCTTTTTAAAATACTAATATAAGTTTCTTTTTAAATATGCAGTGGAATAAAAACACGTGGCCAATATTATACATTCAAAATTTAGCCACATACATAGTTTGGTGTTACCGATACTAAACGGATAGACCATTATCTGTTTACAATACATACATAACATCAGAGTTTAATAAAAACAGTGTTCCTCTATTAAAGGTAAACTACCCGCAGGCTCCCGAGCTCACTAAGGATCACCTGCACATGCGAGAGAGAGAGAGAGAGAGAGAGTATCTATTAGCTATAAAAGCTAGTGAGTACAGAATAGCATACAATCAGCATAAACATATCACATATCATCAATCATACTCAAACAGTGCAATCCTAGCATCTCGTAATGAGCTGGCGTAGTCAGAAGGCGACATATCTCGTAGGAGCTAACCCGGCTCAATGCACTAAACTGGGGTACCAGTCACATCAACCGCGCCGGTGGGTGAGCTGTAAAGCGTTCCACCTTTGCGTTTTGGAATTATCGATTCCTCTAAGTACAGCTGGAGGCTACACCCATCCTTTCGGCGAGCATTGGGCTTGCAAGGCCCTAAATACCTATACAGGTACCGCTGATGCTATCAATGGTCCGCAGAACTCAAGCAATCCCAGGCCATCGCTGGCCCCGATGAAGGACTAGTAAGTCCCAAGGGTCCGAATCGTTCACAAACACATAGCAGATTCAATCGGATCATAATTGCGCACACTAAATCAAACGTATCATCATAACATACACATAATCAAGTGCATATTGTTTCAACATGTTAAGTCTAGCATCATCGTCATGCATAATAACCTACACTTAATCAAGTGTGTACAAATCATGGTATTCAATTCTCAATTCATTTGTTAATATATGTTATAGATATATTAATTGTTATGTTATCCGTCACTCACCTACTGAGCTATAATAATATAAACTAAGATACCGATGCTTCTGGATCAAATGGAGTACCTAAAAAAGGTTTCCAAGTATCAGAACCTTACTAATTAGAAACTGCCAAAAGGCAGGGTATGCCCGTGCCTAGCCAAGGCACGCCCGTGCTTGGCTAAGGCATGCCCGTACCTGATCAAAGCATGCCCGTACCCTACTCTCAGGTACCCCCGTGACTGCAGGACACACCCCCGGGCTATCTAGGGTTAGGCACACCTATACCTATTGGAGGTACGGCTATGCCTCCCAGGGTACGCCCTAGGGTACGGCCTGTTCTTGAGAGGAACTCCCGTGTCTTTCCATTTACAGCAGCAGGTTCGGCAGAACCTACGGGTTTCCAAACGGATTTTTACCAAATCAATTTCCAGATTACTTCTATCATTAATATATGAAAATACACTTCAAACTAAGCCAAAACAACACTTTTTATGTATCTTAACATCCAATTCACACTTTGGAATCAAAATAACCATTTTGACCCATTTGCACTTTCTTTCCTATTTCAATCAAAATCATCATCTTAATTCACAAAACTGATTTCTATAGACTTAGAATCAAAGTAGAAACTGATTGGGAACATCTAATTCAATTATTGGTATCAATTCAAGCCTTGACCCAATTGGACCTAAACTTGAAAACTTGAAGAACAAGGAGTAGAGACTTACTAACAAGCAAAGATGATGAAGGTGATGCTAACAAACAGATTGGAACTTGAATTACCAAAAGATTGGAGCTTGATAGTCTTCTCTTTGAATTCTCCTTCAAATCCAAGCCAAAAACAAGAGATAAGGAAGGAAAACAAAGTTTGTAGGTGTGTTTGGGTTTGTGTACGTGGGAGAGGTGACTATACCAACTTGTAGGTTAACTTTATCCACAAGTGGGTATCTTGTTCCTCTTTTCAACATATAACTCAATACACGATTACCCGTTTTAACTAACGGGGATATTTTTGGAATCCTCGTTCTAAACGTTTAATATTTTATTATTTTTATCTATTTTTATTAATATTTTTATATTATCATTTCTTTATTATTTTCTTCTAATTTCAACTTAATTAATTAAATAAATTACTTTTATTCAATATCAAATTCTAGATTTTGACGTACCAGATTCGAACACGACTAGGCCCAATCTGAGGATGTTACATGTACACCACACGACCTCACTTGGCCACATGGCCGGTGTTGTCAAACAACCTTACACGGACCGCATACCTCTACACGGGCCGTGTACCTCTTATGCTACACGACCATGTAACCCTGCATGGCCTGTAACTACCTTTGACCTCTGCACGGGGCGTGTACCTTACACTTTACACGACCATATTTACCTACATGGCTTGACACCGTCTTTAAAACATCTACACGGGCCATGTACACGACAAACCTACAACTTTCTATGAAGAACACAGCTGCTGTACTTGGTTCCAAACTCATTTTCTATCAATAAAATACTGCAAAGGGGTGTCTTCCTACCCCCAAATGACTCACTAACATCATCTAAACAAAACTAACATTCTTGGATCCTTGATTCATTCATTTGAACCATTAGAACTTGAAAACAATAACTCAAATCTTGCCTTGTGCTTCTATGGAGTGAATTGCTGACTATGATGTTGATTCTGCCATTTCTTGATCAAAATCTCACTGAAAGAAAAATAGCCAGCCATACTCACGTAAGTATGTATGTACTTTTTGCTTGAATTTCACTTTGAAATTCATATATATATATATATATATATATATATATATATATATATATATAAGTTGTCATAATGCACAAATGGTCCCTCAACTATACAAGTTTCATTCTTGACACTTTTAGCCACTCTAGTTTTATAAACACTTCTACTATTTTATAACACTTAGTCACAACGAGTTTTGAACTTTGGGATGTTACATGCCTAGACATGGATATAGTCATTAATTATTCAGCTTGTATCATCAGTTCGTTACTTAGTGTATCTTGTTAAATAATAAGTATATCATGCTTCACCTTGTGCTTACAAGGACCAAGCACTAGCTGACAGCTCACTGAAAACCGTTTGAAAATTTAAATTTTTGAACCGATTAATAAAATATTAAAATAAGTCTTGATTGTGAGTTGCCTTCACTGTCCTGGAGCTTCATGGTGGTCTCGTCCTTAAAGAGAATAATTAAACAACAGTAAGCGCGGAGCTTAGCGAGCATACTACTTACATAGCTAACAGTTTAACATTAACAAATCACATATCACACTTTCCATACCCGCTACCGTAGTAGTCAGTCGAATCATACCCGCTGCCGAAGCAAGCGGTCGCACATACCTGATTATAAAATCAGTCGTCATACCCGGCACCGATGTGTCGGTCGAAACATACCCGTTGTCGAAGCAAACAGTCGCACATACCTAACTCGCAAGAGCCAATTGTCATAGCCGGCACACAAGTTTCGGTCACACATACAACACATACCCGACACACAAGTACCGGTCGGATATACACACGTTCACAGTTAAAGAAAGTTTGGTATATAAGTGAGGATACTCACCTGGCAGTGGTCTCAATCTCAGTTATAGAACTTCCACATATTTACTTAGTCACGAGTCGGGGCACGAACCTACCTACAAAGCATTTATCTTACTGAATCAATATCGGATACACGTCCATAACTTCAGATTACCCCTTAACAAAACCCACTAACTCGGACCTCATTCCTGGGTCGGACCAATGTGAAGTCGGACCAACAACTAAGTCAGACCAGAGTGAAAGTCAGACCAACACCTAAGTCAGACCAAAGTGAAGATCGGACCAACACCTAAAGTTGGACAAGAGTGAAAGTCGGACCACACCAAAGTCGGACCAAGGGTGAAAGTCGTACCAAGGATGAAAGTCGGACCAACACGAAAGTCGGATCAAGGATGAGAGTTGGACCAACACGAAAGTCGGACCAACCTCTTCTTGGTCGGATGAGTTGCAGGTCACCCCAAAACACCATTTTTAAAATCCCCAGCTTCATAAAACTTAACCAACTTGTTTTATTTTGTTGCAAAACACTTCTCCACTTACGAAAACAAACCCTTAATATATGGGTGTTTTAAGCAAGTTTTGATTCTCAATAAATCCTATCTCTCTCTTGACATGAATACCCACAAGAACACATCCACAGAGCACTTATAAACCCCAGAAATCATACTAAAACTCATAGTAATTTACTTCTATATGATCACAATGAAGTAAGGATGATTACCTGATGCTTTTCTTTGAAATTCTTTAGAGTTTGGATGCGAAGATGAAGGACCTCTAGCTCCCTGTTCTTGCTTTCCTTTGCTCCAAAGACACACACATCACTCAAGTTTTTGAAGAATGAACAATAAAGAAACTCTTGCGGGCTGTGCCTTAATTTCTTATATATACTCATGCATCCCATAAGGCCTAAGCCCACCATCTTCTCAAGCCCAAGTCCACAAGCAAATCAACCACACTTTATTTCGTAAAATCCCACCCAAATCCTTAGATACTTCAATACTAATAATGAAAATAATCTTTCATATATATTTTCAAACTTTGGTATTACAACATGTTTGGCTCAGCTCTATTTTAATGAAGTTGTATCACGTCATGGTATACCTTGTTCTATTGTTTCTGACCATGACTCCCGATTTATTTCTAATTTTTTGCAAAGTCTGCAACGTGAACTTGGCACTCGTGTACATCTAAGCACTCCTTATCACCCTCAAACCGATGGCCAATCTGAAAGAACTATTCAAACAGTAATTGAGTTTGCTTCGTGCGTGTATTAAAACACCAGAAGATATGATTCGCCTGCATGTTCTTGAATTCGGAGGTTCATGGGATTCTCATCTGACAGTAATTGAGTTTGCTTATAACAACTCTTATCATTCTAGTATTGGGATGCAACCGTATGAAATGCTTTATAGGAGGCACTGTCGTACTACTACTTGTTAGCTTGAACCTGGTGAGAAACAATTCTCTGGACCTGAAATTATTCAAATCACTTCTGATAAAGTAAAGGTAACACGTGAGAATTTGAAAGCTGCCCGTGATAGACAAAAGATGTATACAAATCCAAAACGCCGACCCGTTACTTTTGGAATAGGTGATGGGGTATTCTTGAAGGTCTCTCCGTGGAAAGGAGTGATTCGGTTTGGGAAAAAGGGCAAGTTAAGCCCACCGTACATTGGTCCTTTCAAAATCATTAAGGAGGTCAATAAACAAACAGTGTCCTTGGAACTACCTCCAAAATTGTCAAGTAATCATAATGCCTTCAATGTCTGTTATCTACGTAAATGCAAGGTGGAGGAAGATCAAATTCTACCTTTGCAAGATTTAAAGGTGGATTCTACTAAACAGCTGGTGAAGGAACCCATTGAAATCTTAAACACGAAGGCTAAACGAAAGAAGATAATTCAATTGGTCTTGGTAAAATGGAAGCACAACCTCGGGTCAAACTTGACATGGGAAACCGAAGAAGATATGAAGGTCCGATATCCCCACTTGTTTACAAAAGAGCATATTCCAAGGACAGAATCTTGTTAAACGGGGTAGATTTGTAACATCCTCAAAACGGTCCTATACGTGTGCGGTTTTGGTACGTCAATTATTTTAAATAAATAAATTAAAATATTATATTTAAGTTGTTGATATAAATTTTTAAAAATAATTAAGAAATAACGTTATAAAAATAATAATAATAGATAAAAATAATAAAATATTAAACGGTTTTAAGTAAGGATTCCGATCCCCGTTAATTGAAACGGGTAAGTGGATGTTGAGTTGCAAGTTAAAAAGGGGAACAAAATACACACTTGTGGATATTATTGACCTATTCCAACCTTGCTTTCTTTGCACAGACACAAACATACACTTCTCACTTTCTATGTGTTATTACAACTCTTGAAGAAGAAATCAAGCCCCAAGCACCAAGCCTTCAATCCAGCAATAAACAAAGATTGAAATATGTTCTTCTTCATCATATTTATCACCTCCATCTCACTTGCAAGCTTCTTCCCCCAAATTCTTCATTTTTAGGTGGTTAGGTCAAAACGGGTCAAGCACAAATTGACCATCAAGAACTTATTTTTTGTGTTCTAACTGTTCCTACAACTTATATGGATTGATTAGAACTCAAATATTGGATTAGAAGTATTGGTTTTGCTCAAATTCAAGAAATGGTTCAAATGGGTCAAAAAACTAAAATAGTTATCAAGGATTGATTTTTATTGTTTCTATTAGTTCTAATAGCATCTACAAGTGTTATTTAGTAAGAATTATTGATTAGAAGTGGTAGAATTGAAGAATTCCAAGAATTGGCCAAATTGGACATTTCTTTGTTAATTTAAGTTGGATTTTTTATTGAAATAATTCAACGAGTGAATTGGACGTTAGAAAGCTCCTACAAGTGTTAAATGATGTTGGTAATCACTGAGAAAATGGCCAGTGTTGAATTGGTATTGTTTTGGGTCAAATTGGCATTGTTGTTCCCAAACAAGAGTGCTGTTGTGCACGCGTCGCGGCGCGATCCTCCTGCACACAGCACATATTTATGTTTTCTTGTGTGTTTTGATGTATAGATTAACGTTATAAGTTAGTAAATAGATTAAGGACATTATTAGGGGATTCATACCTTTATTTTAGTTGTACTTGGTGTGTTGCTGTCTAAATGTAAGAAAATGGTATTATAGGTGAACCCGAAGATCAGGAAGAACAAGAACACTATATCTGTCTGCTGTAGCTTTTCAAGTGAGTGTTGGATAACATAAGAAATATACTTATATTATATATTATCAGAAAATAAGAAATATGTTAATGAAAGGTAGATTACCTTATTGCATGCATGAGTAACTTGTTAAAATGATATGATATACACTTGAATAGTGTAAGATATGAATCATGATTATTATATGTGATTATATGCGCGCAATGAGATCCTGAATGGATTAGTTATGTGCTTGTGATCAGATCCGGACATAGGGACTGTATAGTCCATTATCAAGAGCAGCGATGGACTAGGATCACCTTGAGACGTGCGGGTCAATGATAGTGTCAACCGTACCTGGATAGGTATTTAGGGCCTTGCAAGCCCAATGTTCCTCAAATGGTTTACGGATCAGCTTCCCGTTGTACCTAATGGAGTCGATTGACTTCATAATGCAATGATGGACCGCTACCTGCTCACCCATCGGCGCGGTTGATGTGTCTAGTACCCCAATTAGGAGCATTGATCCGGGCTAGCTACACAGCAAGATTATACTGCCTTCTGACTACACCAGCTCATCGCGAGATGTGAGGATAACACTATTTGATCATTGTTATTGATTTATGATGTATTTATATTGATCTTTATGCTATCTTATGCTCACTAACTTTAATTAGCTAAGAAATACTCTCCTCCATGTTGCAGGTGATCCTTAGGCTTGTGAACTTGGGTGCTTATTGGATTGTGTATGATGAGGAAGAACACTTGCATGTTACATTTTTTTTGTAAATATTCTTTTGAATGGCTGGTCGTTTGATCACAGTAACACCAGAATTAATTGTATTTTGTGGCTAGTTTTGATTTGTATATATTTAGCCACTTTGCTTTCCGCTGTTTGTATTAATTTGAAACTAGGTTTTATAAATTATGTTTACAGATGAACCTATGCGGTTTGAAAACTTAAAATAGTAGTTTTTAATAGAAAAAACTGGTTCTTGAAATGTCGGTGTTACAATAACATCGACATAGAGTGGCCTCTAGCAAGACATCTATGCCCCCAAGTCAGCATAGGGCATGTCATTAATGACAAGTACCAACCTGTAAAGAATGGTCCTATAAATAAGTGATCATTCATCATTTTGTTTGCGATATTTGATGTGAATGCGAGACATGGAACATCGTCAACCTCCAGAACATCCATGATTATGGTTCTCGATCAACACTGATTGTGACCAACAAAAACAAGTTGCAAAATTGATCCATTATCAATTCAATCTGAGCATGGCCATGGATTTTGATGTCAGTGCTTAGTCGACGAGGGGGCCATGAATATCTCTTTAAAAGAGGAACAAATTTCTTTGGTTACTGTTGGTTTCTGCCCACTGACACACGTGTGCCGGTATCACTATGTGACATCCGTCACCTAATCAGGTTAGTTGGATTGACTTATAAACCGCCGCCAGCTATACAACTTAAACTTATGTGCCTGTGTGATTCCTAAAACCTAGTAAATACTAAATTCAAAGTGCTAAGAGTGGGTATTTAAGCTTGGGCTAGGGCACAAAGCCCAATATCATGTCACTGTAGTTGCAAACAAAAGCGAGAGAGTTGTGAGTGTGTAATGTGTGTTCGGCGGGAGCAACAAGAGAAAGGACTCACCAAAATTTCACCGTTTAATCGGGATTTCGAGGGAAAAATCATTGGGTAAATGTGTCCACTACATTTCCAATCTAGTATATGTTAATTTATGTGAGTTTCATTAAGAAATCAATGGTCTTAAATCAGTTGTGTGGAGTTCTTATTGAGATAAAAACCGAGACCATAATCGGGATTTTGAGATAGTATTTCACATCGAAACTCCAATAAATTTCAAGGGTCTGCTACTATGAGGTTTTGAAGGGAGTTCCATTCATATTCTTGAAGAACAAACCGTGAGTAAATTAGTAGATTCGAGAGAGTTAAAATTGATGGAAACCTAATTAATTCATAAGGTCTTGCTTATATGTAATAGGGGAATCATGGGAATGAGAACTTGTTGAGTTGGAGAGGAGATGATTGATGTCGTTGAACCCGTAGCTGAAGGAGGGAGAACAATTCAAAAAGTTCTTCACCGGGGAATCACGTATTTATATAGAATATTAGAAGATCGTTAAATATATTTCATAATTAATTAATAGTCGTAAGTGATTAATTTTATTTTTTTAATTAATTTCATCAATAGTTTAGATTAAATTTTAAAAATTTGGCTGAGTGGCATATTCGTAATTTTTCGTAATTAATGTGTGATGTTTTATAAATCACATATAATTGTATATTGAATCACATGTGATTAAATATTAAAAATTCAAAACTATATTTTTAAATGAACTTTATTTAACACGGCTCTAGAATATTAATCGAAAAGAAAACTAAGTTAACATGAATCCAATTGTGCCAAGATGTGAACTGTAAATTAGAATTAGTTTATATATATATATATATATATAAATACTACCACAGTATCCGCGCAATGCGACGGATAAAAATAATTCTACTAGATAACATGTCCATTTTTAATAACGTAAGACTGCTATATCACATATTATAATGACATTGAATAATTTTCATTCACAATGTATCTATTTTCTTTCTCATATTTCCATTTCTTTTATTTCTCTTTTCTTTATAACTCTTTTATTAATTTTAAAAACAATAAAATGAGAAACAAAAAGAATATTATATATTATATATTAAACCTTTTGTTTTTATTACGCGAGTCATTTAAAAAATCTGAAAATGTCTATAAATTTAGGTTACATATTATTTTGTTTATAAGTTATAGCTATACGTATTTTTTAATACTTAAATTAAAATATGTGTCATATGATAAAATATTTAAACTACTATCTTATGAATATCGTTTTTATTTAATTTTTAATTTGTATTTAATATCATATAGCTTGAAAATTAATTTGCATTGACTTGACTTTTTTAAACATTATTTATTATGGAATGTTTAGTTATAAAAATGGTATTTAAGAATCTAATTAAGTCTATATAATAGTTTCCTTAGGAAGTTAAATAAAGGGTAAATTAGTAATTTCAAATTCTTTAAAATTAAGAGATTTCAAAAATCTAAATGTTTTATAATATAGTGTATATATATGTGTGTGTGTGTGTGTGTATAGAGAGAGAGAAAAAAAAGGAGAGTTCAAACGAGATTTATTTTTCGTACGAGAACTAGAACCAATTTTATATATATATATATATATATATATATATATATATATATATATATATATATGGGACGGTTTAAACATGAACTGTTTTTCGTACGAGAACTAGAACCAATTATAGTTATTGAAAAAAAGATGAATGGTCCGATTAAAGAGTTGTTAATGGATAACCTTAAACTAATCAAACTTATCCTTAATTAAGTACAATTTGGATATTTTTAAATTACCCCCACATTTTTAAACTAATATATACATCAATCGCAAAGGTGTTAAATTACAAAAATTATACCAAATTAACGAGAAAATTATGCCCTTTAATTTGATATCGATTTTGATATATTTTTCCAAAATTCTATTTTTTGTGTTTGCTGGATTTTTTTTTTCAGCACAGCTCGACATGTACAAATTTTGCACATGTGCATATGCACAAATTCACCTAGTTTTTTTCAGCACGGATGTAGATATGCACATGTGCACATGTCGAGCTGTACTTAAACAAACCCAGCAAACGCGACTTTTTTGTTTCAAAAAATATATCAACATCGGTCGCAAATTAAACAGTAAAATTTTGTTGTTAATTTGGTATATTTTTCGTAATTTAACACTTTTTCGTTTGATGGATATATTAGTTTTAAAAAAGTTAAGGTAATGTAAAAATGTTCATACTACCCTTTCCTCTTTAATTTAAATAAAAAAACAAAAAATTAAATTATTGGTCAGAAATTGTTCTCGCGGTTCTCGTACGAAAAAACAGTCTCGTTTGAACTGCTCCCTTTATTTATATATATATATATATATATATATATATATATATATATAGGGGAGCAAAATACAAATGAATGTATCGAAATAAAATACAAATGAGTACAGGGGAGGGTTCAAACGAGAACTATTTTTCGTACGAGAACTGCGATAACCAATCTTGGCAGTTCATTGTGGATAATGGAATTCATGGTTGAAGAGCGTGGGGAGATTGAGTGTGACAAGGTGCATGTGAGAAATTCATGGGTGAGTAATCTAATTGAAGGAGGAAAAATTGGACGGCTAAGATTGGTTCTAACGGTTCTCTCAATAAAAACGGTTCAAATGAACTTTTCACTATATATATATATAGAGAGAGAGAGAGGGGGTAGAGATCAAGTAAAAAGAAAATTAAAGTAAAAAGGGTAAAAGAGATGATTATTTGATCATTTTTCGATATATATATTAACTAATAATCGTTAGTGCATCATCATTATTGATTAAAACTAGTTTTTTATCATCTAAATTGGATGTTCATTTAATTATTGAAACAAGATAACTATCAATCCGTTTAAAATTGATTTACATAGAATTGAAATGGAACATAACATATTATAAAATTGAGGCCCAACATCCCAATGCAATAAGTGATTGTTGGCATGTAGTCGGCATTCATATGACAAACATTTAACACACAAAGAAATCTGCAGGCTTACAGTTAATTCACGAACCTTTAAATTTACCTATGGTGAACAAGTCAATATGAAATGAAGCATTGAAATAAAGGAAATCAAAAACGAATTCAAAAAATTATGATTTTTTACACATCAAAAACACTAACTGTGAACTTAAAATGTTGACAAGGCTTTCAAAATCAACTATTATTCTGTACAAGGTTTTGGAAGCTAATAGGCTTTAATGCCCAAACTCCAAAGCATTTGGAAAACTAGCTTCCCATGTTCACTAAGACCCAAATACCAATGTGTCTATATGGTTCTCTGATTAGTAAAAAACCTTCTTTGACTGATTTATTTGGTTATTTTATGAATATGGTTTAAATTTTTGGAGGGGTGTTTGGAATTGCTTGTTTGCTATTTGTGTCCTACAAATATATATATTTTTAAATGTCACCTGGATGTTTAATATTTCTTTTCACTTATCTTCTTGTTACTACGTACAAAGGATAGTTTATCTAAATCTTACTACCGGATGATATTGATTACCGGTTTGCATAGTTTTTCTTGATAATTATTGGTTAATTTTTTGTAACTATCTTTTATTATTAAATTTGATATAATAACTTGAGTTACTATGCTTCTTTTTCTTTATATTTGCAAAGAGCATAATGACAAAACGATGAAGAACTACACGAGGTGAATGAAGGGGATAAGAAGGACGAGATGGAGTAAATGCTACTAATTTAAGTAAGTTTTATTTCTTTAACACATACATGTTTATATTATTGTCTATGGTAAAGTTTAGATTTATTATATTTGGGTTATTTTTTGCTAACATGAAAAAATGTTGAAGTTAAGAAATGAGAATTCAGTAGACTCAATAAGCGACAAAACTAATGTGGAAAAAGTATATAGAAAAAGTTTTGAGAGGGGTCACGATCCCGTTGCATGTAAGACCATGACTATTATCGATTCAAATTGTCCTAATTACAATCAATGGATGGGTCGAGTTGGAGTCCTTGAAGGAACCATTGAAGGTGCAAAAACATTAAATCAAGAAAAGTAGCTTGCCTCTATCGGGAGAATCTCATGATGATACATCTAACAATATTCGGTCTATAGAGTATCATGATAAATCTTGTGAAATTGGTGATGAGTTTGACGATCTAGATTGAATATTTAGGATTATAATTGAATGTTTATTGCATTGAAGATACATACGTTACTCATGACTAGTTTCTCTTTTATTTCTTTAGTCTTTGAATTACATATTAATATTTTGTTTTTTATGGTTGAGACAATTACTGTATAGCATTCTTATTTAAAACAATTTTTTGGCCTCAAGTTTTGTATTGTTTGCATACATGTATATATTATTACCTACATATATTGTGGTTAATATCTACACACAAGTGTTTTTACCAACTCATTTATACCTATTACATACATATAAATGTATATTTACCCACACATATCAAATGACACGTGTCACTAACACTTAGTAAGGTCATGCTACATCATTTGACATGTCATCATATCGTCCATGTCATCATACAACCAAATCATATCACCTTTAGCCACACATTTTGATTTCGTCTCAACACACATATATGTGTAGGTATAGTTTACTATCTATATCCACATATAATGTATGTGTAGGTAATAAACTTTACCTACATGCATGAGCACACACATGATTACACTTATTTTATGTGTGGGTAAGTACAATTACTCACATATATGGATGTTTTACCCACACATAACGTGTGTTGGTAAACACCCCAATTTCTTGTAGTGATATATATATATATATATATATATATATGGAAAATTTCAAACGAGAACTGTTTTTCGTACGAAAATTGCGAGAACCAATCTTAGCCGTCGAATTCTCCCTGCTTTAATTGAATTGCCCACCCATGAATTCCTTGCATGCACTTTGCCACACTCAATTCCCCTACGCTCTCCATCCATAAATTCCACTTATCACTTGAATGACCAAAATTGATTCTCGCAGTTCTCGTACCTACGCTCTCCTCCCCTATATATATAGGATAAGGATCCAGTAAGAACAATCCTTAAAATAGGAATGCTAGGAACATTGCATCTTGTGTATAAAATCACCGCATCCAACTTTAAATCATTACATCTAATCTGAAAAACATGGAATTCTCTTAAAACTAATCATCATGCATGAATTAATCTGTGGATTCTCATTTAAGAACCCATGCATCTTCTCTATAAACCACTACATCTAGTATAAAATAATTGCATCTTGTCTAAAAACACTACATATAATCTTTACACACATAATAGTAATAATAATAGTAATAGTTATAAAATAAATATATATATATATGCAACACAAAATTTTTATATTTTGGTCGTTCGCAAATTGTGAACTGCGCACATTCGCAGGCTGCAAATGCCAAATATATATTCTTCAAAGAAATTGTATGAACAAAAATGTCAAATTTGGTAGGCATGGATGTGAAATATATATATATATATATATATATATATATATATATATATATATATATATATATATATATATAGGGTGTGGATCTAATTGGAACAATCCTTAAAATAGGAACACTAAGAACACTGTATCTAGTAAATAAAATCACTTCATTCAACTTAAAATCATTATATATCCGCTAATAAACATAAGGAACCAATAAAATTACTGCATCTTTATTGAAGCAATTAATAATTTATGGTTTAAAAACAACTGCATCTTATTTAAAAGCCTGCATCCGGCTTAAAATCATTGCATCTAGCTATTTTGTAAATCATATGAAAACTATATGAGGTAACTGCATAATTAAGGATAAATATGGAATTCTGTTTTGGTAGCCACAAATTTCTTTTCTAGTTTCATCTCTCGAAAATACAAACTGATAACCATAATGCAAATCATTAGGTTATTTGCATGTTAATGACTTAATAGTGTTTGCATTTTTGGTTATTTACATTTTTTGTTATCTTCTTTTATGTCGGTTGCATTTTGCCTTTTACATTTTTGTTATCTGTTTTTTTCATTTTCTGGAGCATTTTGCATTTTTGTCAAAAATTTTGCATTTTCATAAATAAAAAAAATTAGAAAACATTTCAATCATGGTCATGAATTAAAGAGGATAAAAAACTGAATCTAATGGTATATTTTTTTTTGCTAAAATTCTTAAACATGAATTTATTATGACTATTTGGATG
The DNA here is from genome assembly GCA_038502395.1 of Dittrichia graveolens. Classification (NCBI taxonomy): domain Eukaryota; kingdom Viridiplantae; phylum Streptophyta; class Magnoliopsida; order Asterales; family Asteraceae; genus Dittrichia; species Dittrichia graveolens. The sequence continues at coordinate 8,361,275 of JARJIL010000001.1, forward strand.
TTTAAGAGATTTTTTTTTTAAATGGAAGTTTGGAGGTTGAATGAGGAAGAGAGGAGTGAGTATTAATTTGTAATTCTTTTTCCAGTTTTACCCTTACTCTTAATGCACGTGTCATCACCAGGTTTGTTCTTTAGGTTCTATGGATAAGCAAGGTTCTATATATAACCTCACCCTATATATAGTCCACAGATCAATTGCGAACAGCATTAATTGTTCGCAGTTTGCGAACGACCAAAAAGTCTAATTTTTGTGCTGCATATATATTTATTTTTTTATTATTATTATTTTTATTGTGTGTATAAAAATTAGATGCAGTGTTTTTAGACAAGATGCAGTTATTTTATTCTAAATGAAGTGGTTTTTAAAGAAGATGCATTGGTTCATAAATAAGAATCTACCGACTAATTCACGCATGATAGACTAGTTTTAATAGAACTCCGTGTTTTTTAGATTAGATATAATAATTTAAAGTTTGATACGGTGATTTTATACACAAGATGCAATGTTTCTAGCGTTCCTAATTTAAGGACCGTTCTCATTGGATCCTTACATAAGAGAGATTATTATTATTATTATTATTATTATTATTATTATTATTATTATTATTATTATTTATATTATTATTATTATTATTATTATATTATTATTATTATTAGGGTAAGGATCTAATGAGAACAGTTCGCATACACCAAATTTGACTTTTTAGAGAAGATGCATTGGTTCTTAAATGAGAATCCACTGATTAATTCACGCGTGATGGGCTAGTTTTTATATAACTCCATGTTTTTTAGATTAGATATAATGATTTAAAGTTGGATGCGGTGATTTTATACACAAGATACAGTGTTCCTAGTGTTCCAATTTTAAGGACTGTTTTCATTGATCCTTACATAAGAGAGATATTGTTATTATTAGCGTAAGGATTCAATGAGAACATTTCACATAAACCAAATATGATTTTTTTTTTTGTTTATACAATTTCTTTGAAGAATATATATGGCGGTTGCAGGCGATCCCTTCACTATATATATGTGTGTATGTATGAGTGTGTATAATAATGGATTGTTAGATAGTAGTAATCACAAATTAGTTATCTTAAACAATCGCAATATATATATATATGAAGTTGTAAGTGTTGGGCTGCAATTCGTGAACCAAAGTCAATAGAATTGCAAATTAGTAGAATTATACAATTGTAAATTAGTAGAGATTTCACAATTTCAAATCTAGGATTTTACGAATTGCAAATTGAAGTTGAGTAGGAATCACAAATTGTGCCTTATGGCCGAATCGCAAAATGAGCTTAGGGATGGAATTGAAAATTGGGCCTAGGATGCCCAATCGCAAGTTGGGCCTTATAGTTGAATTGCAATTTGTATGATTTAGTATGAGCTTATGAGGGCTTATGTGATATAACAGTAATTATAGGTGTTGATGGTAGTTGACGTAATTTCCGGATACTTGTGTCAGGTATTGTAGTTATCAGTATCATTAGACTACAAATAAGGTAAATATTCTTACTTATATTCTAATTCAGCATCAACCATGATCAAAAGTATGCAAGTAAGTGATTGTTAACTACTTATCTTATGTGACTACTTGATGAGACCGATGCTTCGGTGTCGGGTATGTATGACCAATTGCTACGACAACGGGTATGATAAAACAACTACTTCAGTAGCGGACATGTATGACCGATTTCTACGGCAACGGGTAAGACTTATGTGATATATGAATGTGAATATGTTGCACTGATTTTGTATGTAAGTAAAGTATACGTTAAGCTTCGCACATACTGTTGTTGTTTTAATTCTTTCAGGATATGTTTCGGGGAAGCTCCAACAGTGTGGAGGCAGCTCACCTACCATCGAAACACTTTTACTATCTAATTATTTGTTTAATTATTTATTTTATTATCAAACATAATTAACTCTTTTGGTTGACTGAACACTGTATACGTGTAGTTTCGGGTGCGAAAACTCGTCACGAATTTTGGAGGAATTAATATGGTTTGTTTATTTTTATTTACACTTGTATATAAAAAAAATTTGGAACGTTACAAATTCCTCAATAATATAGTTGTGCTTGCAAATGAAAGAAACCTTATACAAGAAACTAATAATAGATAAAATATAAAATAAAATAAAATTAGTGATATATATTTAAAAAATAGGCATAATAGTGGGGTGGGGTGGGGAGGGGAGGAGGGGATATGTATATTTTTCAAAATTTGATTATTTATATTTTCTAAAATTTAAAATAAATAATCTACCAATCAATTTAAACTACCATAAAAATCTAAGAAATCTGAAATCCTAACTCTCCCATCCAAAAAATTTCAAATTCTATGGAATGATTGTTATGGTTCTAGAATTTGGACAGAATTGTAGGTGTACTCTAAGAGGCCATATCTCGGCCAAAACAAAATGAACAAAATCGAATTTAGACTCTAGGGTTAAGTTCAGAGAGTCTAGTTTCAACTCCAAGTGATTTTATGCCAAAATATTTAGTTTTGATCGGTCAAATGGTTTAAAACATTTTAGTGTGTGATGTTGTAAATTCTAGGGTTTTATAAGACAGAGCTTAGAGGATCATAACTCGTTGAAAATTTCGAATTTAGTGATAAAAGTTGACAGGAATTAAGTTTAAGGTGTTTATAAGTTAATGTTAAAATATAGGATTTTTTAAATCTTGTTGCTATTTATTCAAAAATAAAACTTACGAGATTCTCTTATTTTTAATTAAACATTATTCGTCATTCTCACGTAAACATGACACTAACAATTAAAAAGCAGCTCATTTTTTAGTTAAATAAAGAATATAATTAGTTATGTTTGAGTATAGCAAAAAGGATATTATTCATAGACTAAAAGTTTAGGTTAGGATCCACCACTATATGTGCGTATGAACTATGAAACTATCCAATAAACAAAATCAAAAGCAAAGCAGAGCAGAAGGTTGGAGTAAACATATTCATTTAGGACTTATTTACGTCTCCTAAGTGTTTGAAGTGCTACTGGGCTTGTTAACCTAAATCCATGCTATTCCAAAGACTCAACAAAATCCTAAAACTTGATAAGCAGCAGACATTCTCACTCACTTAATTAACCACATCGTTTCTTTGAGGAATAACATCAAACACGTAGCGTGCAAAACCACAAAAAAATTAAAAAAAAAGTTCAATGTCCATTCGGGCATAACATAGTATCAAATTGAACATCAAAATAACAAGAAGAAACAAGTCCTACTCAGGAGATGCTTGCGGAGGTGGTGAAGAAGAAGAAGATGAAGCAGCAGCTTCAACAAGGGCCTCGTCGTCAGTGACGAAACTCCATTCCGGAGGAAGAGCCGGCAGAGGTGGGTAAACGGTAGGCCCGCGGTTTCTATCCCACGGCTGAGTCTTCTTTGGCCTGGTTTTCCGGTGATGTGCTGTCGCCTTCTTCTGTGGCCTCGATGAACACTCTATCATTAACCCTCCTTTACTAATATTTTCCCCAATTCCATCACCGTAACGGACTCCTGGTGCCCCTATCCTCCTGCTACCGCCGTATGAAGCTTCACGGACACCGGAGATTGGAGCGATTTTCACCCCAAAGATTGCCGACACTGAAGACATCCTTTTTTCACCTTAATTCTTACAATATCACAAATGTCTGGCCACCTGTGAGTACCTTCGAGTGTTATCCGATTAACGGATAACTAACGACGCCGTTTCGTCTCTAAACAAACTCCTCCTCGGGCCCGAACTATATGGGCCGTTTTCCCATGTACAATAATCAAACTACTTGAAGTACTTAATAAAATTAAAAAGTTAACTCAAAATGTCTTTTAACTTTATATTTACTATTTACTATTGTAAACAACGTTATCAAGAATTGAATTTTATCTATAATTGTTTTCGTTTTTACAAGATCGGATCATAAGATCAAGATCGAAACTCTAAGATCCTCTACAAGTCACTAAAATTGTTTAGTTTTTATATGCTATTTTTGTCAAAAATCAATTGTATAACATTTTTACGAATGGATGAAATATTAGATTTTAAAATAATATAGATCAAATCATCTAAATTTTAAATATTAAAAACATAGAATAAAATTCACTACAATTCATTGGTTTATATATCATAATAAAATTTAACATATAGCTCTTAAACACAATCAATAAATCCATAGCACACTGTGCACAACATTAATTTCTTATCTCAAAACAAATTATTCTTCTCTTGAACTATATCTCTTATAATAAAAGAAAATTTAAACATGTGACATGTGTGTAAAGTAGAAAATTGCGAATATATCTTGATCTACTCCAAGACAATATCTTGATCTACTCCAAGATGGAAGAAGAACACGAAGGTCACTTACGGGAAATGCTACAGACATTAAAGTGGGAAAGGTTATACACAAAATTCTCAAAGTGTGAGTTTTGGTTACAAGAGGTTCAATTTCTAGGACACATAGTTAACCGAGAGGGCATTAAAGTGGATCCTACTAAGATTTAAGCAGTGATGAAGTGGTAGGTGAAGGAATCTCATGCATGCCAAAAACCCAAGAGCAACGGAAGCAATAAACAAAACAAAAGAGATTTCGGGTTTACAAAGCACATGCAAATGATTGTTTTAGTGAGATCTAGCTACAAAGAATAATAGCAACAAGAAGAACACAAAGAAACCAAAAGTGAGACCATACCCTAGATGTCTCTGATGGTTGTGGTGTTGAAGATGTAATACTTGAACTCGATGTAGAGCTCCTCTATTAGTATCCACACCAAGTTCTTGTGAATCACCTTTGCTAAAGCTTGAAATCTTTGACGTCCACAGCTGGAACAAAGCATCAAGAACAGCACAAACCTACTTGCCTTGGCTAACTCTAAGTCAAACCTCAAAGAAAGCTCAAAGTATTCCTTTTAGTATGTTTGTTAGGTGAATTGGCAAAAGGTCCCAACAAGTGAAGAGAGCGGGGTTTATATAAGTGTTTAGGAAGCTCAAATGGCACCAGGCTCGGCCAAAATGGCTACCCCTCATTGGACCAACCAAAAAGGTCCAATAAGATTAAAGTGTCACTTTGACTTCTGCCTTTATGGGCTCTCACGGCCTGTAAAGGAAGTCGTGAAGGCAGTGCCCCCACGATCCCTTACCCGGCTCATGAATGCTTTTACTTCACGACCTCTTCACGACCCGTGAGGGCCCGTGAAGGTCGACAGAAACCCTAATTAAACAAATTGACTCTCTTGACTTGTGCTGTCGGATTCAACGCTTGGCGTGTGACCCAATAGGCCCGTGCCTCGTCGGAAGTGATCCAATACACGTGTATCAGTAGGCATATAACCAATAGACTCCCACTTGCACATGATACAGCATCATATTTTGATCATGGACAAAGAGTGGCTCTAGCTAAGCATCATGCCCTCAAGTTGGCACGAGTGGTCATCCTCGACAAAAACCTTATAGCCTTGTAAGGCTTATGAGGTTCTATAGATAAGTGATCATGTGCATCCTTTTGTTCTCGATATCCATGTGAACATGAGACATGGAAGATGTCAATCTCCAGATCGTTCACTATTATGTTTCTCGATAACAGAATGGTGGAAAACGATGATTGTCGATCGCAAAACTTTGGTTCTGCAGAACCTCCGTCCCTCAACTTGATGATGATGGGCTCGCAGTTCCCGCTGATTCTAGTGGGGTGAGTTCCCCGTTAACGCAATGGTGGACCACTATTCGCTGGCTCGGTTGAAGTATTCAATTTTCCCAATCTGGTTCATTGAGTCGAGTTAGCTGCCTCGCAAGACGTGATTTCTACTGACTACACCAGTATTTCTCGATGTGTTAGGATATGCTTGTTCGCTAATATGTGACATGATATTTTTGTTATGATACTTATGATTAACTGTTCACGAGCTATTTACAGCTAACCCCTTCCATGTACCCTTCCTATGTGTAGGTAATTAGTTTGTGCTGGTTAGGACGGGTGCTTGCTTTGGTTTACATTACCGGTTTTTGGGGAACACATTTGCTTATGCTTTTGAATACATTTTGTACATTTGTAATGGTCGATCCGGTATTTGGTAACATCATTGGTTTACTTTTTTTGAAACTTTTCTTGTGGTTGTAAATAGTTAATGGAATGTTTCCTCTATGTCAGTTATAAAATATTTTGATAAAACAGGTTGTGGAAATGTATATTTAATGTCGTAACCACGCAGTTTCAAAAATCGAATTTAAATAAAAAATAACTTTTGAATTTGACGGTGTTACAAGTTGGCATCAGATCTGGGATAGTTTCAAAGAAAATATCATGAAGCCTCAAGCTGGGATGGTTTCAAAGAAAAGATCAAGAAGAAGTACTGCTCAGACTTTAATACGTAGCAAATGGAAGACGAGTTTAGGGCTCTACAAAAGGGTGATAAGCCAGTGGAGGATCTTATCACCAAATTCTCTGATAAAATGAGGTTTGTTCCTCAACTCTTACGAAATGAAAGGGCAAAGATTAGCAAATTTACCAATGCTCTAGCTATTAAATCCGAGCTTCAGTGAGATCTGCAACACTAGATGCGGCTTTTGATATAGCTCGGCAAACTAAGGATGATTATAAGCAGAAACCAAAATCTCAGCCACAGCCACAATGGGGAGGAGCAAATAGAAAGTTTGAACAGACGACTAATTACAAGAAAGGTGATGGTGGATCGGGAAGTAAACCACGGGTTGATACATCCAATAAATCGGGAAGATGGGAAACCCTTAAATGTGGAAGATGTGGGCAAAAGAGGCGTCAAACACATGATTACATGTATAAGGAAGATGTTTGCTAGAAGTGCATAAACCCAGGTACAGAGTATCATAATGACCTTTGTGGCAAGGCGTAGGAGCTGGAGGGTCATCAGTAGCATCGGATCAGAAAAAGGGGGCGCACCACGTGCTCAAGGGAGAGCCGTCCAGATGACTACTGAGGAGGCCAAAGACACATGTGATGTAATTATTGGTACTTTCTTAGTTAATTCTATACCAGCATGTGTTCTATTTGATTCTGGTGCTACCTACTCCTTTGTGTCTTCTACTTTATGTTATAAATAGCAACTACCAGTTATTTTGATTAAAAATCCGATTATAAGTGGAAGTTGCTGATGGTAGCTAAGTTTATGTTACTTCACATGTACCTCAATTTTCCATTGCTATTGACGGGCATTGTTTTACTATTTCTCAACTCCTCATGCCTATTGCTAGTTTTGATATTGTTATTGGCATGGATTGGCTCATTAGTCAAAATGCCAAAATCTTATGTTCTAAGAAGTTGATCAAAATTCCTTTACCGGACGGTTTCTATGCTATGGCACGAAGAGAAAGGCGTAAATTTGATGTTCCATTAATAACTGCAATTAAAGCCCAGAAATCCATTGCTAAGGGTTGTGATTCCTACTTGGCATATATGATTAATGCCGAGATGGAATAAAAGGCTGTGAATGATACCAAGGTGGTTTCTAAATACCTTGAAGTCTTTCCTGAAGACTTACTAGGTTTACCTCCTATAAGGGATGTATAATACCGGATTGATCTTATTCCTGGTGTTATGCCGATAGCAAAATATACATATCGTCTCGCACCATCTGAAATTAGGGAGATGATGACCGGAATTACTTGATAAAGGCCTTATACAGCCGAGTTCTTCACCATGGCGAGCTCGTGTTTTATTTGTTCAAAATAAAGATGGGACTCTGCGCATGTGCATTGATTATAGGGAACTTACTAAGCAAACTGTAAAGAATAATTATCCACTTCCACACATAGATGATTTTTTCGATCAATTGCAAGGTGCCACTTGTTTCTCTAAGATTAATCTTCGTTCGAGTTATCATCGGGTCCGTGTCCGATAAGAAGATATTTCAAAAACTGCATTTAGAACACGATACGGGCACTATGAATTCTTAGTGATATCATTCGGCTTAACCAATGCTCCTGCTATTTTTATGGATTTGATGAATCGAGTATGTTGTCATTTTCTTGATGAATTTGTTATCATATTCATCGATGATATCCTTATATATTCCAAAATAGAAGTGGAGCACGAACATCTCCGCCTAATTCTGGAAACTCTTATGCGAGAACAACTTTATGCAAAATTTTCTAAATACGAGTTCTGGCTTAAGAAGTTGCATTTTCTGGGTCATGTTATTAGAAATGAAGCTGTTAAAGTTGACCCAACAAAGATTGAGGATGTTATGAATTGGGAAAGTCCTCAGAATCCTTCAGAGATTAAGAGTTTCTTGGGCCTTGCTGGCTAATATAAGCGTTTCATACAAAACTTTTCTAAACTTGTAGGTCCGTTGACTAAATTGAGCCGCAAGGAAATTACTTAGATATGAACCGGTGAATAAGAAAAATCAGTTCAGACTCTGAATCAATTTTTATGTCAAGTTCCCATTCTAACATTGTCTACTAGGTCGGAAGACTTTATTGTCTACTGTGATGCTTCATATGTAGGTCCAAGTTGCGTTCTGATGCAATGAGAAAAGGTGATTGCATACGCCTTGCGTAAATTGAAGCCATACGAAAAGAAATACCCAACCCATGATCTAGAATTTGCAGCTGTGGTATTTGTTTTGAAGTTATGACGTCATTACTTATATGGCACCAAATGTGTTGTATACAAGGATCATAATAGTTTGCAATACATGTTCATGCAAAAAGAACTTAACATGAGACAATGGCGCCGGTTAGAGTTGATTAAAGACTGCTACTGTGAAATCATGTATCATCCTGGGAAGGAAAATGTTTTAGTTGATGCATTGAGTCAGAAAAACTCTCCTGGAGTAGTTAGATTCATGAAACTCACTATAGTATCTGATATTATTGCTCAACTTAAGGAAGCACATCAAGAAGCTTCTCAAGAAGTTAACCTAAAAGTTGAGACAATGACTAAATTGTCAAATCAATTAGAAGAAGATAGTCGAGGTTTGAAGACATTTCAATTCCAAATCTAGACACCAAATCTTGGTGGTAATTAAGAGACAATCCTACATAAGACGCATAAATCAAGATTGTCTAGTTCATCCCGAAAGCACCAAGATGTACCAAGACCTAGAAGCTTTGTATTGGTGGCCTACACTTAAGTGCGACATAGCTTTATTTGTAGAGAAATGCCAAATTTGCGCCCAAGTTAAACTAAACACAGAAACCGTATGGTAATTTGAAGCAATTAGAGATCCCGGAGTGAAAATGAAATCATATTACCATGGATTTTGTAACTAAGTTACCCCGTACTTCTAAAGGGCATGACATGACCTGGGTTATTGTTAATCGTGTCACCAAAAGTACTCATTTTCTCACGGCTAACGAATCTACACCCATGAAACGTTTGGCCCAACTCTATGTTAATGAAGTAGTATCTCGTAATGGTATTCCTCTATTTATCGTTTCAAATCGGGATGCACGATTCATATCTAATTTCTGGAATAGTCTTCAACGCGAGCTTGGTACACAGGTTAATCTAAGACGGTCAATCCGAAAGGACTATTCAAACTATTGAAGATATGCTTCGGGCTTGTATACTTGAATTTGGTGGTTCTTGGGATTCTCACTTACCCTTGATTGAATTTGCCTATAATAACTCTTATCATTCGAGTATAGCTATGCCTCCCTATGAAATGTTGTACGGTAGGCAATGTCGTACTCCTAACTGTTGGTTAGAACCTGGAGAGAAACAATATGCAGGTTCTGATATTATTCAAATGACTGCTAACAAAGTAAAGATAGCACATGAGAAATTAAAAGTTGCACGTGATATACAAAAGATGTACGCAGATCCTAAACGTCGACCTGTTACCTTTGAAATGGGTGTAACACCGTAAATCCCAAGCCATTTTTTTTAAATCGCTGCGGAAGCGTTAACTTATTTCATTTAAACAAATACAAAGTACAAAGTACTTTTTACAAACATCACATCAATTTGTGTTACAAAATATTTACAAACATGGCTCGTCTCTTCTCAAAACTTAATATCAGAGTATTGGTCAAATTTCCCTTCCCCACAAACAAAGCTAAGCAGCCAGACTTGCAAAAAGCAATCAACCGAGGGGAATTAGCACAAAGCTAAGTGAATGGAAGCTACAAACAAGCATCCTCAAACAACAAGCACAAGCAAACCGATCTCAACAGATCAAACAATCAATCACAAGCCAATCCAATCTCTAATCACTAGAGGAACGGCGGTTCTGCAGAACCTGCAACCGATGCGGGCCAAAGCAAAGGTTTACCGTTAGCTATTTGCTACTTGGTACAGCTAAAGCCCCTTCCACTGCAACAAATGCATAGAAAGTCTAGAACCGTGCAACCAATAGCAGATAGCCCAGCCCAAAACATGCGATAGCTGACCCCCAACCATGCACGCATATAATTAACCATACGTACAGGTCTCGCCACGTGCACATATAATCGACCATGTACACTGGCCACGCAACAATCCAAACAATCCCAATCAACAAGCAACAATCAACGAATCACATTTACACAGTCTGTCAACACATACCAAATAACACATTCCATACTGGCAATTTAAACAGTTCATCATGGCATCTTAGACTAAACAGTCTAACAAGGAAACTCAGACTTAACAGTCTAGCATGACAACTCAGACTCAACAGTCTAGCAAGGCAACTCAGACTAAACAGTCTATCATATCAACTTAGACTAAACAGTCTATCATGTCAACTTAGACTAAACAGTCTATCATGGCAAATCCAAATCATAACAATATCTCAATACATGTAACCACAAATGTTACCACCATCACCACTCGTGAGTACACTTCCACTCACCTCAGTCCACGTTCCCGTCTGCTCAGTTGTCTAATATCACTGAGTCTTTGCAAATCCTGAGAACACAACAAACCGAAGTCAATCTCTGATAAATATATATCCATAATATATATATATATCTCTATATAACTTGTAAACAACATACAATAATCATATAAACAATAACCCATCACATCCTACACGAATACATAGCAAAAATACACAAAACCCTTAAAATTAGCCTGTCGCGCCGCGACCAAGCCATGCGTCGTGCCGCGACACTACTCGGATTTGGGTCTCGGATTTCCGGAATCGGATTTTGGGTTCCGGATTCTAAGGTTACGGATTTGGTTCAATCGGATTCTCGAGGGATTCGGATTTTGGGGTGTCGCGCCGTGACGCGTTGCGGATTTGCCTCCTTCCTCCTTGAACTGTCGGATTTCCAGCCATATTCCACATAACTTTTCATTTTCAACTTCCACTTTCTCACTCAAAAACACTTATAATACATAGGAAACTTCATGTAACATCATAATAAACATGTATAACTTATCAAATCCAATTAAAACTCAATATTCAACAAAACCCATAATTTAAGTCTTAAGGTTTAAGCTCTAACAATGGTAATCCTTCATTCTAACATTTATTTTAACATATAAACACATCAAAACAAACTATAGCATCATATGAACACATACCAATCTTCAGTTTGAATTATGATTCACCAAATCCTCAACTTTGAAAATCCAAGTTTCTTGTTTTTCCTAGCTTTCTTCAACAAGAGGTTTTGCAAACACACACACTTTCACACTCACTATGTTCTGGTGAAATGAAACACACGTATACATACTCTTTCACTTTAATTTAAGCAGGAGGTGGCCAACTTCAATTCTAAAATCCTATTCTTTTCTTTCATTCAATAAACATCCATGCATACATACCACACTTACATACATGACATACATATCCTTTTCTTTCTTTCCTTTTTATTCCAGTAACACAATTATATATTTTCATAAATATGTATTTTCAATTCAATCAATAGTTATTCAACTAACCACATAATCAATTAAATGCAAACAAATACTAAATCACATGCCGCTAACCCGCTAATCAACTAGCCCGGGTTTGCGGATGTTACAATGGGTGACCGCGTGTTCTTGAAGGTTTCGCCTTGGAAAGGAGTGATTCAATTTGGTCGCAAGGATAAGTTAAGCCCAAGATACATTGGTCCATTCAAAATTCTGCAAAGAGTTAATGACCAAACAGTATCACTTGAGTTACCTCCTGAATTGTTTGGTATTCATAACACTTTCAATGTATGCTATTTGAGGAAGCTCAAAGTTGAAGATGATCAAATTCTACCTCTACAAGAATTAAAAGTTTATTCAGCTAAGCGAATTGTAAAGGAACCCGTTGAAATTCTAAACACCAAAATCAAAAAGCTATGTAAGAAGATGATCAAGTTGGTACTTGTGAAATGGAAGCACAATTTGGGTCCTAACTTGACTTAGGAAGTGGAGGATGAAATGAAGGCTCGATACACTCATTTCTTCACAGTAGAACAGACTCCGAGGACAGAATCCTCTTAAGGAGGGTGGATTTGTAACATCCTCAATTTGTGCCTAGTAGTGCACGAATTCGATAGTAGTTATTTTAAATAAATTTATTAAAATATTTTATTTATTAATATATATTATGAAATTTATTTGTGAAATGGATATATAAAAATAATAATGAAAATAAATAAAATTAATTAAATATTAAACGGTTTTACATAATGATTCGAAAAATATCCCCGTTAGTTGAATCGAGTATTAAGTTGTATGTTGAATAGGGGGAATGAGATACTATTTTTTAATATATATTAGAACCCTTGGGTCGTTTCTAATCTCAAACACACGGACACTCATGCCTACATACATACCCACACATATACTTTCACCTTCATCTTTTCATCTTTGTTCTTAGCTTTGAAGGAGTAATAATCAAGAATTGCTATTGTGTTAGTCTTTAAATAATCATCCTTGTGCTAAAATCAGCTCCATCTTCCCTTGTAAATGTTCTTCTTCCTCATGTTCTTGATTTTTAGGGTTTTAGGTCAAAATCGAATTGGCCATCAACAATTGATTTTTAATGCTCCAATCTATTCTTCCAGCATCTACAAGTAGTAAGGAACTCAAATTATGTATTATAAATGTTAGTTTGGATGAATTCATTGAATTTGTTCAAATGGGTCATTAATGGTGAATTTGAGTTTGAATTATGTTTAGATTGTTTAAATGATGTATATGTGTTAGTAACCTTAAGGTACTCCCAAATGAGGTATACAAACACTGGAAATTAGTTAGAAACAATTTGTGATTGAATTTGGCCGATTTGTAGGTCTGTGAAATAGACCGTGTTTTTGCCGCTGCACGCGTGACACGGCGCGTCAAATAAACGGATGCGACGCGTCCGTCCAGTATAACCAAAATGTTGTTTTTTGTTGTTCTTCCATGTGTTGATACTTGGACTATTGTTATAAGTTAATAATTGGATTAGGGACACATTAGATGATTGTTTCAAGTAGCTTGGTTGTTGTACTTTGTGTTTTGTTGTCTGAATGTAAGTAATGGTATTATAGGTGCATTCGAAGACCAAAAAGAACCGGAACACTATATTTGCCTACAATAACTCTATGGGTGAATACCGGTTAACATTGGCATCATAATAAGAATGTTATATAGCTATAATAAATATTAAAACTAAAGATTGAGTTATTGGTTATGTATTGTTAAATTGTGATGTGTTATGATATGATATGCACATGTGCTATAGGCTTGAGTAGGCCAACGGTGTTATATGCGTGATATGGCTTAAGTAGGCCAACCTTGTTGTAACATCCTCAAATCGGGCCTATTCGTACACTCCATTTGGTACGTGAATTAATTTAAAAGAATTAAATTAAAAGTATATGATAAGTATTAATAGAAAATATGTTATTGGTGTAACATCCTGAGATTGGGCCTAGTAGAAACATAGGCATGGGTATGTTACACGTGAATTATTATGTCATTATGTTAATTGATTATTAATTAGTGTTTGATTTAATTGATTAATCATTAACTTAATTGATTTGTTGGTTTATACATATATATGTATGTATGCATACAGACTTAGTAAGTATGTGTGTGTGCATGTGTTTAATAATTCTAATTGTGCCACCTCATGCTTTCCTATGTATATACGTGGGTTGTGTTAACCCTTTCTTCACTTTGAAGAATTGTGTGTGTAAACTCTGTGAAAACCGAGAGCAAAAGAAGAAGGGAAAGCAACAATCAGAATTATTGATTTCAAGTATTTGAATTGTGAATTCAAGTTAAAAAGGTTTGTTGATTCTTATTGATTCTTGTTAACATGCTATTGATTTTTATAAGCATGCTACGGTTTTGATATACTCAGTTGGGTTTTGATATGAACATCTTATGAGGTTGTCGGATTTGGTGTTCTTGGTGTTAAAAGGTGTTCTTGATGCATGCTTGCATGTTTAAGCATGTTTATATGTGTTTCTATAAACTTGTATATGAATTGTATGATCTGGAAAGATGAATTATACAAGGTTTGAAGTTGCCGGATTCTTGAAAGGATGAAGGTGGTGGATTGTGGAAGAGATGATGGAAATCCGAGTATTGGAAAACCGATACTCATGAATCCGGAACTTATGTTGAAATCCGATGCTCTCAAATCCGATGGTGGATTCTAATTATGAAATCCGATTGTGGGTGCTAAGTTAAATGCATCAAGGGAAGGAAATCCGACTCTAGTTGCGGATTGTCTTCAAATCCGATAGGTGTATCGGATTCTTTGAAATCCGATGTTGTTTGGCGGATTCCGATAGTAGTATCAGATTTCTCATGAAATCCGATAGTTTGGCTTTTGTTTGCATTATTTAATGCTATGTGTTACATGTGTACACATATGTGAATCTTACATGTTTATGTTTGATTAAATGGATATCTATATATATGTTTGATATATATATTTATGAGTTGATTACTGATGGTTGGTTGTTGTGTTCTCAAGGACAGACAAGGCTCAGAAAATTAGATCACTGAGTGGAAAAGCTGAGAACAAGAGGTGAGTGGATGTTTACTCACGGGTGATATTAGTTGTACTGGTTTGATTGCAACTATTGTGGGATAGATTGTATATCTGTTGGTTAATTAACTGTTGGATGTTAATTGTTGTATTTTGTGATATGTATACATGTTGGAAGGGAAGTCAGTTTTCGACTGGGCTTATGGGTTGGGTTCATTTGCTATTGGCTAAGCAATATTAGGACCTTGGGATGCATTTGTTGCTACCAGAGGATGATATTGGGTGAGAATAGCAAATGGACTATCGGTAAACCTTTGTTTTGGCCGGCATTGGTTGTAGGTTCCTGCAGAACCGCCGGTCTTCCCAGGGTGTTTATTTGTGGTTGTTGATATCATGCGGTTCAGGCTGATATATCTGTTGTGATTGTACTCCATTCACTTAGCTTTGTGCTAATCCCCCACCTATCACTCTTTTTACAGGTTTTGGTAAGTCAGCGGCTCGGCTGAGAGTGGTTAGCTTGGGGAGTAATCACCTAGGACTCTGATAGATTATTCGTGACGAGCCATGTTTTGTAATACTAATATTTAAACAGTGATTTATGTTTGGTTGTAAATACTTTCATGTTTATGAACGCTTCCGCAGTGTAAATTAAAATGAAAATTTTTTGAGTTGAAAATACGGTGTTACAATTGGCCAGTTAAATGTGGTTTTAAAAAACAGTAATAAAAATAGATAAAGTGTTAAAATATTAAATGGTTTCAAACTAGAATTCCGAAAATATCTTCGTTAGTTGAAACAGTTTATCGTGTGTTGTGTTGTATGTTGAAAAGTGGAACAAAATACCCCTTGTGGATAAATAAGAAACCAAAGGTGGTTCTTATGTTGATCTCAGTCAATACACACACACTCACGACATAACACACACACACCTCCTCACTTTTGTTCTTTGTGTTCTTGAAGAAGGATTCAAATCAAGGCTGGAATCAAGTTCAGATTAAGTCTCCAATCTGCTGTGTATCACTTTCATCATCATCTCTTAGATTCTTGTAAGTTCCTCACCAAGTTCTTGAGTTTTGACTTTTAGGTCAAATGGGTCAAAAATCCAAATTGACCTCAATGATTGATTCTACTGATTCCAATCTGTTTCCAATCCATTTCTAAGTCATAAGTAATCAAGTTCTTGAATTAAAGTGGTAATTATAGTTGAATTTGGAAGATTTATGCAAATGGGTCAAAATATGAGATTTTGATATTGATTCTTGAATTGCATGTTGAAATGAGTTTGAAGAGTTGTTTCTAGCTTACTTTGATTACCTCTTTCATATGTGAATGCTGAAAATTGGTCTAGAATCATTTGGTAAAGATTTGAGTTTGAAATTAGCCAAAACAGGGGCTGGAAATCGACACTGGTCTGTACAGACTTGCTTACGGGCATAAGGACCACCCTTGCGGCCACAAGGATCGGTGCTTACGGGCGCAAGGACTTCCTTGCGGGCGCAAGCATTGTTTTGCCCTTGCGGGCGCAAGCATTGTTTTGCCCTTACGGGCGCAAGCATTGTACACTCCTTGTGGACGCAAGCAATTTGTTTGTGGCCGTAAGGAGCCTTGCTTCAGCATAGAGTTTGCAGTTTCGTGTAATACTGAAATATGGGATATTGTTTAGGTGATTCCTACGACTGGGAAGAGCTTGAACAGTATAATTGTTTGATTTAGATACTCAGGTGAGTACTGTCTCATGACTTCAATAAAGGAAGGTTTGAATGCAAGATGATTTATATGTTTATGACATGCTATATTTTGTATCAAGAAAGCTATATTTATGCTAGTATGATTAAGAATTCAAGAGATGCCTTGATAATTGATGTGCAAGACATGTATTTAAGTACATGTGCACATTTTGATGAATATATGTTATATGTATAAGCATGCATGCACTTGTCCCTGAAAAGGGTTCTATATGAGCTATTTGTATGTCTGGACTAACATGTAATTAAAGTCAGCTTCGGCTGGGTCCAGTGCCTTTGGGCTAAGATTTTGGATCAACGGTACTCGAGTACTGTTCCTTTCAGCAAATGGGGTGAGTGCCTTAAATGGCTAAGCCTAATGAGCCTTGGCTCCTTAACGAGCATGGTGATTCACTTAGGTGATGAAACCAGCACGTATGGTAGTGTCTGATTCCCCCTGTGGTAGTGGTTTGAGCTGGACTTGCAACCCGGCAAGATAATACACTCGCTAGACATGTCAACACTCCGCTATGTGATAGGATAGCATTATTTGCTCATTCCTGATATATGACTTGCTTTATTGCTATGCATGATTGTTAGTATTCACTAGCTATTTTAAATAGCTAATGTTGTTGATATTCACTCTTTTACAGATTGAGGCTAGACAGGCTTGGTGAGCTGGGAATACTTGTAGATTTTTGTATATACCTTTTAGAAGGAACACTGCTTGTGGGTAATATGTACAATGGTCGGCTTATGATATAGTAACACCCGTTATTTGGATTTGGCAATTTTGATATGTATATATATTCGCCAAATCCTTTTGTTCAGAAACTGTAATAGTTTATTAGGGTTTGTTTTATTTAAATTTCCGCTGCATGGTTTTGAATCTGGATTAAATAACAGGACAGGTAAACATTCGATTTACAAACAGACCCACGCAGTTTGAAAACTCAAATTTATACTAATTTTTAATATAGCAAAAGCGGTGCTACACTTGTTATGTGATGGCTCGAGTAGGCCAAATGTGTTGTGTCGGCACTTTATTGAAGTTGTTTGGGGTTAACTTAGTCTGGATCTGGTTGGGGCCTTGTGCCGTCAGCTTTGATGAATGGTGATTCGTCGATCGCAAATCTTTGGTTCTACGGAACCTTCGTCCCTCAACTTGATGATGATGGGCTCTCAGTTCCCACTAATCCTGAACGGGTGAGTTCTCCGTTAATACAATGGTGGACCGCTATCCGATTATCCACCCGCACGGTTGAAGTATTCGGTTTCCCAGTCAGGTTCATTGAGCCGGGTTAGCTACCTCGCAAGACATGATTCCTGCTGACTAACACCGATACTTCACGATGTGTTAGGATAAACTTGTTCGCTAATATGTGATATGATATTTCTGTTATCATACTTGTGATTGACTGTTGCTCACTAGCTATTTACAGCTAACCCCTTCCATGTACCCTTCCTATATGCAGGTAATTCGTTTGTGATAGTGAGGGATGGTGCTTGCTTTGGTTTACATTACCGGTTTTTGGGGAACACATTTGCTTATGCTTGTGAATACTTTTTGCATATTTGTAATGGTCGATTGGTATTTGGTAACACCATTGGTTTACTTTTGTTGAAAGTTTTATCGTGGTTGTAAATAGTTAATGGGATGTTTTCGCTGTGTCGGTTATAAAATATTTGATAAAACAGGTTATGGAAATGTTATATTTATAGTTGTAAATGCGCAGTTTCAAAACTCAAATTTAAATTAAAAAAATAGATTCTGAAATTGACGGTATTAGGCGAATCTAACCAACTGCTTCTAAAAATCTACTGGTTCTTTTGATAACCGGGCAAAAATAAAATAATACAACTTCTACTGTTTGCGGAATAAATGAAACCAACCGCTTCTAACAATCTACTAGTCTTTTTTAAACTGGGCCTTGACTTCTCCAATCTTTTAATCATAACCAAAACATAACCAAAACATGAAAAAAATTGTTTCTTGTCTTGTAATTTGTTGCAGCAACTCATCTTCATCATCATATTCTCCATGACCGTCTTCTTTTATTTCTGAATTTCTTCAACACAAAACAGTTTCTTGAATTATAATTGAAACATGATTAATCTTCAATGAGCCCTCTTTTGGCTCCGATACCATGTTCGGAATCTGCATAGATTTAATACTTCCCAGTATCATATAACCTGGCTTTCAACATCATTCAAGAACAATAGGATAGTAAATAATCAATAACAAGAAAATGTGTGAAAATCCTTTTAAGCAATCTGTAATATAATCTTGGATTTCACTACAAGTTTACATCGATATATACAACTATATATAGGCCACCAAGTGGCCGTTACACACTGCGGTTACCGGCGGTTTTTCCGGCGGCGGTTATCAGGCAATCCTGTCTGTGGTTTTTCCCTTCAAACATAACCAACTTCTATGTGTGTATAAACTCACACTAATATAATAATTATGTAAATAAATTTCTTTCTTAATTAACTAACTATACTATTATTATATCATTGTTTAGAAGGCTCCAACATAGTTAATTTCCATGCAATCAATTTCTTTGATTTTTAATGTATTTGAAATCGATTTTCACAAGTTCTTATACAGTACTGACTTGTACTAAATTGAACATTATTACAATAATTAATGAAACAAAGTAACTGATTTATTACTCGGTTTGAAAAGGTTTATATTTCTTGACATCAGTCAACAGTCCTTGAACAGATCCAATAGCAGCAACCAAGGAAACCACCAAGCAAACCCAACTTAGTATCTTTAACCAGACCCATGTGAAAGAAAATCTTTGAATCTTAGCCCGAGCAATATACATCTCGATCGGGAAATAGACGGTTAACGGGTAGAAAGAACCCGCCCCTATCAAACCTAAGAAGCTATTGAAGAATGGAAAGATCATGGCTATGACCGCTGTGAGTATCACATAAGTGGTTCTCCAAACCAACCTAAACATGTTAACGTAGTATTCTCCATACAAGGGAACATTTAGGATGTGTTCTGTAGTTATGAACTTGCTATCTGGCCATCGTTGTCTACATTTCATCTCAAAGAAGCCAAATAAAGGTTGACAGAAGACTTGATATGCACCAATAAGATGGATAGCAATGCACACATTGGCAAAGTCAATAAGCCAAAAGGGTTCATAGAAGCCAAAGCCAGTGAGAAAGTTGCCTGGTGCATCGTTTCCAAATGCAGCATATCCAATGCACCCACAAAGGACATAAAATATGGTGGTCGTTGACACTCCTGCCAGTGATGCCTTTTTCATCACCTTGTTCTCTGGCGGATAAGATTTCAAGGTGTCCTGCATTAATTACACACGCACACCGTCATTAAAATTAAAGAGATACTAGATACATTTGTATTAGTTACACGTATTTATTTAATTTGTAGTTAATTAAAGCTTAATTCCTTTATTAAATTAAAGAATATATAGATTCTGTCTTTTATATATATATATATATATATATATATATATATATATATATATATATATAGTAATAAAAGGTACGTAAAAAGAAAAAAAAAAGGATGGCAGAAATCGAAAGTGGAGAAAGAGAGAATATATTATTATGCCATTAATTTCTGGTCTTCTCTTTTTAATTGTTAGAAAGTTGTCAACAACATTTGATGGAGGGAGGACCTTAGCCAATCAACTTTGAGCTAACTACGTCCATTAATATTGTTGAATTGGATGGTTCAAAAGAATTATTACAAATGGATATATATATATATTGAAAAGTTAATTTGAGAACCGTTTTTATTACGAGAACCGTGAGAACCAATCTTAGCCGTCCAATTCCCCCTCCTTCTATTGGATTGCCTACCCATGAATTCCTTACATGCACCCTGCCACACTCAATCCCCCATGTTTTTCATCCATGAATTCCATTATCCAAAATGAACGGCTAAGATTGGTTCTCGTGATTCTCGCAATAAAAACAGTTTTCAAATGAACCTTCCCATATATATATATATATATATATATATATATATATATATATATATATATATATATATTATGCCCAGCTAGCACCAACAGTAACTTTATTTTCTACCTGATTTAATTTACATATAAAAAACTTTCATTTTGAATTAATCGATCCAAAAACTTTATAAACATATGTTTATCGTGACTAATTTATAAGAGATTAGTCACGTTATTATCACTTGAATGCATGATATTTGTTATGACCAAAATATATATATGTGCACGTCACTTACGAAGGGTTTGGTGGTTTTAAGTTAATTTTTAATTAGTACTCCTTCAAAACTCCTTATCATTGTCGGCTTATATTTTCAATTAAGCAGATAAACACGATTAATTAATTGCATACGCATACTAATTAATTAATATATAATTCATGCAGGGCCGGGGGAGGGGGGTTTTGTATCTTGTGATCGCGTAGGGCATCCACAACATGGAAGTATCACGGGGGTGGCTAAACAACCTTCGTATTTTATTATTATTATTATTATTATTATTATTATTATTATATATACACAAGTTTGCATAACAATAGTGTTCCTTATTTGAATTTGGTTACATGTTTTTTTCTTTCCTTTTTCTTCCTTTCTTTTTCTTTTTCTTTTTCTTCTTTTTTTTAAGTAAGAAAACAATTAAAACAATACATGTTATAAATTACGTATGATGAGTCACTGAGAAGGATAAAGACAACACAACATTTATGAGATATTCGTCTCTCCAGGGTTAACACGTGTCATTATCTCCACCTCTTCTACACCTTTCTATATATATATATATATATATAAAATATAAATACATCTATATACTTGAGATTTTGGGATTTAAAATCTCAAGCTATAAGTCTCAATTAATTCTATATATTTTATAAAGAGAATATAAAAATTAAATCTCTTATAATATCGAAAAAGAATCCCTTTGAAGGAGAGTGGATATGAAACTAAAGTGAGAGGATTAAGATTAATGAAAAAGGATTTTAGGATAAGAAATAGGATGGAAGGACAAACTTTGTGTTCTATTTTTTTAGGATATAATTATTTAAAACTTTATTTACTATTCATTATTTTTTATTTTATCTTTTCTTTCATTTGTTGTTGGCATCTAACTTGGATCTTCCCAAATAAATTCTTTTTATTTTTTTTATACTTACACTTAAAATTTGGATTTACATTTGTATTTTTTTTTATTTTATATTTTGCATTTAAATGTTAAAAAAATAGGTTAACGTGAAACTTATATTTATGCATCTTTTTATGGCATCTGTATATAAAAAAGACTCCTCCAATAGTGCATATATTGCGTATCAAAATCACTTCAACCCAGTAACAATGCAACGCTATGTTATAAAAATTATGTAACACTGTATTGTAAAAACTATACAACACGGTATAAAAACATGCAACATAGTGTCAATGTTGTGCAACAAACTAACGTTGTGTAAGATATTTGTAAAAGTTGTGTAACATAGCCCAAAATGCATGTACCACAATAATATATTTCAAAATATGTAATTGGTGCAACATAGTACAAATATCATGCAATATAATTCCAATAAAAAATTTTAAAAATACAATACTGGTATCAAATAATATATATCACTACAAAAAATATATTATTTATCCACACTTTATAAAAAGTGTGTAGAAATTTTGAGCTTTATCACACTTATATTTGTGAAAAATAATTTAAAAATAAATATTGTTATGAAAAGAAAAAACTTAACATTTATAGATATGTATATTCGCTTTTAAAAGACCACGTTTTTAAATATGTAAATTTAGTAATAAATAGATAATTATAAAAATTCACGTTTAAAAGCGTGAACTTTTGTAACTTTAGAATTATTTTCAATTTTTTCACGTTTAAAAGTGTGTAAATTTAAAATAATTTTTCCACACTAATAAATATGATTTTTGACTCTAATTTCAACCTTTCAAATGTAAAGATTTGGTAAAAATTAGTAACACTTAATTTTTCCACGCTTAATCGTAATTTTCCACGGTTTTAAGTGTATTAATATTGATAAAAAAGCATGGATAACCGACATCTTTTTTGTAGTACATATAGCATAATTTTATCTTTTAAATATTGTAATTTCTTTAAAAAAATCTTTACTGTATAAAAGATATAATAAGTTAAAAATATCAAAAATACTTGATTTTTTTAAACAACCCTCTCCTTATAGGAGAGTGGTCACTTCTTTTCCATACCCCTCCTATTTAAATACATTTTAATTATTAAAAAGTCATGCAACCATCATAACTATGAGAAAGTTGGAAGAGCTCAAACTGCTCAATGCTTCCTTAAAAAACTGCTCAATGCTTCTTTAAAAGACTGGTTCAAGCTATTTTATAATTATGCATTCTTTATTTATTTGTGTATCCGTTATTTATGAGACAATTTCTTCACATAAGTTTTTTTAAAACCCTTATTATTGCGAATACTATTCATAATCGTCATTAATAATCATTAATAGAGATATTTTGTTCATTTATATATTTATTCAATCATAATTCGTATTAGGATATGGTAGATAAGTGGTTATTAGATTGACTTAGTTTTTTCAAAGACCACTCATTAATGAGAAATTAGTATTATAGCCGTTGATCTAATTTAAACAAGAATTTATGTGGTACTCACAATAATAACGGTTTTCCGAATCTTCCCTATATATATAATTATAATCTTGTAACATAATTAAAAGATTAACTTTCATCAACTTAACTAGAAAATCATGACTTTGCATTTAATTGAAACTAAGTCCTAACAATTCATTTTGGTTAAAATCAAAACTTGATTTTAACTATAAATTAATGGAATTTGTGTTAAACTATTTTTCTAATTCAAATTTTATCCACTATATTAATATAAATAAATCTATTAAATCTTACACTACGTCAATAATAAAAAGTTATACCCATTCAAACTTTTTATTCTTATCTATGCTTATTGCATAATTCAATTTTTGTTGTAATCCTTTGTAAAGATATCATTTATTTTCTTATATCAACAGAAACCGATATAAAATGATTTTAGTTTTTAAAAAATCTTAGATTGAGTTACACGTAAATAATTATAATTATCCGTATATTAACAAAAACATTTAAACTATGTAAGGAATAGATAACTACTAAGATGGATTATTACGAGTAATAGATAATTATGGATAATAAAATGAATAAATATTCGGTAATAGATAACTACCGGGTAGATGATAATAATATTGAATAAGAATAATTTATTAACAATAAATAGCATGTCATTATATATATATAACATAATAACACCAGTTATTATTATTCTAATATCGTAATATGCTGTTTTTGTTATATATGGGAAATGAATGAATTCGAACTCGAAATATATACGCACAGAATTAATTAATTAGTGAGTAGGTCGGCGTCAAATTAGCATTTATGTATGTACGTATGTATCTCATAATAATAAATATTTTGGCCATTCTAAATATAACATCCGTCCCTATCTTAGAATTAAGTCCTACGTACGTACAATTAATTAAATTAAATTAAATGATATAATATAGATAAATTATTTTCTTTTTGAAAATGAAGAAGTAATTAAATGTGAAATAATTAGATAGATACATAAGTACCTGAATCTCGATGAGAACAGTAGAATAAGCATAGGCGAAGGCAATGTCACCAATTGCTTGAAACGTCCTCCATACTTTTTCTTCTCCGGATACGTCTATTCCTACTTGTACTCCCGTTAGGCTTGTCCGAACATCAGACCCTCCTCCACCTATTTAATTTTATTTTATTTTATTTAATTAATGTATGAATTCGTACAGCATTTCCAATTATTAATTTCATTTATATGTATATATAAATAATTTTTTAGTAAGATCGAATAGAATATATAGAAAAATAATTACGTACCGACAACTTTAGCTATGGATAGACCAAGGCCAATGGAAGAGTAAGCAAAAGACATGACAGCAGCGACTATGGATAGCCATGAAAGCTTGTGAAAATTTGGAATTTGGCTTAATATTATCTGAATCCCTGCAAATATTATCATATACGGATAGTTTGATAGGTTACACTTCGCACCATGCCCCTCCTCATGATAGCAGTTGGATTTCTTCACCGCCCTACATATATTTTTCAATTAATTACACATATATATATGCATCACAACACAAATTATTAATTACTATCATATCATATCCGCCAATATATATAATTAAATCATTCAATTCAATAATTTATATATATATTGATTCTTAGTTTGACTGTACGTCTACGTTTAATCAATTCTATTTAAGTTTTTAAGTTTAATTGTAATTATATGTGTATATACATAAATATGTATATATGGGCCGGGAGGGATGGAGTACTGAGTTACTTACACCATACTGATAGAAGCAGTGATAGTATATCCAATAGTGACGCCCACAAGATTCACATATTGAGCTATTCCACATAATTGGACCTTCCTCCCTCCTGATAAAAAAATAAAATTAAAAGTAAAAATTAAAATGGTTGAATTATATAGATGGATGGGAAATAATGAATATTATTACCTAGATTAGCCCTGACGACATCCATGTAAGTATAGTTACGCTTGCCGGAAACAGGGTCAGGTGTCCGATAAGAGTCGGCAAGGAGTGTGGAGGTGAAGTAGGTAATGAAGGAGAAAGCCATGAGAACAGCTGGTCCTGCTGCCCACCCCAACTGTGCAATTGCCCATGCCAGAGACAGCACTCCTGATCCTATCACCGCCGTGATGATGTGAGCGCTTGCAGTCACAAGACTCCCTGTTCATTTCATTTCATCGACCAAATTTAAAATTTTAATTAATATATAAATTAAATATGGCTGGCTGGCTGGTGTGCATATATATATATATATATATATATATATATATATATATATATATACATGATTGAATTACCTGTTCGTTTTTCACGCCCGTCATCGTCGAGGTTTTTCCGAAAGCCATCGTCATCATGGGCAACCTCAAGAGTTGATGTTGTAATGTGTTTGCGTGCATCCATTTCTCTTTCTCGAGTGTCTTTGTGTGTGTCTGTGTGGTTCGGGTACAGAGTGGAAATGAAGGGGGATTTTAAGGGCAGAAAAAGGGAGGGATGGCCAAGATTTTAGGATTTAATTAATATTTACGAATTTGAAAATGAGGCCACGACGCAAAACATAAGTCAACTTAAGTAAAAGAAAAAACATCAATATGGTCAATTATTAACTACCCATTTTCAAAGGTAGCCATAGTTTCCTTTTTTCCTTCGCCAAGTTACTCATCATTTAGTTAACACTTTAAACATTGTTATATATATATATTTTTTAAGCGATTCCCAAGTCTAATTAGTTTTATACATTGCCGGACTTGTATCTTTGATTTTAGTTTATGGACAATACCAAACATCAATATCGTAGGGTTACAACCCATATGCAAATAGTAAAAATTTCAGACAATAACGGTTTTTCATATGAGAACTCGAAAACTGTTTGTAAGATCATTAATAACTCATAAATAGGAGTATTTTGGTTATTATTATATTTATCAACTGTGAAATGCCTCTGAGTAGATTAATCATTATTTAGTAAGCTTTGATTTTTCAAAAATAATCTTCATTAATGAGCAATTAATAAGTTACTAATGGCTCATTAATGAGCAACTAAAATTATGAGTCATTGATTTATTTTAATTAATAATCAAGATTAGTCTCGTAGTTTTTCATTTAAACTTTCCCTTATGCAAATAGTCTTTTAAATATTATTTATTTTATTGTAAATACAAGGATATAAAAATTAAGACGAACAAAAAATCCCAACGAGCAAATAACACTCGGGGTTAGTTGCTCTCCTACTCAGAAGTATGGATGAAGATCTACCTATTTTCGAATACAACTACGCTCACGTAGTGTTTGGCATGGAGGATTAAGAGAAGAAAAAAAATAAGTCATTCCGACGTAATAAAAAAGACATGTTTGATAATCACGCAAAAATAGAATAAACCATTGTATAAGGATTGCGATTCCTTCCTTTCATTTCACGAAGGAGCGGTTTTTTCTCATTACATCATGAAATGGAGTTGAAATTACTAATTAATCTAATTTTTTATTGTTTTTTTTACTAACATTAGTAAAAATATCTTTTAGATATTTATAAAATATATTAAAAAGGAAATTTTCTATAATGATCTTAAGTTTATAAATCTTTTTACTTAATTTTTTTATTTAATAAATTAGTGATCTACATATTTTTATTAAATTATTAGCTAACTAAAAATAAAATATATATATTTAAAAATATGTGTATAATAATCTGAAAATTTGATAAAAAAAATATTATTTTCAAATAAAAAGTATATAAATAAAAGAATTTTTCCTCTTTCTATAAATATATTTTATATAATGATTATTCTAACCAAAATTTCATTATATATAAAGACAATTTAATTGAATGAAATATTCTATTTCGTTGCAAAACAAACATGATAATAAAATACAATGAATCTTTAATCATCAATTTCAATAATTTGTTTTTTCCATTTATTCATCATTTTATTCCGTTCAACCAAACACACATTCAAGATTTCTATTGTACTTTTACACATAATACATCCAACTTACATTAAACATTCTTCTTCTTTTTCTTCAAGTGTATCATATTTAGATTGGAAAAGTACATAAATATAAGGTCTTTTTTCAACCGTAAAGGCTACTATATTAGAAGTTGATCCGTTACTAGGGGTGTTCACCGATCGGAAAAAACCGAATTACCGAACCGAAACTTTTCAATCAGACTATTTGTTTCGGATATTTCGGATTTGTGGATTAAACTGGATCAAAACCGAATAATTACAATGAATTTTGGTTTGATTCTGGTTACTATTATCTAAACCGATTAAGATTATATATATAAATATACATAACACAACTGAAACAAAGTAATCCATACGTGTCATGTCTATGTTTATTTATATCTTATTATTTTTAATTATATATTTATGCCAAAGCTACTAGTCCGACTATTGTAACTTGGACAACTATATTTTAATCTTTAATGTATATATAGCAAATATATTTTCTAAAATATCCCGACTCTTTAAACATGTATTTATGTAAGAATGAAAACCGAATTATAAAAACCGGTCCAACCAAATTATAATTTGGATGGTTTGGTTCAAATCTTAAGATTATTTGGATGGATCGGATCTCACTTTTCAAAACCGAAACCCAATTGGATTTACTCAATCGGATCAGATTAAACCGATCCATCCGAACCTACACCCCTATCCGTTACTTCGGAAAAGCAACTTTTGCTTTCGTTAGAAAGAGTATAGGTAAGTCATATGTAAAAGGCAGAACATGTGTTGTTCTATTATGCCTTAGATTTTTGTTTGTAAAAGTAAAATGCACTTTTTGGATCAAGTATGAGACAAAAAGGTTTGATCTTATCCTCTAGAAAAGGAGAAAGATACCTTAAACAGAAGAAGATCTTGAAGATTTGTTCAACAACTAAGTATGGCTGGCAATCCCATACTTGGTAAAGTCAAATCAAACAGAACCATGGTGTTGTTTAAAGTACAAGCATGAAAAGGGAAAGAAACTTCTACACGACAGTACATGTGGGTTTTAATATTTTATATTGTGAGTGGGTTGTACTTTTATAAAAAGGTACAATTACTTTTATCAAAGAGTTGATTAAAGTAACTTTACTTTTCACCCACAACCTTTACAATTAAAATATTATATTTCCACATCCTCTTTGTCTCCTTCCTTCATGCAACCGGATACGCCAAGATTTTTATAAATATACATGCATGGTGGACATGCAAAATACAACACAGTGAAGTCTCTACTTCACAGAAAGAAAATCTCATCAGTTGAGAAATTCGTAGAGTTTAAGCATTGTGTAGAATCAAACTTGTTCATGTGTTGAACACTCTATATACATTAGTTGTTTTAGAGTTAGCCTGTCTATGTGTTAGACAAATATATTGCCACCTTTTATTGTACTTAGAATTTCCGCTTCTAGTACATGTAATTCTTGATTCAAAATCAATAAGAATTATATAAATGTATATCGGTGTGTCTTTAAATTTTAAAAGCTAAAGTTTGTATTCAACCCCCCCTTCTACAAACATTTGTTGTTGTGTACTCAATCTGGGACTAACATGTAGAATTAAGAAGGGGTTCTTAAAGTGCTACAAGGATCAAGTTAGATAAGATTTGGAGAAGCTAGCAATCCATTGATGTTGGAGTCATTTTTCAGTGTGGATAGTGGATACCTAGGAAGAAGTCTACTCATGGTTCATTGTTGATCACCAACGGTTGGACATGCGCTACAAATGTTCTAGTTTCTAAAAAAATCCTATGGTTGTTTTCGTTTATTGTAATCTTCTTACATGCATGTGGATCTTTGGTGAAGATTTTTTTTTAAATTCTTGTTTATGCTTTTGTTGCTAAATTAGATTTTATAAAACCAAACAAACTTGAAGAGTTACGCTTTGATATGATAAATTCACATGAGTAATTCATGAGAAAGATATATGTCGATATGGCATATGTTTAATTGGTCCAGACATTTGGTAGATTGTGTCCTCGGTAAATTCGGCCAATCCTGCGATGCCATACAGGGCACAGGTACCTTATAAGGACTAGGTTTTGTATGAGCCCTTTCTTTTTTTGGAAGCATAACGTGAGCCTTATTTCTATGACTTGTAATGATGTATGGTAGACAGCTCACATTTTACCCACCTTATTGGTTTGATCGTTCCCCCTCTTGTGATAGGTGAGTAGGAATAGCTACCATGCAAAAGATGATCATAGTTGGTCATGCTCAAACCTCAACGTGTTAGGATACCCTTGTTTGTTTTGCCTTAATGTGTTATCAAACCCTTGTGGTAATCACATTGGAAATTTTTTTGTTTCACGTCCAAACTGTGGGGGCTTGAGAAAACAACCATGGCTGTGGGCTGGGCCACTATTGTGGTGGTTATGGAGGATGGCGCGGTTAAACATTCGGAGGTTGCCTATCATAGGAGTGTAATGGTGGGTGGAAATGTCTCTTAATTGTTATTTCCATTGCGGCGACAATCAGGGTCGGCCCTAGTTCCACTCAGCCCGTGCGCAAGCCAGGGCAACATTTAGGCTAGGGGATTAGATAATATAGTCCAATATGTATATACCTAGGTCCATTTTAGAGAAAACAAAATTTATTAACAATATTCACATAAACATTTAGGCCTTGGGAGTTAAAGACGGAAAAGAACTAAAACGGCGCTGAGGTGTAGAGGCATACGACGATTGGGCAGCGAGTTAGCAACGGGAAGGAACCGAAGAGGCAAGAGATCGAATAGCCAACTTCGAGACACCCAATGGCTATACCGGTTTCGTTTAATCTTGCCCCAGTTTCAATCATCGCGTGTATACTCTCCTTTCGATTTTCAAATTTCAAAATACTTTGTCATCTCGTACTCTCCTGTCGCCGTCGTTCGTCGTTCCTGGAAGTACCATCGCACGTCGGCCGTCGCCTGTCGCCCACTTTCATTCACCATCGGCTGTCACCCACGGTTCACTTGCCGGTCATTGTCGCCCTAAAGCTAAAGGTTTGTCCGTTTGTATTATTTTTAATATGTTCTCTTTGTATATGAGTATCACTTTATTAGATTATTTTATCATATTTTTCTCATATGACTATCACTTTATCAGATTTATATGGATGTTGAACTTGAAAAAAAAATTATGTTTTAAATTTTCTTGTTAAAATCAAGTTATGAATTTTGAAGACGGTTGCTTATATGAATGTCGATTAGTGTATATGAATGTTGATATGATTTATTAGCTTATGTGATTGTCGATCAGTTTATGAATCAAGTTATGATTTTATCATATTTTTCTCATCTGAATTATGTTTTGAATTTTTTTGTTTAAATTAAGTTATAATTATCAGATTATATGAATGATTATCACATTATATGAATCAAGTTACATTATTTGAATTCTACTTTAATTTTGTGTATTTTAAATTCTAATTACCTAATTATCTTTCATCAATCTGTTTTTTTTCTAAATTTCTATGAATGATGTATCATGTATGTATATGTCCTAATTTTCTAAAATGATAAAATATATGTATTCTTGTAGAAATATGGTTTTGTTTCAGGGTTACATAATTAATCAAAGTACATCTACATAAAAGGGTCAAAGTTCATTATACAATCTTTGAATTTTGAAGGCTTGAAGCTTAATCAAGTTTTATCCTTCTAAGCTTAAGCTTTATTTTGTATTATGTGATCTATGTTTAATGTCCTCTTTGATGAATTGTTTTATATGCTTAGTTGGTAGCTAGATTGCTTAGTTGCTTAATTAAACCACTAGTACGTATGCATCGTTTTAGGTAGTTTGTAACTTTTCTTGTAATGGTTTAAACTTTTTAATTAAAATTATGTTACATTTTTGTTAATATATATATATATATATATATATATATATGTTACATATCTCGCTTGTGCATAGTAAATTTCGTACATAGGGGCATTAATAGTCCGTTTCACACAGGGCATGCACTTTGGACCGACCCGGGCAACAATTTTGAGGATGGCCCCGATTAGCATATATATATGTATGCATATATATATATATAGGGTGAGGTTATACATATAACCTTGCTTATTCATAGAACCTAAAGAACAAATCTGCTAATGACACGTGACATCAAGATTAAGGACAAAACTGAAAAAAAAATTATAAATTAATACCCACTCCCCTCTTCCTCATTCAACCTCAAACTTCCATTTAAAAAAAAATGTACTAAACACCCAAATAGTAATAATAAATTCATGTTTAAGAATTTTAGCAAAAAAAATATACCATTAGATTCAGTTTTTTATCTTCTTTAATTCAAGAACAGGGTTGAAATGTTTTCTAGTTTTTTTTATGAAAATGCAAAAATTTTAACGAAAATGCAAATTGTTTGACGAAAATGCAAAATGTTGCCGAAAATGAAAAAAACAGATAACAAAAATGCAATTGTTTGACGAAAATGTATAATGCAAAATGCAACTGACATAAAAGCAGATAACAATGCAAATAACCAAAAATACAAATAATATTAAGTCATTAACATACAAATAACCTAATGATTTGCATTTTGGTTATCAGTTTGCATTTTCGGAAGGTGGAGCTAGAAAGAGGATTTGTCGCTGCCAAAATAGAATTTCATATTTACCTCAATTATACAGTTACCTCATATAGTTTTCATATAATCTACAAAATTGTCGCATTCAAATCTCAACCATTAATTTAGATGATCAAATGGTCCAAATCTGTTCTTTAGGTTCTATGATTAATACTAGGTTCTATATTGATCATATATATATATATAGAGAGAGAGATAAAAGTTCAAACGAGAACTGTTTTTCGTACGACAACCGCGAGAACCAATCTTAGTCATCCAATTCTCTCTCCTTCAATGGATTGCCGACCCATTAATTACTTACATGCACCCTGCCACACTCAATCCCCTCACGCAATAAACGGCCAAGATTGGTTCTCGCAATTCTCGTACGAAAAGCTGTTCTCATTTGAACACTCCTCTATATATATTGTTGGGAAAAATAGGCTTACAAATATATCCTCTTTTGTTGACACAAAAATATACAACTTGTTTATATAATTGTATGTATTAACATTAACATATGTGCACATATATATATATATATATATATATATATTCAATCAAATATATTTTTATCTATAGTCTACAAAATAAGCTTCATCAAATGGCCAAGCTCCAATCGTCAAAATCCGAGTTCAAGTAGAAGCCGATGTCGAAGATACCTACAAACAAACGTTCAAAGTTTACGAGCTTACAAAATAAATTATCAAATGAGTTCAAGTTTTTATAAAATAATTTTTATAAAAACTTTTATAAAAATTGAGACATTTTTTATAAAAATCACAAGTTTGGAAGTCAAAGCAAATGAATTCCCATTTTGGCAAATACTAAACACAATCTTCTATTGAAATAAGCTAAAACCATATTTAGCAAAAGTAATCTCCAAAGAGGTAAACTTCCAGCATGTTTTGTGCATTTGGTTTCCAAACTAACATTTTCATGATTAAATTCAAACTTAAGAAATATGGCACTAACCCAACTTTTCTAAAGCTTCTTTTCAGTGCATTTTTATGGTAAAAATGGGTTGTGTGCGGTTTTGCTAAAAGGCCAACGTCTATATTCACAACGCTCAAAAAGTTTCAGCAGGCCGATGGTCGATGCCACGGTCGACCGTGGATCGACCGTGGACAGTCTGGAAACTTTTTGAGCTTGCACCTCTTTCCTTATTTAAGGCAACTCAAGTCTTGTGTTTTGCAAAGATCTTGCAATCTGAAAAATACATAATACATACAAAATCTTGTGAGCTCATATTCTTTGATAAACATTCAATCATTCAAGATCAAGAATGAAGCAAGAGTGAAAGCCTTCAAGTTAAAACACTACATTACCTGTTGGGGTTTGTTCGGTTTTTCAAAATATATTATAGCAACGGAAGCATGAACAACAATTTTAAACTTTTTAAAACTCCCCACCAATGATCCATATGTAAGCCTTAAGAAACAAAACAACCATAGGGTGTTTAGAACTACAACCTTTGTAGCGTGAGTAAACCGTTGAAGAAGCAGTTGATCTATGAGAAGCCAAGAGAAGACTTCCTCCAAGGTATTCACAAAATCAATGAGTCCAACACCTCCAAGATGCTAGTCTCTCCAACCCTTGAAATTCAAGCAAGCAAGCAACAACCTCTTGTTCTTCTTCTTGAACTTACTATGTATGTATATGAGTATGTATTCTAGCACCACACTTTTCTCACTTGAAGAACACCAATACTACAAAGTAAGGATGTTTTCAAGTATCAAACACTTAGAACTTTTCTAAGAACTCAAGGAAAGGTGGTAGCATCAACTTGTACACAAAAGAGCCATGCATGAACACTTAAAATAAGCCAAGAAGCAAAGCAAGAGAGGGAGGCCCCTCCCTTGCTTGGTTTCGGCCGTAGCAAGAGGATGGGGGGGGTCCCCTTTGCTCTTTTGCTTCACTTGTTCATGCATGCATGTCTAGGTTAGTCCATTTTTCAAGCAACCTCAAATGGACCCCCTTTGTGATACTTGTAAGCATTTCTAGTTTTATATATTTCAAGTATATAAAATATAATGCTAGACTTGCCATACATTGTATAAAATACATCTACATGTATTTTATATACATACTTGGTTGTTACTAGTAACTCTTTACTTGTAACAAAGATATACATGCATTTATATAATTGTTACTAGTAACAATTTACTTGTAACAAATATACATTTATACATACATATATATATATATATAATCATATGTTTATATTTATGTATTTCATATGCATTATCTTGTATCAATATACAAGTGTGATATTATTATTTCACATAAATAATAATATGCAACAATGCATATATATATATATAACGAGTTGGAAACATATTTAAATCATATTCAAATATGTAATTGGTGTCCATTGATTGTAAATGTGTGACCCTATGGGTTTATTTATTATCAGTAATATCGTATTAATTTGTGTCTTGTGCACATAGAACCAACAATCTCCCACTTGCACAAGTTACAACTTAAGCCGATATAGACAATGGTAAGAACGTCTAGCAACATCCCATTGCCCCTAATAATAAATAAAGTGTGTTGATCAACACTTTCACCAACGAAGTTAACTCACTAGCTACAAATCGTTGTTATAGGTAAGTCATCAATTATCCCTTTGTTTTAACATCTCATTGAACATGAGACATGGATCGTCATCAATTCTCATATAATGTTCAACTTGTTTTAGGGTCCAGAGATATTATACTCCCAATTAAATGAGAGAAACAAATTCCATCTTGACCACATACGTCTCTTATAAGACTCATATCATACCTAATAATGGCCTTTATAACTACCCGGTTAAAGATAGCGTTTAACCACATTAAAGCATGATACTCCTCATACTCGAGTCCCAATATGTGTCTCAGGTCTAAGGATACAAAGATACCACCTTTTTCTCAAGATTTACTTATGACACTGATCCATGAAGCGATCTTAAGAGCGGGTCATGTCCAATGTTTGTTCCCTAACAAACATTAGTGAATTTGGCTGCAAACCCTTTTGCCTACTTTCATCACGAATGAAAGTCAACCAACTTATTCACATTAGTCTTAATTCATAACTATTCCCATAGTTATAACCGACTATGGACGTTTTAGAATAAAGAATTATTCATGGATTTAAACATGCTAATAAAGAACACAATATATATTAATGAAGTGATCATATCCCATACATCATTCAGATAAAATAGATATTGTCATAATGTTCCAAAATATCCAAATACTAAATTACAATTCAAATCCAATCCTTTGCAAAGCGAAGACCTATTGCCCTAGTATGAGACTCATGCTTAGTCGAGGCAAGAGGTTTCGTAAAAGGATCTGCAAGATTCTGATCTGTATGAACTTTGCGAATACACACATCTCCTCTATCCACTATATCCCGTATGTAGTGGAAACGCCTGAGGATGTGTTTGGTGCTGTGATGTGATCTAGGTTCTTTTGCCTGGGCAATAGCACCTTCATTATCACAAAATATTTCTATGGGGTCTTGAATGCTTGTTACTACCCCAAGGTCAGCAATGAACTTCTTCATCCATGCAACTTCTTGTCCAGCCTCAGAAGCAGCAATGTATTCAGATTCTGTAGTGGATTGTGCAACTACACTTTGCTTAGAACTTTTCCAAGCAACCGCGCCTCCATTCATAACGAAGACATAGCCCGATTGTGATCGAGAATCATCTCGATCCGTTTGGAAACTAGCATCTGTGTAACACTTTACACAAAGATCTTCTTCCAAACCCCCATAGATCAAGAACATGTCTTTGGTTCTTCTTAAGTATTTTAAAATGTTCTTGACTGCCATCCAATGGCTATCTCCTGGGTTTTGCTGGTATCTGCTCGTCATGCTCAAAGCATACGAGACATCTGGCCTAGTGCATAGCATGGCATACATGATGGATCCAATTGCAGAAGCATATGGGATCTCACTCGTTCTATCTAGCTCTTCTCTTGTGCTAGGGCTTTGAGCTTTACTCAAAACCGTGCCTTGTGCCATTGGCAAGAATCCTCTCTTAGAATTCTCCATCTTGAATCGTTTCAAGATTTTGTCAATATATGCACTTTGACTTAGGCCAATAAGACGCCTAGATCTATCCCTATAGATCTTTATTCCAAGAATGTAGGCGGCTTCTCCCAAGTCTTTCATTGAGAAACACTTCCCAAGCCAAGACTTGATGTCTTGCAAGGTCGGGATGTCGTTTCCAATGAGTAGTATGTCATCAACATACAAGACAAGGAATGCTACTACGCTCCCACTAGTTTTCTTGTAAACACACGGTTCATCTTCTGATTTGATAAAACCAAACTCTTTTATTTTCTCATCAAATCGAAGATTCCAACTTCGAGATGCTTGCTTTAGTCCATAGATAGATCTTTTAAGCTTGCACACCTTACTAGGATACTTAGGATCTACAAAACCTTCAGGCTGAACCATATAGACATCTTCACTTAAGTGTCCATTTAGAAAAGCCGTTTTGACATCCATTTGCCATATCTCATAGTCATAATATGCAGCTATGGCAATAAGTATTCTAATAGATTTAATCATGGCTACCGGAGAGAAAGTTTCATCATAGTCAATACCATGAGTTTGAGTGAAACCTTTCGCCACTAGCCTTGCCTTAAATGTGTGTACATTTCCATCCATGTCTGTCTTCTTCTTGAAGACCCACTTGCTCCCTACAGTCTTACTATTGGGAGGAAGATCAACCCAAGTCCCATACTTGATTTTCATACATGGACTGCATCTCAGTGTTCATGGCATCAAGCCATTTATCGGATTCCGGATCCGATATAGCATCTTGGTAGTTAGTAGGCTCAGAAGAGTCTACCAAGAAAATCTCATCATTGGACACGAGAAATCCGTATCTCTCAGGTTCTTGACGAGGTCTACCAGATCTACGAACACTTGGTGTTTCAGTAGGTTCTTGAACAACCAATTGTTCAGGTTCAACAACCGTTTGTTGAGTGCTAGTGTCAACCTGACTTGTATTTTGTGGTTCTTGAATTTCTTCAAGGTCTACATTGCTCCCACTTGCCTCTTTCGAAAGAAACTCCTTTTCTAAGAAAGTGGCATGCCTAGAAACAAACACTTTGTTCTCAGCTGGGTTGTAGAAATAATATCCTAATGAATCTTTAGGATATCCCACAAAATTACATTTGATAGATCTAGGATCGAGTTTGCTTAAAGCCTCTTGTCATACATGAGCCTCACAACCCCAGACTTTCAAGTAAGATAAGTTTGGAACCTTTCCATACCACATCTCATATGGTGTCTTATCTACCTTCTTGGTTGGAACCATATTTAATATGCGCACAGCAGTTAATAAAGCATAACTCCAAAAGGACGAGGGTAGAGTACTTCGGCTCATCATAGACCGAACCATATCTAGTAGAGTTCGGTTCCTCCTTTCAGATACACCATTATGTTGTGGTGTTCTAGGAGGAGTAAGTTGTGAGATAATCCCACAATTACTAAGATGATCCATAAACTCTTGGCTTAAGTACTCACCACCTCGATCGGAACGAAGGGCCTTGATTGTTTTGTTGAGTTGATTTTGTACTTCGTTTTGAAACAGCTTGAACATTTCAAATGTTTCATGTTTATGTTTCATCAAATAAACATAACCAAATCTACTATAATCATCGGTAAATGTAACGAAGTATCTATCACCATCCCTAGACATTGATCTAAAAGGACCGCATACATCCGTATGTATGATTCCTAATAGATCTTTGGCTCTTTCACTTGAACCGGAGAAAGGAGCCTTAGTCATCTTTCCATATAAACATGATTCACAAACTTCAAATGAGCTAGAATCGTTTGATTTTAAAATTCCATCCTTTTGAAGTTTTGCAATGCGTTTCTTGTTTATATGACCAAGTCGACAATGCCATAGGTATGTTTGACTTAAGTCATGCTTAGGTCGTTTGGTGCTAGTGGTATATATAGAATTATCATCAAGAGATCTTTTAAGATTAACTTCATATATTCCATTAAGCGGCCGAGCCTCAAAATACAAAATATCGTTTTTGAATGCACGAATGCCATCATCAACGAAACCAAAAGTGAATCCAGATTCTCTTAACCGAGCTACTGAAATAATATTCCTAGTTAAACTAGGTACATAACAACAATTGTTTAATATTAAGTACAGGCCATTTGGTAATAATAATTCAAAAGTTCCAAGGGCTTCAACAGCAACATTTGCTCCATTGCCCACGTGGAGATCCAAATCGCCTGGCTTCAGCAGCTTACTTTTTCTCAACCCCTGCACATTGTTACAAATGTGAGTTCCACAACCGGTATCAAATACCCAGGAATTAATGGAAAAAGTATACATTTCAATCATATATATACCTGAAGTGCTAGCCTCGCCAGCCTTCTTCTTTTTCAACTCTGCAAGGTAAGTTGGACAATTGCGCCTCCAATGTCCTACCACCCTGCATTCAAAGCACGGGTCATTCTTGGGAACCTTTCCCGCCGTCTTGGGTGTAGGAGCCTTGGCAACTTGCTTGCCTTTGTCCTTTCCCTTTGCCTTTGCCTTGCCCTTCCCTTTTGAGTTTTTTATCTTTTTCTTCTTGATTCTCCCTTCTTGAATCATCAAGACCTGAGGTGTTTTGCTTGGAATCTTGCTCTCAGCAGTTTTAAGCATCCCATGCAACTCTGAGACAGATTTCTCCCAATTGTTCATGTTATAATTCATGACAAATTGGTCATAGGCTTTGGTCAACGAGTTAAGGATCATATCCTGTGCAAACTCGTTGGTTATGGGAGATCCAAGCCTAGCAAGCTAGTCAATGTATCCTTTCATCTTTAGCACATAGTCGCTAACGGATTGACCTTCCTCCATCTTACATGCATGGAAAGCTCGAGTGACCTCAAAGCGTTCTTGCTTCGCTTGCTTTTGGAACATTTCCTTAAGCTGGCCAAGCATCTCATATGCTCCATGCTCCTCAAGGTTCTTTTGAAGATCCGGAGACATGGTAGCAAGCATGAGGCATGAAATTTCGACCGAGTCGTCGGAATGCTTCACCCAAGCATCCCTAACGGCTTTGGCCGCAGTCAATGGAGGTTCCTCAGGGACGGGATCCTCAAGTACGTACAATTTCTTTTCGTGCTTAAGAACGATTCTCAAGTTATGATACCAGTCTAAGAAATTTGTACCATTGAGTTTTTCTTTCTCTAAGATTGATCGAAGAGATAAGTTGTTAACGGGTGTAGTTGAGTTAGGGGCCATCTACAAAATTTAACAAAGTTCAATTTAGTATTTTCGATATTTAATCCTTTAATAATTAATACCCTTTAGAATTATAAAATTCTTTAATTTTTAAAGGCTAGGATCCAAGTTGAACTTAACCTTGAATGTTTGGCTAATGCTCTCTCCATCAAGTTAAAACAACAAGGTAGGTAACGTTTACCAATTACATCTCGTATGTAATTCCTAGATCTTTATGGGATCCTAGACAACGATTGTCAATTTTGGCATGTTTGATCCCATCTATGCCTCGGGCTTCCTTATGTTTGGCTAATGCTCTCTCCGTAATAAGATTCCGATTAAGTCGTCCTATTTCAAGACGGTGAATTTCCGGCCCAAGACGTTCATGGAATTCGCGGAAAAACACCTCGGTTGTTACAAAAACAATCCACGCGTTTGGCTAATGCTCTCTCCACGTGAGTGTCGTTGCAACAAGCGAGTGTCTTAAAATGGGATGGCATAGACTTACGTTTTGAAAAAGGGCTTTTACCGTTTTGTATATTTATTAAATAAAACAAAACGAGTCGTGTGACTAGTATTGCATGCATACAATAACAAGTCCACGTTTTTGATAAAATCATATTTTATATATATTGGTCTTGAGTATTCTTAAAATCCATATTTTACGAACTCTCAACGCGTTCAATTTTAAACTAGTATTAATATCCTATATTAACGTGTGTAGTTTCGAGCGCGCAAATACGACCAATTTTAGCTTGTAATAAAACCATTTTATTATTAAGCTTGAATGGAGTTTGGTTGAGTTTTAAAATCTCTATTTTATAAAACTCATATACATATATACCATATATATAGATATATATATTTTGACATAATGAATTTTAATCTTTATAAAACTCCTTTTATATAAAATTCATTTTACATCTTATGTTATGTCAACTTTAAAATACCAAACTCCCATTGTGTGATTTATATTATGTAAAAATATTATCTAGCATGCAAAAAATCCTATTTTCAACCATGCATAATAATATAAACATAAACACACACAAATAACATGTATAAGTGCATAACCAAGCCATTTATCCTAAGTGGTATTTTTGTGAGCCATACAAAAATACCAAGTCATAACTAAGGACCAAATATTCCTCTTGTGATGAACTTGAAGCTCCCACTTGCCAAAACAACTCCTTGTAGTGCAAATGACTCCAAGCCTCCATGGTTGACTCCACCACACTTGAAAACTCCAACTTGGTCATTTCTTCATCTTGTTACATTTTTATAAAAGTAAACTAGTCTAAACTATTCTACTACTTACAAAATACAACAAGATGAAACAAAACTAAAATTATTATTACATACCAAATGAAAAATAATTTTACAACCAAATCGAATTTCCAACACATCACAAAAGGTCTATGGCTTGTTATGCACACCATACACTCAAACAAGTATATATATCAACACTTGATATTTAGGCAACTTTTACAACCAAACATGCATGTGGTTTGGTTGTTTCCCAAAATAAATATATAAACATACATATAAGTTGCCAACAAGAAAATCCACAACTTTTTTAACAAAAGAAAAGTTGTCCATTTTCTTAAAACAATACATACTCAAAAAGTTTCTTAAAACTATACATAAGTGGCTCTGATACCACTGTTGGGGTTTGTTCGGTTTTTCAAAATATATTATAGCAACGGAAGCATGAACAACAATTTTAAACTTTTTAAAACTCCCCACCAATGATCCATATGTAAGCCTTAAGAAACAAAACAACCATAGGGTGTTTAGAACTACAACCTTTGTAGCGTGAGTAAACCGTTGAAGAAGTAGTTGATCTATGAGAAGCCAAGAGAAGACTTCCTCCAAGGTATCCACAAAATCAATGAGTCCAACACCTCCAAGATGCTAGTCTCTCCAACCCTTGAAATTCAAGCAAGCAAGCAACAACCTCTTGTTCTTCTTCTTGAACTTACTATGTATGTATATGATTATGTATTCTAGCACCACACTTTGCTCACTTGAAGAACACCAATACTACAAAGTAAGGATGTTTTCAAGTATCAAACACTTAGAACTTTTCTAAGAACTCAAGGAAAGGTGGTAGCATCAACTTGTACACAAAAGAGCCATGCATGAACACTTAAAATAAGCCAAGAAGCAAAGCAAGAGAGGGAGGCCCCTCCCTTGCTTGGTTTCGGCCGTAGCAAGGGGATGGGGGGGTCCCCTTTGCTCTTTTGCTTCACTTGTTCATGCATGCATGTCTAGGTTAGTCCATTTTTCAAGCAACCTCAAATGGACCCCCTTTGTGATACTTGTAAGCATTTCTAGTTTTATATATTTCAAGTATATAAAATATAATGCTAGACTTGCCATACATTGTATAAAATACATCTACATGTATTTTATATACATACTTGGTTGTTACTAGTAACTCTTTACTTGTAACAAAGATATACATGCATTTATATAATTGTTACTAGTAACAATTTACTTGTAACAAATATACATTTATACATACATATATATATATATATAATCATATGTTTATATTTATGTATTTCATATGCATTATCTTGTATCAATATACAAGAGTGATATTATTATTTCACATAAATAATAATATGCAACAATGCATATATATATATATAACGAGTTGGAAACATATTTAAATCATATTCAAATATGTAATTGGTGTCCATTGATTGTAAATGTGTGACCCTATGGGTTTATTTATTATCAGTAATATCGTATTAATTTGTGTCTTGTGCACATAGAACCAACATTACCTTCTTATACATTTGTAATAGTGTGAGGTTCATCTTTAGCCTTAAAATTAGAGAGAAGTGAGGATCATCTCTAATCTTAGAATTAGGGAGAAGTGAGGATCATCTCTAGCCTATAGAATTAGAGAGAAATAAGGATCAACTCTAGCCTTTCCAATTAGAGTGAAGTGAGGTTTATCTTAACCTTGTTTGCAAGAGTGAAGTGTAATTCTTGTAAGCTAAAGAGAGAAGTTGTAAAAGGTCTATCTCTTCCTTTAAAGAGAGAAGTTAGTGGAGCAACTCTTGGTGAGTGAGGCCAAGGAGTGGATGTAGAGCAAGGTTGTTAACTCTTGCTTGAACCACTATAAATCATTGTGTCATAAGCTACTTACATTGGTGATATATTTCTTCCTTAAACTCTTTAATTAATTGCAAATATTGTTAAAAACTTTAAAAAGTAGGCATATAACCTATTCACCCCCCTCTAGGTTCTAACAATTGGTATCAGAGCAAGTTGCTCTAGATAATTTTTGAAAAGTTATTTAAATTTTCTAAAAATATCTTTCAAAAATTTTTGAGTTGATAACATGGGACAAAATTATGTAGAGGGGAATTCTATGGTTAGACCTCCACTTCTTGAAGAAGAAGACTTTTCCTATTGGAAGCAAAGATTCATTACTTATGTAAAAGCCAAAGATATTGACATTTGAGAGATTATTGAAGAAGGAGATCATGTTCCAAAAACCTTTGATTCTAAGCAAAATGCTTATGTTCCAACCCCTAAAGAAAAATGGGATCAAGAGGACAAGAAAATGGTTTCAAAAAATTTTCTAGCAAAACTTTTTCTATACAATGCTTTACCTAGAAAAGAGTTTTCATGTGTGAAAGTGCAAATGCTATTTGGAAATCTCTTGTCACCACACATCAAGGAAATTCCCAAGTTCTAGATAACAAAATTGAATTACTTGTTCAACAATATGAACAATTTCAAATACTTGATGATATGAAAATTGATGATGCTTTTGCAAGGTTTAATACTATTGTTACTAGTCCCAAGACACTTGGGACTACTTACTCTAACAAAAAGATTGTAAGAAAGTTTTTTAGGGCTCTTTCACCAAAATGGAGAGCAAAGGTGACGGCTATTGAGGAGTCAAATGACTTGAACATACTACAAATGGATGAGCTAATAGGAAATCTCAAGGTGTCAAGCCAAAGAAAGAAAAGAGAAAATCCATTGCACTTAAAGCTAAACATGTCAAAGAATCCTCAAGTGATGAAGAAAAGAAAAGAAAAGAAGAAAAATATCTTATGGCTTTTGAGACAAGTGAGGTACATTCCGATTCTAGCTACTATACTGATAATGATGACCATCAATATGATCAATTATGTGATTTTAGCTAAAAAATACATGCTAAAAATGAGGAGTTAAAAAATGAGAACAAGTGCTTGGAAAAGGAAAATGTCAAGTTAAGAAATGAAAATGATGACTTGAACTTGAA
The DNA here is from genome assembly GCA_038502395.1 of Dittrichia graveolens. Lineage (NCBI taxonomy): Eukaryota > Viridiplantae > Streptophyta > Magnoliopsida > Asterales > Asteraceae > Dittrichia > Dittrichia graveolens. The sequence continues at coordinate 8,404,552 of JARJIL010000001.1, forward strand.
AATAAAAGATCTAGAAAGTAAAATTGCTTCTCATATATCTCCAAGCTTGAAAGATTTGGAAAGTAAGCTAAAGACAAATTTTGACACAACCACCTTGTCAAAATTTGAAGATAGTTCTACCAAGTTAGATGAGATGTTAAAGATTCAAAAGTCATCAAAAGATAAGGGTGGTCTTGGGTACTCAAGTTGCTCAAACAACATGCCAACTAGTCACTTAACACCTATCAAATTTGTGAAAGAAAAAGGGGAAGAAAAAATCCAGGAGCCTCGCGGTCGACCCACGGTCGATACCGTGGATCGACCGTCGGCTCACTGGAATTTTCCAAAAGTTCAAAATTACAACATTATTTCTAGTTCTTCCACTTGTATGCCAAAGGTTGCAAGTAATGAATTAATGAGAAAATTTTATACTCCAACTACAAGGCATGGACTTAGATTCAAGAGACCTAAATCAAATATAATTCAAAAATCAAGACATTCTCATAAACTTATTAACTCTATGAACACATGGTATCATAAAGGATTCAAGATTACACAAAGGTGGATTAGAGTAGGAGTTCTTGATGATAACCATCCTGGACCCATGAAACATTGGGTACCAAAAGCTTGAATGAAAATTACACAAGTGTAGGGGTGCAACAAAAATAAGATTATGTCTCATTAATGGATTTTTTATAGTGGTTGCTCAAAACACATGATGGGTAATAGAGAACTCTTCACTTCGTACAAGGAGTATGATGGAGGACATGTGATGTTTAGAAGCAACCTAAGAAGAAAGGTGGTTGGTAAAGGTAACATTCTTCATGACAATATCAAATTCTTGAATGTTGAGCATGTTAGTGGTTTAGCTTACAACTTAATAAGTATTGGTCAACTATGTGATAAAGATCTAAATGATAAATTCTCTAAACATGAAAGCTTGATATGCAAAGATGATAAAGTTTTAGTAAAAGGTGTTAGGAGAAATGGACTCTATACATGTAGACTTGGTGATTATCCTAACACACAAGTATGTCTTGCATCTATAATTGATAATTCAACAATGTGGCATAGAAGACTGGGACATGCTAACATGAGATTATTACAAACATTGACTAGAAATGAGCTTGTTAGAGACTTAACAAATCTTAAATTCGATAATCATTTCTTTGTGATACATGTAAGATAGAAAAACAAGCATACTCATCTCATAAATCTATAATGCTATAAAAACTAAGAGATGTCTTAAACTATTGCATATGAATCTCTTTGGGCCTTCATCAGTTCAAAGTTATGGGGGAAACTTCTACACACTAGTTGTTGTAGATGACTTTTCTAGATATACATGGACATAATTTTTGAAAACAAAAATTGAAGCTTTTGACAAATTCAAAAATCCTGGCAAGAAAATTCAAAACCAATTGGGTTGAATGATCATTTTAATTCATACCAACCATGAAAGAGAAGTTGTCAATATAGCGCAATTTCGAGCATTTGTGATAAACATGGAGTTTCTCATAACTTTTCGCCTCCTCACACTCCCCAATCTAATTGGGTTGTTGAAAGGAAAAATAGGACTTTACAAGCTTTGATTAGACCAATGTTAAGTAAAGTACCATATGAAATCATCAAAGGTAGAAAACCATCTAATAACTCAAGTGATAAGAAGCCTAAATCAAAGACTCACTAGATCCAAAGCCCAAAACCTTAATACCTTCTTTGCCTTTGTGTCACACATAGAACCCAAGAAAACTAAAGAGGCAATTAAGGATGAAAATTGGGCAATGGCAATGCAAGAAGAGTTAAATCAATTCGCTAGAAGCCAAGTTTGGGACATAGCACTACCTAATAGTCACACAATAATTGAAACTAAGTGAGTATTTAGAAACAAAGCTAGACTAGTAGTCCGATGATATAATCAACAAGAAGGGATAAACTATGATAAATCCTTTGCTCCGGTTACTAGATTGGAATCCATTTGGAGTCTACTTGCTTATGGTTGTGCTCAAAATTTTAAATTATATCAAATGGATGTCAAAAGTGCTTTTCTAAATGGCTTTATAAATGAGGAAGTCTATGTATGTCAACCTTCCGGTTTTGAAGACCCCGTCATATGTATATAATTTAGAAAAACATTGTATGGTCTTAAACAAGCACCTAGAGCATGGTATGATAAATTAAAATCATTCTTGTTGGAAAAATATAGTATAGGTAAAGTTGATAATACATTGGTCACAAAGAAAAAGAAAAATGACATCTTGCTTGTGCAAATTATGTTGATGATATCATATTTGGATCAACATGTCATGATTTGTGTGATGAGTTTTCAAACCTTATGCATAATGAAATTGAAATGAGTATGATGGATGAGTTGAATTACTTTCTTGGACTTCAAATAAAACAATATGAAGATGATACATTCATAATCCAATCATAAAATATTAAACACATTGAAATTAGACATCATTTCCTACGTGACAATATGCAAAAAGGAAATATAAATTTAAAAAAGGTTGCTTCATGTGAAATTATTGCCGACATATTCTCTAAACCGCTAAAAATTGAAATGTTTGATACATTACGACTTGGTTTAGGAATGATGGAACATGTTCCTTGAAAATAACACCTAAATGCATGAAAATGGGCAAAATATACATTCCAGAAGTACCACGGTCGACTCACGGTCGATACTGTGGATCGACCATCGGATCACTGCCTAAATTCAAAAACTAAGCAAAAGGCGCGATCGATATCACGGTCGACCGTGGATCGACCGTCGTGAGCCTGACGGATTTTTGACCCGTTGTAACACCCCAAATTTCAAAGTGTTTCGGTTAAGTAATATTAATCTTAGAGATGGTTATAAAACTAGAAGGGCTAAAACTGTCAAAAAGGAAGTGAATTAAGTTCAGGGGCCATTCTGTCAATAGCCCATACTTACATATATATATTTGACTTTCATGTTGAAAGTCAAAGGAGATTTCATAAGTTCACAGCCTTCATACGTACAAGTTGGCTAACTACTCTTTCAATTTTGGAGCTAAGAGATCAGTGTTATCAGACTTCCATAGTCATTATCTCTGTCATAGGATCATTGAGGTATGACTTGTGATATTGCTTTTAAGTTATAATGGGTCAAAAGATTGAATTAAGAATCAAAGCATGTTAGCTATGTTTTAATGATGTTAGTGGTCATATGGGGTGTAGGAAAACACCCTAGGACTGTTAGAATCGACTTTGGGTCGAAATTAGATCAAGAACAACAGTTGTGTTCTTGGCAGAAAGTTGCAGGTCGTCGCGTACATGGCCGTGTACATGTGTTTTAAGCCGGTGATAGACCATGTAGTAGAACATGGTCGTGTAGTATGTAAGGTACACGGCCCGTGTAGGGTTACACGGCCCGTGTAGAGGTCAAAGGCGGTGACAGGCCATGTAGGGATACATGGTTGTGTAGCATAAAGGGTACACGGCCCGTGTAGGGTTACACGGCCCGTGTAGGGTGATGTGTCAGCACAGGGCATGTGGCCAAGAGTAGTCATGTAGTATGCAGGGTACACGGCTCGTGTAGGCTTACACGGCTCGTGTAGGCTTACACGGCCCGTGTAAACCCTTTCTCGGTTCAGTTTGTACAGTTTATGATGTTTAGCTTAATTTCTGATACAGGAAGGTATTTGAAGACTTGACAGCAAAAGTTATCTGATTAGCATTTTACACAGTTACCAGGTGAGTATACTATTCCTTCGACAGGTTTAGCATATGAGTATGCATTAAATGAACAACATGATATTTGTGTTATAAGATATGAAAGTTATGGATATTTAATAAAGCAACAGGGTACAAAGTACGCGCGAGGTGTAACTTTGTACCAAGAACAGTGTTATGGTATACAGTTACGCGGGTGGTGTAGCTGTATACCAAAGCGGAGTAAGTACCTGTGAGTTAGTATATGTTCACGTACACAAGATGATATGATATGATATGGTATGATGTGATGTGATATGATATCTTATATGATATGTATATGTGATGCAAGTACAGGTGTATAGCCATGCCGTGAGTGTATTATTCTTCTGCATGAGCAATACGTGATTATAATAATTGAACAGTATGATAACCGTGTTATGTGTTTTACCTGTTTATTGGATGCGGGGCATCCTGGGGAGTTGTTACTCCTGTTTATTGGATGCGGGGCATCCTGGGGAGTTGTTACTCCTGTTTAAACAGGGTATATAGTGATCTGTATACTAAGAGAAGCTGGGATAGGCTACACCTGCGAGGTGTAGATAAGCCCGACACAGAGGATACTCAATACGTGCAAGCGTAGCTGTGTATTCCAGAAAGCGAAAGGGGTATATCGAGCTCTTTATACCCAAGTAAAGTGCTGGGGATATTCCACCCTGAGGTGTGGATAAACCCTAGCATAGTAACAATTGTGCAGGTTTGCAGGTATTACAGCTTGGATGCGAGACATCCTGAGGAGACTTTACTCCTGTTGCTACAGTTTGGATGCGATTCATCCTGGGAGATTTTACTCCTGTTTTATGTTGTTATGTTCTGTTAGTATGCTCACTAAGCGTTAGCTTATATTTCAGTATTGCATGTTGTAGGTGATACAGGTTCCGGCAAGGGTAAGGCCCCAGTGCGAAGTTCAGTCGGATAGCTCCTGGTTTTTAAGAAGTAAACTTTGACACTACTTTTGTAAATGTTAGCACATGTATGTTTAGAAACAGAATTTTTGAGAGACTCTGATATCTTTTTTGTGCTAACTCGTCAGATAATGTTTTTAAATTTAAACTGGAAAAAGTGGTGTTACACCCTATTTTGCTTTTTCTCTCTCTTTCCTCTCCACTACATCTCATCTCATCTTCCCCCACAAACCAGAGCCGCCATTTTCACCATTTTTCTCTCAAAAAGCTTGAAAATCATCACAAGAAAAAAAATACTTTACCTTACATTTGAAGTTGTGGTCGAAGGCTCGGTTGGATTCACGATTGAAGATTCTTTGTCTCGTGCTTTCTTATTTTCAAATATTTCTTGTTAAAGGTATACTTTTATCTCTTCCTCCTTTTCTTAAAGCTCTCTTTGTGCACCAAAGAATCATTTGATCTATAGGATTTGGGAGATTTCTAAGAAGAAGGTATATTTGGTTTGAAAATGATGTTTTTCTTTGTGTAAAAGAAAAATAATAGATGATATTTGTGTTGGTTAAGTATGATAAGTATATAAATATCATGTCACAAAGGACAAAAAGCCAAAATTTCAAACAGCTCACCTACGGTTGATACACAGTCGACCGTAGCATCGACCGTCATGTACATGAAAATTCCAGGTGAACCACGGTCGATACCGTGCATCGACCGTCAGCCCCTGGAAATTTTTGAGATTTTCAATTTTTAATTTTTTGACTTTTAATGCCCAAATTCAATCTATTCATGTTTAATATATCTTAACTAACATTAGCTATCACATGATTAATAAAAGTTTCACAATCTTCTCCACTTTAGGAAACATACACATTATGAACATATTGTCAAAGAGTTTGTTATATTCATTGAACACACTCTCAATTATGTTGAAGTATATTACATCTTGTCATACTTTTACAAAGCAAAGGTCTTTTACAAATCTAGTGTCATGACAAGATAAATTGTGTGATTCAAGGGGAAGTATTTATGGTGATTGTTTGTTGGTATGATATTTGCTACTATTTGCTATGATTCTTATGCCATGAATTATGTTACTTGAACCTTGACTTGTGATAAATGCATATTTAGAATTTTGTTTATACTCACATCTCCTTGGCAAGTTCTTAGTAGTATTTCCATATACTATAGATCAAACAAATCAAGAAGTGGAGTTCTACATCAAGGGGGAGCTAATGACAGGGGGAGTCTCCTTTTTGTTAAGACAAAAAAGGGGAGAAGATAAAAGAGTATATAAAAAATAGAAGAATATATACATATATATATATATGTGTGTATATATGCACATGTTAACATGTTAACGTTATATATACAATTTTTATCAAATTATAAATTTTTGTCTTTAACAAAAAGGGCGAGATTGTTGGGAAAAATAGGCTTACAAATATATCCTCTTTTGTTGACACAAAAATATACAACTTGTTTATATAATTGTATGTATTAACATTAACATATGTGCACATATACATATATATATATATATTCAATCAAATATATTCTTATCTATAATCTACAAAATAAGTTTCATCAAATGGCCAAGCTCCAATCGTCAAGATCCAATTTCAAGTAGAAGCCGATGTCGAAGATTCCTACAAACAAACGTTCAAAGTTTATGAGCTTACAAAATAAATTATCAAATGAGTTTAAGTTTTTATAAAATAATTTTTATAAAAACTTTTATAAAAATTGAGACATTTTTTATAAAAATCACAAGCTTGGAAGTCAAAGGAAATAAATTCCTATTTTGACAAATACTAAACACAATCTTCTATTAAAATAAGCCAAAACCATATTTAGCAAAAGAAATCTCCAAAAGAGGTAAACTTCCAACATGCTTTGTGCATTTGGTTTCCAAACTACCATTTTCATGATTAAATTCAAACTTAAGAAGTATGACACTAACCCAACTTTTCTAAAGCTTCTTTTTAGTGCATTTTTATGGTAAAAATGGGTTGTGTGTGGTTTTGGTAAAAGGCCAACGTCTATATTCACAAGGCTCAAAAAGTTCCAGCAGGCCGATGGTAGATGCCACGGTCGACCGTGGATTGACCGTGGACAGTCTGGACACTTTTTGAGCTTGCACCTCTTTCCTTATTTAAGACAACTCAAGTCTTGTGTTTTACAAAGATCATGCAATTTGAAAAACACAGAATACATACAAAATCTTGTGAGCTCATATTCTTTGATAAATATTCAATCATTCAAGATCAAGAATGAAGCAAGAGTGAAAGCCTTCAAAGTAAAAACACTACATTACCTTCTTATACATTTGTAATAGTGTGAGGATCATCTCTATCCTTAAAATTAGAGAGAAGTGAGGATCATCTCTAGCCTTAGAATTAGAGAGAAGTGAGGATCATCTCTTGCCTATAGAATTAGAGAGAAGTGAGGATCAACTCTAGCCTTTCCAATTAGAGTAAAGTGAGGTTTATCTTAACCTTGTTTGCAAGAGTGAAGTGTAATTCTTGTAAGCTAAAGAGAGAAGTTGTAAAAGGTTTATCTTTACCTTTAAAGAGAGAAGTTAGTGGAGCAACTCTTGATGGGTGAGACCAAGGAGTGGATGTAGAGCAAGGTTGTTAACCCTTGCTTGAACCACTATAAATCATTGTGTCATAAGCTACTTACATTGGTGATATCTTTCTTTCTTAAACTCTTTAATTACTTGCAAATTTTGTTAAAAACTTTAAAAAGTGGGTATACAACCTATTCACCCCCCTCTAGGTTCTAACATATATATATATATATATATATATAGAGAGAGAGAGAGAGAAGGGTTCATGTGAAAAGTAGTTACGAAAAGTGCGAGAAGAGATTCCGACCATTAAATTGTTTAATCAATGGTTATAAATGGTTATGACATTTTTGTAAATTATTAAAATTCTATTGGCATTAGTTAGTAATAAAAAAGGGCATTTTAGTAAAAAAAAAAACATACTTCTCTCCTCACTCATCTCTCACCTATCCCTCACCTATATAATTTATTATTCATTTTCTAAAAAAAAACCCTAGCTCTTGTTCCCCTCTCTCTCTATATGGCTTCAGCGTGTTTATACGAAAAAAAACAGTTTGTTAATTTTTGTTTATGGTGATGGGTGTGAGCAAATGTATCGAACTATATGATGTTTGTGTGTTTGTTAGGATTTTAAAATTGTTTTATTGTTCTTCAAAAGTGAACATGTGTGAAACTCAATTTAAGAGGACATCCGTTTAAATATATGCAGCAATGAACAATTAATTAAAAAGCGCGTTATGGGCTGTATTTTTCAATGAACAAAGTATACATAACGAAAGTTCTATAAATCGTACGTTATTTAGTAATGAATACCGTATTAATAATAAATTACTAATTTTGATAGCTATTTGGGTGTGGTTGTATTCATTGATGAACACAATACACATAACGAAAATTCTGTAAATCGTACGTTATGTTCAGTAGTGAATATCGTATTAATAATAAATTATAAGTAAATTCTATAAATTTGGAAAAATTTAATCAGAGATAGAAAAATTAATTAGAGGAGAGAGAAAAGAATTTGTTTACTAATTTACTCTTTCGAATTAAATAAAAATAATAATTATGATTGATGTGAACTATAAGATCAAAAACAAATCAATGGTTGAAATTGTTTCTCGCATTTTTCGTAAATAAAATATTTTTCGTATGAACATTCCCATATATATATATATATATATATATATATATATATATATATATATATATATAACAGATCGAGAGGATTTGTGATCAGTATGATGAGCACTCACTTTGAAATAACATCATATCCCAAGCGTTGTTAGATAATCTGGAGAACAATCACTAGGTGTTTGAGTCATGTAGACTAGTCTGGAGGCTTATGAATGTTAGATAATCTCGACCCTCTTGATCAAGAAAACATTGTGTGTTTATCACTTTCAATTAATTAATTATTTTATTTCAAGTATTTTAGTTAGTGTCTTAGGATTTGCTAGTGAAGTAATTAAACAGAAGATCGACGATCATACTTGAAGTAACCCCTTCATTAATTAGAGTTTTTGCTTGAAGTAGACCATGAATTGCGTATATTATAATACATTGTATTTTCCTTAATTTTGAAATCAATCTACGTTTATTACATTGTTTAACTTGATGCTTACACATAATCTATTCCATTAACCTTGTCAAATCATACTATAATTAATCTTTTTTGACATTTGTCTCCAAGACCAAGGGAATAGTAACACATTTAATAAAATACTTTACTTTAATGAAAGTTTGGTATTTTCATGATTGAAAATATTTAGGACCTTAGAATGTGGCAAGTCTTAGGAGAACCATCAATTTAGGCTTTTGTATGCCACAAGTCACTACTTTCTAAACATTCTTGTGTTTTTATATGTTTATTTTATACAAAGCTTTTTTTTTTGTTTGTGTAATTTTTATCTTCAACTTCTGGATTAGACGTTTAAGGAAAAAAAAGCATTATACATGTCTAACATATGCATCTTATCTTAACTTCTTTAAGGGGAATCACAAGAATTATCAAATGTTTTTCAAAGGAATTACAGAGGAGATTAAACGTTTTTCACATCAAATAAGTACAAAAACTTGTTGAATACACACACACACAGATAGATATATATATATATATATACATACACACACAAGTCTAAACTTATTTCCACAAGTCCTTTACATAAAAACTTGAAAAAAGAATATGGGTATGTTAGGTTCATGGAATTTCAAAGGATTTGCATTTCAGATCGCTTGAAATCTCATGTTTGGTTAAAAATAAGAAAGAATGGATTTGGATTTCAAATCCTATAGATGCGGGATTTCAAAATCCTTGGGATTAAATCCCTCATACGTGAAATTTCAAAATCAGGACCTATCTGACCAATAATCCACTGTCGTCTTCACCACATCAACCGATACTTCACTCTCGCCGCGTCATTACCCTAATCGGTCACCGCCATTACCTTCACTCGCATCACCATATTCTGCCTCCACCGTCGCCCTTTCCCGTCTCCATCATCACCATTCCCCATCTTTGCCTCCGCTGCCGTTTCCCTTCCCCGCCTCAATCTGTCGCCATCGCCCTTCCCCACCTCTGATGTTGTCGCCCTTTCCCGTCTCCGCCGTCGCCCTTCCCCGACTTTGTGATCATCGCCCTTCCCCGCCTCTGCTGCCTTCGCTCTTCCCTGTCTTCGTCGTCTCCACCTCCGCCATTTTCGCCCTTCACCATCTCTGCCCCGCCTACGTCGGCCATCACCGTCTCCTACTCCGCCGCTATCGTCATTCCCCGTCTCCGCTATCGCCCTTCTTCGTCTCTGTCTCCGGCGGCTGTCGCCCTTCAACGTTGTGATTTAAATATTGATTTTGTCAACTTTGGTTGTGTAGCTATTTATGCGTTTGTTTAGGTAAAAGTCTACCATACTAACGACTATTAAAAGTTTTTATAAATGCCTATTTTTTATATTAACGTTAGGCTAGAAACCATCTTCCAAATGTATTTATACTAATAATGTAAATTTGCTAAAACTATTTTATTAAAAAAGTCAACTCGTAAAGTAGAAAATGCAAACTAATGTTTGACTTGGATTTTCATAGAATCATTACACTCTAAAACGATTAAAGTTGCGTGCCCATTTGTCTACAAAGAAGACGGCAGCTTTTGACAAATGACAATACTTATGAAATTTGGTTCAATCTATTTGCTTTTGTGATATGATTTATATGGGTGTATAATATTTATTGAAAATTATACTTAACTAATGTTAGATGTCTAACATGTAAGAGGAAGAAAAATAATACCACAAATAAAATTTAGCACTTTTAGCCAAATGTTGGATTAGTTGTGAACTCTGAAAATTAAGTTTGCTTTCTGGTCCTATGTGATTCGATCATTCGATCAATTCATGGTTTTCGTAAGGGCAAATTGCCGAGAAAGGTAATATAAATATTGAAATTTGCTAATAAATATAATGTCAAATTTTTTAGGCCAACAAAGGATTATAAATTTTAATTTCTAACAAAAAAGGGTATGGTGACCTGAATAACCTGCTGAGCGCTTAGTCAGCAGGTTAAGATTGTCGAAATTTGTCAATAAAGGTAATATTTAATTTTTTAAGTCAAAAAAAGGATGTTAAATTTCAATCTGTAGTAAAAAAGGGTATGCTAACTAATACTGACAATTTACGACGAGTTCTTGTTACTGTGTTCGTGTCAATTACATGTCAACCCATTTTGACCATTTATATTATCGGTCATGTTTTGGGTCGACCCCATTTTGGCCAAATGTATTCGACGAGAATTTTTTCGATTTTCAAATACTGGTATTATTTCTTTGTTTTGATACGAACTTCAAATATGATATTTTTCGATTCAAACTTTAGAATTCAATACTCATTTTGATTTGATTCGAACTTTAAATTTGGTGTTTGTTTCAATTTGAATCGAACTTTGGACTTCAAATTTTGTATACGTTCATTTAATACAATTATAAAGCCAATATAAGATATTAAAGTACCAAAATACCAATTACAAGTAGTTAAATGTCAAAGTACTAATATAATATATTCCAAATATCATATACGAAAATGATGTAATATTATTTTAATTTTAAATATTTTATTATTATATAAAGGAAAGAGAAAACACATACAAGAACACGAACACAAACCTAGATCCAAACATGATATTTTGTTTCAAATTGGAGTTCATCATCCTTTATTGGTCTAGAAAAAATAAACATTACCATTATTGACAAATTTATATATTTATGTTACTTTTTTTGTCAATTTGTAAAATATCAAAATTAGCCACGTTATCAATTTAACATGTTACCTGCTATGACGATAACCGATTACCTTTAATATTTATGTTACCTTTATTGAAATCAAATCCAAGTAAAGTGAACTCATCGGTTTGGAAAGCGCAACATAGAAGGCTGTTGACCTTTTCAAAGTTAGCCAGGAGGGGGTATTAATATTGTAGATAACCATCATTTATTTTTATCATTTAGTATATATATATATATATATATATATATATATATATATATATATATATATATATACGGTATGATTATATATAGAATTATGCTTAACTATAGAACTATAGATCTTTTGTGATAATTATATATGACAATTTTAAAAATGTTAAAATGAGAAAAACTATCAAAAATTGAAAACTCACGTGCCTCACAAAACCCCCTAGACTCTTTTTTTTAAATACTTAGAGTTAATTACAAAATTGGTCCTTTCAGTATATGGGATATTTCACTTTTAGTCCTTTCTTTCAAAAAGTTGCGGTATTAATCCTTTAAATGAGGTTTCTGCACACTATTGGTCCTTTGATCGTTAACTTTAACAGTGTTATGGTTAAAACTTTTAAAATGACTATTATACCCTTTACAAACTCAGTCCTTTATAATTTTTAGACTTAAACCCTAAATGATAAACTAACACAATAAAGATTCCCCCCTGCAGCCACCTTCAACCACCGCCGGCGCACCCTGTTGTCGCCGGACCGCCGAACAACTACCACCTTCGAGCTCCCTTCCATCAACCACCATCGGAGCACCCATTCACTTACACCAACCATCGATCGCCGTTGCTAACCACCACACTCCGACAGCCGCCATGGAGTTATGGGCTCACACACACCCACGGCCCATCACTAGATAAATCTCCACGAAGTTCAGGCCTCTCTGTCTTTCTCTAAATTTAATCGACGACTAGAATGTCTCCGGTGACGACATAACTGCTGGTCATCGATGAACATCAAGCTAACTGTTTGTGTCAGAGAGAAAGAGAGAGATATTTCGCAAGAACTCCGCTAGTTACAATCGATTTGTGCTCAGATCTTAGGATTAACGACTGTTCTTCATGTTTCTTCATCGATTTTAGGATTCATCGACAGTCAATCGCTCCATGTTTGTTCATCGAGTTTAGGATTTATCACAGTCAATTTGTGTTCAGATGTGCTTGAACGATTTAGTTTCTCATCGACTGTTCTTGATTTAAGATTCATCTTCATCGTTGTTCTTGATTTAAGATTCATCTTCATCGACTGTTCGAGAAGATGAAGCCACCATTTCCCATTTGTGCAAGGTTGGCATTAAAATTCCCCTGGTTACCACCGTTGTTCCAGCCTCCATTCTGATTGAATCGAATTCTTCCACCTCCATGGGCTCGAAAGTGCCCTTTTCTTCCTCGCTTTTGCGACTGACAAGAAGGGGATCACGATTGGGATGCTGATTGATGTCCAAAATTAGGGTTCGTGGTGGGAGGTGTGTATTCCTGTAGCATTTTGCGGCATCATGGCCTTCCTTTTGGCAGATTTGACAAGTAACCTTCGACACTTGATTGGTTTCAGTAGCATTTTGGTTTCGCTTTTGATGAGGAGCCGCCACTCCACTGGTGGTTGTTGCATTCATTGCTGAAATAGAAGATGATGATTTCGAAGTTATCTCGCTGACTTGTGCCAATGAAGAAATTGAAGAAAAAATAGAAGGTGCAAAATGTAACATCCTCGATTTGGGCCTAGTTGTAATTAGTACGTAAGTGTACGTGATTAGTATCATAGACGAATAATTGTTGTAAGTACTTGTGAAAATTAAGTGGGTTAAGGTTGTGTTGTGTGTGTTAATTATATGTAAGTATGTATATGTATATATATTAAATATATATATACTAGTAGCAAGAATTGATTAAGAAAAGAATAAAGGAAGAAAAAATAAGAAAGAAAAGAAATGAAGGAAAATTAGATATTTGTCCAGAGGCGGTTGCCTCTGGATAAGATTTATGTATAGATATGTATGTGTCTTGTTTGACTATGAATAGTCAAAGGTTGGTAAAGGTGAAAAACACACTCAAACACACACACTCGATAAGCTCTCGTGAAGTTTTTGAAGAAGTTATTGAAAGTTTTGAAGATTTGAAGCTTTAGACTTGACAAGAAGATTAGCATGATCCTTCTATTGAAGTTTAAGTAAGATTACACATGTAATATATTAGATACATGTATGTTTTATGGCTGGAAATAGTGATAAAATGGAAAACACCATGGATAAATATGAAGCTCACTTTATAAGTGGGTTTAGCATGTTTTGATGTTTTTAAAAGATTCTAAAGTGTTCCTGGGGTTCATATAGGTTGTATATGAAGCTTAGAAGTGTTTAAGAAGTAAAAACTATCATATTAAAAATCTGGGTTTTTGAGTTGGAAAATGAGTGTCGCATGCGACTTATTGATGCGACTTTCGCATAAACTCGTCCGACCTTTGATCCGACAGTTGGATGAGCCATCCGACCTTTGGGTCCGACTGTCGGATAGTACAAATGGTTGTTTGGTCCGACTTTCGCATGAACATTTCTCGTTTATCCGACTTTTTACTCGTCGCGGCGCGACACAGCCTATTCAACAAGGATTCGTTTTGATTAACATGTTCTTGTTGATTAGGTTATGTAGTATTCAAAGCAAGTTTAATAAATGATTTAAGACTATTAAGAAGGTTGTGAGTGTTCTAGAAGTAGAACCTAACGCATGCAAACGCTTAACGCGATTGTCGATGTTTTAGGTGAACGTGTCAGCTGAACCAGAATTAAGTGAACGAACGTTGTGAGCGAAACAGGTGAGTGACTACTTTCATGAGACTCAGTATGAGTAAGTCTTGCTTGTAAGATGACTATGTGAATGTGTGAATGTGCATGTATGTATGACTAAAATGTTTATGCAGGTAGGCTTAAGAAGATGAGTGTAAGTTTCTGATTGACGTTATGATTGCCTGTAAGATATATAATAGGTGCATGCCAGCGGGTCCAGAATGGAACCGCTTAGTTAATGCCTGATGATGTGCATGAATGATGATTGCATGTGAAAGTATGAATGAATGATTGAATGACGGATTCCTTTGGGATCCCATGTATGATATATGAATATATGAATGAATGATAAAGATGGATCCCTATGGGATCGAATGTACGTATATGTGTGTGTAAACTGTCTGCAGACTATCTGACATATGGTTAAGGTCAGCCGACTAGCTGGATCCTAACAGGACTTCGGTCATTTCTGGATTTACGGTGATTCGGGGTGCATCTCGGATCGAGGTTCTGCAGAACCGCTGTGCCTTAACGTAAGACCGTAATCAGCCAGGATCTAGCCGTGATTACTCGGGAACCTTGTGTTCTATAAAAGATGCTTGGTGGACTGCTTCATGCTCCCCCACTAGCGGATTGGTTATGACTGATTTCCCCGGTCTGAGTTGTTGCGCAGGACACCCCTGCAAGACATGACTCTTACTGATCTTGTCAGCACACCACTATGTGTTAAGCTAGCAATGTGTGCTTATGTACGATATGATATGTGTGATATGATGTGTATGATGTGCCTGCTGCATGACTCACTGTATTGATGCTTATGCTAAGTATGTACTCACTAGCTAGTGTAGCTAATGGTGTTATGATTTCCCTTTTCAGGTAAAGACTAGATGGCCTGCGAGGCGGGTGACTTTTGATGTATTGCCCCTTGTGGGTGGAATACTTGTACTTAAATGTTGTAATGTATGTATGAAACTATGGTCGGTTACTGTATGTTAGGTAACACCAACGAATGTTTTGGAAACAAAGATGTTGTAATTAACTGTTTGTTAATATTAAAAGAAAAATTTCCGCTGCTAAATCTGAGTTATCACTAAAGCAACTGTTTTCAGAAGCGGTGTTACACAGAAACCTATGGACCATCTCAAATGAAGAAATAGAAGAAAAATGATGAAGATGATGTACAGGAGCAGAAACCTATGGACCATCTCATCGAAATCTTGTATCTGATTCTTTTTCCATTCAATGTTTACAGTACAATAAATAAATATTTTTAAATATAAAGGACTAAGGGTATAATAGTCATTTTAAAAAATTTAACCATAACACTGTTAAAGTTAATGATCAAAGGACCAATAGTGTGCAGAAACCTCATTTAAAGGATTAATACCGCAACTTTTTGAAAGAAAGGACTAAAAGTGAAATATTCGATATACTGAAAGGACCAATTTTGTAATTAACTCAAATACTTATTAAATCTTTAATTAACTATATCTTCATCATATTTAAGAACTTTTACAAAACAATTATATCAATCTATAAGAAACACAAGTATACAAGCATTTTCCCATAAAAAATGTAAGCAGCAACAATCTAACATGCAAACATTTTTACAGCAAAAATGCAAACAATAACAATCTAAAATGCAAACAAAAGTATTTTCACATAAAAAATGCAATCTAAAATGCAAATAACAGCATTTTCACATAAAAAAATGCAAGCAATCTAGATGAAAATGATATAACATTTTGGTTATCATTTTTATCTTGGTTGCGTTTTGGTTATCATCTTTATTTGGCTTGCATTTTTTTCAAGAATTTCATCAAAATAACAAAAAAAATGCAAACCAGATGAAAATGCAACCAAGAGAAAAATGAATCTCGTGATTTAAAATACTCATTTTTACATGTCCCACTTTTTTTAAATTCAAACATCACCCTTTTCAACCCTGTGATTTCTTTTTAGATCCAAACAAATGAAAATGACGACCAAAATACAAACTAGATGAAGATGATAACCAAAATGTAACCCAGATAAAAATGATGACCGGAATGTTATATCATTTTCATCTGGGTTGTATTTTGGTCATCATTTTCATCTAGGTTGCATTTTCGTTATCATCTTCATCTGGGTTTCATTTTTGTTATCAACTTAATCTGGGTTGTATTTTCAAAAAATAAAAATTTTAGAAATATAGGAAGAGTGGTATGATATAAAAAGGATTTAAAAACTATTAAATTGATATAAATTTTTTGCTTAGATTCTCAAAACTTAATTAGTTATGGCAAATTAAAGTTGTAAGGGGTAATATTTTGAGAGAAAATAAATACTTTTTCCATTTTTCCCATCTTTATAGATCATAATTGATAAACATACATAAACTATACTAATATATAAATTATTTAACACTCTCTCTTCTAAATGTCTTAATCTCTTAAAATTTAAGTAATTTAAAATTACCAACTTACCCCTCATTTAAACCTAAAAGAAAACCATTGAATACAATTTTAGTAACTAAACCTTCCATAAAAAAATGTTTACAAATGTCAAATCAATACAAATTAAATTTCAACCTATAAGATATTAAACTAATTAAAAATTAAATAGAACACCTCCATAAAAATATTATTTTAAATACTCTATCATATAACAAATATTTTAATTTAAGTTTTAGAAAATTCTTATAACTAAAACTCATAAACTTGATAACATGTAATCCGAATTTATAAACACTCGTACAAGTAAAATAAAAAGTTTAATTTAACATTACTTTATTTGAACTCTTAAGATATAAGTAACTGAAAATTATCAATATAGTCTTAAATATACTTACATTTTTTAAAGCACACAAACTCAACCACCAATACATTATCTTATACCTAAACAATTTTTTATTCAAACTAACACAATTCCCAAAATCATTGATACATTTTTATCAGCTTATTTTATAATTAGAGATTTTTTTCTTTATTGTATTGTTTTTCAAAAGTTATTTTAGAAATTAACGAAAGAGTTGATAGATAATAAAGATATAAAAAATAGAAAAGAGAGAAAGAAAATGGTCATGCTGCGAATGGAAATTATTTTATATCATCATAGTGCTTGAATATCATACCCTACGTTATCGAAAACGGACATGTTATCGAGTATGAATTAGTTATCGCCGCCGCATTACGCGGGTAACATGCTAGTAATTATAAAACTATCATCAATTAATATTAGCCCTTGATTAAGTTCATCCAATGGTTAGATTTGTGATATCGCCAAATTTAGATATATATTTTAAGCGATATCTGTTTTAATTTAGTCTGTTATTGTTTGTAGATAAGTAAAAGATACTTAATTATCTTCATTTAGTGAATTTCAGTTCAAAAAGGCGGATGATAAAAAGTTATGAGCAAAAACCGGAAAATCGTAAGAAATAAGAAAAGTTGTTAGCTCTGACGCACCTCCACTGTTTTGATAATATCTCACTCATACGAACTCGGATTGAGGTGATTCAAGCGGTCACGGAAACTAGACTCAGAGGGCTACTATTTCATTTTTATGGTCATATAGTGAAAATGCACCGGCGCGACGCGTTTGTTCATAAAACGTGACACGCTCGCGACGATAAGGCCAAAATTCAAATTTTAAAACGGAGAAGATTACGGGAGGATAAACCCGACGCGACTCGTTCAAGACCTCGATGCGACGCTTCTGTCAGATTTATCCTTATCTATTTAAACAAACTTCCAGATCGGTTGGGACGAATTCTATCCGACTTTTACCCTCATTATACCTCTAAGAACGTCCCAAAAACGTCCCAAAAACATCTGAAAGCATATTGGAAGCTTGGAATTGAAGATCAAGGCTTAATTGTGAAGATCAAAGATTGCTTCTTTTCACCGGTTTTCATTTCTATCTTTATTCTTAATGTTTATGATTTATTGCCAGTGTTCTAGAATGATCATACTAGGCTAGATTTTCTGTTTTCCTCCATAGAGAAGATGTAACTTTGAATAGTTGTTTGATTTCATTAAAGTTGGATTCTTTTTCCCATATATTTATCATGTATTGCTTAATCAAAGATTCACATGTGTTTTATGATCTATTTTTGGTGCTTAGAAACTGAGTTTTCATAAATTAGAGGACCAATCTATTTGTGAGACTTGAATCATGATTATCTAGGACAAATAGGTCATTTTGACTAGTGATTGACCAATCTTAGGGTTAAACTACTAAAAGTAGAAACTTTAACGTGTGTGCTT
This sequence comes from Dittrichia graveolens, assembly GCA_038502395.1. NCBI lineage: Eukaryota > Viridiplantae > Streptophyta > Magnoliopsida > Asterales > Asteraceae > Dittrichia > Dittrichia graveolens. Next base: position 8,423,065 of record JARJIL010000001.1, read on the forward strand.
TGACATATGATGACCTTTATACGTTAAATGAATGATTTCTGAACTTAGACAATCATTAAAGGTTAAGTCTTTCTTGATTCGAACCAAATAGACTAGTTTTGCTCTAAATTAATCTCTTGACCATAAGGTTAATTAATTGCATGATTATAGGGTTAGATAATCTGACCAAGAGTCTAATCGCATAAGAAATCGGTATATGGTAATTAGTTGTCCATTGCACATCTTTATCTGGAATCATTCGACTTGAAAAAGGTGAAATCGAATCTAGGGAGGAAAATCTTCGTTCTGATAGTTTAATCTGATAAAGTTTCATGCTTTTTGCTTGCCTTGAGTTGATTTTGGTGTTTTCTTAGTAGTATGAGTGTTTAAGTTGGTAGTACTGCAGTTCCAAAATTCCCTTTTACTGCTTTAAATTAGTTTAATATTTAATTAGTAGAGTTATATTCAAAATCATACTCGTTTCCCTTGTGTTCGACACCCGTACTCAAATAAAATTTTCACTATATATATATATATATATATATATATATATATATATATATATAAGGGAGTGTCCAAACAAGAACTGTTTATAATGTAATATTCCGAAATTTAATAGAACCTCATTATTGGTTAAATGAGTGTTTCTATTGTTCAAAAGAATATGCTTTTCATATTTGTAAAAGAGTTATGATATGTCATAGTTAAATTGGAAAAATAAATATTTTAAGAGTGATTTTCGTTACTTAATAATATTTAGCCATGTAGTGCAAAGAGTAATGCACCAAGTACAATTGATTAAAGCTTCAGTTAATTAGTATTATTAATGTTATGAGTAAATTGTTATATGGGTAAATTGGGTGAAACTTTAAGGGTTAGAAGTGCCAAGTTTGAAATTGGAGGGGCCAAATGTAAAAATTGGATATAAATATCCTCATTTGACTCAAATTAAGTCAATTGCTCAGCCATAAGGCTAGAAGAAGCTTCGAGAATGAGAAGGAGAGCAAGAGTGGAAGGAGAAATCTAAGCTTTGAGGGAGAAATCAAAGATTACTTGGTTGCTTGTGGTGTTTTAGCTTAAATGGTGTCTTTTAACAGCTATTTCAACATTTAAGCTTGGTCTTTGAGCAAGAAAGGAGCTAACAAGATTGAGATGGTGATCACAAGTAAGTTTTAACTTTGATCTTAGCAACACATGATGAATTTGGTGATTTATGGCTAAATTATGTTGTTTTATACTTAATGGGTCAAAATCCTTGAATTAGGGTTTAATTACCCAAGTTTTATATGTTAACTAACTTTAATATAAAACTCTTTTAGTTTTCGAGAAAGTCTCATATTAAGTTTTTCTTTCGTTGGCACAAAATAATTATATATTTAAATGAACAAATATAAAGTAACAATTTTATAATTACCCGTGTATTTACACGGGTATTTAAACTAGTATATATATATATATATATATATAAGAATAACATTCATCCAATTTATTGAATGATACTAACCCTTCATTTAATAATAAGGCAAAATACGCAAAAATACAATAAACTATGTCAATATTATCATTGTATGTAACCAACTTTATTTTGTATCTAAAAATACAAACAACTTACAATTTTAATTCATTGTATGCAATCGGTGACTTGATTACTAGGTTGCCGGTTGTCGATTTCATACAATGAATAAAATTTGAAAGTTTGTATTTTTAGGTTCCAAAATTCTTTTATTTTTTACTATATTACCAGTAAGTTATAGGTAACTTGCATACAATGAACCAAATTTATAAGTTGTGTATATTTTTGGTACAAAATAAAGTTGATTGCATACAATGACAATATTGGTATAGTTTTTTCTATTTTCATATCATTTGCCCTTAATAATATATATTTAATTACTTAATCTTGATTGTCGATTTAATCAAAATAAAAATTCTAATTTTGACTTTTATAAGACAAAATTGAATCAAAATTATTAGAGAAATTTCATATATGTATTTCTTAAACCTTAACATGTAACATCCTTAAAAAGGGCCTAGATGCGCTAGAACGTGATACGTTAGATAATTTAAATAAATTAAAGTAAATATATATTTGTTAGTTATTGGTATAAATTACTAAAGAGAGCAATTAAATGAGATGATGATAATAATAATAATAATAATAATAATAATAGCTAGCAATGATAAAATAATAAACGGTTTAAGATAAGGATTCCAAAAATATCCCCGTTACTTGACATGGGTAAACGGGTGTTGAGTTGTAAGTTAAAAAGGGGAGCAATATACCCACTTGTGGATAATTAAATCCACAAGTCGATCTTGACTTATCAACTCAACACACACATACACACACGTAACACACAAACTTCATCCTCTTCATTTGCTCTTGAAGCTTGGAGAAGAAAATCAAAGGAAGCACTTCAAGATACCAACTCCAACATCAAATTCGTGGGTTAATTCAGTTCCAAATTTGTTCTTCATCTTCTCCAATCTTTATAAGTTCATGCTTCCTCAATGTTCTTCCAAGTTCTTGAGTTTTGTTGGGTTTTTAGGTCAAATCCAAATTGACCATTCAAGAACTGATTTTGATACTTCTAATTGTTCCTACAACTTCTATACTTACGGATTGAAAGTGTTCAATTTGCTCAAATTCAAGAAATGACCAAATGGGTCAACATTGCCAAAAACGGGCCAAACCCAATTTGACCATCAAGGACTGATTTTTAATGTTCTAACAAGTTCATATAATTCATAAGGATTTATTGGAACATAAAATTCAGATTGAAATGGTGATTTTGATTGAATTGGCAAAACTAATGTTAAAATAGGCTTTATATGGTCACAAATTAGAAAATGCTATTAAACAATGGTTTTAATTGATTTGGTGAGTTGCAATAGCTTCTGTTAGTCCCATGTTTAGAATAGTTAGATTTGATGAGACAAACCATAGCTATGTATAGATGATAGGTTAAATATTAGGAATTATGTAAGTCTGTTATAGACTGACTAGTCAGCTTAGGCTGAGTAGTCAGCGTATAAACAGACATAGAGTTTTCTATGTAAGTACTAGATAGCTCAGTGATTTCTAAGCTGAGATAGGTTTCAAGAGTGAAGACTTGAAGATTCAAGAACCCAAGATTCAAGAACTCAGCTTGACGATGTCAAGACTGAGTGAGTTAGCTCAGCGTCAGAAGTCAGTTCACGAATTTAAGTAAGTTCTAAATTCTGTTATAAGCTCTCCCTATCTACGACATTTAAATTAGGGTATCTGAACCTAATTTAAACTATCTATTAGTTGGATAGAGATCTCAAACGGTATTAATTAGATATGTTCTAATTAAGTAGTTTGTTACGGTTTTAAAGAAAAGATAAGTTCTATCTTTAAACTGCGATTTGTTCGTAGATATATCAAGTATGAGTATAAACCTTCTTGTGGGTTTTCAATATATAGAGAACACAGAATACCGAATAGGATACGACTACATAAGTTGCAAAACGTATGTGTGTTCGTCATACTTGATATGCGTGTGTTGCGATAACTTTGTGAGTTCAAAGTTCAAGAGAGTTTTTCAAGAGTTCTTGTTAATCAGTTTTAACAAGAAGTTCGATCATCAATTAGTTTGTGATACAAGAGTGTCTAGAGAGAGTTGAGTTTATAATCAGTGTAAACATCAAATCATCCTGTTGATTTGATTAGAAAGTGATAATTGTAATCATTCAGTTGGATCATTGAATATAAATTTGTTTAATTTGATTGATTGTTTTAAAGTGTATTCAACCCCCCCCTTCTACACTATATCGGTTGCTTGTTTGCCCTCTATGGGACCAACAAATGGTATTAGAGCAAGTTTCTTCATTAACCGAAGATCAAGATCCGCTGTCAAGAGGTCAAGATGTCTATCAACAAGCAATCAAATCATATTCCAACAATGGCGGCAAAAGGGTGTCCTATCTTTGATGGCAATGACTATCCTATGTGGAAGTTCAGAGCCATGCTGTATCTGAAGTCAGTGGATCACAGGATGAGTACCGTGATTCAAGATGACCCAATCATACCCATGATCCATATCACTGCCACTGATAAAACTGTTCCTCTTGGAGAAACTCCCAAGCCTGAAGCATCTTGGACCGAGGAAGATCGCAAACTATTGAATCTTGATGATAAGGCACAAAGCATTATAGAAAATGCTTTGACAAACCCTCTTCTACATACTGTGGCTGGGTGCCAAACTGCAAAAGAGATGTGGGATACTCTCAGTGTCACGTATGAAGGCACTGACCTGGTCAAGCAACACAAGAAGACAAATCTGAGTCGTTCTTATGAGACTTTCTTCGCCAAAAAGAATGAAACTCTGGTTGATCTGTTTACTAGATTTCAATGCTTGATTAATGATCTGCTTTTGGTAGGTGTCAAGAAAGTTGAAAATGAGTTGGTACTCAAGTTCTTGGATGTGTTACCAGAACAATTCAATGAGATTACCATTGCACTTCATGCTGGAGGAACCTTAGGAAAATATGATTTCAGATCTATCTATGGTTTTCTTCTAAATCATCAACAAATCATGGAAGAGAAGAAAGTGGCACAGCAACAACTAAAAAAATCTATCAATAATGTTGGATATGCATTAATTACAGAAAAGAAGAAGAAGGGATCTAAAAAGTCTCAAGCTGAGACTGACTCTGAATCTGAATCTGAGGAGGTAAGTCCTAACTCAGATTCAGATGATGAAGAGATGGATGCTCTTACTGAACAAATGGCAATGTTAGCGAGGAATTTTAGAAAGTTCAGAAGAGTAAGGGGTCAATCTGACCAAAGCAAAAGTGGTAAGTCTACTTTTGATCCTAAGAAAGCTAAGTGCTACAACTGTCAGAAGATAGGATACATAGCTGCTAAGTGCAAAGTTAAGAAGGGTGAATCAGCTTCAGTGGCTGACAAGAATGCATACAGAGGTGATAAATATAAAAAGAAATATCAGAGACTCAAAGCTAAGCCAGAAGAAACACCAAAGGTCTTCTTGCTGAGACTTGGGATACTGAATCATCTACCTCAGATGATGATGAGCCAAATAGGTGTTTGATGGCCATTGAGGATGAAGAGGAACAAGTTGACTATGATTTAAAAGATAGTTCCTTTGATGAGGATCTAGCAAAAGCGGTTAAGCTGATTAAGCAAACCAATAACTGGGATCCTGCCTCAATGTATAAGGTAAATAACTTTAGCTCTTACACTGATGAACAAAAATGTTTAATGTTCAGTTATTTGTTGAATGACTTCAAAACCTCTCTCACAGTTCAATCTAATTTGAAAACTGAAATTTCAAAATTAAAAGATGAACTTAAACACTCTGAAACTCTCATAAATGCTGGTAAAAAGACTCAAAGTGATTATGAATGTCAGCTTCACATAAACAAACTTCTAAGTGAAGAATTACAAGAATCAAAAGAACAAGCTGACAATCTAAGAAACATCTGTGAATCTTGGTGTAAGTCATCAAGGGAAGCAGAAAAATGTATCAACCAGCAGATACCAAATCAAGTAAAAGCAGTGCTAGGGGGAGATTATAGTGCTGCTGCTAATGAAATCATCAAAGAACAAGTCAGTCTTGAAGAAAAAAATGTGAAATCAGATGATATACTTCCAAAGACATTTTTAAGGAACAAGGATGGAAATCAAAACCAATAAGTTTGTGAGACCAACCCAAAGCCCCCAGGTTATTCATACAAAGCATCAAGCTGAATGTTCCAGATCCAACAGAAACTGTAAGTCAGTTTTCAAAAGATTGGATTACAATCATGTGAGAACAACTGTAAGTTGTCTGTAAACAGGATGTCTAAAAAGACATAACTCTCAAGCCAATTATGAAAGGATGTCTAAAAACAGGAAGTTGTCTGTAAGTCAGACTTCACCAAATAAGGGTAACCATAAAGCTGACAAAGGTAAGTCCAAAGTTAGAGAAAACCAAGTAGACAAACTGTCTAAAAGGATTGAAAGGTTATCCACATCTTATGACCCTAAAACTGAATCCAAATTTAATGTTGGAAAACTCAAAGAAGTCACCCAAACACCCATCTTTAGAAGAAACTGCTATAAGTGTGGTGACAGAGGTCATGAAGCCAAAGATTGTGTACGTACCAATCTTAGGCCTGAAAAGGAAAAGAATGATCAGTCTAAAACAGACTCAGAATCTGTTCAAGCTGATCAATCAGCCTCTAAAGGATCAGCTAAGTGCTCATCCTCGTAACCCACCAAACAGTGGGTTCCAAAAAGAAACTAATGTGTTTAGTTGATCATGGGGCTCCTACAAGTGGTACCTAGACAGTGGATGCTCAAGGCACATGACAGGAAGCAGAGGGATTCTAAGTGAATTCCAAAACAATGAAGGACCCAAGGTGACATTTGGGGATAATTCTCAAGGAAGGACTAAAGGTTATGGAAAGATAACTGCTGGAACAGTCACTTTCAAGAAGGTAGCATATGTTGAAGGCCTTAAACACAATCAGATAAGTATCAGTCAATTGTGTGATGAGGATTATGAAGTCACCTTTAGAAAGCATGCAGGAACAATTTATGATAAGAATGGAAAGCTAATACTAATGGCAAAAAAAGAGAGAGATATCTATGTGTTAGATCTCAGCTCCGCAGATCCTTCAACTGAAACCTGTTTGTATTCTGACTCAACTCCCAAGCTGAGTTGGTTGTGGCACAAAAGACTGTCACACCTAAATTTCAAATATATTAACAAACTGTCTAGCAAAGAGTTAGTCTCTGGTCTACCTAAGGTCATATTTGCTAAAGACAAACTCTGCTCAGCTTGTGAAATGGGAAAACATCACAAGGGATCCTTCAAGTCCAAAAAGAAATTTTCAATTACAGAACCATTGCATATGTTGCATTTGGACTTATTTGGACCTATAAGCACCCCAAGCCTAAGTGGTAAAAAGTATACTCTAGTTATTGTTGATGAGTTCACAAGATTCACTTGGGTGGTCTTCTTAAAAGCCAAAAGTGAAGCTGCACATGAGTTAATCAGCTTCATAAGACAAGAAGAGTTGCAAAAGGGTAAGTCTATTAAGCAGCTCAGAAGTGATCATGGAACTGAGTTTAGGAACTCAACCCTTGAAGGCTTTTGTGAAGAGAAGGGAATTATCCAGAATTTCTCATCTGTAAGAACTCCACAACAAAATGGAGTTGTTGAAAGGAGAAATAGAACCCTAATTGAAGCTGCCAGAACCATGCTATGTGAAGCAAAGCTCAAGCTGAACTTTTGGGCAGAAGCTGTAAGTACAGCTTTCTACACACAGAACAGATCAATGATAGTTAAAAGACATGGTAAAACACCTTATGAGATATATCATGGCAGAAAACCTAATATTGGATACTTCCATATCTTTGGTTCAACATGCTATGTACTAAACCAAAGAGATCAGCTCCATAAGTTGGAACCTAAAGCTGATCAAGGTCTATTTGTTGGATATTCTTCAATCTCCAAAGCTTACAGAGTCTTTAATCTTAAAAGAAAGGTAATTGAAGAATCAGTACATGTTACGTTTGATGAGACAAGTATTGACAAGTCTGACAAAGCTCAAGCTGACCCAGTTAGTCTGAGTGAGCTTGAAAGGAGCTAAGAAGATCTCACATCAAATCCCATGTATGTTATGGATGATTCTGATGATGAGGATGGTGGTAAATCTGAAAAATGTGCATCATCAAAAGAAACTATCAATGTTGAAGTTACTCAGCCTAAGAATCTAGGAGAATCATCAGGTACAAGTCAGATTGAAAATCTAAGTGATCTCTCAATCCCTACTCAGACTGAAGAATTAAGTCCTATTCAGCCTGAGAGACACTTCTCAGATTCAGACCCAGAACCACAGTCTCCCACTACAACCTTCAAAGTATTAAAAGATCATCCCCTTGATGATATTATTGGTAACATTGAAGATGGTGTGTTAACTAGATCTAAGGCAAATGCAAACTATGTTGCCTGCTCTAGTTTTCTATCTCAAATGGAACCAAAGAAGACCGAAGAGGCTCTAAAGGATGAAGATTGGATTGAAGCTATGCAAGAGGAGCTGACAGAATTTCAAAGAAATAAGGTCTGGAACCTTGTCCCTGCTCCCAAAGGAAAAACAATTATAGGCACTAAGTGGGTCTATAGAAACAAAATGGACAAGGATGGAGTAGTGATCAGAAATAAAGCAAGGCTAGTAGCCCAGGGGTATCGACAAAAAGAAGGTATTGACTATGATGAGACCTTTGCCCCTGTTGCAAGGATTAAAGCTATAAGGTTGTTTCTAGCCTATGAAACCTTCAAAAATTTTAAAGTGTATCAAATGGATGTTAAAAGTGATTTTCTAAATGGATCACTACAGGAGAAAGTCTATGTGAAACAACCCCCTGGTTTTGTTGACCCTAAACATCCAGATTATGTCTATAAGTTAGACAAGGCTCTGTATGGACTCAAGCAAGCTCCAAGAGCATGGTATGATACACTATCCACCTATCTGCTTTCAAATGATTTTGTTAGAGGAAGTATTGACAAAACTCTATTTATAAGATAGAGCAGAGGACATGTCATTCTGGTTCAAATCTATGTGGATGACATTATCTTTGGTTCAACAAACCAAGGTCTATGTGATTGGTTTTCTAAGATAATGTCTAATCAATACAGAATGAGCATGATGGGTGAGATGACTTACTTTTTGGGACTTCAAATTAACCAGAAAGAAGATGGTATATTTATTAATCAGAGCAAGTATGTTTTTGATCTGATTAAGAAATATGGATTAGACTCAAGCCATCTTGCAAAGTCTCCAATGTTACATAATGTCAAGTTACACAAGGACATTGATGGAAAATCTATATGTCAGACTACATATAGAGGAATGATAGGTTCATTACTCTATTTGACAGCAAGCAGACCTGATATAATGTTTGCTACATGTGTTTGTACACGATATCAGGCTGATCCAAAGGAATCACACTTGCTAGATGTTAAAAGAATACTCAAATATCTGAAGGGAACACCAAATTTAGGTTTGTGGTATCCCAAATGATCAGGATTTGTGTTGATAGGGTACTCAGATTCAAACTTCGCAGGTTGTGGTCTAGATAGAAAGAATACTACTGGAGGATGTCAATTTTTGGGTGGAAAATTAGTTAGCTGGACTAGCAAGAAACAAATCTCAGTGGCAATTTTCACAGCTGAAGCTAAGTATGTAGCTGCAAGGAGCTGTTGTGCTCAAATACTGTGGATGCAACATCAGCTTAAGGACTTTGACTTACATTATTCAAAGACTCCCATATTCTGTGACAATCAAAGTGCTATTGCCATTACACATAACCCAGTGTTTCACTCAAGAACCAAGCATATTGAGATAAGATATCACTTCATCAAAGACATTGTAGAAAAGAAAAAGATAGAGTTAGTCTTCATTGATACTAAAGATCAACTTGCGGATATCTTCACTAAACCAATTGAAGGCACAAGATTTACAACTCTACTTGGCAAGCTTGGCATGCTCAGCCCTTAATTGGTATGTTCCATTCTTTATCTCTGTTAAATATATGCTAAGTGCTAACCTCGACTAAGTCTCAATCTGAACTGGGTAATCAGTCATAATGTGTGGTCAGTTCCACAGATCTAGGTTAGTCCTAAAAAACGGTCAGTCCAACCTTATAGTATCAAATATGTAAGGTGTGTCATGTTTAAAATAAACGTAAGTCGTTTTCAAATTAATTATTTAAGAGAACCTTGGTGATAATTTAGTTCATCTTGAAAGAATTCGGATCAATGTAACAGTGTAAGTCTAATTAAGTTACATTAAATATAGCCGTTATAACAAACTGCGTAGCCGGTTGTTATTGTAACGGTCATATTTATTACTGTCCGACAACGGTAACTTTTCTCTCATAATGAAAAGGTATAAATAAGAGAGATTCCTCATCATATTTCGTTTACTCTTCCAAATCTTCTACCTTCTTCTCCACTTTTTAAAACCCTAACATCGCTTTGTGCAGAATCAAATTGCTACGTGCTAAACCCTACTACTGCTAAGTGCAATATAATACGATAAGTTCGAATTAAATGGAGGGTTACACTCTAAATCTAACTGATCAAATGATCCGTGGTGGTAATTTCAAGAACAACGCACTCCCCATCTACAAACAAAACAATGTCATCGCCTGTATCGACATACCAAAGTCCAAGATTGGCAGGGGCTATGAGGACTGGGTCTCATACATTTGAAAGGGACCCCTGGCACATGCTTTCCTTTGTGGTCCTGCGGTGCTTATCCCACAACTCCTCACAGAGTTTTGGTACACGTGCAAACTAGACGCCAATCAACAAGTAATAAGAGGTACAGTCCTAAGTGGACAAGTGGCGATTGACATAGATGCAAACTGTCTCCGACGAATTCTACATCTCCCGGTTCAAAATCAGTATGAGGCGACGGTTTCTAGGGAAACATCAAGGAGCGTTTTACCCTTAATGGGTCATCCTCAAGTTATTGGAGTTATAAGGAAATCCGTTTTCTAGACTGCATGGGGATTCATGGTGTCCACGGTGGTCCATTCACTTGGATACAAGGTGGGTGGACTGGATAATGTTAACGATTTTGCCGACTGCTACCAAGGATATATCCTACACCTATACACGCAAATCTGCCAAGGGTGGTCCTTCACCTCAAAAGGACCTTGGAGCTGATGTCATACTGACACCTCCACCGGCAGGAGCTGAGGGGGAGACACCTTCTCTTAAGGTGCCAACCTCAAGGCTTATTGTATCCAGTCAGTCTAAGCCGGGTATGGTGTCTACTCAACCCATACCTATCCTAGCCATGGGAGAACATGTTTATGTGCCTTCACAGACCCATGAAGGTTACATTGAACAAACGACCTCTCCCCAGGGTCAACTACCCCCCTCCTTATCACTCAGCCCAGCCTACCCTACCACCAAAGTTCACGACATTGGTCATTATTCTTCTATTCCTTTCTTACACACTCTAGCACGACCTATCAATGAACCTTCCATACACCAGGGAGGTTTACAAGGTCCCCATTCTGGCCCCCTTGATTCCTTAGGTCAGCACCAACCTTTGGATATGGGGCCCACATTCTCACCTAATGAGGAACACTCAAGAGCCTCTCCTACAGTGAAAATTCACTCTTTCACTATCCAGGAGGACTTTGAGCTTAAAAAATGCCCAGAGGAGCCCAAGCTGATGGCAAATGATGCCCAAGCCATTATGGAGTATTTGCAAACTCAGTTTGAGCTTTTGCACAAGAAGAGGAAGAGTGATAAAGCTAAGTTGATGCGTAAGCTGACTGATCTTTCAACCTCTGTGGCCAACTTGGAAAGCATCGTTCTTAAATCCAGACCCTCCCCTATTGATGATGACAAAAAGGGGGAGGAAGAATCAAAGAAAAGTGATGATGTGGTTGAGGGGGAGCATACAGAAGAAGTACAAATTGAAGAAGAAGCTCATGATCAGTTCATGAGTACCATAGATCAACCCTCTCAACATCAATCAGCTCAACCAGAAACTCCACATAAAGAAACACTTCAGATTGTGCCTACAAACTTCCCTCAAGCTGAATTGCCAAAGTTTGTTGAAGCTGAGTCTGTTCCAACTTCACAAATAGATAAAGGGAAAAGCAAGGTGTTTAAGACGGTAAAAAGAAAGAAAAGAACAAGTGCTATGTCTCTAGAAAAGAGAAGAAAAGTCATCATTGCTGAGCCTGAGCCAGAGCAACAAGGTCAGCATCAACTAGTTGCATATGAATCTAACTCAAGTGATGAAGCTGATGTAGCACAGAAAGCCAGTGACATGCTTGCCGAGCAAATGTTACAAGAAATGCTAAAGAAGTAGGTATGACTGTGGAGGAAATGAAAAAGCAGCAAAGACAAGCTGAGCTTCAAAGAGAAAAGGCTAAAGCTGAGGTTGCCAAAGCTGAAGCTGAAGCTAACTATTCGGGACCAAGAGCTGCCCCAATTCCCTACTCAGATGGTGATCTAACTCATTGCTATAAAAGAACACACTTTAATCACAAGAGTGAATCCATCACACTGAGTAGAAAAGGGGAATTGGTGATAATCAACTTTGTACTAGACAACAAACAAGAAATTGGTCTAGATATGAGATGTCTGTACAAGTTGGGGTTCTTAGAGTTAAAGGTGGTAGCCACAACTATCAAAAGAATGAAAAAGAGTCAAATCAGACAAGAGATAGTTGATGTGCTTAAGACACTCTTCATAAGAATTGATTAGTTAGGTGAGATTCCTGCTAATGAAATTGATACTTTCCTGAACCGAGGAAAAGCTGCAAGAGTTAGAGTAGCAAGCCAGCGAGCTAAAAGAGACATCGGTTTACAAGTTCCAGGGGGGTTGAATTCAGAGAAAACACTTATATCACTCAACCTTTGGAAGGATTCTTGTATCTTGATGTGGAAGGTAATCAGTGCTTCTTGAGGGTTGCAGATCTTCATTTGGCAAATCTGGAATTGATTCTGTACTTGAGAATTCTATGTGATGACTCAACTCAAAACTCAGTATTCAGATATCATCTCAACAAAAAAGTCAAATCAAGAAAAACTGAGATGAGAGAGTTGTCAGAGGGTGAAGAGATTATGAATAATGCTATCAAGGAAGTTGCCATATGGGAACTTAAATGTTTAGATATGTGGTTGGAAGTTGGAGATCCTATTGATTAAATAGATTAGTTTTATAATTTTGTAAGCACTAAGTGTGCATAAGCTGATCATAATGATCAAGCTACAATGTAAATGATATGTTCATTAATACAAATTCAAGTTTGATATGTTCAACTGTTTTATTGTTTAATATGTTCAATATTATGTTTGGTATGTTCAAACAAACAGCTTTGTAAGTTCAAGCTGAGGATTGATATGTTCAATTATAAACTGATAAGTTCAGTAGTATAAGTTTTGTAAGTTCAGAACTTAAATTAATTCTGATAATTTCAGTAACTAAGTAGTTGTATATCCAAATACTTAGAATACAAGTCTTATAATAGATTTGTAACATAAACATCTTGTAAGTTCAAGATATGTGAATAAGTACGGATCAGTTCAATACTTATTTCAAGAACTAACTTTGGTCAGTTCCAGAGTGGTTCAACATAATTCTGTTAACCTATACGTACTTTGATTCAATATTTTGTCATCATCAAATAGGGGGAGATTGTTAGTCCCATGTTTAGAATAGTTAGATTTGATGAGACAAACCATAGCTATGTATAGATGATATGTTAAATATTAGGAATTATGTAAGTCTGTTATAGACTAACTACTCAGCTTAAGCTGACTAGTCAGCGTATAAACAAACATAGAGATTTCTATGTAAGTACTAGATAGCTCAGTGACTTTTAAGCTGAGATAGGTTTCAAGAGTGAAGACTTAAAGATTCAAGAACCCAAGATTCAAGAACTCAGCTTGACGATGTCAAGACTGAGTGAGTCAGCTCAGCGTCAGAAGTCAGTTCAAGAATTTAAGTAAGTTCTAAATTGTGTCATAAACTCTCCATATCTACGACATTTAAATTAGGATATCTGAACCTAATTTAAACTATCTATTAGTTGGATAGAGATCTCAAACAAAATTAATTAGATATGTTCTAATTAAGGAGTTTGTTACGGTTTTAAAGAAAAGATAAGTTCTATCTTTAAACTGCGATTTGTTCGTAGATATATCAAGTATGAGCATAAACCTTCTTGTGGGTTTTCAATATATAGAGAACACAAAATACCGAATAGGATACGACTGCATAAGTTGCAAAACGTACGTGTGTTCGTCATACTTGATACGCGTGTGTTGCGATAACTTTTTGAGTTCAAAGTTCAAGAGAGTTTTTCAAGAGTTCTTATTAATCAGTTTTAACAAGAAGTTCGATCATCAATTAGTTTGTGATACAAGAGTATCTAGAGAGAGTTGAGTTTATAATCAGTGTAAACATCAAATCATCCTGTTGATTTGATTAGAAAGTGATAATTGTAATCATTCAGTTTGATCATTGAATATACATTTGTTTAATTTGATTGATTGTTTTAAAGGGTATTCAACCCCCCTTCTACAATATATCGGTTGCTTGTTTACCCTCTGTGGGACCAACAACTTCAATATGTCATATTAAGTAGAAATGATGTGTTGGAAGTGTTAGGATTGGTGTATTTCAAGAATTGACCAAAATGGACATTTCTTTGTCCATTTAAATTAGATTTTTGTATGAATTAATTGGATAGGTGTTTTGAATGTTAGAAAGCACCTACAAGTGTTAAATGATGCTAAGGATCACTAAAAAATTACTAAAGTTGAGTTGGAAGTGAAATTGGTTGATTTGGCACTACTGTGCACAAAGTTGTGTTTTGGCACAGCAAGCTCCTCGCGGCACTAGGCAGGAAGGGTCGCGGCGCAAGCCCCTGCACACAACACCAGTTTCTGTTTTTCTTGAGTGTTTTGATGTGTGGGTTGAAGTGGTAAGTTAGTAAATGGATTTAGAACATCACTAGGAAATTAATGCCAGCATTTTGGTTGTTCTATGCGTGTGTTAAATGTCTAAATGTGAATGATGTGTTATAGGTGCTAAAGATGACCAAGAAGAGCTGGAACATTATATTTTCATGTTATATATCAACAGGTGAGTATCGGTTAACCTAAGTATGATATCAAGAATGTTATATAGTTGCTTGCATGCTAGAAACCAAAAACTTGAATTTAATTCATGTTAATGGCTATTGAAGGCCAATTGAGTTGCAATTTGATATGTATGCATGTTAATGGCTTTTGTAGGCTCAACTTGATATGTTATGGCTTTTCTAGGCCAACAATGATATGTTATGGCTTTTGTAGGGCAATTTGATATGTTAGGGCTTTTGTAGCCCAACTATGTTATGTTGTGGCTTAAGTAGGCCAACCATATTATGTTGTGGCTTAAGTAGGCCAACTATGATATGCTATGGCTTAAGTAGGCCAATGTGTGTTAGTATCGGTACTTTGTTGGATGTTTGGGGCCAGCTTGTCTGGATCTAGTTGGGGCCTTGTGTTGCAGCTATGATGTGCAGTGATTCGATGATCATGTATCTTGGTTCTTGTAGAACATCCGTCCCTCAACACTATTGTGGGCTCTCAGTTCTGGCTAATCCCGATAGGGGTGATTTCCCCTTTAACGCAATGGTGGCCTGCTACCTACTTCTCCACCGGCGCGGATGAAGTATCGGTTTCCTAGTCACGATCACTGAGCCGGTGCTTCACAATGTGCTAGGATAAACTTGTTTGTTGATATGTTATGTATATGATATTTTTGTTATGATGCTTCCGCTTAACTGTTATTCACTAGTTATTTATAGCTAATCCTCTCAAGTACATTCCATGCGTAGGTAAATAGATTGGCTGGTGAGGATGGGTACCTGCTATAGATGTCATGTTTGTTTTGGGGGAACACACTTTTGAATACTTTGTTTGTATGTTTATATTATGTAATGCTCGAACGAATTTGGTAACGCCTTTGGATATCTTTTGGTTGCAACTTATTTATAGGTTGTAAATATTAAATTAGTTATTAAAGACTTCCGCTGTGACAGCTGTAAATATTTGTTTAAAAGTAGATTTTGAAAATATTGCATTTACAGCCGTATCCATGCAGTTTCAAAACTCGAAACGGAGTTTATATTAAAAAAAAATAAGCTCCTCAATTTTGGTGGTGTTACATAACATATCATATTTGTCCATTTTAGTTTATAAATATCATATCAACCCTTCATAACATTTCAAAATATTAAATTTAACCAAAATTTTAATTCTATCATTTTAAAATATTTCATAACTGTTTTAATTTTTTAATTATAACCAATAAATATTTGACCTTATTGTGCTAATTTTTTACAATAATGATTGATAGTTTGTACAAAAATACAATCATGTCTCTACGTACCATGATACTATCTTTTTTTTATCACGTGTTCTCTCAACCTCACGTTAACACTTCCATTGCTGGTATGGGTGTTAACGTCATTTTTCGTCAACAAAGTGACAACCACAATAACTTTATTCGTCTAACGATTGTTAACGGATGTTAGTCTAAACGACTAAAACTGAAACAAATTGACAACCACAATAACTATTTTCGTAATTTTTAAAGTTATTGAACTAAATTGAAATTCAGCAACAACTACATGGACCATTTATGTAATTAACTCTAAATTTATTCAGGTTAGTGTTTTATCTATTTTATAAGACGTTATCATAAAATTTTAAATTAACTATAATGCCCAATTTTTTTTAATGCTAATAAATTTAAATCATAAGATCGTCTCATATCAAATAGTAGATACTTTTAAGGTATTCGATTACATATTACTATGGTTAAAACCTAAATCCTTCCAAACCATATCTCTGATATTAATTCAAAATAATCTAAATAAGAATGTAAAAATATTTAACGGAAACACTTTAATGATAAGCCATCACTCATATACCAGAGCCCCGCCATGGTCGTCTCCCGTAACAAGAGTCAAACAAGCAACAATAGTAAGCGCAAAGCTTAGCGAGTAGATTAGTTACATACTACACAGGTTCACATAAACACATTCACATGTCATGCACATAAATATCACTTATCATTTAAATCATACCCGCTACCGAAGTAGTCGGTATCATTATACCCATCGTATACGAGCGATCTCTTCATACCCGTGGTTGTGGCAAACGGTTTTAAATACCTGATACCGAGGTATCAATCTTATAAGCAATCTCGTATGATTGGTGTAAACAAATAGTTAATTACACATACTCATATATAGTTGACACTGAGTTAGAATATAAGTAGGAGTCCTCACCTGTTTGCAACTTAAATAAGCGAGAATGGTTTAAAAATTGTCCGATAATACACGTCTAACGGTGACTGTCTACATATCATGTTACCATAGTATCGGTTCTCTACTAGGGTCGTAAACTCACCTAAAAATTCTTCTAAGTTACACTTAATAATTTACTCTAAGACATAGTTTTCCATTCAAAGGTTTTCAATCCAAAGGTTTCAATTCAAAAGTTTTCAATCCAAAGTTTTCAATTCATGGTTTTCAACCCAAAGGTTTCAATTAGGGAATCTCCAAAGGGGACTCAACCCTTCACTCCTGCCTTGATGTTTCTATAGTTTTCAAATTCCTTTAGGCCTTTCGTAAGGCTTCCCAATTACCCAAACCAACCCAAATGCCATATCAGCGTCACATAAGCTTTTTTTACTTTTTCCTTCCTAACCCAAAACTCAAGTATAGCTTTTTCCAAATCAACCAAAACTTTTTCCCACTTTTTTTAATTTATTTAATTACACATTTATATATTAAACAAATTCAAATATTTAAACAATTCTATAAAAAATATAAATATATATAAAAAATTCATAAGATTTTAATAAAAATATTACTATTATAAAATAAAAATTACAATACTCTAAATCTAGATTAATAAATTAAAAAAAACTACTTATCTTCATTATCCGAAAGTTGGATACATGAAATATGCTCGACCAGATCCGACCGAAGGTTATTATGCGTCTCTCGATTTTTGACTTCTCGTACGTTAGCCGCGTGTGCTTGTTCACTTATTTGTGTTTCGATATCCGACGATAGAGTGTATTTTTTTTATATAAAGTGTTTGAGGGGTGGTTATGTATTTATAGGAGAAGAGTGTAATTTTTTTATAGAAGAGTTGGATGAAAGACGGAAAAGTTTGATGTATTTATAGAAGAGTTGGATGAAAAGATGGAAGTTTGAAAAAATTTTAAATGAAAGGACGAGATAGAAGTGTTTGGTATTTATAGGAGAATTAAATATATATATATATATATATACAACAGATATATATTTGTGAAGGTAAATTTTTTTTTATTTTTAAAGTAGACGTTAACCTCGAAGAAGGAAAAAAAAGCCTCGGTTTGAATCGGTTTCCCAAACCCACAGCCCAGACCCGAATGGGGGGCGTAGGGGTATTCCCGAAGGAACCCGATGAACCCGAAGAGAACCCGGGACCTTCGGGTTATGCTTTACTGATGGACTTACAAATTTCAATTTGCAATCCTTGTATTTTTTTCTCAATTTGCGATTCCTGCTATAAGAACATTACAAATCTGCCAACTCATTTAATTCCAGCTCCTTCAACCTAACTTAATCATAAATCCCATATTTGATAAATCTGAATTGTCTTAGGATCATGACACCCAATGAGTCGAGCTTTATAATTCAACCATGCTTTTATCTTTAAAGGTTTAGTTTTAAAAAATATATTCAACTTGTCACTTTTTGCTATTGTGTGTATCGGATTTTCAAAACTTCTATTGCGTGTATCAAATATTTAATTTGTTGCTATTGTGTATATTAAACTTTCTATTGTAAGTACTAAACTTATATATTTTTTCCTTTTTTATGTAATCAAAATACATATAATAGCAACAAATTAAAAGTTTGATACACACAATAGCAAAATGTGACAAGTTAGATACATTTGGTTGAACTAAACCCTATCTTTAAATTAAATATAAATAAAGACTAATTTGAATCATTTTTATTATATAATCCTATCCGTTCCTTTTGATCAATTTAAACCTCAACCATTCATTAATATTGAAATTAAAATTTGATTTTGATTTTTATATATAAGTCAAAGTTGTTTACTTATTTATATTTTAAATCTAATCCTACTAAAATTACGAATCAAATTAATTATTTTTATATAAATTATATTTTAATCTAATATAACCTCATTTATTATGGTAAATTAATTTCTGAAGTTATATGATTGTATATATTAAATTTTATATTGATGTATAATAAATAATTTTTTAATCATATATTTTCTTATAATTGTAATGATAATGATCGACTCGTATCAAAGCTTCTACTGCTGGTCTCTGTGTTAACGTCGTCTTTCATCATTTTTTAAATTCTCATATTTTTCGTGTTTTATCATTATTAAATATTTCTTTTATTAATGATTAATATTTATTATTTTTTTAAATCAAACTGTGTTCCGCATGTACATTTAATATAGTTAAGTTATAAAAGTGTATTATTGGCTGCAAGGTTTCGGCTCCATGGAACTCCCTACCGGCGACCGCTCCCAAAAACAACATTTAACATCAATCAAGTTACCAATTTCTCCGAGCATTAGTTGTCTTTCCTTAAGCCCTTCCGTTTAACATATCCCGAAGCTATTCAGGTTCCTTTGGGTTCACATGTAATGTTCGGGAACACCCCTACGGGGGTTTCGGGTTCCTTCCAAAAATTTTCACATCGGGTCCGCCAACCCGATTAAAGTTGCAGCTTTCTTTTCTTTCTTTTTTTTTCTTTTTTTTGTTTGGTTTTTTAGTGAGAGTGAGGAGAGAGAAAAATATTTGGATTGTTTGGGAAGGGTGCTACTAGGGTTTTGGGTTGGGAAGGAAAAAGTAAAAAAAACTAATGTGGCGCTGATGTGGCATTTGGGTTGGCTTGGGAAGAGGTGGAGCTTTACGGATGGCCTTAGGCCTTCCGTATGGCCTCTACCGAAGGTCCCGGGTTCCCTTCGGGTTCCTCAGGTTCCTTCGGGAACAACCTTACGGGTGGGGGTTCGGGTAGTGAGGCCGGGTCCGTGAAACAGATCGATTCCTTTTTTTTATTTCCTCAATGTGAACGGCTAGTTTTTTAAAAAAAAAATCTTCCCAACCAACGGCTATATATACGTTACATATATATATATATATATATTTTAATTCTCCTGTAAATACCCAAACCATTTCTTTAACATTTCATCCAAACTTTCAAACTCTAAACTTCCCACTTCAACTTCTCTTCCAACTTCAAACTTCCAACTTCAAATTTTCAACTTTCAACTTCTATTCAAACTTCAAACTTCTAACTTTAAACTTTCAACTCCAATCTCCAAACTCCAAACTTCAAACCTTTCATCCAAATAAATCAACATGGATCCTAGGCGCAACCGTGGTCCAAACCCGGATTCAACCACACCGATGTCTACCGGTTTTCCGCTCGGGTTTTCACAATATTCAGAATCACCCGGCTTCCATCCTAGCTTCCAACCCGGGTTTCAACCAGGATTTCAACCTTACATCCCTCATCAACTGATGTACCAAGGGATGATATAAGCGGGTTTCATTCCGGCAACCTTCAATCCTCCAAACCCGACATATCAACGAACCCAGGGTGAAGACGGCGGTGATGATATTGAGTTTGTCCCGGAAAGTCAACTACCAGAGACGCCCCAATCTATTCCAACCCAACAATCCAACACAGTCCAAGACGAAATCCCGACAACTCAAGCAGGAAAGAAAAAAATTCGAGGGCCGAGCAAAGGCGATTAAATGGACGTCCGTTGAAGAGGGGCGTTGGTTCAAGCTTGGGTTGACGTTTCCGAGCACTCCGTTATCGGAAACGAGCAATCGGGTGGTATAATATATTTATATATTATTATATATATATTAATATTTTATATATATATATATATATATATATATATATATTATATACGTTATTATTACTATATATATTTACTATATATATATTATTACATATATACATATATTATTATTATTATTACTAATATATATTATTATTATTCTTAATATATATTATTATTATTCTTAATATATATTATTATTCTAACCATATTTTTATACGTGCAGATAGCTTTTGAATGAGGGTCGAAATTTTGTTCCACGCTCAAATGCAACGTGAAACATATAGAAATGTACATCAAATAACGTCCAAATACAAGGACGTGAATAAAAAAATAACGGCTTTCGCGAGCATCTACAACAACCTTATAAATACAAGACGTAGCGGTCAAAGCGAAGCCGATATCATAACTTTGGCCCACCAACGTTATCGGGATGATAACCACGGGGCTGCTTTCACGCACGAAAACGTGTGGAACGTCCTAAAAAAATGTCCAAATTGGTGCACGGTTGAACCGATGCCCTCTTTTTCTTCCCGGCCCACCAAATGTACTAAAACGTCTTCGACCAACAACCCACCGACGCCATCATCCGATGCACACATAAACTTTAACCTCAACGACGATATCCAAATCGAGGAGCCTCAACGGCCCGTCGGTAGAAACAAGGGAAAGAGGGCATCAACGAGTACGACAATTAATACCGGCGTACCGTCGCGAGACAAATATGATTCGTTGGTGCACCGAATATCTAATTACGACAAGCGGGTTGAACAAAATATGTCATATAGAATGAAAAAACTTGAAGTTGAGCAACAAGCGTTGTTGCTTAAAAAAGACGAACTCGAAATACAAAGACAACAACAACTTGATAAAGACTTCGAGTTTTATATTACCCCGCATGATCACCTTACGGGTGGTATTTTAAGGGCAACTTTAGCGAGAAAAAAAGCAATTAGTGAAAAATACGGTTGGGATTAATGTATTATTATTATTATTATTAATGAAATTTTAATTTATATTATTTTGTTATTTTTTATTTTTTATAGAATTGTTTAAATATGTGAATTTGTTTAATATATAAATGTGTAATTAAATAAATTAAAAAATTGGGAAAAAGTTTAGGTTGATTTGGGAAAGGCTATACTTAGATTTTAAGTTGGTTTGAGTTGGGAAGGGAAAAGTAAAAAAAAGCTGATATGACATTTAAGTTAGTTTGAGAAAAAGGAAGCCCTGCGGATGAACTTAGTATGGATCCGTGATAATGAATTTCATTTTCTTTCATGTTTCATCGTTTTATGTGAGGTGAAAGTCAGGCTTCGGTACTATATATATATATATATATATATATATATATATATATATATATATATATATATATATATATATAGGGTGAGGATTTAATGAGAACACCATTTAAAATGAGAACTCCAGGAACCACTGCATCTAGTCTATAAAATCATTGCATCCAACTTAAAATCATTGCATAATATCTAAAAAACATGGAATTCTCTTAAAACTAGTTCATCGTGCACGAATTAATCGATGGATTCTCATTTAAGAACCAATACATCTTGTTTTAAAAACCATTGCATCTAACAAAAAATTACTGCATTTAAAGTAAAATCACTGCATCTAACATAAAAATCACTGCATCTTATTTTTATAAACATAATAATAATAATAAATATATAATAATAATAATAATAAAATAAATATATAAAGCACAGTACATAATTTTTGACTATATATGAAAAATGTTGACTTTTTGGTGAAAATTTTGGGTGTTCGCAAGTTTTGTTGAAAATGCGAACCATTTGCATGGTTCGCAATTGATCCCGTTACTATATATATATATATATATATATATATATATATATATATATATATATATATATCTTACTCCTATATAATGTATTTACCACCTAAAAAACTCTTAATTTTAAGAAGAGTAAATTTACTAAAATACCCATCCTTTATACCTCTCCTTTACCCTCCTTTTAAGTCCACAACTAATGAATTTTAAACAAATAAATATTGAAAGCATAACCGATAATTAATGAATTTAAACCAATACTTATAACTGAATTATTTCTAACCATATATTTTTAATATTAACTTTTGATTCATGAGATCACCATACTTATAACTAAATTAAGTCTAATCATATATATTTAATATTAACTTTTGATTCATGAGATCACCTAAATTTCTGTTTTCAATAAATCAAGTTCAAGAGATTTCACAAACACCAAACAAATTAAAAAGAGTCAAAAAGTTGAAATTTATAAACATTGCATTCTAACTCAATTACATAATAATTGGAACTATGCAACATTACACACACATATATACATACATATATAATCAGCAACTTCATGATTCAGCTATACGGCAAAACTCTTCCAACAAACTGAAAGACAAATAACTCAGAGTTAGCAATTTAAATCTTAATTTCAAAGTGGCTCTCGCAAAGAATCTTCACAAACTCGTATTATCTTCATCTCGCAAAGAATTTTCACAAACTCATATTAGCTGTTTGTGATTATTCTGCACAAAACTAATCACAACCTCCTCTTTATTCGCCGCCGTCGCATTGCACGGGTACTCCACTAATATATATATATATATATATATTCTTGAACAGCTCATTATCGGCCCAAAATCATCCCTTGAACCCATCAATTTAATTTTGCTAAAATTGAAGTAAAACAATTGTTGAGGCATCGGAAGTCCATATATACCTGAATAGTTCCCGTCGAAACTCAGTTTATAAATATATACACTTCTTTATGTTTCTTAAAGTCATCTTATATAAGTCCTTCAAGTTTAACAATATAAACATATAGGGTACTAGACCACACAATCCTTCCATTTATAAATATAAATTTATATACATTTTTTTAAAATTAAGGAATAGTATCAATTGTCCAACTGTTATGAGTCATTTGGGAGTCGAAATATGAGTTTTGGAGTCCCCACAAACCCACCCATATATCCTACATAACGAGACAACTCTATTATTTTCTTGTGTTTTCTTCCCTCATTTCAACGAATCGGGGACCATTTTAATTCCCCGTCTCTATTATTATTACAATTATATTATATTCCTACACCCGATCGCAGCCACACAAACATACGAAGATTACATACACTAGTCAAAAAGTTTCTTGCCGTCACTTTCTAATCGAAGACAACAAGAGTCTTTAGTGTGACATCTTGAATCTTGAATACTAAATAAAGCTCTAAATGTTAAGTAACACCATATCACGTATCTATTAGTGTTTGACTCAAATTCGTAATTAATATAAGATAAGATTTATTTTCCTATTAGTAGTTTTGACTTTTGAGGAATTTAATTTTGTATCAAATTAGGGATATCTTTTTCCTTATAAATAGAGGTTAGGATCTTTATAATTTTAGAGCGAAAAAATAGAGAGAGAAACTTGTGAGAGTATTCAATATTGTTGAGAGTTGAGCGTCCCCATCTTTTAATCCAAGTTTTTAGTAAAGTTTTTCGTTTAGAGAGTAGCTTTGAGGAGCCGAACCATTAATCATTGTGCTTTTGTTTGATTTCTATTTACATATTTGTTGACAATAGTTGTTTTGATTCACTTTGTTGTAGTCAATCCATCAAAGTGGTATCATTGATTGGAGATCTCATGAACGAGTTATTTAAAGTCAAAGTTGATGCCAAAACCACAATGTATTAAATGATGGGCTGGTACAACAAGGTATCAATGAAGCTTCAAAGGAGACAAAACCATATAAGATGAAAAATGATGAATGGAACAATGTAGAAGACGGTCTCGAGTACAATCAGGTTGACACTTGCTCCCAAGATAAAAAAATGTGGATGTGGTTATGAAAGATGAAGAACAAGCTTTGTTGATGTGGTCATCAATGCCCAAATCCTACAAAATTGTTTGTATAGACTATGTTGACTAGGAGGATCACTTTGATGCATGGAGATGTGATTAAGGCGCTGCGTGGTAATGAAATATTGATGAGGAATGATAATTTCTAGAACGTGAAGAAAATATTAGTTGCTGAAAGTGGACAAAACATCAACCGTGCTAGTTCAATGGGGCGTTCAACGTCTCAAACAAGAGGAGATTGAGACATGAGTAAAGTTGAATGCTACTATTGTGGGGAGAAAGGTCATATGCTAGTTTGCTGTCTTTAATTAGTGAAGATTTTACGAGATTCGAAGCGGGAAAAGAATGTTGATGATGTTGAGGAAAATGTAGTTGCAAATTGTCATGAAGAGTTTATGTTGGCAAAAACTTCAACAGGTTGAATTTTAAAAAATGAAAAACCAAAGTGGGTGTTAGATTTGGTGCTTCTAACACACATTTTCAATAATCATGATATGTTTAACACATTTAATAGAAATAAACACTTATTTGGGATCAAAGGTGTCAGTAACATATGCTTCAAGTTTCATGACTGAAGTTCGAAGACCGCTTTAAATGTGATGTTTGTTCTGGATGCGACTAAGAATATACTTTCACCTAGAGTACTAACTTCGTGTGGGTTCCGTTATGTTAGAAAAACATATTCTTGCAAAGTGTACAAATGAGATAGACCTGTTCTTCGCCAAAGGAAAAATTCGAAGAACATTTATTACTTGGAAGAGAAGTCTATAATATGGAGGACTTCTTTGGAGAAGACAAAGAAAAGAAGAAATTTGAGAAAAAAAAATATGTTTCTCAAATGTTGATGATATATTTGGGAATTCGAGTCAAGGGAGGATTTATTAGTGTTTGATTTAAATTCTTAATTGATTTGATTAATTTGGTTTCTACCCAAATTAATAGAAGATAAAATTTATTTTCTAGATAAAAGTTTTAAGGAATTTGATTTTGCATCAAATTAGGGTTATGTTTTTCCTTATAAATAGATGTTATGATCTTCATAGTTCTAGAGTGAAAAAGATAGAGAGGAAAACTTGTGAGAGTATTTAATAGTGTTGAGAGTTGAGCGTCTCCATCTTGTAATCCAAGTTTTTAGTGAATCTTTTCGTTTGGGGAGGAAGTTTGAGGAGCCAAACCCGTTAGTCATAGTCTTTGCGTTTGATTTTCCGTTAACGTATTTGTTGACCGTGGTTGTTTTGATTTCACTTTGTGGTAGTCAATCCCAAAAATATCGTCATTTCCAGCTTCCAGGTATGTAGTTGAGTTTGTTTAGGCCATTTACAGTCTTAACGAATAGAAGTCTTGTGTTCAATCCTCGGGTCGACCCCTCTAGCGCCTTATAACTCGTCTGTGTTGCTTGTGATCCGATTTTACACAAAGAAGCCCGACCGATATTCCACCTATTAAAGCTTCAAATCCTTATGAAATTAGGTCTTTTTATGTATGTATATATATATACATATATATTAAAAATAGAAACAAAATCAATTAAGAATTTGAGTCAAACACTAAGATTTCCTTCATAGCTTTTCTAGTTTTTTACTCGCAGTTTTAGGTTAAATCCTACATCAGTTGTAGCTGTGATTTTTTCCCGCAGCGTTTTTTCCATGTTAAATCTTGGTGTTTTTTCTATTATTTATTTGTATTTCGTTTTTTACTTGGTTCGACATATATTTATTTTACAACACATGGTGTCAAAGCCACGTTGTTATCTGATTATCCTTTTTCAATTTACTTAATTTTATATCGACATGACTACTTTGAACTATGAACTTCCTTTATACAAAGAGATACAAAGATAACGGCGGCTTGGTTAGAGGATAAGGAAGAAAGAAAATATCGTAAGATACTCTCTAATATTCATCTCCATTTATTTAATCTTCTAATATAAATAAAAGACTAATTGAGATAAAACTTATTGTACAATCTTAACCATATATTTATTTAACAAATTAATTTTGATTATACAATCTTAACCATATATTTATTTAACAAATTAATTTTGGTTATACAATCTTAACCATCTATTTATTTAAAAATGAAGTATTAGTTTTAACTTCTAAACGTCAAACTAATGTAAATAAATTTTCAATTTAAATATAATAGGTAAATTATTTTAATACTTTGACTTATTACTAAAACATTATGCGAAATATTTATAAAACTAAAAACTGTTACAAAAATTTTATATACGGATTCTCACGCTTTTTGAAAAATATTAATATTAAACTTATTATATATATTTGTAGTATTAAATCTATTACGGATTTTTATAAATTATGTATTATACATTGTAATTATAAAATTAATATTAAAACTTAAATAATCTATTATATTAAGTAATCAAATTTTAAAATATATTTTATAATATATGCAATATTCTCTATATTAATAACTACACATAATTTTTGGTGTATTATCTTTTTAAACAATAAAATAACATTGACACTTTATAACATTTTAAAATTTCATCTTTAACCTAATTTTTTGCCGCTAATTATAACAACTAACAATAATAATTGATGGCTCCTCACTCCTCATATCGACTCTTATACCGCTAGTTTGGAGGTTGACACTTTCTGTTGCCATTTTTTTAATTTTCATTTATTACATGTTTCATAATTATTTGAGGAGCCATTTTTTAATTCTCATTTATTACATGCTTCATAATAAATTTTTAAAACCAACTCATATATCACACAGGGATTTAATGTAGTAATATTTTGCAAAAAGTCTTAAAAGAAGGTTCTATGTTGATGGGAGATAATTCGCCATATAAAATTGTCGGAAATTGTTCAATCTAGACTAAGGTGTATAATGGTGTTGTTAGAACTTTGTCATATGTTTGACATGTTTCACGTTTTACAAGAAACAATATTTCTTTGAGTACTCTTCATCTTAAAAAATACAAGTATTTTAATAAAGATAGAGTTTTAAAGTTTTCAAAAGTACCATTGTTAAGATGAAAGTTGATATCAAGTCTACAAATTTGTATCATCTTGATGGTACTACCATAATAGGTAATGTTCCAACAACTAAGTTTGAGCTTTGCTCAAGCTTTGTTGATATGACAATCTAATCTTAAAAGAGTGTTGCCACAAGATGACTTTTATGATTAAGAGTTTAATGAAACTTTATCTTCTTATTAGCTACAAAAGTAAAATCATCTTAAGATGGAGATTATTGATTCTGATCCGATTTGAAACAAATGGTCCAGGCCAATGTTCTACCTATTACGGCTTCAAATCCTTATGAGATTTGTTCTTTTATTTTTTAACGAGTTGTATATTACTTACGCATTGCAGCGAACATGAGCAAATATAGAGCTATCATTCAAACATAAGTATTTAAAATTAGACGGGATAAAGCTTAAATATTTAAGTTTATAATGTGTCATATTGTGTTGATTTATATTCTTTTAAGTTCTACTTTTCATATTAATTTGAACATAACCATTTCAACTTTAATTGTTTTACCTACTAAATATATATGATGCCAGAAATGTTACTATTCATTTGTAATAAAGTTAGTATACAAAATTTTATTTAATCTGCGTTTTACAGATAAATTTATTATTTTGGAATTGTTATTTTTATTTTTTATTAAAAGAGTTTAATATTATACAAAGAATAATCTAAAAGACGTGAAGATCATAATCCCAACTTATATCACTAATGTTAATGTCCTAATGATCCGACTAAACACAGAATTTGTTTTTCATATGACAAACTATATAAGTTAGTTTTGTTTTATAAAAAAAAAAGGTAAAAATGATGCTGTCTTTTAACATTTTAAACATCGGAATTGTATTTATTTTTTCTTCTTATATGATCTTTTTATTTGAAAAACTATCCATATAATATTAAAACTCGAATGTTTTAAAGTAAAAGTAGTAGTAAATTAAGAGAATATGTAAAATGATAAGAAAATTTTCGAAGTTATAAATGTTACATTCTTAACTGTATAAAATATATGCAACTTCTTTTTTATTTTCATTAAATCTTATAGTATCACATATTTTTGACAACGATAATCATAATAATTATGCTAATAGAGTTACGTTCAATAAACTTTATTCAAAAAACATATTCCTAAAATTTTAATATTCAATTACAGGTTAATCTTAATCATTGATTTAGATAAAATTTAAATACGGACTATCCATTTTAATAAAAACTGAAATCTATTTTTGACTTTTCTTGGTTAAAATTGGTTTCAGTTTTAACTTTAATTTAAATTTAAATTATCATAGTATTTCATATATGACTTTTTTATACCTTAAATTATTGTTTTTTTCTACCCTAATTTACAAGTGCTAATATTTACCCTTTCTTACATTTCAAAATATTATATTTAATCAAATTTTTAGTCTTATCAGTTTAAAAATATTTTATAATCATTTTAACTTCGTTTTAGTTATTGCTCATAAACGAGAATTTAATCTAATCTAATTAATTTAATATAATAATAAAAATAAAAATCTTATATTATAATGAATTGTCGCATTTTTATAGTTTAATAGAAAAATTCAACAAAAAATAATTTCTTAATTGCTCAATAATTCAAATTTGTAAAACCATTAATAGGGGATGTACTATTTATTGAATAGTAATTTCTCTAATAAATGTATATATAGTATATAATAAAATCAATTGTCCCATGCCACAACGTAGACGTAAATTATTGTAGCACTTTAAAAGGGAAAAAAAGAAACGATGCAAGGTCGAACGTCGAACCAAGTGAGAATTGGATTCAAATACTTTTGCCATTTGATCTAAACAATAGCGCCAACACTTATGTTTTATAATATATATGACCATGAATAGGGGATGTACTATTTATTGAATAGTAACTCTCCTAATAAATGTATATAGTATATAATAAAATCAATTGTCGCATGCCACAACGTAGACGTAAATTATTGCGGCACTTTAAAAGTGAAAAAAAGAAAAGATGCAAGGTCGAATGCCGGACCATGTGAGAATTGGATTCAAATACCTTAGCCATTTGATCTAAGCAACAACAGCGCCACACTTAAGCTTTAAATTTATGACCATTTGTAAAGACTCAATTTTTTTAAACCCAATTTGTTATAACAAAGGCTGAAACTATATTTAGTTCCCACACCACTACAGAATATCTGGAGATAATTATTATACTCATACATAGAGAAAAGTTCGATAAAAGTTTCATAAAATTTAGAGACATCATCATCAACTCAAGAAAAGCTGGAGCCTTGAGCCTTGTCTTTATTTATCCCAGATCCATATGAAAAAGGTGAATATAACATCTGATAAGCTTTTGCTTAGTGCGCATATTAAATTAACAATCACTATAATAAGTAAGCATGAATGATCCAGTAGTAACAGAGCCATCGAGACCCAATAACAAATATTGGGATCTCTAACCCTGAACGTGGTACCAAGCTAAAACCTTGAATGCTCAAAGAGCACATAAATCTGTAACATCTACCGGATCAACATTTCCCCATAACATTGTCATACGTCATCCATACATCACATTCACAGTAAAGGAATCAAGTAGACTCACTTTAGTATCGAGTATAGTTTAGAAAACAACTCAAATATAGATTATAAAGTCACTGTATATGTCAACAAATGACACCTATAAGTAATCTATAGTAAATATATAGCAAATATACAATTTCTAGACATTTGTAGGCTAAGCACACCCTAGACATGGTTGTGCATTCCTCAGGCATGGTTGTGCCTTTCTAAGGTGTAACGCCCCAAAAACCAAATTTAAAATATTAAGATCAAACACCTATAAGTGTTCGCATCTCAAAGTTTATCATAAAAGCGGAAGCAATACTTGTTTGAAAACCTGACATATCAATAGATACTCACATAAATACTGTCATAAGTTTGGTACCAAAAACTTGATATTTACAAACCATGCGTTAATTTCAAAGAGTTTAACAGTTGGAAGTCAAACCGGAGATTTGCCCTTGCCTTTGATAAAACCTGCAAAACATTTTAAAAATAGTATCTGATAAGCTACGAGAGCTTAGTGAGTAATCTAAACATAACATCGTATGAGCACACGTATACATTCACATGAAGATAATACACGCATGTCTGGCAATCAAAGCTAGCCTCTGGTTCTAGACCCAGGGCAGCATTGTAGGTCACAGTACTGTATCGCATCTGAGCACTACTGCACATAGCAGTAAGCTTACATATTCACATGTATAACATAGCATGTTAGCAATTTGATATGAAACTACACATGCTGCTGATATGAAGTGAAGTCTAGAAGACTCACCTTATAACTGTAATATGCAATACTTCACAGATCACTGATGCAGGTATTATGTCAATCACCTCCTATATAACAATACATGAATAATACATAAGGCATTCTGATCTGAAATAGAGCCTACACGGGCCGTGTATCCCTACACGGGCCGTGTCCCATTAATGTTACACGACCTAAGCTGGCAACATGGCCAGTGTGGTCTAGTCACCCTACACGGGCCGTGTACCACTCATGCTACACGACCATGTAACCCTACATGGCCCTATGACCGCCTTGCACACTACACGGCCGTGTACCGCTACATGGGCTGTGTACCTCTTATACTACACGACCATGTAACCTTATATGGCCCTGTGACCGCCTATACTACTACACGGCCGTGTACCGCTACACGGGCCGTGTACATCACAGACTAGCAGACTGTTCTTAGCAAGAACTGCCGGATTTCACCATAAATCCGCTTATAACATCATAAAACCGACTAGAGGTGTTTTCCTACACCTCCTAACACTGATATACATGATCTAATCAATACAAAACATCCTTAACATGATTCCACCATGGAATCATGTGTTTAGATCCATAAAAACCATAAGAACAAAGGTTTGAAACCTTACCTCCACTTGAATACTTGCTATACTCTTGATATAGATACTAGATCTGCTGTGATCTTCAAATAAAATGAAAGTTGCTATGGCTTGCTCTTGAATTCGTGGGTTTGCAGAGAAGAAAACCATAAACTTTGACTTCTATAGTCAAAGTTAACCATAAACTAAAATCAACTGTCAAAGAGTTCTGAATAAATATCATCATTTTCTGTTCAAGCCCTCATACATACTCTGACCTCTTTCTACACTTTTACCGGTCCTTGGCCCATCTACTCTGTTTATTATAGATTTAACTGCTAAACATCTTCTGAGATATAATATACGAAAGGTGTTCTGAATTTATAATAACTCTTTTGATAACTCTAATCTATAAACGGCCCTTCCCCTCATATATAGTAATTCTGTACAACCATTCGAATTTCAGACTTAATTTTTCCTCCTTTCTGAATCTGATCACGTATTTCCACAGTGATACTTTCAATAATACATACTTCTCCACTAAAACTGATGTGATGATCTCTGTTTATCTGTAAAACCCTTCTGTCTATTCTGGGCGTCAAACAATCTACTACATACCTTCTGAATCTGTTCTGTCTTTCGCTGTATCATTTATGTGCTACCCCACACTTTCTGACCCACGTCACCCAATACACTGAAGTTTGGCAGTAATATCATACAATTTCATACATTGGCATCCTCAGGCATGGTTGTGCCTTTCTAAGGTGTAACGCCTCAAAAACCAAATTT
Source organism: Dittrichia graveolens (assembly GCA_038502395.1). Lineage (NCBI taxonomy): Eukaryota > Viridiplantae > Streptophyta > Magnoliopsida > Asterales > Asteraceae > Dittrichia > Dittrichia graveolens. The sequence goes on from JARJIL010000001.1 coordinate 8,455,053, forward strand.
AAAATATTAAGATCAAACACCTATAAGTGTTCGCATCTCAAAGTTTATCATAAAAGCAGAAGCAATACTTGTTTGAAAACCTGACGTATCAATAGATACTCACATAAATACTGTCATAAGTTTGGTACCAAAAACTTGATATTTACAAACCAGGTGTTAATTTCAAAGAGTTTAACAGTTGGAAGTCAAACCGGAGCTTTGCCCTTGCCTTGGATAAAACCTGCAAAACATTTTAAAAATAGTATCTGATAAGCTACGAGAGCTTAGTGAGTAATCTAAACATAACATCGTATGAGCACACGTATACATTCACATGAAGATAATACACGCATGTCTGGCAATCAAAGCTAGCCTCTGGTTCTAGACCCAGGGCAGCATTGTAGGTCACAGTACTGTACCGTATCTAAGCACTACTACACATAGCAGTAAGCTTACATATTCGCATGTATAACATAGCATGTTAGCAATCTGATATGAAACTATACATGCTGCTGATATGAAGTGAAGTCTATAAGACTCACCTTATAACTGTAATATGCAATACTTCACATATCACTGATGCAGGTATTATGTCAATCACCTCCTATAAAACAATACATGAATAATACATAAGGCATTTTGATCTGAAATAGAGCCTACATGGGTCGTGTCCCATTAATGCTACACGACCTAAGCTGGCAACATGGCCAGTGTGGTCTAGTCACCCTACACGGGTCGTGTACCTCTACACGGGCCGTGTACCACTCATGCTACACGACCATGTAACCCTACATGGCCCTATGACCGCCTTGCACACTACACGGCCGTATACCGCTACACGGGCCGTGTACCTCTTATACTACACGACCATGTAACCTTACATCGCCCTGTGACCGCCTATACTACTACACGGTCGTGTACCGCTACACGGGCCGTGTACATCACAGACCAGCAGACTGTTCTTAGCAAGAACTGCCGGATTTCACCATAAATCCGCTTATAACATCATAAAACCGACTAGAGGTGTTTTCCTACACCTCCTAACACTGATATACATGATCTAATCAATACAAAACATCCTTAACATGATTCCACCATGGAATCATGTGTTTAGATCCATAAAAACCATAAGAACAAAGGTTTGAAACCTTACCTCCACTTGAATACTTGCTATACTCTTGATATAGATACTAGCTCTGCTGTGATCTTCAAATAAAATGAAAGTTGTTATGGCTTGCTCTTGAATTCGTGGGTTTGCAGAGAAGAAAACCATAAACTTTGACTTCTATAGTCAAAGTTGACAATATATATATATATATATATAAGTGTAGGGTAATTGCATAACTGGTCCCTGAACTTAAATAACATAAAATCTGACGGTTTTAGCCCCTCTAGTTTTTAAACCACATCTTATCACGTATATCCATTTATAACTCGGGTAACACCTTGTACTTTTTCTTGCATAAAGTTAATAATAAAAATTCTGGGTGTTACATAAGGCACACCCGTGCCTCAGTCAAAAAGCACGGGGTGTACCTTATGAGCTCGGGTTTGGCACTAGACGATATGCATGCTCGTACCTTTATCAGGCACGCTCGTGCCCTTCCCAACTCAGCACCAAATCAACTAAAATAGCCGGTTTTCGAACAAAAACTCAAATTCAACATGCAAGTATTTCAGCACTCCCAAAACACTTTGCTAACAACTAAAAATGCTTAAAACATCCTTTTTAACATGATTTGAGCATCTCTTGATCATTTAACTTATAAGAACACATTTTTGACCTATTTGCAGCTTAAAACTTCTCATTTGAGATCATACCCTCTTCAATTCAGTTTCCATATAACAAAATCCATCAAAATCAGTTGCTAAAATATTTAAATACTTCATCCTCAACAATACTTCATTTGAAGAACACTAAACTTATTAAAAACCCTCCAAATTACACATACTAAGGGTTAGATTATCATACCTTAAAGCTTGATCTAGCTAGAACACCTTGAATCCTTGTTACTTAGCTCAAAATGTGAAATTTCTTCCTTATTCTTAGCTGCTCACGATCTCACAGCCCACTCAAACTTCCAAGTTTTGACCAAATGGTCAACTAGTTCATATATATAGTAACCACTTCTCAAAGTCCAATTTAAGTCCTTCAAGTCATATATGGAGGCATTAAGTTGGTATAAGCAAGTATCGATCCTCTTTTTTTGTATCCCATCGACGAGATTTATATATATATATATATATATATATATATATATATATATATATCTTTGGTCTATTGACAAGTCTCACCCTTCTAGTCTTATATTTCATGATATAGTCACACTAGTTTTCATACTTATCACTTTCTATAAAGTTATTATCTTAGTCCTGAGACTTAAATAGTCACACTTAGTCTAAGTCAATAAATTATATACTTTATAATTTAACAGACAAATGCAATAAAATATAATTTATTAACCGCTCAATAATTCAAATTTTTATCATAAATTATAAAGTTACATTTTTGAAACGTTACACCATTAATAGGGGATATACTATTTATTGAATAGTAACTCCCCTAATAAATGTATATAGTATACAACCAAATCGATGGTCTCATGCCACAACGTAGACGTAAATTATTGAAACACTTTAAAAGGGAAAAAAAAAAGAAAAGATGCAAGGCCGAACGCCAAACCATGTGGAATTGGATTCAAATACCTTTGCATTTGATCTAAGCAACAATAGCGCCAACACTTATGCTTTAAAATATATGACCATTAATAGGGGATGTACTATTTATTGAATAGTAACTCCCCTAATAAATGTATATAGTATATAATGTGTGTATATATATTCACATTATATCAAAAGTATGCCGTGAGGTTTTTAGAGAATTTTATATTTCTTGGTTTTCTTTCTACATCGTAGAACAAAGTAGGCAGAAAACAAGAATTCGTTTGTGGCTTTTTCCCGCATGGGTTTTTCTACGTTAAAACTTGATGTTATAGTTTTCTATTATTTATTTGTATTTTTTTATGCATGGTTCGAGATATATTTATTTTAAACGGTCTGATTTACCTTCCACATGTACGTTAGACCGGTGCGGTATGGCATGCGCCGGCGTAGTGTTTCCACCATTTTTGCGGTCCTAACCAATAAATTGTAAATTTTTGTTCCCATGATTAATAGATTTTTCATCTTTGATGTATGGTACTGATCCCGTCAACATCAAGAACTACCATGCATGCATATATAGATCTCTAGAGCAATATTGAAAATTGTGACTAAGGGTGCATTTCGTTTCGCATGATGGCGTGTGATCGAGGTGAATATCTAGAGATGCATGGATCTCGATCTCTGTGTTAAGGCAGCCTTAATCTAGTTGAACTCACTCTTTTCTATTACTGTAACTAAGAAGGTATAGGTAAGCCGCAAGAAGAGATGAGTAATGGTTGAAAACATTATATAAGAAGCACATAAAATTAAACTATTATAATAAAAAATAAATAAACTTAACTTGTTTGGTTGGGCTCAATTGTGAAAAAGCTCAGCCCAAACATATAATAGACATTGGGATTTAAGAAAAAAGATGATCGAAACTCCAAAAGTTGATAATCATATAATACATTCTTTGCATTTAAGAAAAAAGTTGATTAGACTCACCTCTCTCCTCTCCTTTCTCTATCCTCCCTTCTCTCTTAAATCATCGAACATATTACCATTTTAAAAAAAACCTAGTTCATATATTCTCTTTTCTCTCTCTCTGCACTATCATTGGCTGCCGGCGACGGCCACCGCACCACCACCTTCATCAGCACCTCCTTTAACAGTGACCAGGGGCGGATGCATGCTTTGAGGAGGGGGGGTGGATTGCCCCCGTGCAAGCCCAACAAGAAGCGTATATATGTTTATATAATTCATAAGGCCCCATGTATAATTTTTATTTAGGCTCCTTTTTGTTTCAAGATATCTGATTTGTTTTATTAGGCCCACTCCAGAAGTTTCAAAACTAAAAAGACCCAAGAGATTCTATCTTTTACCATGTCTCAGCCAGAAGTTTCCAAAAGATGAAAGAACGTAAAGGACAAGTATAAATGTAACACGTTTATCAATGAAAGTCGCATTTTGCTTTTTATGACGTTTAGTTTTTTTTTATGTTATTAATCATGCCCCCCCTTTCTCAATTTCCTGGATCCGCCACTGACAGTGACGCCACATCAACTCACAACCTCAAGCTCCTCACCACCATCGTTGCCTCCTTTTGAACACACACGGCTAGGGTGAGGGTCACGGTTAAGGCACGGGAGGGTTAGAAATAATTCGTGAAGTATATATTATAGATAGTACGTGGCTGTTAGAAATAATTCGTGAAGTATACATCGATCATAAGTTTTTATATATAGAACTTAGTTTACACGTAAATCAATTATCAAATTATGAATGTATTATATGTTTAGAAACATGAAGTTAAATGTTGAGGCAAACCACGTAAACATAACATGCATGTTATATATAATTTCTCATAAAAAATGTACACTGGCTTTATAAGAAACAGTTAAACATTCCTAGCTATATAATGTTACAAAAAGGGAGGTAGTACTTTTACATTAATACAATATTTTGCATCTCTTTCTTTCCATGATCCTCTTTAGTGACGATTATTTCTAGTAATTTACATGGTTGAGCTTCCTCGAGCATCTTAACGACTGCTCTCATAGTCGGCCTCAATGTTTGAAGCCTTGATGTGCACATTATTGCGATCTTCAACACTTTAATCGTATCTTCCTTGTATGCTTCCTCAATACTTGAATCAACAAGGCTCAACACGCTTTCTTTGTTCTTCAGCTTGCTACAAACCCAATACACTATGTCCTTGTTTTCACCATATTCCACTTCAATCGGTTTTTTACCTGTCACAAGCTCCATCAGCACCACTCCAAAACTATACACGTCACTTTTTTCATTCACTTTGAATGTGTACCCGTATTCTGCTCAACCAAAACAAAAAAAAAGTTTGTACGCTTTATGTTATATTTTTAATAATCAACCAACACTATATATATATATAACGCTTACCAGGGGCAATATACCCGTGTGTTCCGGCAATGACATGGGTGGAACCGTTGGTCATATCCGTCTGAACGATTTTTGCAAGCCCAAAATCAGCGATTCTTGGCTTCAAATACTCATCTAAGAGTATGTTACTAGACTTGACATCTCTATGAATCACTGGTCTTTCACATCCATGATGCAGATACTCTAAACCTTTTGCAGCTCCAAGAGCTATTTCATATCTTGTCTCCCAGTCAAGCCCTAATTTCTTGTTTGTATGTAACCGATCCCATAGACTCCCATTTGGCAAATACTCATAAACCAACAAGCTCGACTCTTGGCTCGTGATGCTGCAATACAATTTCACCACGTTTACATGCCTTATCGAGCTCAAGGTTTCCACCTCAGCCTCAAACTCCAAAGACTTTTGTCTACAAAAATCCTCTTTTAGCACAGATTTATTTGTTTTACTTGCACAGGTCTTTTTCCGGTAACCAGAATCCGAGTTATTCCAAATGTGTTTGACTGCTAGTTCCACCCCGTTTTTTAGAGACACTCGATAGACTTGCCCAGACCCTCCTTTTCCGATGAGATTCTCTTGTTTGATTGAATCAATAATGTCATCTTCCATAAAGCTTAATACATGGAATGATTTGACGTTCCATGTATTATCTTTCAATGACGGCCAAGAGGATTCATCGTCTTTATTATGACTTGCTAATTTTTTCAAGTAACATAAGTATGCAAGAAAGACAAGAGCAACAGCAGAGGTAACTGAGAGGCAAGTGATTAGTATCCTAATCACCGGTGACACCCCAGTACCAGAATAGGAAGAGCATCGCTGGAAATACTTAATTACCTTTTGACTACAGAGCCCCGGGTTTCCGGCAAAGCTTCCATTGTAAGCCTCAACTGAAAGAGATTCTGGGATGGGGCCACTCAATCTATTGTTGGATAGGTCTAAAAGGCTTAACCTCATGGATGAAAAGCTAGAGGGAATTACACCTGAGAGATGATTAGAGGACAGATTCAATGAATTAAGTGTCGGTAACCACCCTAAAGCTGTCGGGATTTGGCCTGAGAATGAATTATATGCCATGCTTATGTCACTTAGAGAATCACATGAGCGTAACGATCTGGGTATTTCGCCGGTGAAGTTGTTGTTATCTAAATGAAGCCTGCCTAGTTGCTTTAATTCCCCAATAGTTGAAGGGACTTCACCAGAAAACTGGTTGTGGCTTAAATCGATTGTATTTAAGGATGTCGCCTTTGAAATCTCCTGTGGCAATTCGCCAGATAATCGATTGTGTGCAGCGAATATCTGCCCTAATGTTTCTGCATTCTCAATTTCCGACGTAATGCTCCCCTCTAAATTGTTCTTCTCAATATCAATGATCTCTGCTCTCGGAAGCCCCCATATTCCACTAGGCACAACACCGGAAAGCATGTTTTCGCTAACACGAAACCTCGACAACGTCTTACAGTCAGCATAACTCGAAGGAATCTCGCCGGTGAAATTGTTTTCGAGTATCAGGAGCTCCGTCATCTTCCCATTCTTACACATGTTTGGTGGAATCTCTCCGGTGAGCATGTTTTCGGATACATCTATGTAGTTGAAGTCGGACCAGGAGCCAAGCTGCTGGGGAAGTGAGCCAGTGAGCTGGTTTCGATACAAAGACAAGTTTACCAGCTGCTTGAACTCCCCTATCTCTGGCGGAAAGTCACCGGAGAAGTTATTTTCAAACAGTTGTAAACTCTTAAGCTGAGTCAAAAACTTAACCTCGTATAGGTCACCTTCGAGGTGGTTGGTAGAAGCATCAAATAACTGCAGGTTGGTTAAGTTACGTAGTCCCACCGGAAGTTTCCCGGTGAGGTTGTTGTTGTAAAGCTCAAGCTGCCATAACTTTACTAGCTTGTTGATTTCACTTGGAATCTGGCCAGTCATGTAATTGCCCGAAATCTCAAAGTTAATAAGCTCCGTAAGTGCCCCGATGCCAGTCGGAATCTCACCACTGATGCTACAATTCGCCATGTATAGCCATATCAAATTCCTTAGTTTCAAGACTTCCTTTGGAAATGGAGTTTGATCAAACGGATTGTCTCCAACGCTCAACACCACCATCTCTGCCATGTTTTCCAGTGAACCCCACGGGAAAGTCCCTAATAACAATTCATTCATTAATTCGTTAAGCATATGCGATCATGTGGTACGTGGAGTATTAAAGAAGGAAAATGAGAAGGGGGAAAAAAAAAGAGTACCTGAAAATCCACTGTTATTCACGTATAGAAATAACAGTCCATGCATGGACGATATATCAGGAATCGAACCGGAGAAGAAATTGTTTCCGAGATCCAAGTAAGTCAATCGCGAGCAGTTGTTGAGGTCTTGTGTCACGCTTCCATGCAAATAATTAAAACCCAAGGAAAGCTTTTCTAAGGATTGGAGTTGACATATGGAATCAAAAGGAATTGAACCTCTAAGATTCTGATTCGAGAGGTCGATTTCTTTGACCGACAGTCCAGTATCATCGCAGGTGATTCCTGTGAACTTACAAACCGAACTAGCATTGGATATCCATGAATCAAATACTTGGGTGTTTGATTCCACTAAGGCGGTTTTGAGATTCAAAAGAAGTTGAAGTTCATCTAAGGAGGAGGAGGAGACAAAGCCGATGATGAGTAGGAGTGCTACGAAGAATTCGAAGAAGCGGTTTCTTTGGTAAGTGGTGACTACGGCCGTTCCTGGCGACATGGTAGAGGGATGCGGTGGAGTTATTTTGGTTTTTCAGTCGTTTTGAAATGCATGCATTGGACGGACTTTGAAATCTCTATACGCGCGTACGTACAAAATCTTCACCTAGCTAGCTCATGTACGTATAATATATATAGCTCATGGTCATCGATCTTGTCTGCATGTACGTAGATTTCAATCAATTGATTCACTGAAATTAAAATTAAGATAAGATGCAATTATTTAAGTGCATTATTAATTTACTAGACTAAATGCCCGTGTGATACACGGGTTGGTTTAAACGGTAATAAATATTAAATATTAATAATAACGTATTAAATAACAATAAAACGCAAATTAAATGAGAATTTAAAAAATGACGACGTACGACATCAACACTCTAACCAAAAGTGGAAACATCGACGCAAGTGGGAGTGCAGACTTGATGACAGAAACGTGACGTCATGATATGAAGAGATGTGATTGTATTTCTTATATAAGTTATCAATCATTATTGTTATAATTAAAGGTAATAAAGCTAAACGTTATTGGTTATGATTAAAAAGGATTTAAAATGATTATAAAATATTTTAGAATGATAAAATTAAGAATTTGATTAATTATGATATTTTGAAATACTATAAAGGGAAAATATGATATTTGTAAATTAAGGTGGGCAAATACGATTTTATATAACTTAATAAGGGCATATATGAAATTATCTATAATAATTTTAACTCTAAAAAGTCAAAATTGATTTTTTGATTTTAAGTGAATAAACGGTCAAAATTAAATATTTTCTTAAATGAATGATTTATATCATGTAATAAATTTTATTAAATTGGTCATTTATTTATATTAGAAGATAGAAGATTGAAATCTTCTAATTATAAGTACTTTAATTAAATTTAAGAAAGTAATATAATTAATTAATTCATGTTAGATTGTCCAAGCCCGCGAGCATGCATGTGTTGGAAGTCAGTGTCAGACCTCCTTAATTTTTGATGTACAGATTAGCATTTTTACAAGGTATTAGATTTACGGGGCTCATCGTTTCTTTGAGCTGATCAAATTCACGATTTTTAAACCCACCGCTCCTATAACAATACAGGAGCATCCAACATCGGTGAGACAACGGCGATTCTTCCTCCTAATAAGAAGGGAGATCTTACTCTACCAAATGACGTGTTTTAAAGTCGTGAGAAGCAAACCAAAACGGACAATATCGTTAATCGATTCCCTTATTGCGATCCTAACACAAGAATTTTATTGTTTATAAAAAGCGGTCAAGTTAATAGGGGGAGTAAAGAGTGCTTAATTTGCTCCGTTCAATTGATTTAGTTTTAAAATGATTGACCCCTAGTACCTTATAATCGATCACTACCGCCCATCATCTTTACCTTTATATATGTTATACTATTGTATCAGATCCTTACTATTATTATTTGTATTTAGTTAAACATAATCTTTAAACATTCTTAGGGTGTTTAATTGGTGTAGCTTATTTTTTGCGCTTTTTAACTTATTAACTTAGTTTTTAGACTTTATATTTTTTTAAGTTTAGCTTAGCTTATAGGCTTATACTTAACAAAAATAAGTCACTTATGATAATTAAGTTAACTTAAATCAACATTTCCTTCTCTTTTCCAAAACTAAAAGAAATTTTCTAATGTAAGCATATCTATTTTAGTTATTTTACAATAATAAGCTAAGTCAAACACTCTTTAAAAAGAAGCTTATTAGCTTATAAGTCATAAGCTAATTAAAACACTTTTTTCACTCATAAGCTAAAAAGTTAAAAAACTAAAAAAAAATAAGCTTACCCAAAAAAAAACACCCCCTTAATGTATTTAATTTGTGTGTATATAATCATCTGTTTTAAAATCGTTAATTTCTTAATATTTTGACTTGATTACAAAGTTGCTTCGTGTCATAGCAGAGGATTATCAATTGTTTGGTATGCTTACAAGAAATTATGTCACAATAATTTATTATTTATGTTATGTTATGTTACTTGAATAAAAACAATACCTGAAACTTAAACTATATATATATATATATATATATATATATATACCTTTTACTTTTAGGATGAGTACGTAGTTTGTATGTATGTATGTATGCATTGTATAGGAGATTTTTTGATAATTGAATTTAAAACAACATCGACCCAACAAATAATAAAACAGAGGCCCAATCCAACCAAATGGTTAGGTTGGGTTTTTTGTTTTTTTTTTTTAATCCTGATAATAAATTTTATCCACGTTCTAATCCAAAGAATAGAAAAGAGGGTACGAAAGGTAGCAGCGATGGACAACAAAAGACAAGAAAACTCTGGCCAGCCGACGGATGATTATGGAAATATGTTCTTTAATTAATTAATTAATTATATATATATATATATATATATATGAATATGAATATTCTTGAATGGATTCTAACAATTTAAAGCATATATAATTATTACTCATATAGAGTAAATAAACAAATAAATACAAACATGAACGCAAGAAGACTTGGCATGTTTTTGTTTAATTCAAATCTACTTGAATTGGCATGCAGAGCAGCAAGGAAGGAAGTCGAGCCAATTAATTCATTAATTACTTAAAAACACAGGTCAACAGAGCTTAATTCATCTTAATTAAAGTTTGTTTGTTGGTTAATTAATTATAAGAAAGACCATCGAATTCATGGGAAACAATTCTAATTAATTCTTACGTACCTGCTGATCGATGGCTGGGTGATGGATGCAGATCCTAATTATACCAGAGCGAGCGGAAGAGCAGCTAACACCACAGCAGTAGTAGAATAGCTAGCATCCTAATGCTATCGATCATGTGGTACACATCTTCTTTCTTTATATATATCTATATATATATATATTTGGTCAATGAAATTATTATATAGCCCAGATTTTTAGTATCCATTGCCACTTGCCACAGAGACTTCTGGACCATTATTGCTTTTTTAGCTTTCAATACTTGTACAACTAGTATAGCTTGTTGTACAAACATTAATGGATTAATTATTGGTCATTACTTTTTAATTTTCTAACAGAAATACATTATTAAGTTTGAAGAATGTTAAATGTAGTCCATAATTAATTTATAGTTTTAATGAACTAATTTTAACCTTTAGATCGATGGTATCAATGGTTCATATTGTATTTTATAATTTTGGGCGGAGTGATATTTTCATAATTCACATTTGATGTTTTTACAAATCACTTATAATTGTATACTGAATTACCTCTGATTGAATATTAAAATTTTAGGTTTCTATTTTTTACATGGACTTTATTGAACACAACTTTAATATTAAGTTTATTAGACTTTGAAAGACGGTTGTTCAAGGTATTGTAACAAATGAAGCAGGGTTTTTTTTCTATGTATAACAAGAAACATAATTTAAAGGGAAAGAGTTTTGGCATGATAATCACCCCGTCTAAGAAACTTAAGATTTATTAAAAGCATGGCTAGCAAAATGCTAGATAAATTACAAAAACTAAAAGAAAATGGTTGGATTATAATACCACATAGTCCAATCTATTGTTTTACATTTGGCTCTAAATTTAATCCAAGTATAAAGCATGGCTTGAAGCTAGGGGTGTTCATGGATGGTTAATTGAGCATAAGGTTAACCGAGAACCAGTTAACTAAAGTGTCGATTCGTTACTTTCGTGAACCTAAACCTAAACCTAAACCGAAAACCTGTAACCGGTTTTTTCAGTTCAGTTTTCAGATTAAACAATTAACCATTTTTAACTACTAAATATATTTTTTAAACAAAAGGTTTTAAAATTTAATATTCATATCTCAACTCAAATAAAGCATAAATGAGAAATTTATAAAACATTAGGAATTGTGTTATTTACGTATCAACTACTTATAACATAAAATATTTTGAATAAAAACGTGACCAAGATAGAGTGAAAATAATTAAATAAATAGTAATGATGAGATTTATAAATCTAGTTGACTCGTAAACTTAAATACGACATGTATCTACTATTATCTATATTGAAAAATGAAATGTAGATATTCACTTTAGGTAACAATTCATTATAAGTAGATAATTATCGTGTTGCGTGATGAGTGAAGTACATATGTATTTAACATGATCTAAATAATTGTCATATTTACTTACTGTTTTAAAAAACTTTTATATTTACTATGTAATATGATCGTAAAAGGTGGTATGAATTCGTTCATACAAGAATAGAATATTGTCATTTAAACGTAAGTGTTGCGTTAACTTGATATTTATACGAAGATCGGAACCACCATATTCTCCGGCAACATCACAAATAACATGTTGAATTGACAAGTCGACAAATGAAACTATTTTACCCCGCCGTATCGTGCAGGTAAAATACTAGTATTGATTAATTTGTTAGTATTAATAAATGTAAAAACTAAAATTTCAATTTTTTAAGTTTTTGGTTTTCGGTTAACCATCTATCTCTAAATTCATGAACCGTAACAAAACCGAATAACCAAAAAAAATTTAGATTCAATTAACCAAACCAAAAAAATTAAAATATTCGATTTAGTTAATCTAGATTTTGATACAGTTTGTTATGTTCGATTTTTCTATTTCTTATATTTTGAACACCCCTATTTGAAGCTCACTCATAACATAAGCTATGAAAAATCTTTTGACTTTAAATGCCACATCATTCTACATTAGTTGTCACTACTCTCTACCGTTAAAGAACATTAATTAGCTAAAAGTTGGTTATAGCTGTTACTAGAAAATAGTTACTAGGGCTTATATCTATACATGCTTTATCTTCTCAACTTAATAAATTACAAATATGAATAAATTCTATTAGTTAATAATAGTGTCTTACATAAAAAAAATTAATTATCAATTTAAAACATCAATTTTGGTCAAAATTGAAACTTAATTTTAACTTTTTTTTTGTCAAAATTTTATTTAATTTTAACTTTAATTTTGCTAAAAATATTTTGTCTACCCTAATTTACAAATATCATGTTTACCATCTACAATATTTTAAACTATCATATTTTTAGCTTATCATTTCTCAAATATATTTTATAATCATTTTAATTTTTTTAATTATAACCAATAAATACCTTACCATATTGTCTCTGGTTATAACAACAATGATCGATTATTTTTAAAAGATATAAAATCACGTCTCATTGTATCATGGTACCAAGATTCTATCGTCACGCCTGCCATCATCCTCGCGTCGACGCTTCCACTGCTACGCGTTTTATAATTGTTTAATATAGTTTTTATTGTGTTTAACACTTATCATTTAAAAAAAACGTACATCACATGTATATTTAATCTAGTTTATTATAATATAATAATATCAGGCATTTCTAGAAATTTTCTACTATTAATTAGTTGATGTTTGTATTTAGTTCTAGAAGCAGATGACGATACGAGTGTGCATCTTTACGACTCTTACATCACTCACGAGCTTGTTGACTGTCAAAGTGTCTTTTTTGTTGCACAATAATTTGATTTATGGTAATAATAATTAGATTAGATGCATATACGATATATAATTACACAAGTGTGTTAATAAATTTTAAATATTAGATATTAATAAAAAATATTAATATAATTATAAGATGTGAAAGAAGTAAGTATTTAAAATTATGATAACTAATAATAATTTAAAAAGTAATATATTCAAACAGTAAAAAACTTTTTATATACTATGTAGTTTTGAAATCAATTAAATAATTAAGTGGTGATCAATTAAAAATAACTAAAGAGTCAAATGGTAATAATATTTTCAATTCATTTTCAATGGAAATTAAATGAATAATATATGTAATTATATAAATATTTTTCAAATAATCAATTGTAAAAATCATTGAGAAGATCAAAACTACATTTGTGTTTGGCATACCAATTACTAACAGTGTGCCCGTCCTTTAAAAATGTGTTTAAAAGTCATTATAGATATCGGTATAATTATTTTATTTTTTAAAAAGGTAGAATTTAAATCTCATATAATATCCATGTTTTTTAATTATAAATTTTGATCAAAAAAAGTTTAAATTGGATTTCAGTTTTTATTAAAATAAATGATTCAGATTTAATAATTAAACTTTTTTAACAAAAAATGTGTGTTTTGTTTCTTGTAAGAGTGAACGTTTGATCAACGCCGAATGGATATGTGAAATTTTGCAAATGGCACCAACGGCTACAACCCCCACACCACCAATAAGCAACCGCGTGTCTAGGTTGTATGTTTGCCCTGACGAAAGACAACTCTACCTTTTCGAATTTCGACCATTTATTAATATATTTTTTCCAATTTTTTCTCGTATATAAATATTTCACTATCCATACACATTTTTATATATTCTTTCCTACATTCTCACTATCATTACTCATTGTTATATATTCTCCTAACATTTTATATATCCTTACTAATATTACATATCAATAAACTCATTTACATTGATCAAAACAAGGGTAAACAAATATCATAATAACCAGAGTCACACTCAATAAGTGTCCAAACACCATCACACTAGATATCGAAAAAACACAATTTCACCAAGGGGAGTTGGCAATGGTTGGCGACAAATTCAAGGCAACAAGTTACTAATCCATGTCTTTCGATTGTTTGGATGTGTTCAATAAAAACGACCATCAGGTTGATGCAAAAATAGGTTTTAAATATATCATTGTAATATTTTATGTTGTAGTTTCTTCTTTTTTTTTTTACCCAAGTCTAAAATGCAATATTAGTAGTTGTATTTATTTTATATGTAGTTTTTTTAACATTGTAGTTTATACGGTTAATTTTAGTTTAATAATTAAAGTTTTAGTTCAATTATACATATGTACTTCACTCATCATATTACACGTAACAATTATTTGGTCTGTTTTCTGTCATTAAATTCAGGAGTGTTTTTTGTAATTAATTTTTTGATAGTTTTAAAGTGTTTAAGATCATTGCAGAAATATATTGTAAATAATGTTATTTGAGTTGTACTATTTTAAAAGTGTTAAGATTGTTACTGAAAGTTATTGTAAAGCATGTTATATTACTTGTACTACTTAACTTAAAAAGTGTTAAAAAAAGAGATAAATGTAATTAAATTCTGACAGTTTTAAATGTTGGAAGTTATTGTGAAATATTAATTATGTATTTAAATTATCTTAAATGCTGGAAGTTATTGTAAAGTATTAATTATGCATTTAAATTTTAAAGATTATTGTTGAAACATATTGTAAATAATGCTATTTGAATTGTACTATTTTAAAAGTGTTAAGATTTTGCTAGAAGTTATTGTAAAGCATGTTATATTACTTGTACTACTTAACTTAAAAAATTATCTTAAAAAAAGTGTTAAATGCTTTATAGAGTAGTAAAAATAATAGAGCATGTATATCACCGATTCTATTTATACATCTACTAAAACTACAGTATTTGTCCTTAGTTTTCCATTTCTTTCACTTTCAACTTAAATTTAAAATTAAAGCAATTAAAAAAAGAAAACCAAATAATCAACTAATTCATCGCCAGCTTTTTATGGATGCGATTGAATGCCGCCTTAGTTGACTTTATTTAGTTGTCTGTTCCTCGTTTCTATCAATTTTGTACGTACGTACAGCTGATGCAAAATACGCTTAATAATACTTTTTTTTTTAATATCGGACAGGATCCGAAATTGTCAAGAACTGAAGTTGATATAATTAATACCGAACCAATATAAAGGATACCGTTTCATTCTGGTATCAATTCAACTAGTTAATTCGGGTATATATGATACAGGGTAAGCCAAAAATTTGGTGGCTATTTACTTTAATAGTGTTTGTTTAGGGTCTCATAAGTCGGTTAATATTTAACCAAATAAAACATTTTTAAAGTCTAAAGCATGGCCAAAACAATAGACATGCTGGAAAAATGTAGCCAAAACTATATATATATATATATATATAACTATATATATATATATATATATTACTCATTTATAATATATTTACAACTTTAAAACCTCTTAATTTAAAGTAACTTAAATGTACTAAAATGCTTCTTCTTAACTATTTCATTCTCTCTCCTAATTTAGATTAACTTTTAAAATACTCTTTTTTAACTATTTTATTTTTTCTCCTAATTTACTTTAACTTTTAAAATACCCTTTTTTAACCATTTCATTCTCTCTCTCCTAGATTCCTTTAACTTTTTATCTATTTAAAATATCTCTCTAACACTAAAAACTCTTTCACACAAACATAATTATTCACCAATATCAACATAATTTTCAAAGTACTATTAACTTCTCGCTCTTTATTTCATAAATATAAATCTTTTTCTTATTTTAATGTCTTTTAGAATTTATTTTTAAAATTAATAAAATAGTTGATGCAAATTAAAAAAACTGACATTGTACAATATTTTTTCGTGACATTAAATTGATGACTTACTAAGAGGAGTGAACATGATATATTTTGTGGATATATGACATGGTTGTAAATGAGTCAAATCAGGATATCAGAGTTTTATGAATCGTTGAGTCGAATAGAAATACTAGAGTGGTGATGATGACAAGTCACGATAGAGTTTATATTCAATTTTACATTATATGAAGGAATCCGGATATATTACGAGTGATTGATGATTGTTCAATAAGAAACACCGGTATTTTGCCATTATTGGGACGGCATCTTTGGAGTATAATTACATATTGATGAAATGATTTAAAGGTATAATGTTCATATTGAGAGACTTTTGACGGGAATTGAAAAGAATTGATTAAGCTTCTAGATGAGTTTACGATAAGAATTGAAACGTGAGATGAGCAGTACGACTGAATTCTTGTTGGATAGTTGAGTAGAACGAGTTACACCGATATTTGAAAATGAATTGTGTTTATGTGTAATGGATTTTGATGATTCGTGGAATGTATAAATTAATTTGATTAGGTTGGCGTGATGCGGTTTCTATCAAATGGATGTTAAAGTATCAAATGAGAATTGTTATGTGAATATCATGGAATGCTCTGACATGTTAATTAGAAGCAAGCAAGAAGTAATGTGTGGATATTTATTTATGACACATAATGAATGAAAGATATGTGAAATTCTTTAATTGAGATAAACAGATTGAAGTGAACAAGTATCCAAGAGACATTTTGATATTGTTTAAATGTGTAAGTGTAAAGAGAATGATTGAAAGACAGATTTACCGAATTCGTGAGCAATATGTTGATTTGAAGAAGAAATTGGAAGAGGAATTGTTGAACTTTGGTGATTATAAGATGACAGAAATGCGTAGATTTCTATGAGTTGGTAAGATGGAAATGCATATGAGTGACCATTAACTTGACAACCAGAAATGAATATGGAGAGTTGACATTTCCGTTTGATGTGTGCTATAAGATTCCGAGGACGGAATCCTCTAAAGGAGGGGAAATTTTTAACATCCGAAAACCTGGCCTAGTTGTGGGTGGGCCAATGGTATGTTGAAGTGTGTTTGCATATGCGTATTTAAAGATTAATTACGTGATTAAACGAATATTTGATATCATATGAATTTATGTTTGGATAAGATTGAGTTTGGTACGAGGGTTGTAGAAAATACTCCGCTTGTGTGTTAAATTAATTAGTTGAGGAAGACTAATTGTTTGGAAGTATTTAGAAAGGATAAATAATACAATATTATTTAAATAAAGTAAATGAGAAATTATTCATATATAGATATGTCTAGAAATTTTAATATGTAAGTATGTATGTATGAGAGTATGTATGTATGTATGGGATCATGTATGTATGTATTTAAGTTTGGATAGAATTTTATAGACCACCTCATGCTTGTTGAAGTGAAATCTAAGAAGTGGACGTGTGTGTATGGATATATACTTAAAAACTCTTCATTTCGATATTACTGGTGAAAGTGTGTGTGTGTGTGTGTGTGTTTCTTTGAGAGGAAGAAATAAGAAGAACTTGAACTTGAATGTTGAAAGTGAAGAATTGATAGTTGATAATCTGGATACATTTCTTATAGTGTTTTATGAATTTTCATGAGAAACACCATTGATGGGTTATGAAGAAAATTTGATGAAATGGGTTTTGAATGTTTTGATGTTATACATGAATTTAACAAGTTCTAGATGTTTATTGATATGATATATGAAGTTTAAATATGTTTTGAATGAGTTTTAGTAAGTATGCATGATTAGAAATGGTGATTTTAGAAGTTTAAAGTCGGCTGAGTTTTGAAGAAGAAGAAGGAGATGTTGCAGGGATCGTCGCGACGCAACGCGTCCCTTGAAATCCGACAAAGGCAAGATTCCGATGATTCCAAATCTGATTATGATGAAATCCGATATTGGAAATCTGATAATGGAAATCCGACATGTGAATTCCGACCTTGAAATCCGATACATGAAATCCGACGTTGCTTTTTGCTTTTTGCTGTGATTTGCTGTTTAGCTGTGTTTGTAGGAAAGAGGGGATTTGACCAACGCTCCGATATTGTATTTTGAGAAGAGACGAGCCATGTTTTATAAATCTTTTGTAACACAAGTTGATGTTGTATTTTGTAAATGGTACTTTGTTCTTTGTGGGTGTTTGTTTAATAATATTAGAAAACGCTTCCGTAGCGATTTAAAAAAAATTGGCTTGAGATTTCGGTGTTACAAGTTTAGTATCAGAGCCCTGGTTTGGCGATGCAGGCACGGCTAGAGTGTTGCATTCCCAAATCTTGGCTCGTGTTGGGTCAAACTTTCCTTTGGGGAATTAGAGTGAATTGGAGATGCTGTGTGTTAGTTAGTATGTTATGTACTAAAGGTTTATCTAATGAGCTTGTAAGATGATGTGATTATACAGATATGGCTGATAGAGATACCCCTGTTGACACTCCTGTGACCCAAGAAGTGGCTGGAACTTCAACGGTGGATGTTTTGAATATAACAGGTCAAGTTGGTACTTCAGGTTGTGAACCTGGAATGGATTAGAGTGAATATATTTCCAAGTTGGAAAGTGAACTTCAGGAACTCGGAAGTGCTATGTGTAGCACGGAACGGGAGAGGATTATTTAGAACGAACGAATTCAGATTCCTACGTCTATTACAACTCAAGCTACAACTGTGCCAGTTACGGTTCCGTTTCCTCCAATATCACAAGTGACACAACAACCGAGCTTTCATACTTTTACTACTCAAGGAGCTTATCTTTTCGCGTATTCAAGATTCAAACCACCATGTTCATATAAGCAATTCTTGGATTGTAAACCTTCGGAGTATTATGGAAGTACAGACCCCAATATAACTTTGAATTGTTTGCGAGAAATGGTAAAGACTTTAGATGCATGCAATTACGAGGATGAATTGAGAGTTTGTTTAGGGTCATGAAACTCACTCGATATTTAACCAAGTAAGGTGTTTCAGAGTCTAAAATATAGCCAAAATAGATAACTACATTTTTTGGAAAACATTAAGAACTGATATGCTGTAACCGAGATACCTAAAACCCAAAAATGATGAATTTAAAGAACTAATAACAAAACCGAATACTCTAATTCGGTTTTGGTTCAAATTCAGTTTTTCGGCCAAAACACATATCTCTATTAATAGGCCTAGAAAACATTAAGAATAGAGTTCATTAGTCATTATTTCTAATTATATCCGAATCCAATGTTGCTTAACCTAAATTAATTAAGGTTAAAGTAGGTTAGCTAAGGCTTACATAATGACAAGTGAATTTATTTAAGTATTCAAAGCAACATATAAGATGATTGAAAATTATCCATGTGTCTAAAAAACACACACATGTATATCTACGTATGTTTGTGTGTATATATATATACACATATATATAGGGAGCGTTTAAACGATAACTGTTTGTCGTGCGAAAACTACGAGAATGAATTTTGGCCTTTAATTAAGATAAATCAATGGTTAAAGATTATAATGACTCATTAATGAAATGTATTTTATAAAAATATCACTATTACTATTAGGGAGTTACTAATGATGTATATATACATATATGTATGTATGTATGTATCTATCTATCTATCTACACACATGTGCGAGGGTTTAAACGAGAACTAATTTTCATGCAGAAACTGGAAGAGCCAGTCTTATCTTTGATTAAAATAGATCAATGACTATTAATGGTAATGACACATTAATGACAGATATTTACAAAAAATCAAGTTTCACTCATAAATGAAGGTCCACCAAGAAGTAATCTACGGTTGGATAAATATATAAATGACCAAAATATCCCTATTAACGAGTCATTAATGGTATTACAAACGATTCTCGCAAAAAAATAGTTCTTATTTAAACTTTTCTCTCTCTATATACATACATATATATAGTGGAATACCCGCGCAATGCGGCGACAACGGTCAAAGAAGGATGATGATAAATACTTGTGATTACGAGTACGGAGGAGGTAATGATGCTTGTGAATGAAGCTTAAATGTTACACTTTTACTTAAAAGCAATATGAGACGGTACAAATAATTAAAATATTATATGTTGAACTTGAAGATCATAAGTAATATTTAAAACTTATACGGTTTTCATGTTAATCAATAATAAAATATTAGTGTAGCCACTAAAAAAATTGAAATGTAAGTTTTAGAGACAAATAAATTATAATTCGTCGTAATCAAGATATTTATTTGTTAAAGGAGAGAAGGAGGTGAAAAGTTTAATGAATTGATGAATGAGATTAATGCAAATACAATTAAGGGTGGAAATTTAGTTTTGATTGAAAAATTAAGAGCTCTTAATTTTTAAAGGAGAGAGTGTTACATGCTTAATATAGTAGTGTGCATGTGTGTATATATATAGTGAAAAGTTTATTTGAGAACTGTTTTTAATGTGAGAATCACGAGAACCAATCTTAGCCGTCTAATTCCCTCTCATTTTAATTGGATTGCCCACCCATGAATTCCTTACATGTACTTTGCCACACTCAATCCCCCACGCTCTTCATCCATGAATTCTATTATCCAAGATGAACGGTTAAGATTGGTTTTCGTGATAAGAGATTGGTTCTCACGGTTTTTACAATAAGAACAATTCTCGATTAAGATCATAATGTGAGGATTAACTACATAAAAAAAAGCAAAAAAAACAAGAATACTTGAATATAACCCCTAATGAATGCAAGCTACATTAAGATCCACTTTTCAAAGTTACAGTGAAATCCATTTAAGCTACTTCTTAAGTCCACTTAATTTTGTGCGACTTTATATATGTTACAACTTGAGAATGCACACACCCACCCACCCTAGCCCTACTTCCATTCCATTAAAAACCTAATCAAGTTGCAACTTAGATTTTAAAGCTCCATTCAAATCAACTATATATGTTATGTTATTTTCAAATATTATTGTCGTAGTTTTAGAACAAGTATTTACAAGCCAATTAGTGACAAATAGTGAAATTAGTTACAAACTCTTCTATAAATTTCTTCATATATATATATATATATATATATTAGACTAAATGCCTGTGTGATACACGGCCGGGTTGGTTTAAACGATAATAAATATTAAACATTAATAAAAACGTATTACATAATAATAAAACGCAAATTAAATGAGAATTTAAAAAATGACAATGTACGGCATTAATACTCTAACCAGAAGTGGAAACATCGACACGAGTGGGAGTACAGGCTTGACGGCAGAAACGTGGTATTATGATATGAATAGATGTGATTGTATTTCTTATATAAGTCATCAATCATTATTGTTACAATTAACGGTAATAAAGTAAAACATTATTGGTTTTAATTAAAAAGGGTTTAAAATGATTATAACATATTTTAGAATGATAAAACTACGAATTTGGTTAATTATGATATTTTGAAATATTATAAAAGGTAAATATGATATTTGTAAATTAAGGGGGGCAAATACGATTTTATATGATTTAATAAGGGCATATATGAAATTATTTATAATAATTTTAATTCTAAAAAGTTAAAATTGATTTTTTAATTTTAATTAAATGAATGATCAAGATTAAATATTTTTTTAAATAAATGCTTCAGATTATCTAATAAATTTTATCAAATTAGTCTTTTATTTATATTCGATATATATATATATATATATTGATAAATTCATATTTTATTAAGTTGTGCATGAATTATTTACTCTTTGTACTTTTTTTAGGTATTGATAAATTTTAGAGTTTATTACAAAATTGGTCCTTTCAGTATACTACTTATTTCACTTTTAGTCCTTTCTTTTAAAAAGTTGCGGATTAAATCTCTTAAATAAGTTTTGTGTACACAATTGGTCCTTTAACCATTAACTTTAACGGTGTTGATTTCAAGCTTTTTTAAATAACCATTTTACCCTTTTCAAAGGACCAATTTTGTAATTAACTCTTTAAAAAATAAAAACTTAAAATTGAAAAGTAAATCAGTTCACATCACTTTCTCTCTCTACCGTCACCGTTCACAAATCTCTCTCATCTTGACCATATCTCTCATCTCCTTCTTGAAACCCTAATTTCTTCCCCTTCATCCTTTGCTTCTCTGCCAGGACCGCCGCAGCCGCTCCAGCCACCATCTTTACACATCTCTCTTTTCTTGTCTTTCTCTATATCTAGTAACATAATCGTTGCCACATATTAGGCCGCCAACACTAGTAATCGTCGGCCACTGATGAAGCCACAACGACCGTTGCCGATGACAGATGAGCCCCCAAATTGTATTTTCATCTCTCTCTTTTCATGTCATTTAAGCCTTCATCGATTAGGGTTACGAGAAATCCTAATTCGGTTCAAGCCTCAATCGCTTTGGTATATGGGTTAAGAGAAACCCTAATCTGGTTTAAGCCTTTATCAATTTGGGTGTTCTTTCATCTCCACCAAGATCTATCAAATGGAAAAAACAAACCACTCGAGTTAGATTTTGGTTCTCGTTCGAGGCAAGTTTGGTTTGAAATTCCAGTTATGTAGTGTTCAACCTGATGTGGTTTTATTTTGACCTTTGATATGGGCAGAGGTGGTGACCAATGGAGGTAAGATTCATAGGTATTGATTTCGATTTCTGGGTTTTGATTTGGGTTTGAAATTGATTGTGACCGTAATGTCTCTGTTATGATTTTACATTTTTTTTATTTGTTTGTGTTCTTCATTTCGTGGTGGTCAGCAACGGATTCAAAACATCACAACAGTCGCTTCACTCGACCGTAATGGGATTGCATCTGCCGGAACCTCATACATTCCCCCGCCGTAAGGGTTGAAAACGAAGCCAAGTTTCCCCAATTCAACCAATTTATTGAAAATTGATGTAAACCCAGATTCTGTTATTGGGGTTTGTACATAATCGGACTTTCGTTTTCCGAAGTTAACATTGTCGGAGTGGCGGTCTAAGAGGATCTCTGGCGCTGTCGTGTTTAAATCGAAGTTAGCCCAATAAAGTACCGACTGAATCTAGCTTACTTCTATGCAATCTTCCTTTTTTAAACCCAACTCCGGAAAATTTTTGTCCATTAACGCCACTAATATGTCGGAATCACCCAAAAAAATGTGCTATAATCGACCTGAAATTGAACATATCGAGGATGATGAAATCAGGTTCCAACGAAATATATGAGATTCCTTCGTAGTCATGACCGCCGCTACGAATCTTAATCTGAACACCGATTTTCTTAGCACAAATAACGGTGGAGTTTAAGAGAGACAATGGCAAAAAGGGGTAAAATGGGTAATTTAAAAAGCTTGACTGCAACACTGTTAAAGTTAACAGTTAAATGACCAATTGTGTATATAAAACTCATTTAAAGGATTTAATCCGTAACTTTTTAAAAGAAATAACTAAAAATAAAATAAGTGATATACCAATTTTGTAATTAACTCTAAATTTTATTACATGTAAATCGAATAAAGGTACAACCAAACAAAATGTCAGCTCACCATTGAGTACTTTTGGAACCAACTTATTTTGTCTTTAGAAGCCCAGCAACAATGCAAGTATCCTACCAATTATTTATTTAATCATTGCTTCAAAAAAATAACTATTTGAATTAATTTGATCACAAATTCAATTCAATGGATATACGTATGTTGTACGAAGCTTAAAACAGTTATACTTATCTACTAATTAAGTTTCTCAACCGATTAAGAAGCTTAATTAAAATGATTGTTGGTTAATTAGGATTGATATTTTTTTTTCTTTTTTGTAACAGCAAAACGGAATTTTAATCATAATCCAAACACATTGTTTTTCGATACAAACTTCAACCTCAATAAAGATATATCACATAAGCTTCCAATTGCAAGAATCTGTGTCACATATTGGATATGCATGTACGTTGAAATCATATATAAGTGCTTTATATATATTTGTTATTTATAAATTGAATGCCTAATTTACTCTTTATATATATATATATATATATATATATATATATATATATAGTGAAAGGTTCATTTAAGAACCGTTTTTATTGCGAGAACCAATCCTAGTCATCCAATTCCCCCTCCAATTGGATTGCCCACCCATGAATTCCTTACATACACCCTGCCACACCCAATCCCCCCACGCTCTTCATCCATGAATTCCATTATCCAAAATGAACGGCTAAGATTGGTTCTCGCGGTTCTCGCAATAAAAACGGTTCTCAAATGAACCTTCCCCTATATATATAGGAGAAGGTTCATTTGAGAACCGTTTTTATTGCGAGAACCAATCTTAACCGTTGATTTTGGATAATGAAATTCATGGATGAAGAGCGTGGGGGGATTGAGTGTGACAGAGTGCATGTAAGGAATTCATGAGTGGGCAATCCAATTGAAGGAGGGAGAATTGGATGACATTGGTTCCCGCGGTTCTCGCAATAAGAACGGTTCTCAAATAAACTTTTCAATATATATATATATATATATATATATATATATATATATATATAAGGTAGGAGTCGTTGCTTAAACTTAAGTTGGTATAGATCGAGTGAGGTTCAACGATTGGTTAATTGGTGGTCAATAGAATCATGCTGATTAATGAAGCTACTCGTCACTTGACTCAACTCTTCAGACTACTTACTTATAACTACATTACAATATTACATAATAGCAAAGCAGCCCACTACTTTTCCTTTATTATATGGCCCACTTCTTTTTGTGCTTTACTTCTCTTTCTTTTTTTCTTTTATTTTAAGATATATATATATATATTTTTTTCATTTAAACGATTAAATTACATGATTTTGGTCTTAGTTAAAGTGGCCGGTCAACAACACCTAACTTGGTGATGTGTTATAAAAACATAAAAATATCATTTTCATTACAAAAAAAAAATACTTTTTTATGAACATTTATATATAAATGTGAACAGGTAACATTTGGAATCCTTTCATAAATTCTTATCTTTTTTTTTCTTCTTCTTATAAGATAAGATGATCCAAATGACAGTATATATAAAATACAAATAAGGTCAATGAGTTAATAATAATAATAATAATAATAATAATAAGGGCAAATTGCCAAGAAAGGTAACATAAATATCGAAATTTGCCAATAAAGGTAACATCAATTTTTTTGGGCCAAGAAAGGATTCTAAATTTCAATTTCTAACATTAAAGGTAACCGATTACCGTTGTAGCAGATAACAGGTTAAATTGATGACGTGACTAATTTTTATATTATGCAAATTGACAAAAAATGTAACATAAATATCAAAATTTGCTAATAAAGGTAATGTTCATTTTTTATAGACCAATAAAGGATGATGAATTCCAATTTGAAACAAAGTATCATGTTTGGATCTAAGTTCGTGTTCGTGTTCTTGTATGTGTTTTCTCTTTCCTTTATATAATAATAAAATATTTAAAATTAAAATAATATTACATCATTTTCGTATATGATATTTGGAATATATTATGTTGGTACTTTCACATTTGACTACTTGCAGTTGATATTTTGATACTTTAATATCTTATATTGGCTTTATAATTGTATTAAATGAACGTAAACAAAATTTGAAGTTCAAATTCGATTCAAACTGAAACGTACACCAAATTTGAAGTTCATATCAAATCAAAATGAGTAATGAATTCTAAAGTTTGAATCGAAAAATATCATATTTGAAGTTCGTATCAAAACAAAGAAAAAAATATCAGTATTGGAAAAGCGAAAAAATACTTGTCGAATACATTTAGCCGAAATGGGTCGACCCAAAACATGACCAATAAATAAATGGTCAAAATGGGTTGACACGTAATTGACACGAACACAGTAACAACAACTCGTCGCAAATTGTCAGCATTAGTCAGCATACCCTTTTTTATTACATATTGAAATTTATAATCTTTTTTTTTATTTAAAAAATTAGACATTACCTTTATTGGCAAATTTGGACAATTTTAACCTGCTGACTAAGCACTCAGAGGTTATTCAGGTCACCATTCCTTTTTTTGTTAGAAATTGAAATTTAGAGTCCTTTCTCGACCCAAAAAAATTGACATTACCTTTATTGGCAAATTTCGATATTTATGTTACCTTTCTCGACAATTTTCCCTAATAATAATAATAATAATAATAATAATAATAATAATAATAAAACTCACAAAGCTAGCGATTGATCTAAGACTCAAATATGACTTTTAGCTAATTGTAAACTAATTATATATTTTTATATTTTCAAATTTTAGTTGACCAAAGTACTCTTAATTAGCTTACGAATTAAATTAAACCATATATGCATGCATGGGACTTCAATATTACATAATAAATAAAGAATGGTAAAAATAATTTATTTTTTATTCTCCATGTGTACAAGTATAATATTTGACATGGTTATTACTTCAAATCAAGATAAAGATGATGATTCAATTCAAAGATCGAAGACGAAAAGTAAAAGATACAATTTTATTTTAAAAAATAAATAATATTAATTAATTAATATCTTCGAATTTTGTTGATCGTAGATAATGTATGTGGTTGCCTTTATCCAAGATAAATTATTTTAATTAATTAGGCAACTACTATTTCTCCTTTTCATTAAAATTTTCATTTACTAATTAGTAGTGGTCTATTCACTCTCTATTGCAATTATTTCCCACACGGCCACACCTTTATTTTTTTGCCACTTCATCTTTCACAAAACAAATTAAAATTTTTTCTTTAAGAAGAAGATATATATATATATATACGAGAAATGTTCAATATAGTAATAATTTAATTTATAGTCCGAGGACAATTTATAGCCATTCGATTTTAAGATTTAATTATCCAGATTCAATTTTAGATTATAATCAAAATTGATATATTTGTATTAATAAGGGCATTTATATCTTTTTAACTATTGGTTTCCACTTTCTCTCTCCTCTGATTTATTTAAAATTAATTATCTCACAAACCGTTAATCGTTAGACGAAACGAATTATACCGTTGCGATCCTCGTGTTCCCTTCTTTTATTAGAGATGTCATTTGATTTACTTTCGACAAAAATTTTTTTCTCATTTTATTAGATTGGACTTAAATTTTATTAAAATATAATCACATGTGATTCATAGAAGTGTGATCAATATAGTCTTTATAAAATTATAGTTTGGTGTTTGATAATCTAGCGAAGTTCTATGGTTTAATAACAAAAAATCAATAATTAAAAGTGATTCTAAGTTATTAGTTGTTTCATAACACATGTGATTATCTATCTCTTATACATGCACATAATTACAGGTGGTTTGATTAAATGTAGCATTTTTATGTCACATATTTGACAGAATCAATCACATGTAATTGCGTATTCAATCCAATGTGATTTTGTACAGAATCACATGTGATTGAATACCAAAAACATAAGATTTGGTATTCAATCACATATAATTGCATATTTAATCACCTATGATTTTGTACAGAATCACACGAGAGTTTGTACAGATTCACATGTGATTGAATACCAAACGAGAACCATATGTGATTGCAGAGGGGATTATTCAAACGAGAACCATTCTTATTACGAGAACCAATATAAAAGAAATCGAATTCGAAGGAGAACATATCTGGACCTTTGATAGATGGGATAGGGTGTTGCCAGTACACAATATATGCATTAATGGGTAGACATTGAATTGGGTGAAATTGAATATATACATACATGTATAAACGGTTTTAAGCAAACGTTGATTTTTTTAAACAAACATTCAAAATTAATAAATGTTAAATGATATACAATTTAAGAAGATAAAAAATTAATAAAACAACACATTTAATATTGTTATGAATCACATGTGATTATACATTAATAAAATTTAAATCCAACCTAACAAAATGAAAAAAAGTTTGTCAAAAGTATATTAAGTGACCTTCTAATAAAAGAGGGGAACAGGAGGATCGCAACGGTATAATTCGTTTCGTCTAACAATTAACGATTTGTGAGATAATTAATTTTAAATAAATTAGAGGAATGAGAAAGTGGGGACCAATATGCAAAAAGTCAAAATTATCCCCCCTCATATCAATTTTAATTATTATCTAAGATTAAATCTAGACCATTGATCTTGAAATCTAATGGCTAAAAATTGTCCCTCAAGACTATGATTTTAATTAGGACTGTATTGAATAAAACCCATATATATATATATATACTATATTATAAAGCATTTAAGCATTTTGCTTAATCTCTTAAATTTTAAGTCTTTTGAAATTACTAAATTACCCCTCATATAAGCTAAAATGGAAACTATTATATAAAGTAACTATTAATTAGAGTTGATAAGAATCTTATATTCTATTTTAATAACTAAACCTTCTATATTTAAAAAATTCAAATAAATTAACTTAATCATTAGAAAATACTTTCATAACCAAACCTTTTATATTAAATATTATGTCATGTAATAAATATTTTAACATAATTAATCCGAAAATGTGTACAAATAGAACTAATAAATCTGAATAATCCATAATAAGAATTTATAAACATATATTTATAAATTTTTAAATAGCTCATATAATTAATAGTTTCAAATTAGTTTACTATTTTCTTAATCTCTTAATTTTAAACAGTTTCAAATTATTAATTTACACTTAGTATTATCATGCAATTTAACTTATTTTATAAGTAAAGATTTTTTTCTTATTTAATTATTCTCAAAGTTTATTTAAAAATAATAAATAGTTGATTAAGAACGGGAAAATAAAGAAAATAGACATGTTACCAATGTAAAATTATTCGTTGTCACCGTATTACGTAAATTTCCAAAACGAACAAGTTATCGAGTAGAAACTATTTGATGCCGCCGCATTGCGCGGGTACCATGCTAGTATATATATATATATATACTAGCATGTTAACCGCGCAATGCGGTGACGATAACTAATTCATTCAACGTAGGGTATGGTATACACACTATGATACAATTTGAAATTTAATTTGTATTGAGTTGACATTTTTAAACATTATTTTTATAGAAAGTTTAGGTATTAAAATGGTATTCAATAGTTTCCTTTTAAGAATAAGGGGTAAGTTAGTAATATCAAATGACTTAAAATTTAAGAAATTAAGACATTTAGAAGAGAGAGTGTTAAATGCTTTATATATTAGTATATATATATATATATATATGTGTGTGTGTGTGTGTGTGTGCGCATGCGCATGCTAGCATCATACCCGCGTAATACTACGGCGGTAAACAGTTTTTGTTTTATAACATTTCACTTTCAAGAATGTAATAATATGTTAATTGCACGATTTAATATTATGAAAAAGTTTTTTATAACATGTGCGTTTTTTTAAATTTTTTTATTTGCATCAACTATTTTCTTAATTTTAAAAATAAATTCTAAAAAACATTAAAATAAAAAATATTTATATTTATGAAATAAAGAGAGAAAAGTTAATAAGATTTCAAAAATTATGTTTATATGGGTGGATAGTTGTATTTGTGTAAAAGCGTGTGTTAGTATGAGAGAGTATTTTAAATAAATAAAAATTTAAATAAAAATAGGAGAAATAGTGAAATGGTTAAAAATTAAATGGATGCGATTAATTTAGATAGGATGAAAGGTCAAAATTTTATTTTGATTGAATTTTAAGAACTTTTAAAATTAAGGAGAAGAAAAAATGTTAAATGGTTTATATAGTAGTATATATATATATATGTGTGTGTGTGTGTGTGTGTCTATATATAGGGGATGGTTCAAACAATAACTGTTTTTCGTATGAGAACTGCTAGAACCATTCTTAGCCCATCATTAAAATAAATAAATGGCTAATAATTTTGACGGTTAGTAATTCACTCATTAATGACTAATGATTGGTTCATTAATGACGGTCCATCCGGACGTAATTCACAGTTGTAAAAACAGTTCTCGTTTGAACTTTTCCATATATATATATATATATATAATTTTACACTTTAAAAGTATAGATTTGATACAAATTTTTCATGTCAAAAATTTTCACCTTTATTTATAATTGAGTTAATTGCAAAAATGGTTCATGTGGATGTCACTGATTATCACTTTTAATCCTTTAACTTCAAAAATTACGAAAATAGTAACTTTGATTGTCATTTTGTTTCACTTTTGGTCCTTTCGGCTAAGTGTAGTTAGAGTTGACCGTTAGTCAAGGAATATTATGGTCTTTTTGACACTTTATTTATGTTACCAAACATCCTCTTACCCTTTTCTTTTACTTTTATTATTGTTTAACTTCCTAATTACAATTAAACATATTTAAGGTATTATTAGTAAAATAAAATATAGAATGATAATTTTAATTATTCCTTAAACCAAATTAATATTTTAATGATTATTTAAACAAAATTAAGGATGATCAATGTATAGCAATCTAAACAAAATTTTTTTTTGATAAACAATTCAACCAAATATGTTATGAATAACCTTGCATTTACTGAATATAGGTCTAAAACCCTTAAAAACATACAACAGAACCCTAAAAACCTTAAGGGGTTGTTTGGTTGAAAGTATTTGGTGGGATTTCATGGGATTGATATTTCAAATCCCCGCAAATATTGTGTTTAGTTTTCAAAATGGGATTTCAAGTCTAAGAAATCCTTAAAATTCTCATAGATGAAGCATCTGCAAATCCCTTGACCCCCTAGTATTTTGAAAACCCATGGATGAAACATTTACTCCGGCGACCCTCCGATGAGAATTTCGGCCAACCATCACCATCGCCGATGTCGCGTCTATCATCCACTCCGGCGAAACCCTTCGTTCACCGACAGAAACCCTTCGCCGTCCGTCGCTTCCATCATCCACTCCGGCGAAACCCTTCGTTCACCGACAGAAACCCTTCGTCGTCCGTCGCTTCCGTCATCCACTCTAGCGAAACCCTTCGTTCACCGATAGAAACCCTTCGCCGTCCGTCACTTCCGTCGTCCACTCTGGCGAAACCCTTCATTCATTGGTGAAACCCTTCGATGTCAATGTCGCTTTCGTTCGCCTTCGTTCACCGACATAAACCCTTCGATGTCGCTTCCGTTCGCCTTTGTTTGTCACTTCCTTTGTTCACCATGTCCGTCATCGTCGTCCCTCATCAGTTGCCGTCGCCGTTTCCATCGCTTCCTTTCGTTTCCGTCGTCGTTTCCTTTGTTCATTTTCGTTCGTCGTCCCTCTTCAGTTGTCGTTCGCCATGGCAACGGATGTGGTGGTTGGTGGTGGCAATGGAGGTTGCAGGTGGTGTTGATGGGGTTTAGTGGTGGTGGAAATCCCACCAAAGGAGCCTCATCCAAACACCACATAAGATTTTAAATTTCACCAAATAAAAATCCTATTATAAAATGCAAATCCCACCAAAAATAATATTTGAACAAAACACCCCCTAAGATTTGAATTTGTTACAAATAACTCGATGAACATGAACTTGATTCAACCCTTAGATCTAATAATTGTTCAACCATTCAAGTGTTCATTGGATACAATAAGTCGATGAACAAGAGCTTGATTTGACCCTCAGATATGGTAAAAACAACCATTTATACGGACTAAAAACCTTTAAAAAACCTAAATTGGTAAACAAAAAAAATCCTAAAAGTGATTCCACTATAATTATCACCCTAATAAAAAATGAAGATCGAGAAGAAGGAGGCGGTGGTGGTTTTGACACTAGGTGCAACGTTGTGGTTGTGAGAACAAGGGTGATAGTGGCGGTACGGTGGTGGTACATCTTCTTACCGGAGCAAGAAGAAGGAGGCGGTGGTGTTTGTTTGGTAGTGTCGGTTCTTCATATCTTCTTACCGGAGCCGACAGATCTATCACAAATAGATCTCAGATCTATCACAAATAGATCTCAGATCTGATGCAAACCATCGATGTCGGCTATGGAGGTGTAGATAACATGCTTGCCGGAGGTGGTAGTGGCGTGCTTAACAAAGACACTAGGTGGTGGCGGGATAGCGGTTAGCGGTGGTAGTGGTGACAACTAAGGGATAAACAAAATAAAACATAATATTTCCAAAAAATGTTAGACAGTTATATTAAAATTGGTCTTAAAGAAATTGACCTATATGCATTATAAAGTATAACAGAAATCATTAACTTATTTGGTTAATTACAAAGTGAGTAACAAACATTCATTGTTTGTAACTTTGTACATTAGACAACGAAATAAACTCATTTGAATGATACTTTATATGTTGCTACATCGTACGGTATTAATTAGTTAATTTTAAGGCTAATTAAGGGTGATTGAATTATAAAATTGGCAAGAAGAAGAAATTAAACTCCGAATTATATAATGAGAAAATTAATAATCAGATTGTGGATGAAAAGTAGCTTTATGACTTGGAATGCAATAAGTTTGTGGTGAATTAAAGATAGCAATTAGAAGAAAAGATAAAGAAAAAGGTGAAGAAAAAGGGTTCAAAGTTGGAGTCATTCTTTCAACAAAAGTTTGAAGATATGAAGTTACCATTGTTGCTCCACTTTAAGAAACAACTGTAGCTAATCATCAGGTCCATTTCGATTTGTCTGTAATATCTTAATTTCTGAGTAGTTTTACATACATACATACATATATATATATATACACATACATTAGCATAATATCTGTGCAATGTCTATTTTTTATAACGTAAGGCTATTATATCCGTTTTCAAGACGTAGGGAATATGGTATTCATGTAATACGGTTACAACGAATAATTTCGTTTGATGACATATCTATTTTCTTTATTTTTTTCCATTTGCTTTACTTTTTTATTCTCCATAATTGAAAAAAAAAGTTATGAAAATATTTTTTAATAATTAAGTTAATTTGTATTGGCTTTGACCTTCAAAAAAAATGTATTGACTTATATTTTCTTAAATATGTAAAGTTTAGTTATTAAAATGGAATATAAGAATCTTATTAACAATAGTTACTCAATTTAGTTTATCTAAGAGATAATTTAGTCATTTCAAAACACTTAAAATTTAAGAGTTTAAGCAAAAGTTTTAAATGCTTTCTAATGTTGGATACTTATTTGTTTGTTTGCCTTTGTATTAATTTTGTTGTAATTGCATTATTTATTATTCTAGACTCGTTAGTGTTTTGTGCTTGTCCCACTTTTCTTATGTAATTTTTAGACTAGTCTAGTTAACTAGTATTGGACCCATGTGACTTTTAAGCCCATGAGACTTTAGTATTTATAGCCTTACAAACTTAGTTTAAGACAACCTTTGCCAATTGTAATCTCTGTTTTCTTCAACGTCTAAAGCAATACAAGAGAGAATATTCAAGTTACATGCAAAGTGTTCATATTTGTTCTTGCTAAACTTCATCATCTTTGTTCAAGTATTCTCAAGTAACTCATCTTCTTCACTAACAAAGGACTTTCATCTAATATTGTGTGTGTGTGTATATATATATATATATAGAGAGAGAGAGATATATATAAAAGTTCAAACGAGAATTGTTTTTCGTACGAGAACTGTGAGAACTGTTTTTATCGCAATTAATGACTCATTAATAGAAGTATTTTGGAAATTTATATATTTACCCAACCGTAAATTACATCCGGATAAGCAGTCATTAATTTACCAGACTTGATTTTTCCGAAATAACCTTCATTAATGCGTCATTGATGATCCATTAATGAAGCATTAATGAGTAGCCAAAAAATCTTAGCCATTGGTTAACTTTAATTAAGGGCTAAGATTGGTTCTCGTTTAAGCCCTCCCCTATATATATATATATATATACATATATATATACATACATATATATACATATATGTATACATATATATACATATATATATATATATACATATAGAGGAGAGTTCATACGAAAAGCTTCTTATTTGCGAAAAGTGCGAGAAGCGTTTATGTCCCTTAGATGATCTAATCAATGGTTATAACTAATTATGGCATTTCTGTAATTTAAACAAACTTAAATGGTTTTCTAATTAAAAGAAAAGGGTAAATTAGACTTTTAACAAATCTTGACTTTCTCTTTCTTCTATCCTCATTCCTTACGTCCCATTTAATTTTAACCTACTATTTGAACTAACCCCCTTATCTCCCTATATATCTCTGGATCACTTTTCAAAAGCAAAAACCCAGTCTCCTCTTCTTTTAATAAACAGCCCCCACACAAAGCAAAAACCCTAGTTTCCTCATCTTCTAATAAACAGCCCCCACACATATATACCACGGTGCCACCGCCGTTGATGAACTTCTGGCGCCACACAGATACATCATGCTGCCACCGCCGCTGATTAACTATTGCTGCCCCCGCTGCCGATGAGCTCTTGCCGCCCGCCACCACCGATGAACTCCTGGCGCCCATCATCACCCACAGATACTCATCGATTTGATCTAGTTGTTGCTGATGTTTAGGTAACTCCGGTGATATTTGGTAACTTGGACAGTACCACTCACCGTCGCCCCCACCTTCTCATTCTTCTGTTTGTGATTATACCTGTTCATCGAGGAATGAGAATCATCACTTGATCTTCAATTTCGTTGCTCCATCATCTATTTCTTCTTCTTTATTTTTTATTTTTTACATATACATTTTCTAGTTTCTTAAAAAGCTAGGTTTGGTTTTATGTGTGATGTATGTAAATAAGAATTTAGGTCAGTGTGTGTCGATCAGTCGATGTGTATGTATATGTTCACAGGTGTGAGAGGTGTTTTTGTGATGTGTGAGATTTATTCGATCAATGTGGTCTTTAATTCTATCCTTGAATGGTGAACAAGGTGTTTTAAGTTTTTGTTTTACTTTTCTTATTACGGTATCTGATTTTTTTATTTTCTTTTTTTGGAGGATATGGTTTTTAGTATGTTTAATTAGTGAACAATGGGTGAATAACTAGAGAAAATTGACTATGTTCATTATTAAATACTATAAAATTTGTAATAAAACACTTTTGTTTTTGTTATTTGGCTATGTTCAGTATTGAATATCCAAAAATTATCTTAAAACGAGTATAGTTTTGGTTATGTTCATTATCGAACATAATAGTGTTGGTTGTGTCTTTATCGAACACCTATAGCGTTGGTTGTGTTCATTATCGAACACAAATAAACGTAGTGATTAGAAATAAGTATGTGAGTATTTTTATAGTATTTAGTAAATGAATCTTAAAAAATCAACCAGGAGAGAAAATAATAGTTAAATAAAAATATTAATTGAAATTTATGTAATAAAGATACAAAAAATTTATCAAAATATTATGATTCATTAATGAACAGTTGAGTATGTAAAGAAATTTCTGAAAAAAAAAGAATTAATTTGATAAATAATAAAAACAAAAAAATAAACAAAATCTAAAAAAAATCTAATTAGAAAGAGAGAAATTAATCAAAGAGAGGAGAGAGAAAATATTATTGTTTACTAATTTACCCTTTTTAATTATATAAAAATATTAATTATAATTAATGTGAACCACACGATCAAAAAATAATCAATGGTTGAGATTGCTTCTCGCACTTTTCGCAAATAAGAAGCTTTTCGCATGAACCTTCCCCTATACATATATATATACAGACAAAAGTTCAAGAGAACTGTTTTTCGTATGAGAACCGCGAGAACCATTCTTAGCCGTCCAATTCCCCCTCCTTCAATTGGATTGTCCACCCATGAATTCATTACATGCACACTGCTAC
Organism: Dittrichia graveolens; assembly: GCA_038502395.1. NCBI lineage: Eukaryota > Viridiplantae > Streptophyta > Magnoliopsida > Asterales > Asteraceae > Dittrichia > Dittrichia graveolens. Next base: position 8,490,846 of record JARJIL010000001.1, read on the forward strand.
ACTCAATCCCCCCACGCTCTTCATCCATGAATTCCATTATCCAAAATGAACGGCCAAGATTGGTTCTCGTAGTTCTCGTTTGAACCCTCCCCTATATATATATTAATATATAAAGCATTTAACACTCTCTTTCCTAAATGTCTTAATCTCTTAAATTTTAAGTCATTTGATATTACTAACTTACCCCTTATTTAAATCTTAAAAGGAAACCATTGAATACCATTTTAATAACTAAACTTTCTATAAAAATAATGTTCGAAAATGTCAACTCAATACAAATTAAATTTCAACCTATAAGATATTACACAAATTAAAAATTAAATAAAAAAACCTCCATAGATATATTATTTTAAATATTATATCATATACCAAATAATTTAATTGAAGTATTAGAAAATTCGTATAACTAAAAGTTATAAACTTGATAACATGTAACCGAATTTATAAACACTCATACAAGTAAAATAAAAAGTTTAATTTATAATATATTTAATATTATTTTACTTGAACTCTTAAATTTTAAGTAATAGAAAATTACCAATATACTCTTAAATATCTTTACATTTTTTAAAATACACCAATCCAGCTACTAATATATTATCTCATACCTACACAATTTCTCATTCAAATCAACACAATTCACCAAGTCATTGATATGTTTTTATCCTCTTATTTTATAAGTAGAGATTATTTTTTTTATTTTATTGTTTTTCAAATGTTATTTTAGAAATTAACGAAACAGTTGATAGATAATGAAGAAATACGTAAAATGGAAAAGAAGGAAACAAAATGGATATGCTGAAAATGGAAATTATTTGATGTCATCATAGTGTGTGTATACCATACCCTACGTTATCGAAAACGGACATGTTATCGAGAATGAATTAGTTATCGTTGCCGCATTGCGCGGGTAACATGCTAGTGTGTATATATATATAATATATATATATAAAGAGATTGATTCAAATAAAAAGAGTTTAATTTAAAAAAGAATAAGCGTGATTGTGGTGATTACATGTATCAAAAGCAGATAAAGGGTGTTTTCGGTAATGTGAAAACTATTCTCTCTTCCTTCCAAATAGCCACTTCCTTGGCCTACCGGTTAAAAGTTAAAATCCTCTCTTATCTCCCCTTTATATCCGACGACCACTACTATTGTAGTTAGCTAGTGCTGCCCTTAAGTCCATCGGTGTCCATCATAACTTTATATGTCTCTCATAGCACCGCTTGCATCCATACTCTCTCACATACCCCACAAGATCTAGAAGTTTGCTGGTCGGAGGTCATCAACTCCCACCTAATATAGAAGTTTGCTTGCCGCCCCTTAAACACGTCTTATGATTTTTTTAAGCCACCGCCGCTGGTCCTTTGATTTAGGGTTGTGACCACCGCCGCACCATTTGATTTAGGGTTGTGACCACCGCCGCACCATTTGATTTAGGGTTGTGCATTTGCATCTCTACACTATACATCTGCCGCCGAAGGTGTTGTCAGGATTTATAAAATAATCAGAGGTAAGATTCAGTGAATAACGAAGAACTGTATTTAGCCAGTTTTTAGAAAAGAACCTTGCATATCAGTGTCTACTTTCATCAAGTTCATATGTATCAAGTTTCAATTTTGTAAATTTCTTACGTATCTAGCTCTTCCTTCATCAATTTTGTATGTGTCAATTTCAAAATAGTTCATTAGTTTCTTATGTATTAGTTGTTGAATTCGTTGGATAGTACATCAATCCAGTTTTAAGATTATTCATCAATATTTTATATGCTCAGATTGTTTAATTTAATGTATTGTGTATCAAAGTTTATAGAATTGATCATCCATTTTGCAAAAATGGTTTTTAAAACTATTCTATTCACCAAAATTTCACATTCCAGTAACTACTACGCAAGATTTTCACTTTACTTAGTTCCAAAATTACCATTAAACGACAGTTAAGTGGTGTTTTGACTATTATTCATTGGCTTTTATGAAAATCCAAAGGTTGAGATTCTCCGTTATCTTTTTTCCCTTAATTTTTATTTATAATAACCCTCCCTTATATATATATATATATGTATGTATGTATGTATGTATGTATGTATGTATGTATGTATGTATATTGAAAAGTTTAATTGAAAACCGTTTTTTATTGCGAGAATCGCAAGAATCAATCTTAGCCGTCTAATTCTCTCTCCTTCAATTGGATTGTCCACACATGAATTCCTTACAAACACCTTGCCACACCTAATCCCCCACGCTCTTCATCCATGAATTCCACTTATCAATTGAATGACTAAGATTGGTTCTCGCAGTTCTCACACTAATAATGGTTCTTCAAATGAGAATTGATATTTAGGTGAGAATGATAGACTTAATCCTGACTCTTCATTTGATTTGATCGGATGGTTTATACTTGGTCCTTCATTTTATTCGTTACCCAAACATGAATTGCGACAACTTTGAATTGCGACAGGTAATTTTGGTTATAGTGTAGATAAATTAAAGTGATGATTACAAGACTAAAAGTATAACGTTAATTGTAACAAAATACATAACAAAGTTTTATTGGTCTATCATTTTACATATTACAAGAAAATTTGGGACGTTATAATTTGGAAATGAACTTTTCAATATATATATAAATCCTTTCATTAAAAATTCAAGTTGTAAATTAATCACACATAAAGAAATTCATACAATAGTTTTCAAAAAGTATTTGAGTGTACAACTTGACATTATGGTTGAACAAAAAGGAGGCAAGAAAAAAAAACATTAATAGTTGGTAACCCAAAGCGGAGCGTGTTCCTAAATCTTACCGGATGATTGGGTGTACTAACAAAATAGTTAATAACAACACTGTATGCAAGATTGCTTAATGTGCACACTCATTCCACACAATATACATGCTTATTTGTGCCACTTAGGCTATACAAGCCACTCAAGCAAGTGTCATGTATGTTATAAGAGTGCCACTCAGGCTATAAATTTGTCACACATGCTATATGAGTGTCACATAGGCTATATGAGTAACACATACAAAAATAAAAATAAGCACATTGACAAAAAAACATATTGAGTAAGAATCAATGTAACTCACGTTTTGATATGATGACAATCAACATCTAAAATACTCACAACGAAACACAAGCATAAACTAGAAAATGTTTGACACTATTAAGAGATTAGAACAAAACTTAGTCTAATAAACTAGAAAATATTAGAAAAGTTAAACCCTTAAATTGCAATTAATTCCCTCAAAGACTTTTGCCTTCTAATTTGGCCATAAAACTCAACATCACACTTACAAATTTTGTTTATTTGAATACCATAGAAGACATAATCTTCAAACTTAAATACTTATACACTTCCATTTATGAACATACTAAAAACTTGTATATAAAATTCCAACGATTAGTAACATCCCAAACTTAATTTAAATGTTCAATAAATAATGAAACATATTGAAGGCATCCAAAAGATATAAAATCATATTAATTCAAATTAAAATGAAAATTTCTAATATATAATCAACATTATACAACTAGACCCCGAATTGGAATGTTAAAAATCTCCTCCTACATTATCGAAATTACTATCAACTTAAACAAACATGTTTAGCTGCTGTTCTAAACAAAGTGAGAAAACTTGTCTCGTATGGTGAGAGAATGAAAAAAATGATATCACATTTTAATGAGAAAATTATGATATTACCCTCTATTATCTCACCTTAAATTGGCATTCCACTTTGCCAATTGATAGATATGATCATCTTATGTGTTTAAGGTTCTGAGATATGAAGATTAGATCAAATGTTGAGTATAGAAACTAGAAGGGTGTGAATAGTTTATATGTTCACTTTTTAAAATTATCTTGTAAGTTAATATATATGAAATATATTTTTGCACAGGGGAAGCAATTGATAAATAATTATATGTAACATCCATGAAACCGGCTTAGTTGTTAGCATGTTGGTGGTAGGTTAATTGTGATTGTTTACATGGTTATTTGTTAATATTGATAAATAATCGAACTGTGAATTATATGTGATAAATAAATATTTTATATCACATGTGTTTATGATTTAGTTGAAATCGTTTTTAAACGAGGGTCGCTAATAATACTTCGTTGCATGTTAACTAATTGTGGTTGACTGCTTAATTGATTAACTGTATGTTAGTAAGCAGTGTAATGTATTGTGTTTTGTGTTTATCCAAACACTTGCCGCCTCATGATTCATAAGAACTTCACTATGAAGTTATTTTCTTCTTCTGTATGTGTGTATGTAAGTGTACGTACTTTGAAGAAACAGAGAAGTAAAACTTGAATTCTTGAATCCTTGATTTAGTGAGTGTTATTGCAAAACAAAGGTTGATTTATGTTCCTAATATGATCTTGTTAGTTTTGAATTATATTTGCTGGGTTTTGATGTTTAAAAAGCTTGAAACTCCATTTATGGAGATATGAAGAAAAAATGAAACTTGAAAAGTGGGTTTTGATGTATTTGATGTTTTTAATTGCTTTTGATGTGTTCTTGATGTTTGTAGACATGTTATATGAAGTTTATAAATGATTTGGAAATGTTTCTTAGTGATTTGCATAATGTTAGTTTTGTATTTGTATGAGTTTGTTCGACTGGAACAAGTAACAGGAAGAACAAGAAGAAGATGATGATGTAGTTCGATGGAGGGTTAGGTCCGACTTTAGCCTATGCGACTTGCCCATCCGACTTTCTCTCAGGTCTGACTTGGGGGGTGGTGCGACTTAGCTACCCCATCCGACTTGGCACCATGCGACTTGGTTTATGTTGTTCGTGAAAATCTGACTTTACCTTTGCGTCTGACTTGTGGCCATACAATTTGAGAATGGTACGACTAGTGTGTGATCCGACTTACTTGGTTGGTCCGACTTAGGCCCCATCCGACTTTGCTTGGTCTAACTTGGTTAATGCTAGTCCTTTCATGGTTAATGCTGTTTGCGATACGACGCGACACGTCGGGGTCTTGGACGCGACCCGTCTGGGGATTTTCTGTTTGGAGCTTTTGTTTGTTGTTCGATTGTGGTGCATGCTATATGATTATTTCATATGTGATTTTAACATGTTGTTGATGGTTATAAGAGATATAAATACATATGTATTGTAATACCCGTTTTCGAATATCACATAAGATTTAAAATAAAATTGTATTGTAATTATTATGTAAAATAAAAGGGGGGTTCGCGACATTTAGACTTACGTATTTATTATTTTAAAGAAAAGTTTTACTCTTGGGCTTTATTAGACTCATATTTAAAACATTTAATCTTTTGGCCTTAATGAATTATTATTAAACATTTAAAAGGGGTAGGCCTTTTGATGGACTAGAATGTGGGCTAGCATTAAATAATTATAACAAATTGTGGGCTTAGAATGTATTAAAAGGTTTAGTGGGCTTGCGTACTAAGATTGTGTACAAGAACTCATATAGTGCACAACCCAGCATCCAACCCAAGTTATCCTATTAAATTCATTGTCACATCAGCATCTATATCATCTTTCACATTCAACTTTATCAAACCCACAAACCCCCACATCTAACCCTCTATCTTTTCAATTTTTATTTTCTATTTTTGTTTTAATTTAAATAATTTAATTATTTCAAAGATAATAAAATATAAAATAATTAATAATATTCCATAAATTTCATTACATGATTTCAAATACATAATTTCTAAATCAAAATAATATTTCACCTTTCATTAAAAAATAAAAAAATAGAAGTACATAAATTAAAAACAACAACTAGTTATTGTCGTCGTTGTGTCATGGAAGCCGATTAATGTGGTCGATTAAATATGATCGAAGAAGACATTTTTTTTGTGTATGTAATGTATATTTTTTTTAAAGAATGAGAATTGAAAAATTGGAAGATAGTGTATAAAATATCGTAGAGAGGAGAAGATGTTGTGTAAAAATATGTGTAGATGTGAATGATATTTCTAGGAGAGAAAATATATATATATATATATATATATATATATATATATATATATATATATATATATATATAAGCAAAAGTTCAAACGAGAACTGTTTTTCGTACGAGAACCGCGAGAACCAATCTTAGCCGTCTAATTCCCCCTCATTCAATTGGATTATCCATTCATGAATTCCTTATAAGCACCCTGCCACACTCAATCTCCTCACGCTCTTCATTCATTAATTCCATTATTCAAAATGAACGGTCAAGATTGGTTCTCGTATGAAAAACAGTTCTCGTTTGAACCCTCCCCTATATATTACCGTTGAAAAACGGTAAAAAAGAAAAAAAAAACTCAAACACCCGTAACGGGTTCGAGAACTCGATGGGTTGCAAGCCGGCCGGGACCCAATGGGCGGCGATGGTGTACCCGATGGGTTCCATCCCAACCCGACATCGGGTAGACCTCCGACGCGGATGGTCTGGTTCCCCTTGCGTTTTCGCGACAGACAACCGAGAGAGAGAGAGAGAGAGAGAGAGAGAGAGAGAGAGAGAGAGAGAGAGAGAGAGAGAGAGAGGAGCTGAAATCGATTGCAAACTTTGAAGATTCACTCGTATCAACAGCAAGTATGCAATATACACTCGATACTACTAAAATGGGTGTCAAATACATATACAAGTCGGTGGTGTTTGGCTTTGTTCATGCGTGTGCTTCATTCCAGCCGAGAGAAAGTAAGATTCATCCATGGGAGCTTTTCATTCAATCAGCAAGAAAACCTCAGGTAATGAATTCTAAACCGTTGCAGATTACATTTGTGTAGATCTCACAACTTCTAATAGGAATTTGAGAGTGTTTATTTTGAAGACTTTATTGTTTGTTGTCTGTGTCGAGTCGAGAGAAAGACAGAATTAAATCATGAATTCCTCAAGCGAAATGGACTTGATCATTTAGGAAATCAGTGGTTAACGCTATGGGAACCTCAAGAGACTAGAACCAATTTGTTTGATCAAGGAATCGAGAATATGTATGTGCGTGTGTCTGTTAAGATTCGAACAGAAACAAATGGGCCTGGGAAGAGTTCAATTAAATGTGTGTGTATATATATATATGAAAAAGTTTAAATGAGAACTGCGAGAACTGTTTTTAATATCATTAATGACTTATTAATTATGGTATTTTGGTCATTTATATATTTTTTCAACCGTGAATTGCGTCCGGGTGGACCGTCAATAATGTGCAAGACTTAACTTGCCCAAAATACCCCTTATTAATGCGTCATTAATGAGCTATTAATGAGTCAATCATTAATGAGCCAATCATTTGCCGTCAAAATTATTAACCATTGATATATTTTAATCAAGGGCCAAGAGTAGTAAATTCTCGTACGAAAAACAATTCTCGTTTAATCTCTCATATATATATACAAGACAAAAAGCATGTTATGCCAAGACAAAAGCATGTTCAATCAAGAAGTTTTTTAAAAGAAAAGATGCTCCATTATCAAGCCATGACAAACAACTTTTCAAAAGATGCTTACTATTCAATTATAAAAAGAATACAAAAGAAATTAAGCAAAATGAAGAATGGGTTTGAAGTTCATAACCGGATATCTTCAACCTACAATTATCTTAGATGCCTATAAAAGGAGATGGAAGATTTAGAAAAATTCACCACTTCTCTCTCTACTCTAAAACATGATATGTCACACTCAAAATCCTCAAAACCCTCTCTCAAATTCTCCACTACCAGATGTTCCAAGTCTTTAGATTTCCAATTATTCATATTTCCAGATGTATGTCAAGATTGTCGTAAAGACAAGTGTTATCAAGATTGTTTAATCAAAGAAGGTACTTTATCATAAATCTAATTTTGTTCATCTGTTTCTGTTAATATTTGCTTGCCATATTTACTATCACTCTGATTAATGATCCATTCACCACTTTGGTATCAGAGCCGTGGGCTCTTAGTCATTCTTCAAAAACAAATTTGTTATTATTATGTTAGTTTGAATAAAAACAATCAGAGAGATCTGTCTCTAAAAAATCTAGTTTTAAAGGTACCTATGATTTCTAAGAATATTAAATCTCTTAATGTCTTTAGTATAATAACGTTAGAAGACCTATTATTGTCAGTGATAATCTTTATTGTTGGTTGGATTAGCATATATGGCGCAGCTTATGCTTGTAAGACGCCCAGCCGGACCACAACAATAAAACACTGTAGGTGTTCTTCGTTATATATTTAACCATTAAAAGATATTAATCTCTTTCAAATCATTAGATCTCTAAAACTAAGATTTAAAGATTATAGATAAGATGATGAATTTATTCTCTAAAAAATATAATTTTGACAAAGATGTTAATGAAAAAACTGATTTACATATGAACTCTGTTGAAGTTCATATATCTGATATAGAACAAAGTTTGTCCAATTGGACTATTCCAAAGCAAAGTTTTAATACAATTTATAAAATTGGAACTTTTGACTTTCTACAAGGGTATTCAATCAAAGCATCTGAACAAACAGTATCAATTAATAAAGAATACGATAATCTACATCTATTATCCAAATCTGCTATTATTCAACACAGAAAGAAATATAAATATTTACATGTTGGTTTAGTACAAGTAGCAGTTAAACCACTATTCAGATTAGGAATAGATGTCCCAGTCCTTTTAATATTAAGAGATGCAAGACATACCAATTTTCAAAATTCAATATTAGCTATGGCAGAAACTAATATTTCAAATGGTCCCATATATTTTAACTGTTACCCAAACTTTTCAGTAGGACTATTTGATCCAAATATTCTTGATACTCTAATTTTAACAATTAAAACAAAAAATTTAGAATTCAAAGAAGAAACAAAAGCTATTGCAATAATATACAGAATTTGTTACAAAACTATGACTTCAACAATAGAACCTAGGACTAAGATAGCCGGTCCAAAAAATGAAACTGTAATTTTTGAATCAAACCCACAACATACAAAAATTCAAACTCCAAAACGGCTCAAGTGGAATGAAATAACTCAATCTTGTAACTGGAATCTACAAGATATTAATCTACCCAAACCAATTGGAGAGTCTAGTAGAACATCTAGTGTTATAGAACATGAAGATGGATCTGTAGATGTTAGTTTTGAAAATAGTCAAACCATTCCCTCAAGATTGTCCACAGGATCTATTAATAGTACAACTAACTCTAAAAATCCTCTTATCAGAAAATCAAAATCATTAAGATATGTAGACTTCAATAAAAATATTCCACAACCTATTTATCATGAAGATAAACAAAGTGAATCTAAAGGATATAGTCCCACTCAATCAGATATATTATCAGAAATTAATAATTTTAAAAATCAGACATGAGTAACAAGACTCAAGCTTTATGTAATAATAATATTCAAAAAATACTTACAATTAAAAAATATTGGAAAATTATTAACATCGATAATATTGAACTTTTAAAAATTAAAAGTGAAGAAAATCAGATAATAAAAAGCTCTAAAGAACCAATGAATATTCAATGGGATCAACCCAAAGACTTAACAAACATTCAATGGGTACAATTAGCAAATCTTAAGATAAGAAGTAATCAAATACAACAAAGAACAGAATTAATGTTTACATGGATCAAACAAACAAAATCAGAATTAGTCATTTGCTAATGAGTCCATTTTTAGAAAATCTTAAAAAAGAAATAAAATATACTACATCCCGAATTAATCAATTAGATAGAGACATAAAAATACTAACAGATGAATTAAGAACGGGTGAAAACATATATAATAAAGTAGCACATTTTAGAACACTAAATATGCTTAAAAACATTCGTGTAACACTAATTATAAAACTCGAACAACTAAAAAGTCAAGTTTACTAATAGTTTGTTAAAATGACCAACACGGTTAATATGGAATATCTCAAAAATGAATTCTATGCAGATCATAACATAGAAAAAAGAACGCATTATTATAACATTGTTAATAATAACAAACAAGAATTAATACATCAACTCTCCTGGAGAAATTTCATTAATCAAAAGAATATTCATATAACATTTTTTGAATGGTATGAAATGTATTGCAAACAAAATAATATTTCGAATCCCTTTTTAAATATATATGAATCCCCAAAAATAACTCAAGAATACCTAGATATAACTAAAGACGAAAAAATAATAGCTATACATCCTCCAAAAACTCGTATATTAATCCAGAACAACATATTAGCGACACCATTCACCACAGTTAATGAAACTATAACCAAAGAAGAATTAACTAAACAAATTGTATATCAAAATAATTATACTAATGAAATACTAAATACCATGAGTCAACAATTAAATAGAATCGAAAATAACGAAAACAATATCAACATTAAAGGTAATAATAATACAATAAAATATGAAGATAAACCAATCTTTACACCCCAACAAATAGATTCAACAATAAATTTAGGGTATAATAAAAAATTGGTTAATGAATTAGAACAAAAACTTAGTGAAATAAAAATTAATGTAATAAATCAATCTACAGACTCTTATGACGAATACACATACAATAATAATGAGAATAAGATATCCCAACTTCAAGAACAATTCTCAAACAATATCAACAAACTTAGAAATACAAATACAAAAACATATAACAGGCCAACCACTTTAAACTTTTACCCAAGACCAACTTTTCCAGATATTCAATTTGAAGATAGAGAATTCGCAGGATTAAGAAGTGCATACGATGGTTCTTCTGTCTATGAATGGAATATAGATGGATTAACAGAACATCAAATTTTAAACATGCTTCAAGAAATGAATATGGCTGCCAATGCCTATTCAATAAGAGGAAATAATCAAAGAAAAATAGCTGACCTACTAACTTCTGGGTTTACTGGAAATATAAAAGGATGGTGGGATTCATACCTAACTAGTGAGGAAAGAGAGTTTATTCTTACTGCAAAAAAATCAATCATAAAGCAAGAGAATAATGAAACTACAACTACTCAAGAAGATGATATTATAAACACACTTATATTTGTAATAGTAAAACATTTTATAGGAGATCCAACTATATTTCAAGAAAAAAGTGCAGAGATATTACTTAATCTTACTTGTAGAAAACTTCAAGATTTTAGATGGTATAAAGATATGTTTCTAACCAAAGTAATGTTAAGGTCAGATTGTAAAGAAGCCTACTGGAAAGAAAGATTTATTGCAGGACTACCAAACTTGTTTGCTGAAAAAATTAGAAATAATTTAAGGGAAAAATATAATAATCAAATACCTTATAAGGAACTTACCTATGGAGAAATAATTAGTCATGTCAATAAAGAAGGATTATCTATATGCTCAGATTTAAAGTTTAAAGCTAAACTCAAAAAAGATAAGATTACAAGTAAATCTGAATTAGGAGATTTCTGCCAACAATATGGTTTTCAACCTATTTCCAAACCTTCTTCTTCCTCTAAACCTAAAAAACAATTTCATAAAAGACGCTTTTTTAGCAAAAGATATACACCAAAGCAAAATAATACAGAAAAATACAACGATAACAAAAAAAATTATAAAAGGTTTAAAAAACCAAGCCCAAAGGGTAATCAAAGAGACATTATTATCTGTTATAAGTGTGGAAAGGCTGGTCATATGGCAAAAAATTGTTATGTCAAGAAAACTATAAATGAGCTAGATATCTCTGATCAATTAAAAGTACAGATAAGTAAGCTATTTCTTAATGAAAATGACGATTCGGAATCAAGTATATCAGACTATGATAATAATGTTCTAAATGTTTTACAAAGTTATTCATCAGATGAAACTGATTATGAATCAAATTGCGAATGTTTAGGAAATTGTATTTGTAATAAAACAATAAATGTTATCACAGATAAAGATAGGGACTTTTTAGAACTAATAGACAAAATTCCAGATAAAATCATAAAAACCCAACTCACAGATAAATTTCTTAATTATAACAAAAATACTGAATCGATTATAGAAACATCACATAATAATCATCCCTTTAATATGCAAGAAATATATGCAAGATTTTCTAAACCAAAAACTACAATAACAGTTCAAGACCTACAAGAAGAATTAAAAACTGTAAAAACAGAAATAAGATCAATCAAAGAAAGATTATCAAAGGTAGAAAAGGGTAAAGATATTATTACTGAAAACGAAAATAATGTAAACAAAATCATCAATACAAGTTCAGATAAAATAAAAATTCCAAAAAATATATCCTATCAAAGATGGAATACTTATATACATCTTTGCGTAGCAAATGAATTTAAGATAACAGTCTTAGCATTAATAGATAGTGGGGCAGATATGAATTGCATTCAAGAAGGGATTATTCCAACAAAATATTATGAAAAAACTGCTAGTCGTTTGTCAACAGCTAGCGGATCTTCTCTAAATGTTAAATACAAAGTTACAAATGTTCATATATGTAATAATGATTATTGTTATAAGACTTCTCTAATTCTTGCAAAAAACTTAACTTCCACTCTAATATTAGGAACACCATTTATTTCACAATTATATCCCTTTACTATTAATGAAACAGGAATAAGTACTAAAGTTTTAAATAAAGAAATAACATTTGAATTCACTAATCCAATTGCCTTTTCAGAATTAAATAATTTAAATAATAAAGTTAACCAAGCAAAATATTTAATAAGTGAAATAAGTAGCTTAAAGATTCCTGATCAATTACAAGAAAGAATAACTCAAAGTAAAATTAAACAAATCAAAGAAAAATTCGAAAAATACGTATGTTCTAATATTCCTAATGCTTTTTGGAACAGAAAACAACATATAGTCAAATTACCATACATAAAAAACTTTGATGAAAAAGATATACCTTCAAAATCAAGAGCTATTCATATGACCTCTGAATTACAAGAACATTGCAAACAAGAAATTCAAGAATTACTAAGTAAGAAACTTATAAGATCATCTAAGTCTCCTTGGTCCTGTTCAGCCTTTTACGTTATGAATGCAGCTGAACTTGAAAGAGGATCTCCTAGACTTGTAATCAACTATAAACCCTTAAACAAAGTTTTAGAATGGATAAGATATCCAATTCCTAATAAAAGAGATTTATTAAAAAGATTATATGATTCGAATATCTTTTCAAAATTTGATATGAAATCTGGATTTTGGCAAATACAGATTCATGAACAAGATAAATACAAAACTGGGTTTAATGTACCCTTCGGACATTACGAATGGAACGTTATGCCCTTTGGATTTAAAAATGCTCCTTCAGAATTCCAAAATATTATGAATGATATCATAGTTCCTATAAGTGATTTTGCAATTGTTTATATAGATGATGTACTAATCTTTTCAAAATCTATCGACCAACATTTTAAACATTTAAACATTTTTTATGAATTAATCTACAAAAATGGATTAGTTGTCTCTGCTTCAAAAATGAGTCTTTTTCAAACACACATTAGATTCTTAGGTCATGAGATCATCAACGGAACTATTAAACCTATTCAAAGAAGCCTAGAATTTGCTAATAAATTTCCTGATGAGATTAAAGACAAAACCCAACTCCAAAGATTTCTAGGATGTTTAAACTATGTTCATGAATTTTTCCAAGATCTAGGAACAATATGTAAACCTTTATACAGAAGACTTAAGAAAAACCCTGAGCCATGGACTCAGGAACATACTAATGTAGTCAAAGAAATTAAACAAAAAATCAAATACCTACCATGTCTTAATATTCCCCAACCAAATGCAAAAATAATTGTTGAAACAGATGCTAGTGACCTAGGATTTGGAGGAATACTTAAGCAAAAGATTAATGATCAAACAAAAGAAGAGCTAGTAAGATATTACTCTGGTGCTTGGAATGAAACTCAAAAAAATTATTCAACTGTGAAAAAAGAAGTTTTAAGCATTGTTTTGTGTATCAATAAAATCGAAGATGATTTATATATGAAACCCTTTTTACTAAGAGTTGATTGTCAATCAGCTAAACCAATTTTAGAAAACGATATAAAAAATATAATATCTAAACAAATTTTTGCAAGATGGCAAGCCTTGCTAAGTAATTTTGATTTTCAAATAGAATTTATCAAAGGTAAAGATAACTCTTTACCAGATTTCTTATCAAAAGAATTTTTACAGGGCAAATGACTTCTCAAAATCCTACTCAAACATCTGATCAAAAGAAAAAATTAGTTATCTCCCCATTTACAGGTGGAAGTTCTTCCATCATTCATACTAAAAATAGATTTGCTCCAATTACTCTTCAAAAAAGATACCCATCGTACTCATCTTTAGTCAACACACCTGTTACCATTCTACCAAGATCATCAAACATTCCCCCACATTCTTCAATATCTTCTCCAATTACTCCTCAAAAATCCGTTCCTACCATCTCTCCTTTCTCAAAGCCAGTTATACCTTCTCCATCATCAAAACCAAAAAATAGCTCTTATATTCTCAACCTAAATTTTCAAATAGTTAAGATACTAGAAGATTATGAGTTAGAACTACAAGCTAAAGGCTTTCATATTCTAACAGATTTTTTTTCCCAAAAGATTTTCTTTTTATCAATGATACTCAAAAAACACGTGATTACTATCAAGCCATCTTAATAGACACAGGATCTATCAAAGTTATTCATAATCGTAGCCTGTCAAACCCCCTTCAAATAGACTTTAGCAAAGCTCAAATATTTCATATTATGTCTATTCAAGAATGGAAGACTCGACCACATACCAATAAAACCCTTTCAAACTTTCCCCAACATCCTTCTTATAACTATTATGACTATCAAGATGCCTGGTTCAATTTCCTTTATCTAAGAAGCTATTCCCATTCATGGTTCATCTTCTTTGATAAAAATTTTGACCACAATTATCCAAGATGGTTTATCAAATGGTTCAAATTTCTAGGAAATATTATTGACACTTTCCCAGATCGTGTTAAGGAAGGATTTATCAAATTTAAAGAAATATTTGTTCAAGATATTCCCGACTTTGAATACCTACTACAGTTTACCATTTTATTCAAAATCCCATGGATTATTTCATGGTCCTTCATGATTGTTCCTGGTAATGGAACATCTCCACCGTTACTACAAAGGACAGTAAGAGTAAAATGGTGGGATAAACTTCCCACCGAACAACTTGAAAAAATGACTATTCAAGGAGTATCAAACTATTATTCAATCAATTTTGGAGCATCAACCTCTATTGCTCCACCTCCAAGTCCAGAAGATGAAGAAGAACAAATCAAACAATTTATGACTGCAGATTCAAAAGAAGAAATTCGAAGACTGATTAAAGAAATAAAGCAAAGTTCTCCCACAAGTTCTACTCAAGATATGCCCCAAGAATCTTCTATTCAAGATGCTCAAGATCCATATGCAGAATTTAGTCTTTATGATTAATACTTCATGATGTATTCAAAATAAACATTTCCAATGTAATTGTGTTGTGCGAGTTTGGTGATTTGTCTTTGTAGACAAATTCTTTTAATTATTCAAAATTATATTATTCAAATATTTGAAATACATTTTTGGTATTTCAAAAGAATTTATTATTCAAATAAAAAGTTTATCAAATAGGTTCATGAAGACATGAAGAATAAAGATGGAGTAAAGATGCTAAAACATGACAAGACAAGAAGCATGTTATGCCAAGACAAAAGCATGTTCAATCAAGAAGTTTTTTAAAAGAAAAGATGCTCCATTATCAAGCCATGACAAACAACTTTTCAAAAGATGCTTACTATTCAATTATAAAAAGAAGACAAAAGAAATTAAGTAAAATGAAGAATGGGTTTGAAGTCCATAACCGGATATCTTCAACCTACAATTATCTTAGATGCCTATAAAAGGAGATGGAAGATTTAGAAAAATTCACCACTTCTCTCTCTACTCTAAAACATGATATGCCACACTCAAAATCCTCAAAACCCTCTCTCAAATTCTCCACTACCAGATGTTCCAAGTCTTTAGATTTCCAATTATTCATATTTCCAGATGTATGTCAAGATTGTCGTAAAGACAAGTGTAATCAAGATTGTTTAATCAAAGAAGGTACTTTATCATAAATCTAATTTTGTTCATCTGTTTCTGTTAATATTTGCTTGCCATATTTACTATCACTCTGATTAATGATCCATTATATATATATATATATATATATATATATATATATAGACAAAAGTTCATTTGAGAACCGTTTTTATTGTGAGAACCGCGAGAACCAATCTTAGCCGTCGAATTCCCCCTCCTTCAATTGGATTGCCTACTCATGAATTCCTTACATGCACCCTGCCACATTTAATCCCCCACGCTCTTCATCCATGAACTTCATTATCCAAAATCAACGGCTAAGATCGGTTCTCGCGGTTCTCGCAATAAAAACGGTTCTCAAATGAACCTTCTCATATATATATATATATATATATATATATATAGGGTAAGAATATTGTAATAGGCATATCAAAGTAAGATGGGTAAAAGGTAACGTACGCCGTTGGATTTAGATGAAAGGTCAACAAATCTTGGTTAAAATTGATGAGACGGTTACTTGAAATGATTGAGATTCAGGGGCAAAATCGGAAAGAGAGATAAATAATAAATCTTTCAAGTCATAATTTGCTAAAAACCTTGTGACGATGTTCTTGAATGTTCTATCAATTTTTAAAAAACAAATCACAATAAATATTCATCATCTTTTAAGAGATCCACACTGCTTTTTTATTTTTCATTGAATATCAATGTTGATACAGATCATAATATTCATAAAAGTTTTACCCCACTACCTAAACAAATAAAATAAAGGTTGAATCAAGATTAAAGAATATTATTCATGGATGCACTATAATTCAAAATACGTCGTTGAAATTTTGATGAACACAAATAACAAATAAACATCAACTTCCGGTAACCGGGTTCTCCATCTTGATTTCCACCTCCGACGCACCAAAGAAATTGATGAAAACCTAGTTGAATGTGTTCGGAACTCGGAACTACGCCGAGTAGATGATGAAATTGAATAAATTGATGAAAACCTAGGTGAAACCTGTAATATTCTGAAATTGGGCCAAGTGATTAAATAGGCTTTTGTACGTTAATACGTGAATTATTTAATTGATTTATGTTTGATTAATTATTAGTTACTAACTTCTAATTAAAGTGATAAGTATAAATAAATAAATAAATAAATATATATATATATATATATGTGCGGATTTATGTATATGTATATATGCTTGCATGTGGTGATGTATAAGATATTCGTTTATATGGAAGGACACCTCATGCTACAAGGTTTGAGAAGTAATACGTGGGTTTTAATATGAGTAACTTCAAGTTTAAGAAACATATTGAAATCTGCTAGTGTGTGCTTGTGTGTGTTTTTGAGAGAAAAAGCTAGAAAGCAAAGCTACTTGAAAAGTGGAAGTAACGATTTGTTGGGTGTTAATTCAAGCTAAATGTATGATGATGTTCCTAGCATGATGGTGATCATTCTAACATGTTTTGTTGTTGAATTTACGCTTAGAACATGAAGTCACCATGGATGAGTTCTTGAGAAAACCTTGTTTGATGGGTTTTGTTTGATTTAATGGCTTTGATGTTTCTTGACATGCTAAATGATGTTATATGAAGTTTAGATGTATTGAAACGTGATTTCCAGAAGTATATAATTATTGGAAATATTATATGGAGCTGGAAGATGGAAAAGTTGCAGGTTTGATTCTGGAAAACGACGCGACGCGACGCGTCTAAAGATGGAACGCGACGCGTTCTCGGCATGGGCTTCGAGTTCGAGGCCTTTGACTTCGAATTCGAAGTCTTGGCTTGAAGGGGGGTGCTCGAAGTCTTCTAGGCTTGAAGGAGGCGCGCTCGAAGCCTTCTTGGTGCGAAGAAGGACCCGCTCGAAGCCTTCTTCTTCGAAGTTGGGCTGTTCGAAGCCTTCTTTGTTCGAAGGCCGACGTGACGCGTCAAGCTGTTGGACGCGACGCGTCCCCGGCTATTTAATTTTATTTGAAGCTTTGATGCTTTAATTGGTGTGATGTTATATGTGATTGCATGTGTAGCACCGTAAAACTTAAGCCATTTTTTTTAAAACGCTGCGGAAGCATAAACTTAATTTCATTGAACATAAACATCACAAATACAAAGTACTTTTACAATCACAACATTCGTTTTTGTTACAAAAGATTATAAGACGTGGCTCGTCTCTTCCCTAATACAATATCAGAGTATTGGTCAAATTTCCCTTTTCACAAACAAGCTAAACAGCTACACACAAAAACCTGCAAAAAGCAATCAACCGTGGGGGGTTGCACAAAGCTAAGTGAATGGAAGTTAAAGACAAACACATAACAATCACTGTTCCCAACGGAACCTCTGAACATCAATCCTCAAGCAATCCGTCAATTCAACAATCTCTTCCATCCCGAGGACCGGTGGTTTTGCCGAACCTACAACCAAAGCTGGCCAAGTCAAAGGTTTACCGATAGCTCCATGCCGATTGGCATAGTAAACTCCCCTCTGAGCAACAAATGCAACAGAGGAGCTACTACTGTTCAACCAACCGCAAGCGAGCCTAGCTCTAACATCAGCAGCTGACCCCAACCAGCTCTTACACAGAAGCTGATCTCTTCCGACCTATATCACAGAAGTCGGTTCTCAAACAATCCAATTACTCCTCCAGTGACAATCACAATCATAGATCTTTCACATATAACAAATACGAACATGTAATTCTCATTTAACAAATAGCAGACTTAACAGTCTATCATGACATAACAATCGATCTATCATCGCATAATGATCTTATCAGTCAAATATCTCATATTCAAATCAACAGACAATTATTGCATTCAAACAATCCTTCAATCATTCAATTTATAATTTTACAAACGTAACCACCCGTGAGTAAACTTCCACTCACCTCAGT
This sequence comes from Dittrichia graveolens, assembly GCA_038502395.1. Taxonomy (NCBI): domain Eukaryota; kingdom Viridiplantae; phylum Streptophyta; class Magnoliopsida; order Asterales; family Asteraceae; genus Dittrichia; species Dittrichia graveolens. Next base: position 8,509,736 of record JARJIL010000001.1, read on the forward strand.
CCTCATATCACGCGTGCTCAGTTGTCTAATATCACTGAGTCTGTGGTTTGCCTGAAAACACAGCAACAACCGAATCAGTCTCGAATATATAAATATCTCTTTCAACATATATTTATATCTCATAACCATGTAAATAACTTGGTTTAATCATATAATTAATAATACAACTTTTCCCAAACGAAAGACAAACAAAACAATCAAAAATTCTGAAATGAGCCTCGTCGCACCGCGACGCTCTTTTGTGTCGCGCGGCGACACAATCGGATTTAAACTTCCGGATTCAAGCATCGGATTTGAGTAGCAGATTTAGGTTCCCGGGTTTCACAATCGGATTTAGGACTCGGATTTCTAATATTCGGATTGTTTAGTGTCGGATTTGGAAGATTAGAATTTGAAACACTCGGATTCCACAAAACCGACCCAACTTCTCGGATTTGCATGAAGGTCGCGCCGCGACCCTCATCGTAGCGTCGCTACGTTCGTTCATCAGCATCCCATCTTTTCTTAAATCCGATTTCCAGCCAACTAAACTTCATGGAAACATAACTAACATCGTATTTCTTCATTCTAAACAACAAATTTAACAAAACCCAATTCATCCATTTTCTTAAAACCCAACAATGGTGTTCTTCTTTAAACACATGAAAACACAATCATAAACATATCCAAGTAATCAATAACATATAATGATCATAAACTAACCTCTGTTCTGAATTATAATCCACAAAACTTCAATTCCAAAATTTTAAGTTTCTTTACATGTTCTTCTTGTTTTTCTTTCTTCCAGACAATACACACACACACACCTACTTTCCTTTTCTTTCTTTCTTTCAAGACACATATACATACACACGTGTACACTCCTCAATTTTGAGGTGTCATCACCCCACACACATACATATTATCATACATACATACATACTTACATACATAATGTCACACATACATAAAGAAATCTTCTAGCATATACCACATGCCAATTAACCATCAATTAATTATTCAATATCATAATACTATTTATTATGTCCAATTACTTTCAAACAAATAATCTTTCTCGATTAATTACCTTAACATACATTCGAGGTATTTTCTATAACTTTCGTTCCAAACTCAATCTTATTTAATCATAAACACATACGTTATCAATTACTCGTTTAATCACGTAATGAATATTTAAACATGCATAAATAAAGATATTTCATTTTACCATCAGCCCGCCTACTACTAGGGCGGGTTTTTGGATGTTACAAATCTTCCCTCCTTTAGAGGATTCCGTCTTCGGAATCCTATAGCACATGTCAAACGATTCATCTCTTTCTGGTTGTCAGATACACATAGTCATCTTACTATCAGTCATCAACATTCATTTCTACTTATCTCTATCATCCAGTAGTTCTTAGAGTTTAACAACTCTTCTTCAACTTAATCATAAAACTCATAAACTCGAGAAACCTGTCTTTTAGTCATTTTCTTTCACATTTACACTTTTAAATAATATCCACAGGTCTCTTGAATACTTGTACACATCAATCTGATTATCTTAATTAACAAATTCTACATATTTGTCATTCACTGTCTTACATACAAAGGTACCCATATCTCATTTCTCTCTTGTTTCCAATTAACCTGTCAAACATTACCGCTTTTTCTACATATCAACTCACCACTGATATCTTAACCTTCATCAGATGAAATCACATCACGTTTATCTATTCAGTATAATTATAAATTCCACGAATCATCAAAATTTCAACACAAATCACAAGTTCATCCGCCTTTATCTGCACAATTCTTTCTACTCAACCATCTCATAAAAATATTTAGTTGTACTGCTCATTTCACATCTCATTCCTTGTCGCAACTCTTCTAGAATTTTAGTCACTTCTTTCGATTCTCCTCAATTAACTCTAAGTATAATATTTATATCTTCAAATCATCTCATCAATGTAATTCTTCTCAAAAGATCATATTCCACTAGCGGTAATCATACCAACACTTCTTACTACTCAGTCCACAATCACTGGTGATACATCAAATCCCTTTTCATGCAGTACATCAACTCCATCATAGCTTGTCGTTACCATAACTCTGGTATCAAATTTATCTCAACAGTTTGTAAATCTCTGATACTTTGCTTTAGACATGATCAAATCATAATTTCCACGAAAGTATATCTATCATATTCACCCATCTAGGTAAGTCATCAATCAATTATTTCATATGGCATTATACTATTTAGCCCTTCTAAGTGTAGTGACAATATAGTCCTGAGAGTTTGATTCAATTTAAGTTTCCAGTTCCAAGCACATATACTCCTTAGCAAAGGCAATTTACTCATATGATCTACAAATCTTCTTTTCTTAGGTCATTACATTTCTCTTTTCTTGTTATTTCTTAAAGTCGTTTTGTCATTCTTCAACTCACATATATCTTCAGTTTATACATGTCAATCATCCACATATCTAGCTCTTTCTTATGTATAACTCCTTGTAATTAGGCACCAATAGCATCTTTATCCAAACAATTCTTGCAGATTTCTAACTTGCCCAATCTGTAGCATTCCTCTTATTTCTTTTACTTGGTAATCTTAATCATCCATGTCCTCAATTTCTAATAAGGATAATCTCAATTTCATCAAATACGCATCGATTCACATAATCTTCAAGGTTACCGTCACGAATTTCCTCACATTCCCACATAATCGTCTTCCCAGTATAATACCAAACTTCTCAATTACAATCTTTAATTCATCCTAACCATCATCTCTATCACATGTTAATTTCATTCATATTTATGAGCATCTGCTGTTCCTTTTAATACTCAGACCAATTTTACATGCCTTTCTTTATAATCAATATCTTCATATTATCACTACAAACGCCTCTGCTGCAATTCCAAGGGCATAGATTAATTTATTCCTCTCAAGAATCTTCAGTTGTCACAAGACATAGACTATTCCTCCATTTTCATAACATAGTAAATTTATGTCAATCCAACTAATGTAACATCTCAACAACATCAATCTCCTCAGGTTCATTAATCGATATCACAGATTATCTTCAAACGTTAACTTTACCAATAATTCCGTAATCTCAGTTATACATTTATCATACTATCTCTTGATCATCACAAAACCTTTCAAACTTCATTAACTTACCCATTTTCCTTCTTCTTTGTACAAACACATACATATACATATAAGCATATATAAACACAGAAAGCAAAACAATTCTTGCAACACTTAACTTAGCATGCAATTCTACACATCTACAGACATCATTCTAGGGTACTTCATACCCAGTTCACGTCATATCATGGATTTCATCATTTACCGTCATATTTACTTACTACCATACGCATCAAACAGTTTTACATTCAAATATCTCAACTTTCTAAAGACTCATACTTTTTAGAATTAATCAAACACACTTAACACACATAAGCATCATACATTCTCGTTTAACTCTAAAGTTAAGAAACATACGCGTAAATATAAAGATTATCAAAACGTACCCGTTACATCATCAGTTGTGGCAATATCATCAGCCATCATGTTAAAATTTCTACCCCCTTGCTCAGACGGGTTCTTTCTCTTTTGCCCACTTGCTGACGAGGATCCCCCACCTGCCACAGCTCCTGACCCTAATTCTTACTCCTTGCTAACTTTGCAATTTCTTGCTTGATGATCTTTTTCAAAACAAATCCAACATACCTTTCGTGAGAAACGTCATTCCTTCATTTCATGGCCAAACTGCCCACAAGTCAGACACCGCATAGTCTGAGTCATACATGGTCCTGTGTGGTGAGACTTACACTTCCCACACCGTGACACTCGTTGGTTAGATACATCAAACGCAGGTCTACGCTTCAAATTTCTTTTACTTTGACTACTCTGCCCTCTTTGCTTTTCAACATTATACTGTTCCAATCAAAATTTCAGCTGAGATGTCTCATCTCGATTCGTTCTATCTCTAGCCTTCAAATCATCTTCAGCCGACTTGGCTAAGGTAAACGCTTGCGACAGTGTACTAGCCCATCTGGTAGTACTTCGATACTTAGGAAGCAAAGCTCCCACAAAGTGTTGTATCTTAGACGCCTCATCAGGTACCCATTGCTTCACAAACGCAATCTTTCGTTAAATCGCTTGATTAATTCATCCACAGTCATGTCTTTAGTCATACGCAACTCCATGAATTCCCTTTTGATACGAACTATCTCAAAAGTATTACAATACTGCTCACACAGTTTCTCCTGAAACTGATCCCAGGTCATACTATCTTGTTGTTGTTTAGAAAAATGCCCTGTAAGGGAATCCCACCAAACCATAGCATCTCCTCTTAGCATACGAGTCGCAAAACAAACTCTCAGTTCATTCTCACAATTGCATTCAAAAGCCTTTACCATTTCTCGCAACCAGTTCAAAGTTATATTAGGGTCTGTACTGCCATAGTACTCTGAAGGCTTACAATCCAAGAATTGCTTATACGTGCATGGTGGTTTAAATCATGGATATGAAAAAGGATAAGTTCCTTGTGTAGTAAAAGGATGGAAGCTCGATGATTGAGTCACTTGTGATACTGAAGAAAACGGAACTGTAACTTGCACACTTGTAGCTTGAGTTGTACTAAACATAGAATTCTGAATTCGTTCATTCTGGATAATCCTCTCTCGTTCTATATTGCCCATAGCATTTCTAAATTCCCACAATTCATTCTCCAATTTGGAAATATATTCCCACTGATCCATTCCCGATTCAAAACCTGAAGTACCAACCTGACATGTTATATTCAAAATATCCGCTAATGAAGTTCCAGTCACTTCTTGGGTCACAGGAGTGTCAGCAGGGGTATCTCTGTCAGCCTTATCTGTACAATCACATCATCTCACAAGCTTATTAGATAAACCGTTAGTACATAACATACTAACTATCAAACCACGATTCCAATTCACTCTAAATCCCCCCAAAGGAATGTTTGACCCAACACGAGCCAAGATTTGGGAATGCAACACTCTAGCCGTGCCTGCATCGCCAAACCTAGGCTCTGATACCAACTTGTAACACCGTAAAACTTAAGCCATTTTTTTTAAAACGCTGCGGAAGCATAAACTTAATTTCATTCAACATAAACATCACAAGTACAAAGTACTTTTACAATCACAACATTCGTTTGTGTTACAAAAGATTATAAAACATGGCTCGTCTCTTCCCTAAATACAATATCAGAGTATTGGTCAAATTCTCCTTTCCACAAACAAGATATATAGCTACACACAAAAACCTGCAAAAAGCAATCAACTGTGGGGGGTTAGCACAAAGCTAAGTGAATGGAAGTTACAGACAAGCACATAACAATCACTGTTCCCAACGGAACCTCTAAACATCAATCCTCAAGCAATCCGTCAATTCAACAATCTCTTCCATCCCGAAGACCGGCGGTTCTGCCGAACCTACAACCAAAGCTGGCCAAAGCAAAGGTTTACCGCCGATTGGTACGTAAACTCCCCTCTGAGCAACAAATGCAACACAGGAGCTACTACTATTCAACCAACCGCAAGCGAGCCCAGCTCTAACATCAGCAGCTGACCCCAACCAGCTCTTACACAGAAGCTGATCTCTTCCGACCCATATCACAGAAGTCGGTTCTCAAACAATTTAATTACTCCTCCAGTCACAATCACAATCATAGCTCTTTCACATATAACAAATACGAACATGTAATTCTCATTTAACAAATAGCAGACTTAACAGTCTATCATGGCATAAGAATCGATCTATCATCGCATAATGATCTTATCAGTCAAATATCTCATATTCAAATCAATAGGAAATTATTGCATTCAAACAATCCTTCAATCATTCAATTCATAATGTTACCAATGTAACCACCCGTGAGTAAACTTCCACTCACCTCAGTCCTCATATCACGCGTGCTCAGCTGTCTAATATCACTGAATCTGTGGTTTGCCTGAAAACACAGCAACAACCGAATCAGTCTCGAATATATAAATATCTCTTTCAACATATATTTATATCTCATAACCATGTAAATAATTTGGTTTAATCATATAATTAATAATACAACTTTTCCCAAACAAAACACAAACAAAACAATCAAAAATTATGAAATGAGCCTCGTCGCGCCGCGACGCTCTTTTGTGTCGCGCCGCGACATAATCGGATTTCGACTTCCGGATTCAAGCATCGGATTTGAGTAGCAGATTTAGGTTCCCAGATTTCACAATCGGATTTAGGACTCGAATTTCTAACATTCGGATTGTTTAGTGTCGGATTTGGAAGATTAGAATTTGAAACACTCGGATTCCAGTAAACCGACCCAACTTCTCGGATTTGCATGAAGGTCGCGCCGCGACCCTCATCGTAGCGCCGCTACGTTCGTTCATCAGCATCCCATCTTTTCTTAAATCCGATTTTCAGCCAACTAAACTTCATGCAAACATAACTAACATCGTATTTCTTCATTCTAAACTCCCATATACCATATATTATACATAGTTAACATCATAAACATCATTTTAATCATTCAAAACAACAAATTTAACAAAACCCAATTCATCCATTTTCTTAAAACCCAACAATGGTGTTCTTCTTTAAACACATGAAAACACAATCATAAACATTTCCAAGTAATCAATAACATATAATGATCATAAACTAACCTCTGTTTTGAATTATAATCCACAAAACTTCAATTCCAAAATTTTAAGTTTCTTTACTTGTTCTTCTTGTTTTTCTTTCTTCCAGACAATACACACACACACACGCACATCTACTTTCCTTTTCTTTCTTTCTTTCAAGACACATATACATACACACGTGTACACTCCTCAATTTTGAGGTGTCATCACCCCACACAAATACATCCACACATACATATTATCATACATACATACATACATAATGTCACCCATACATAAACAACTCTTCTAGCATATACCACATGCCAATTAACTATCAATTAATTATTCAATATCATAATACTATTTATTATGTCCAATTAATTTCAAACAAATAATCTTTCTCGATTAATTACCTTAACATACATTCGAGGTATTTTCTATAACTTTCGTTCCAAACTCAATCTTATTTAATCATAAACACATACGTTATCAATTACTCGTTTAACCACGTAATAAATATTTAAACATGCATAAATAAACATATTTCATTTTACCATTAGCCCGCCTACTACTAGGCCGGGTTTTCGGATGTTACAGCATGTTGGCTGTTTCTAACTTGTTTTGCATAAGTTGGAATGTATATAAATATATGTGTTGATATATATTTATAAACTGGATACTGATTTCAGTTTGTTGTGTTATCAACAAGGCTCAGTAACATTAGATAACTGAGTGCGAGTTCAAGAACTCGAGGTGAGTGGATGTTTACTCACAGATGTTATTAGTTGTAACTGGTTTGGTTGCAGCTGATATTGGTTTGACGCATGGATAAGATTGTATATCTGATAATTGATTAACTAGTTGATTGTTAATTAATTGTTGCGTCAGTGGTATTTATACATGATTTGTGAAGTCAGTCTCGGCTTGTCCATGGGCTGGGTTTGTTTGTTATCGGCTAATCAGTATTGGGATATTTTGATGCATTTGTTTCAAATTAAGGTAATACTGTGTGAGAATAGCAAATGAACTATCGGTAAACTTTTGCTTTAGCTGGCATTGGTTGTAGGTTCCTGCAGAACCACCGGTCTTCTCGGGATAGGATTATCTGTTTTCTGTTGTTTGTGATGTCATGCGGTTCTGGCTGGTATATCTGTTGTGGTTGTACTCCATTCACTTAGCTTTGTGCTAGTCCTTCACATCTCACTCTTTTTACAGGTTTTGATAAGTCAGCGACCCGGCTGAAAGTGGTTAGCTTGGGAAGTAATCACCTAGGACTCTGATAGATTATTTATGACGAGCCGTGTTTTGTAATACTGATATTTAAACTAGATGGTTTATATACAACTGTAATACCGTTGGTATTAATTCGCTTCCGCAGTGATTGTTTTAAATGAAAATTCTTGGGTTGAAAATACGGTGTTACAAGTTTGGTATCAGAGCCTTGGTTTGGCAATGTAGGCACAATGGAAGTGTTACATTCTTAAATCTTGGCTCGTGATAGGTTGATTACTCCTTGGGTGTGGGATTGGGGTGAATTGGAGTGTGGTAGGGTTAGTATATTATGTACTAATGGATTTATCTAATAAATCATGAGGTGATGTGATTGTTACAGAAAAACAATGGCTGATCATGGTTACTCAATTGGTGCCCTTACTGTCCCGTCAACTGCTGAAGTCCCTACTACAAAAGTGGAAACTCTGCAAAATGCTGATACATCTAGTACTGCTGGGGATGAAAGAGACGAGTATATCTTTCAGTTGGAAGGCCAACTTCAAGACTTGAGAAAGGAACTGGAGCAACAAAGACAAGTTCCTGTAATTCAACCCCCGGTTACTACTGTGATATCAACTGCACCTGAGATACCACCGATCTTTCCACCAATCACTACTTTGGCTGCGATTCCATGAGTATTTGACCATTACCACCGATGTCTCAACCTACATCTCAACCTTTCTTCTACCTTTTATTTCCTCAGGGATCTATGCCTCAGGGATCGTATTCTTATCCGTATATGGGATTTCCACCCAGCAAGGGATACAGACAGCCAGGTACATACAACCAGTTTCTGGATTGAAAACCTAAAGAATACTATGGCAGCATGGATCCCAACGTCACTTTAAACTGGTTGAGAGATACCGCGAGGATTTTAGATGCTTGTAACTGTGAGGAGGAAATGAGAGTCTGTTTTGCAACAAGGATGCTCAAGGGTAAGGCGATGGTTTGGTGGGATTCCATTACCACCCATTTATCGAGAACACAGATGGATTCGATCACATGGAATCAATTTAGAGATAAACTGTGCGAGCAGTACTGCAATGCCTTTGAGTTGAACAAAATAAGGCAAGAGTTCATGGAGTTGCGTATGATGAGGAAAATGTCAGTTGATGAGTTAATCGAGTAGTTTAATGCGAAGCTGAGTTTTGTAACTTAGTAGGTGCCTGATGAACCTTCCCAGGTTCAGCATTTCATAGGAGCTTTATTACCGGAGTATAGGAGTACTACTCGTTTGGCTGGATCACTGTCCCAGGCCTTCACCTTGGCAAAATCTACTGAGGGGGACATTCAAGCCAGAGACAAACAGAATAAAGATGAGGCGGCTTTGCAGAAGCCGAAGTATGACCAGGCTTGTGGTCAACAAAAGAAGAAATGGCAGGGTAATTCTTCTCACGGAAACCAGAGTCGGAAGCCGACTACGGGGGGTACGAATATGAAATCCCAATGGTGTACCCGATGTAGATCCACTCACACTAGGTAGTGTACTGCTAAGACCATGCGTTACGTGCGTTGTGGAACACATGGGCACGAGGCGAAAGATTGCAGGTTCCCTCGCAATGTCTGCTGGAACTGCTTGAAAGAAGGGCACAGGGCTGGTGATTGCCCTACAAGGAGGAGAGCTGGGACGGGGACAGGGGCAGGGGAAGTTGGGGGATCATCATTAGGGGCGCATAAACGAAAGAATCCTCCGACACTGGATGGTAGGGCGTTCCGGATGACAGTAGACGATGTTACTACCACTGATGATGTTATCACTGGTACGTTTCTTATAAAATCCCTACCTGCTCGTGTGTTATTTGATTCTGGAGCGAATCGCTCTTTTATTTCTGTTGCTTTTTGTGATAAGTTGAATTTGCCTACTACTATTATTTCTGTACCGATTGAGATAGAAGTAGCAGATGGTAAGATAGTTCCTGTTACAACTTCTGTGACTGGGGTGAAATAGATATTGATGGTAAGTGCTTCCCTGTATCATTCCTTTTAATGCCTCTGGCGGGTTTTGATGTGGTTTTGGGAATGGATTGGTTGAGTAAGCACAGGGCGAGCATCAAATGTCATAGGAAATTGATTTATTATCCGTTGTCTGACGGGTCGCATGTGGTGGCTCGAGGGGAAAGGAATAAGTCTGCGTTTCCTATCATTTCGATGTGGAAAGCTAAGAAATCCTTGAGTAAGGGATGTGAGTGTTTTATGGCATATGGTATTGATGCTAGAAAGGAGAAGCGGGCAGTTACTGATGTGCGAGTCGTATCAGATTTTCCTGAAGTGTTTCCGGATGAGTTACCTGGGCTACCTCCCGTGCGAGAGGTGGAGTATAAGATTGACTTAATACTAGGTTCTAATCCAGTGGCTAGATCTCCTTACAGATTGGCTCCTTCTGAGATTAGGGAGATGATGACACAGATTCAGGATTTGTTGGATCGGGGATTTATTCGTCCGAGTTCTTCTCCGTGGGGTGCGCCAGTCTTGTTTGTGAAAAAGAAAGATGACACGCTACGGATGTGTATTGACTACAAGGATCTGAATAAGAGGACGGTAAAGAATAAATACCCTCTGCCCAGGATTGATGATTTGTTTGATCAGTTGCAGGGTGCTTCTTACTTCTCAAAGATTGATCTAAGATCGGGTTATCACTAGGTACGAGTTTCTGACGAAGATATTGCCAAAACTGCTTTCCGTACCAGGTATGGCCATTATGAATTCTTAGTCATGTCATTCGGTTTGACTAATGCACCTGCAGTGTTTATGGATTTGATGAACCGGATTTGTCGACCGTTTCTGGATAAATCTGTGATAGTATTTATCGACGACATTCTGGTTTATTCTAAGTCTGAAGCTGATCACGAGATTCATTTGAGACAGGTTCTTGAGACATTGAAGCGGGAGCAATTGTATGCCAAATACTCGAAGTGTGAATTCTGGATGTGAGAGTTCACTTTCTAGGGCATGTCATTTGCAGTGATGGAGTCAAGGTTGATCCGGCAAAGATAGAAGCAGTGATGAATTGGGAGGCTCCGAAGTCACCTTCTGAGATTAAAAGCTTTTTGGGATTGGCTGGTTATTACAGGCGATTTATTAAAGATTTTTCTAAGATTGCGAATCCCATGACTAGGTTGACTCGCAAGGAGGTTCCATTTAAATGGAGTGATGAACAGGAGAGAGCTTTTCAGACGTTGAAATGACTCTTGTGCTAGGCTCCTATTCTTGCTTTACCGGATGGGTCAGATGACTTCATAGTTTACTGTGACGCGTCATTGGAAGGGTTGGGTTGTGTGTTGATGCAACGGGATAGAGTTATTGCGTATGCTTCTTGTCAGTTGAAACCTAATGAGAAGAACTATCCAACCCATGATTTAGAACTGGCAGCTGTGGTTTTTGCGTTAAAATTGTAGAGACATTATCTTTATGGTACAAAGTGCGTCATTTGTACGGATCACAAAAACCTACAGTATGTATTTTCGCAGAAAGAACTCAATATGCGATAGAGGCGATGGCTGGAGCTTGTTAAAGATTATGATTGCGAAATTCGTTATCATCCGGGGAAAGCCAACGTAGTAGCCGATACTTTGAGTCACAAGGGAGTTAGTGATAATATAAAGTTCATGCGAATTGAAATAGTTTATGACCTAATTGACAGATTAAAGGCAGCTCAGTTGGAAGCCTTGAGGGATGAAAATCTGAAGTCAGAGATTATGTTAAAGAAGAAGAATGATCTGAATGATGATTCTAGGGGATTGAAGGTTTACCAATCTCGTGTGTGGGTGCCTTTGCTTGGAGGTCTTTGAAGTTTGATTATGACTGAGGCTCACAAATCTAGACTAACCCTATGGATCACTAAAATAGTTGCAGATTCCAGAGTGGAAGTGGGAGGACATAACGATGGATTTCGTAACTAAACTTCCACGTACGAAGAGGAATCATGATATGATTTGGGTGATCGTTGATAGATTGACCAAAGTGCTCACTTCTTGGCTACTAGTGAGATGGCGTCACTCAGTAAGTTGGCTCAGTTCTACATTAATGAAGTTGTTTCCCGACATGGAATACCGCTTTCGATCGTATCAGATAGAGATTCCAGATTTGTGTCTAATTTCTAGAACAGTTTACAGCGAGAGTTGGGTACACGTGTTAATTTGAGTACAGCTTACCATCCTTAGACATACGGGCAATCGGAACGAACTATTCAGACACTTGAGGATATGCTACGGGCATGTGTGTTAGAATATGGAGGTTCTTGGGATTCCCACCTGCCATTGATTGAATTCGCGTATAATAATTCCTACCATTCGAGTATCAGTATGCTACCTTATGAGATGCTATATGGGCGTCGCTTCCGTACTCCTACATGTTGGTTAGAGGTGGGTGAGAAATAGTATGCAGGGCCTGATATTGTGCAGATCACCGCAGACAAAGTGGCTATTGCGCGAGAAAAGTTGAAAGTTGCGAGGGAACGACAGAAAATGTATGATGATCCACGTCGTAGGTCTGTTGTGTTTGTTGAAGGTGAATTGGTTTATCTGAAGGTTTCTCCGTGGAAGGGGGTTAACTGTTTCGGAAAACGGGGAAAGCTGGCTCCTCGTTATATTGGGCCGTTTCGTGTCCAACGGGTGGTTAATGATCAGACGGTTACTCTCGATCTTCCAGCAGAATTATCAGGTATTCACAATATCTTCAACGTTTGTTACTTGTGGAAATGTAGAGTTGAGGATGAGAGTCAGATTCTAACTCTACATGATCTTAAAGTGGATTCCAGCAGGAATTAGTGGAAGAACCCATTGAATTACTAGATCGGAAAGTGACGAAACTGCGTAAGAAACAGATTCTGATGGTTCTAGTTAAGTGGAGACACGGTTTGGTTTCAGACTTGACGTGGGAAACCGAGGCTGATATGAGAGCTCGTTACCCTTATTTTTTTTGGAGGTGAATAGATTCCGAGGACGGAATCATTTTAAGGAGGGAGGATTTGTAACATCCTGAAATTGGGCCTAGTGATTAAATAGGTTTTGGTACGTTAATACGTCAATTATTTAATTCATTTATGTTTGATTAATTATTAGTTACTAACTTCTAATTAAAGTGATAAGTATAAATATATATATGTACGAAGTTATGTATATGTATATATGCTTGCATGTGGTGATGTATAAGATATTTGTTTATATGGAAGGACACCTCATGCTACAAGGTTTGAGAAGTAATATGTGGGTTTTAATATGAGTAAATTCAAGTTTAAGAAACATATTGAAATCTGCTAGTGTGTGCTTGTGTGTGTTTTTGAGAGAAAAAGCTAGAAAGCAAAGCTACTTGAAAAGTGGAAGTAAAGATTTGTTGGGTGTTAATTCAAGCTAAATGTATGATGATATTCCTAGCATGATGGTGATCATTCTAACATGTTTTGTTGTTGAATTATGCTTAGAACATGAAGTCACCATGGATGAGTTCTTGAGAAAACCTTGTTTGATGGGTTTTGTTTGATTTAGTGGCTTTGATGTTTTAAACATGTTCTTGATGTCTTGACATGCTAAATGATGTTATATGAAGTTTAGATGTATTGAAATGTGATTTTCAGAAGTATATAATTATTGGAAATATTATATGGAGCTGGAAGATGGAAAAGTTGGAGGTTTGATTCTGGAAGACGACACGACGCGACGCGTCCAAAGATGGAACGCGACACGTTCTCGGCTTGGGCTTCGAGTTCGAGGCCTTTGACTTCGAATTCGAAGTCTTGGCTTGAAGGGGGTGCTCGAAGTCTTCTGGGCTCGAAGGAGGCGCGCTCGAAGCCTTCTTGGTGTGAAGAAGGACCCGCTCGAAGCCTTCTTCTTCGAAGTTGGGCTGTTCGAAGCCTTCTTTGTTCGAAGGCCGAGGCGACGCGTCGAGTTGTTGGACGCGACGCGTCCCCGGCTATTTAACTTTATTTGAAGCTTTGATGCTTTAATTGGTGTGATGTTATATGTGATTGCATGTTGGGTGTTTCTAACTTGTTGTGCATAAGTTGGAATGTATATAAATATATGTGTTGATATATATTTATAAACTGGATACTGATTTCAGTTTGTTGTATTCTCAGGAACAGACAAGGCTTAGTAACATCAGATAACTGAGTGGGAGTTCAAGAACTTGAGGTGAGTGGATGTTTACTCACAGATGTTATTAGTTGTAATTGGTTTGATTGCACCTGATATTGGTTTGACGCATGGATAAGATTGTATATCTGATAATTGATTAACTGGTTGATTGTTAATTAATTGTTGCGTCAGTGGTATATATACATGATTTGTGAAGTTAGTCTCGGCTTGGCCATGGGTTGGGTTTGTTTGCTATCGGCTAATCAGTATTGGGATCTTTTGATGCATTTGTTGCAACTTAAGGTAATACTGTGTGAGAATAGCAAATGAACTATCGGTAAACTTTTGCTTTGGCCGGAATTGGTTGTAGGTTCCTGCAGAACCGCCGGTCTTCTCGGGATAGGATTATCTGTTATATGTTGTTGATATCATGCGGTTCTGGCTGTTATATCTGTTGTGGTTGTACTCCATTCACTTGATTATTTGTGACGAGCCGTGTTTTGTAATACTGATATTTAAACTAAATGGTTTATGTACAGTTGTAATATTGTTGGTATTAATTCGCTTCCGTAGTGATTGTTTTAAATGAAAATTTTTGGGTTGAAAATACGGTGTTACAAAACTGATGAACACTGACCTTGACCTAGGGCGAGTAGTTGATGGTTTCTTTCGTGAAGGCTAATTGTCAATGACTAAGCCATAGCCAAGGAACCTCAATAAGTCGATGATTTACAGGGCTGAATCGAGTGGTGGTACGACCAATAGCCGATTATGCTTGCGAGGGTCGGTGGTCGATCGATGGGACTACGACTTTGGATAGGTTGTGATCCACTTGATCACCGACCAAGGCTTACGGCGGCACATATCGATGTGAACGTTGCATGACGACAGTTTACAGCGGTGGGCGGTGATAAGATGATTTAGGGCTTGAATCGTGAGTAAATGTGAGATCTATATTCTGGGTGAGGCAACCGCTTTTTTGTGTGGTAAACATGTGAAGGAGAGAACAAATTAATAGGAGAGTTGAATATTAAACAGTACCTAAAATACCCTTCTAACTATCATGCCACATGGTCATCTTCACATTCCATCTTACACCTCTTATCTTTAAACCCCTCTTATTTCCCTATATATATGTATGTATTGTGTGTGTATATATATGTATTTAGAGATATTACAACTTGTGAGCTAAACCAAATCATCATTATTGTAACTAATAATGGTGGTTAGTAAATAGAGTCGCCAATTAATTGGAAATAGGTTGATTGCATAATGGACAAAGTTTTGAATCACATTGAGTTGACCTTGGGCAATTGCAAATTTGTTATGAGTTTGGGAATCACAAAATAGTTTATGGATTGGAATCGCAAATCA
Source organism: Dittrichia graveolens (assembly GCA_038502395.1). NCBI lineage: Eukaryota > Viridiplantae > Streptophyta > Magnoliopsida > Asterales > Asteraceae > Dittrichia > Dittrichia graveolens. The sequence continues at coordinate 8,525,092 of JARJIL010000001.1, forward strand.
AGTTATTATTCGAATCACAAATCAAGTTTTGAGTTACAAATTGGTTTTATGTGTTGAATCACAAATTGATTATTAGTGTTGAATTACAAATTGATCATTAGTACTAAATCACAAAGTGGTTATAGCTTTTGAATCTTAAATTGATTGTTTATACTTGAACCACATATTGGTTTTGATGATGGAATCCCAAGTTGATTCATGTTGTTGAATCAGAAATGAGTCATTGATCTTGAATCACAAATTGGGCCATCGCGTTGGATTATAAATGGGTTGTTGATTTTGAATCACCAAAAGTTGAATTGAAAAACTTGAATTTCTAAAACTTGAAGTTTTACTAATTAAATGAACATTTAAAATTAGTAGCTATTCTAATCGATTTTGAGTACGATTATAGAGGTTATTGTAGGTGATATTTATGGGATTATTTATGAATGCAAATGATGTGTGGATTGTTGATTTATGCAAATTCTTTTGAAACAAGTCATACCGACCCGTTAAGTAAATAAACACGCGAATTAATTAAATGATTGGATTTTGCACTATCCTATGACCCTAGACATATTTCTCAGGCTGAAAATATAAGAGTGCATGTGATGGAAATCAAATTCGGGTTTAAACGGTGAAAAAGTCTAAATATTTGCAAGTTTGACTTTTGTCGTCCTTTCGAGTTAGGACCTCAAAATTTGCAGATGAACCCCTCATAATAAGGGGTACAAGATGTCTTTAGAAATGTCAAAAATGTCGTTTTGGGCTCGATTCATTAGAGTCAAAGTTGTGGATTTTTGACCTGTTTGATCATTAAAGAGCTTTAAGCATGGTTTCACCTTTGGGCAGATTTTGAGAGAATACTTGCATTCTAGTATGTTTTTAGTGAGATAAGTAAGTGGTAAAGTTTTTGTAGAATTATATTGGGTTTCATTTATTGCAGGCGAGTTAGTTTCTCAAGTATCACCTTGGAAGGGGGTTATTTGTTTTGGCAAACGCTGGAAGTTAGCTCCTCGCTATATTAGTCCCTTTTGTATACGTCAAATAGTCAATGATCAGACAGTTACTCTGGATCTTCCTCTTGAGTTAGCAGGTATCGATGACATATTCAAAGTCTGTTATTTGTGTAAGTGTAAAGTTAAAGATGAAAGTCATATTCTCCCAGTTCATGAATTAAAGGTTCATTCGAAGAAGAGATTAATAAAAGAACCCTTTGAACTATTAGATCTCAAAGTGACAAAGCTTCGCAAGAAACAGATTCTGATGGTATTAGTTAAATGGAAGCACAATTTGGGTTTTGATTTAACTTGGGAGACTGAAGCAGATATGAAGAATTGATACCCTCATTTATTCGAACGCTATGAGATTCCGAGGACGGAATCCTCTTAAGAGGGAAAGTTTTGTAACATCCATGAAACTGGCTTGGTTGTTAGCATGTCGGTAGTAGGTTAATTGTAATTGTTTACATGATTATTTGTTAATATTGATAAATAATCGAACTGTGAATTATATGTGATAAATAAATATTTTGTATCACATGTGTTTATGATTTTGTTGAAATCAATTTTAAACGAGAGTTGCTAATAATACCTTGTTGCATGTTAATTAATTGTGGTTGACTGCTTAATTGATTAATTGTATGTTAGTAAGTAGTGTAATGTATCGTGTTTTGTGTTTATCCAAACACTTGCCATCTCATGATTCATAAGAACTTCATTGTGAATTTATTTTCTTGTTCTGTATGTGTGTATGTAACTATGTAAGTGTACTTACTTTGAAGAAACCAGAGAAGTAAAACTTGAATTCTTGAATCCTTGATTTAGTGAGTGTTATTGCAAAACAAAGGTTGGTTTATGTTCCTAATATGATTCTTGTTAGTTTTGAATTATATTTGATGGGTTTTGATGTTTAAAAAGCTTGAAATTCCATTTATGGAGATATGAAGAAAAAGATGAAACTTGAGAAGTGGCTTTTGATGTATTTGATGTTTTTAATTGGTTTTGATATGTTCTTGATGTTTGTTGACATGTTATATGAAGTTTATAAATGATTTGCAAGTGTTTCTTAGTGATTTGTAGATTGTTAGTTTTGTATTTGTATGAGTTTGTTCGACGGGAACAAGTAAAAGGAAGAACAAGAAGAAGATGATGATGTAGTTCGATGGAGGGTTAGGTCCGACTTTAGCCTATGCGACTTGCCCATCCAACTTTCTCTCGGGTCCGACTTGGGGGGTAATGTGACTTAGCTACCCCATCCAACTTGGCACCATGCGACTTGGTTTATGTTGTTCGTGAAGGTCCGACTTTACCTTGGCGTCCGACTTGTTGCCTTACGATTTGAGAATGGTACGACTAGTGTGGGATTTGACTTACTTGGTTGGTCCGAATTAGGCCCCATCCGACTTTGTTTGGTCTGACTTGGGTCATGTGTCTGACTTGGATAATGCTGGTCCTTTCATGGTTAATGCTGTTTGCGATACGACACGACGTGTCGGGGTCGTAGACGCGACGCATCTGGGGATTTTCTGTTTAGAACTTTTGTTTGTTGTTCAATTGTGTTACATGCTATATGATTGTTTCATATGTGATTCTAACATGTTGTTTATGGTTATAAGAGATATACATATATATATATATATGTATATATAATTATGAATCGAAGACTGATTTCGGTGTTATTGTGTTCTTAGAAAACGCGAAGATTCAGTGATTTTGGACAACTGAATTCAACTATTGAGAACCAAGGTGAGTGGATGTTAACTCACGAGTGGTATTGGTTGTAACTGATATGGTTACATGGAATTGTTATGATTGATGTTTTGATAAACTATTTAGTTTGATGATGATTGAATAATTATTTGTGTGTTAGTTGGTTGAGTCCAGGATATGTGCACATTGTATGATAATGTGTACATGAAAAGTTGGAGGTCAACTATGCGTGAAGTTGGGCTGGACTCGTTTGCTATTGGTTGCACGGTTCTAGATCTTTTGATGCATTTGTTGCAACGGAAGGGGTTTTACTTCCGTCATTTTGGTATATTAACTCATCTCAACAGTTCATAAATCTCCAACACTCTGCCTGGACTCATACACAATCATGTCATTTCTACGAAACATATTATGTTCACTCCTTTAGTAACTCATCAATTAAATACTCTGTATGACATTAGATCGTTTAGCCCTTCCCAGTGCACTGACAATCTAGTTTCATAAGTCCTGTTCGAATTAAATTTCCAATTCCAAGCAAAGGCACTTTCCTAGCAAAGGCAATTCATGTATGAAATTTACAAGTCTTCATTCCACATGCTCAGGCCATTACATCATTCTTTCAAATCACATATGTCTTCAGTTCACAGATATCCACTATCATCAATTCTTTCACATACATAACTTCTTATAATTAAATATCAATTATATCTTTTACTCAAATAATCTTGTACATTTCAGATTTATCCAATCTGTAACAATCAATTTCTTTCTCACATTTTATTCATTAAGTCATCCATTTCCAGTAAAGGCAATTTCTACTTCATTCATCAAGTCGCGTATACTTCATTTCACATAAATCCAGTGTTATTATCATAAACTCCCTCGTATTTTCACATGTCTACTAGCAATTATCCTACCCAGATAATATTACAATCCTTCATTCACATTCTTCTATTCATTCTGAACTCTGTCTCTATCATATACTCATTTCATCATTATACAAGCATCCGCTTCTTCTTTTAATACTCATGTCAATCACCCATATTATTCTTTACGATCAACACTTCTCACATAATCAGTACAAACATATCATGTACAGTCTTCAAGTCATGGGTTAAATCATTCTTCTCAATTTTTTTTTATAAGGCATAAATCACTCTTCAATCTCATAGCATAACATTATTTATTGATCCAACAATGTTCATATCTCAACATACCCTAATTTCTTCAGATTCATCATTCATCATCAGCAATTATCTTTACCCAGTAGATTTAATATCAATAGTCCATAATCTCAATCATACCTTCATCAAAACATCTCTTGGTTAACACCAATTTCTTTCAAACCTCAACAATTTATTCTTTTCCCCTCATCTTCGCATAACACATATATATACACATATACAAACACAACATTCCTAGGTACATAAACAAATACCAATTACCGAACAGTCATACAACACATTGTATAACATGCAACTTTAACCAATCTGAATTATTCTTTCCTTAGCATATCATATTCAATTCACATTTCACGTATCACATATGTACCATCATATCATTTCCTAACATTAATACCATATACTTTCACGATAACATATTATCAATTATCTTTACTTCTAAAGAATCATGCTCTTTCAGAAGTAAACACACGCTTAGCACTCACAGGCATCCAGCATCAACAATTAACTCTGAAGTTAATAAACATACGCATAAATATAAAAGTTATCAAAACGTACCCATCATATCATTGTTGATATCAATATTGTCATCATTCATCATATCAAAATCTCTACCCTCTGGCATAGAAGGGTTCTTTCTCTTTCGTCCAACTGCTGACGAGGATCCCCCACCTGCATCCACTCCTGACTCCGACCCCATTTTCCTTGCCTCTGTACATTCATTCGTATGATGACCCTCTTTCTGACAAGTCCAACACACGCCCCGAGAGAAACCACATTCCTTGATCTCATGTCCAAACAATCCACATTGGATGCAACGCAAAGTCTGGGGTGTGCAAGGCCTCGTATGAACAAATCTACACTGGCGGCACCACAACGAACTCTGTTTAGATCCACTTGTCTTAGTTTTCTTATTTCGATTCTTCTGTTTCTGGCCACTTTGCCCAGTCTGCCCACTCTGTCTTTGTGGTTCACTAACACGTCCAATCATTGATTTATGCTGCAAGGTACACGCTCTATTCATTCTATCCCTTGCCTTTCCATCACCCTCAGCTGACTTGGCTAGAGTAAACGCTTGTGATAAGGTACTTGCCCATGTGGTAGTACTTCGATATTCTGGAAGCAAAGCTCCCACAAAATGTTGTATCTTTGTTGCAGCATCTGGCACCCACTGTTTCACAAATCGCAATCTCTCATTGAATTGTTTAATCAAATCATCTACTGTCATGTCTCTTGTCATCTTCAAATCCATAAACTCTTTCCTGATTTTCTCATCAAATGAACTACAATATCGCTCGCATAGCTTCTCTTGAAATTGATTTCAAGTAATACTTTCCTATTGTGCTTCAGTAAAATGCCCAATTAATGAATCCCACCATACGATTGCATCACCTTTAAGCATGCGAGTCGCAAATTTAACTCTGGATTCATCCTCACAATTGCACGCATCAAGAGTTCTTACCATCTCTCGCAACCAATTCAAAGTCTCGTTCGGATCAGTACTTCCATAATATCTCGATGATTTACAATCCAAAATTTGCTTGTACGAACAAGGTTGCTTAAATCCCGGATATCCAAAAGGATAGTCTCCCTGTAAGGTGGAAGGATTGAAAAATAACGGTTGCGTCTCTGACGTTACCGGAGGAAACGGAGCGGTAACCGGCAAAGTAGTAGATTGGGTAACAACAGTTGTTGGTATCTGTGATGTCATATTCAGATTAATCCTCTCTCTTCCAATATCACGAACTACATCTCTAAGTTCCTGAAGTTCATCCTCTAACTTACGAATATATGCCTCTCGATCATTTTCCTGTTCATAATCTGAAGTACCCACATGATTCGCCATATCCACAGTATCAATCACTAAAGTCTCAACCACCGTTTGGGTCACAGGAGGATCAGCAGGGGTATCTCTGTCAGCCATATCTGTACAATCACATCATCTCACAATCTCATTAGATAAACCGTTAGTACATAACATACTGATATCGCGTTATTTATATATATTCGTTGCGATAAATGGAATTTAAATGTTAAATATCTCTTTAAATGATGGCTAATGGTACTTAAAGTGTGTAATTATCATTCACAGGTCATAAAATACTCAATGGCGAGAGTTTAAGTGGAAAAAGACTCGAGAAGCAAAGAAAGATCATAAAGTCATGAAATCAGAGAACGCGACGCATTGGATAGATGAACGCGACACGTTATGTTGAATTCAATCGAACTTGTCGGGCAAGACTGTTAAGACGCGATGCGTCCAAGGCATTAACGCGACGCGTTCCCGGCTAGATTAGAACTCTATAAATAGACAACTTTCATTCGAAAAAAGGGATGCCAACCCCTCCAGCCGGCCCTAGACGTTCCCCATCGGAGATTTTGGAGCTTTGAAGCAGATATCTTGAAGAAGCTTGAGGATTTAGCCTTTTGGGAGTGAAGATTTGAGGTCTTCATCATAGATTCACACATTAGTTTTCTTTTCATCATGACTAGTATACTGTATTTGTGTTTATTTTGCTGTATTCCTTCGATTATGGGTTAAACACCTTGTTATCTCTGCTTAGACATGATAACCCTTGATAATTAGTTGGATTTCAATGTTTGGATGACATGTAATGATATATTTGTTATGTTCTAGCTTATTCAAAGATCCAGGTGTATTAAAGTTTTGATCTTGATTCCTATTGCTGAGTTTTCATAGGTTGTATGACCATTATTCCTTTGATTGCTTGAATTATGAATTTCTATGACCATTAGGATTCATAACTAGTGATTGACCATATCCTAGGGTTAGGTTTAAAGATTGGAACTTTAATGTGCTTGCAATTGCCTTTGATGACCATTCTTGGGTAGTTGATTGATTCTGTCTAGCATAATTCGAATCTATTGTCTAGTTGCTGAGTTAATTAATTCCATGACCATTAGGTTGATTGCTTTGAAACTATAGGGCTAGTGAGTCTGACCATGAGATCTAGCCAATTTAGGAATCGGTATATTGTTATGTGTTGTCCATTGCACTTCGTTGAGATCTGCTGATTTGATAGGGGAGTCTATTGTCCGAGCTGAGATGCTTTACTTCTTGATTGTTTGAATCTTATAGTTGTTTGATTTCTCGATCCTAGCTCTTTAATTCCTGTTGGCGGGTCTTGGGATTAAGGTTTGGAATTAGCTCGCTTTAGTGTTGATATCATAATTTCCCCCATTTATTGCTTATTCTGCCTTTTATTTATCTTTATTAGTTTAATAATTAATTAGTCTAGTTGTACTAAAATCATACTCGTTCCCCGAGAGTTCGACACCCGTACTTATTTTCTATACTGCTACACGATTAGGTACACTTGCCTATTGTGTCGTATTTAAAACATATACGGTTTTTACAAATTTAAAACTGGTACGTAAATCGCACATCAAGTTTTTGGTGCCGCTGCCCGGGAACGGTTTTATTTTGGTATAACTTAACTAATTCTTCATTAAACGATCCTTCCCGCGAGTTTTGGCTCAAAAGGAAGTTATTTTCGTGTTTTAATATTTAGTTCCTAGTTCGTGTTTCGTGCACCCTTCCGGGTTCATTGCCCCAGCTGTGAATATGATCTGGCCTGAAGATCCACCGATCTATTGGGACTCCTTACTTAAAGATCTGCTGAACGAATTTTATGACGATGGCATCGAACGGGATGATTTCAATTTTATCTTAAAAAATGATGAGAATGACCACCCGCCTAGCTCGCCGGATGAACCACATGTTAGTCTTGAACCATAATACTTGGACGATTCCGATACTAACACAAATATCAGTTTTGAGCCTTGTGAGGAGATGGAGTCGAGAGAAGATGCTCAGTCTGATGGAGAGGTTCTGGAGTGTCTCGCTGACTTGCTTGAGGAACCAGAAGACCATTCAAAGGATGAACCGTCAACCCTCGTTCAACCAACACCCACATTAGGCCTAGAACCAAAATCCGTATGGGGACCCTCTCTTCTGGAGAGAGAGGACGTGGAGAATTGTGCAGATGAAATTTTGGACTATCTGGAATCTCTGCTCTTTGAGGAGTCAGCTCCAGAACCAGGAGTGGAGGTAACCACGGAAGTAATTGAAGTATTGGAGTCAAAATATGGAATTCCTCCGACATCGGGAAGCCTATGGCGTCCTTTGCGCCCGGAGACGAATCAGGCTAATAGTAACTCAAACAAGATCGGGAGCCAGTGGGAGTCTTTGCTTAAGTCGCAATCGTGGGGAAGATCTAAGATTCAGAATGCTAGAAAGACGTGTGTGGAAGCCGGGAAGATGCAGTGGAACACGACAATCGTAGCGGCACTACAAATGGGTAACAAATTTACATCGCTCGGCAGGTATAAATATTACCACCCGCACATGATTGCAAGTGTGGGGTCTTTCGTTCGAACTCACAATAAATGAATCCGGAGTCAAGCTAGAGACTCAGACAAAAACAAGCGCTTCTCGGGAGACAACCCGTGTTTAGTTTAGGTTTTTCTTCTTCTTTATTTTTGTATTTTATTTTCTTTTTTGTTCAACTTTGTGGGTGTGTTGCCTAGAAACCCTCACGAGTGTGTAACTCGTCCGCTCGGGCTACCGAGAGGTTTAAAAGTTCGTTTGTTTTCTTTGTTTTTCGTTGTTTTTGCATGTTTGTGTGCAGGTACACTCATCGGAATCTCATTATCATGCTTTTGGAACAATCTGGAGTACCTAACATGGCCTGGAAGATCACAAGGTACGCAAATTTTAATTTTGAAAATTGAGAAAACTCGACGCGTCAACCTCAAAAACACGACGCGTTATTGAATTCAAACGCGCTTCAAAAAGTGGAAAAGGAAGAAAAAGCGACGCGTTTTTCATTTAAACCCGACGCATTCTCGCGTGCAGACTTAAATTCAAATTTCCCTTTTATTTTCCTCATTTCACCAAAAAAAATACACTACTCTCTCTCGAAACCGACGCGTTTTGGCAAAACCCCCAAATCTCTCTCGAACTCGACGCGTTCTCTGCAACACCTTCAATAAACCTCCATCTTCGATTACATCTACACCACATTCTTGCTCTATTACTCTGTCTCGCTACACACGTAAGTCTCGAGCCCTAATTTTGCGTTTTTCAACGATTTTGCGCTAATCAGTACAGCGACGTTCAATTTGAGTTAGGGTTTTCCGATATGGGATGAGGTTTCATGTTTATATGCTATAATGGGGGTGATTTAAGGTCACAATGGTGTTAAATAGCTTATGTTTTATCGAGTTTGTCGAGCATTAACGATTTTTAGGGTTTACTGTTGCGAATCCGAGCGATTGCAGATGTTCTTGGGTGTTATGTCGTATGGTTTTCAGCTTATATATGTTAAATACCTCGTATATGCTCTGTTCTCTTGAAACCATGTTAATTTTCAATTCTAGGGTTTTTGTGAGACGAAAATGAGATTATTAGTGCATCGCTATAGTTAATATCCAATTGTCAGTGCCCTTTAATGTTCCATCATGGTTACCACTCCTTATAGATGCATATGTTTGTGAATCCTGAGGGAAATAAGAAAAAAACAGACAAACCCTGTTTAGGTCGTCTTCTACCTCGAGAAAGCGACGCGTCTGGGTCTTGGACCCGACGCGTTTTCTACTTTTGAGCAAATTGCCATTTTCCTGTGTTTTAGGGTACTTTATAGTCTTGTGGCATGTTTGACCTCTGTTTGTCTTCCAAATTTTCTGTTCTACTGCTTATGATGCTTATATCTGAACAATCACCTGCTTGTGCATGCCTGTTTGTTAACTTCTGGTTCTGTTGTGCTGTGTTGGGGAATTGTTGCTTATCCTTCAAATATGTACTCATCTGGTAGTTAGACTGTGTGTCGCTATAACTTTCATGGATGGGGTTCATTTTGCATTTCTGATTCCTTTCTGTCCATTTGCTATCATCTGCCTATTGATATTGAACCATTATGTCTACAGTATGGTAGAGCGTGGTCGTGGTCGAGGCCGAGGCCACAGAGTAGCGTAGCCCGAGCCTGCAGCTCCAGTTCCCCCCGCACCGCCCGTTCAGCACGAGTGGTTGGTCTTCCAAGAGACCATTCCGGCCAAATACCGGAATGATTATATTTCCAGACTTACTCAGCTGCTCCGCAAGGAGATCGAGGTGGCCTAGTGTCTGGATTGGGAGGTCGCCACTTCAGCCGGCATCACTGCTCTTCTCACTCCGCTGCTGATTCAGGAGTATCGAGGCTCCGATCAGTCAGTTCTGTTCACCTACCGGGCGTGGGAGCGCCTGTTCAGCATCAGGGAGCCCATCTACCGGGAGTTGATGCTGGAGTTCTACTCCACCCTCAACTTCAACCACAACTCCTCCGTTTACACCGACCGCAGAGTCATATCCTTCCATTTGGGGGGCCGGAGCACGGAGTGCTCCCTCCTCGAGTTCAGTTGGAGGCTGGGCCTCTATACGAGAGATGAGACCGCCAGTCAGCACTTCCAGGCCTTCCTCCTCGCGTGCCTGCGCAGCCCGCCAGCCGACTTAAGTCCGGCCGAGTTTTGGCAGACGGTTGCCAACGACCCATATATTGCTGCTCGCACTACTGAGAGTAGCATCCGCGCCCCGATCCACCGCCTCGTCCACCGCCTGATATCCACATCGGTTACTCACCGCAAAGGCGGTGAGAAGGTCAACATCACAGATTTGTTCTTCATGTACTGCTTTCTCACCCCTGGCACGCTCTGCAACGTGCCATATTCGGTTGCCTTCTTCTTGGCTCGCAAGGGCACTGGGCCCAAGCAGGCGAGCCCCCTCTGCGGTGGTCAGTTCATCACCCGCCTGGCCAGATCATTTAGGATTCTCACTGCTGCTTCTGAGGCCAGGCTGCTACGGATGGAGCCGCGTTTGATGGGGGAGTATTATCTTGAGGTGATGCGGGTGCTCGAGCGGACAGCGTTCGGCGGGATGCTGCGGATTGAGGACACTGACGAGGAGGAGGTGCTGGAGGCCGGTGAGGGCCAGGAGCTAGAGCAGCCACCGCGGAGGAGACGTAGGAGACGTTCTCCGGGTGCTGCTGCTGAGGAGGAGGAGGAGCAGACTTCGACCGCCGCGCCAAAGACTCTCGCCTTAGGTACATATATGGACGATATCCGGCGGTTCCTGTACAGGCTGCAGCATCAGGTCCAGTGGCTGGGAGAGGCCTTGACTGTGGTGGCCCAGCGCCAGGGCCAGATGCTGCCGACGCCGTTTCCTGCTGCGCCCACCCTTTTCCCTGACTGGCAGATGCGTTTCCCTGCCGGCAGGCCTGCAGATGAGGCTGGACCCTCGGGTTATGGGGGTCGCGACTCTTCGGAGGATGAGTCTGAGGAGTGATGCTTGTACATTTAGTTTAGTTTATGTATTTCTTTATTTTTGTTGTTGTATTTTGATACATTGTCACTAACTCGCTTCATGATTGTTTATATTTATTTTTATTTGGTTGTGCTGTGTTGATGGTTTGGTTGAGTGATGTAGTTCCGATTCCGCTTAAACTATATGGAGTGCGTGCTTATGCTGGCAGTCAGTTCAGCGCCATATTTTATCACTCTAGTCGCCGTGTGAGAGACATACCTCAGGGGAGTTCGTTTCTGATCTTTTTCAACCCTTTATTTTTATTTTGCTTTGTTCTTATATCCAATGAGGGCATTGTATGATTTAAGTGTGGGGTGGGAGGTTAGAAAAAGATTCTTCATTGCATTTGAGCTTTAATTGAAATCTTGAAAATTATGATGAAGTTAGGCTAGAAATTTAAAATTTTGATATCATTCGAGTAAGGATCAAGTGCCAGTTAAAAATGTCAAGATAAATGATTGGTAAACAAATTGTAAGGTTGTGTTTAGCTTTTATATCATAGTATTTGTGGCTTCTCGTCATTTTCAAAGAAAATTTGATTTATAAATAGCCAAAAGTTAATTTGTGAATTATTGTTAAAATCAGCAAGGTTGAGCCTTTTTGAATCTAAGCTTGACAAAAATAGGCTGAGTAGAAATTTTCAGTTTTATATTCATATGCTATGCAAAAAGAAAAAAAATGCCAACAATGAAAAAAAAAGAAAGAAATGAAATATCTGTTGGAACAATAAGTCAAATATGTGGCCTTTGGGACTCGAATTAGTAGGCTTTGAGGGGTGTTCTACACCTAACCACCTAAAGCCAACTGGTTTGGGATCGGTTGAGTCGAATGTTCGCTACATGGGTTCCATAGAAAGTCACGGACTTATATGAAAAGTTGAAAGAAAAATGCATATGTTTTAGATCCTGGAAATCTGCAATAAGCTTTGAGGTTGGGGGATTGCTTAAAGGTAATTCGACTATGTGCTGATTTTATAAGTAATTCATGAACTGAAATTTGGTTATTTGTGAGGAAATTGATTATTTGAGTGGTGAGAAGTTAAAAAGGATCAATACACAAATATATATAATTCTAGATACAATCGGTATAATTATGTTTTTAATCATTTGTGCTGACATTGGTAAGTAGCGCTTGATTTCTTTTTAGATTGGTGTAGAAAGATTGATTTTCTATGCCTGATTAAGTTACAATTTGCTTGAGGACAAGCAAAGCTCAAGTGTGGAGTATTTTGATATCGCGTTATTTATATATATATTCGTTGCGATAAATGGAATTTAAATGTTAAATATCTCTTTAAATGATGGCTAATGGTACTTAAAGTGTGTAATTATCATTCACAGGTCATAAAATACTCAATGGCGAGAGTTTAAGTGGAAAAAGACTCGAGAAGCAAAGAAAGATCATAAAGTCATGAAATCAGAGAACGCGACGCGTTGGATAGATGAACGCGACGCGTTATGTTGAATTCAAGCGAACTTGTCGGGCAAGGCTGTTAAGACGCGACGTGTCCAAGGCACTAACGCGACGCGTTCCCGGCTGGATTAGAACTCTATAAATAGACAACTTTCATTCGAAAAAAGGGATGCCAACCCCTCTAGCCGGCCCTAGACGTTCCCCATCGGAGATTTTGGAGCTTTGAAGCAGATATCTTGAAGAAGCTTGAGGATTTAGCCTTTTGGGAGTGAAGATTTGAGGTTTTCATCATAGATTCACACATTAGTTTGCTTTTCATCATGACTAGTATACTGTATTTGTGTTTATTTTGCTGTATTCCTTCGATTATGGGTTAAACACCCTGTTATCTCTGCTTAGACATGATAACCCTTGATAATTAGTTGGATTTCAATGTTTGGATGACATGTAATGATATATTTGTTATGTTCTAGCTTATTCAAAGATCCAGGTGTATTAAAGATTTGATCTTGATTCCTATTGCTGAGTTTTCATAGGTTGTATGACCATTCTTCCTTTGATTGCTTGAATTATGAATTTCTATGACCATTAGGATTCATAACTAGTGATTGACCATATCCTAGAGTTAAGTTTAAAGATTGGAACTTTAATGTGCTTGCAATTGCCTTTGATGACCATTCTTGGGTAGTTGATTGATTCTGTCCAGCATAATTCGAATCTATTGTCCAGTTGCTGAGTTAATTAATTCCATGACCATTGGGTTGATTGCTTTGAAACTATAGGGCTAGTGAGTCTGACCATGAGATCTAGCCAATTTAGGAATCGGTATATTGTTATGTGTTGTCCATTGCACTTCGTTGAGATCTTCTGATTTGATAGGGGAGTCTATTGTCCGAGCAGAGATGCTTTACTTCTTGATTGTTTGAATCTTATAGTTGTTTGATTTCTCGATCCTAGCTCTTTAATTCCTATTGGCGGGTCTTGGGATTAAGGTTTGGAATTAGCTCGCTTTTGTGTTGATATCATAATTTCCCCCATTTATTGCTTATTCTGCCTTTTATTTATCTTTATTAGTTTAATAATTAATTAGTCTAGTTGTACTAAAATCATACTCGTTCCCCGAGAGTTCGACACCCGTACTTATTTTCTATACTGCTACACGATTAGGTACACTTGCCTATTGTGTCGTATTTAAAACATATACGGTTTTTACAAATTTAAAACTGGTACGTAAATCGCACATCACATACTAACTATCAAACACCTTCACCAATTCACTCTAATTCCCCCAAGGAAAGTTTGACCCAACACGAGCGAAGATTTGGGAATGCAACACTCTAGTCGTGCCTGCATCGCCAAACCAAGGCTCTGATACCAACTTGTAACACTGTAAATTTTCAAGGCATTTTTTTAAACCGCTGCGGAAGCGTTAACTGATTTCATTAATCAAATACAAAGTACAAAGTACTTTTTACAAACATCACATCAAGTTATGTTACAAAATATTTACAAACACGGCTCGTCTCTTCTCAAAACTTAATATCAGAGTATTGGTCAAATTTCCCTTCCCCACAAACAAAGCTAAACAGCCAGACCTGCAAAAAGTAATCAACCGAGGGGAATTAGCACAAAGCTAAGTGAATGGAAGCTACAAACAAGCATCCTCAATCAACAAGCACAAGCAATCACCAATTGCACAAGCAAACCGATCTCAACAGATCAAATAATCAATCACAAGCCAATCCAATCTCTAATCCAATCACTAGAGGAACGGCGGTTCTACAGAACCTGCAACCGATGCAGGCCAAAGCAAAGGTTTACCGTTAGCTATTTGCTACTTGGTACAGTTAAAGCCCCTTCTACTGCAACAAATGCATAGAAAGTCTAGAACCGTGCAACCAATAGCAGATAGCCCAGCCCAAAACATGCGATAGCTGACCCCCAACCATGTACGCATATAATTAACCATACGTACAGGTCTCGCCACATGCACATATAATTAACCATGTACACTGGCCACGCAAAAATCCAAACAATCCCAATCAACAAGCAACAATCAACGAATCACATTTACACAGTCTGTCAACACATACCAAATAACACATTCCATACTGGCAATTTAAACAGTTCATCATGGCATCTTGGATTTATCCAGTCTAGCATGGCATCTTATCAAAGCATCTCAGACTATACAGTCTATCAAAGCATCTCAGACTAAACAGTCTAGCAAGGCAACTCAGACTAAACAGTCTATCATGTCAATCTAGACTAAACAGTCTATCACATCAACTTAGACTAAACAGTCAATCATGGCATCCTAGATCATAAGAATAACTCAATTCATGTAACCACAAATGTTACCGCCATCACCACTCGTGAGTACACTTCCACTCACCTCAGTCCACGTTCCCGTCTGCTCAGTTGTCTAATATCACTGAGTCTTTGCAAATCCTGAGAACACAACAAACCGAAGTCAATCTCTGATAAATATATATCCATAATATATATTTATATCTCTATATAACTTGTAAACAACATACAATAATCATATAATCAATAACCCATCACATCCCATACGAATACATAGCAAAAATACACAAAACCCTCAAAAATGGTCTGTCGCGCCGCGACCAAACCAAGTGTCGCGCCGCGACGTTACTCGGATTTGGGTCTCGGATTTCGGGTTGCGGATTTGGTTCAATCGGATTCTCGAGGGATTCGGATTTTGGGGTGTCATGCCGCGACGCGTCACGGATTTGCCTCCTTCCTCCTTGAACTGTCGGATTTCCAGCCATATTCCACATAACTTTTCATTTTCAACTTCCACTTTCTCACTCAAAAACACTTCTAATACATAGGAAACTTCATGTAACATCATAATAAACATGTATAACTTATCAAATCCAATTAAAATCCATATTCCATCAAAACCCATAAATCAAGTTTTGAGCTCCAAGTTCCTATCATTGTAGTTCTCCATTCAAACATGTATTTCAACATATACACACATCAAAACAATCCATAACATCATATAAACACATACCAATCTTCAGTTTGAATTATGATTCACCAAATCCTTAACTTGAATTTCCAAGTTTCTTCTTTCTTGATAGGTTTCTTCAGAGATGGTTTTAGCAAACACACACACTTCACACTTTAACTATGTGTTGTGATTACACTCCCACGTATACATACTCCTTTTATTTATTTAAGCAGGAGGTGGCACCAAATTCATTTCTTGAAATCCTATTCTTTCTCAAATTTACATGCATGCATACATACATACTTACTTACACATACATACATCACATACTACACATACATGACTTTTTCCTTCTTTCAATTTTATTCCAGTAACACAATTATATATTTTCAAATATATATACTTCCAATTTAATCTAATAACTCTAGTAACCACATAATCAATTAAATGCAAAACAACCCAAAATCGCGCACCGCTTACCCGCTAATCAACTAGCCCGGGTTTGCGGATGTTACAGTTTTGGCCCGCATTGGTTGTAGGTTTTGCGCCGAACCTCCGGTCCTTTGGAATTATGTGATTACTTGTTTATGTTGTTGTCGTGCTGGTTGTTGATTGCTGTTTGTGATTGTAGCTTCCATTCACTTAGCTTTGTTCTAATTCCCAACCTTTAACTCCATTTTTGCAGGTTTCGGTAAGTGCAGCTGTTTAGTTGTGAGTTTGTTTGTGAAGGAAAATTTGACCATCACTCTAATATTGTTTTGAGAAAATGATGAGCCATATTTTGTATAACTTCTGTAACTCTATATATTGTGGGTATTATTGTATGATATTTAATTCAATGCTTCCATCGCGATTAAAAAAACGGCATGTGATTTATGGTGTTACATTATATGCATGATATGTAGAGCAAGTAAGTAAAGAGTAGGGAAGAGATTACCCTTACAATGTCTTACTAGTTCAAGGTAGTGATAACTTTCTACGTTTCACTAGTCCAATGAAGTGGTCACCTTTCACAACGTTTCACTAATAATAATAGTGATCACCAAACGCTCTCAATAATCACAATTCATAATGTTTTCTCTTACACCTTAACTAAGTAATTCACATGTGCAAATACATGCACGTGTGCATATGCACACATGCGCCTTTTTTCCATCACAGATGTACATATGCACATGTGCAGATAGATGCACGCGTGCATATATTTGCACATATGCATATATGCACATGTGCACCTTTCGAGACCTGTATTGAAAAAAAACTTATTAATATGCACATGTGAATATGTCAAGACGTGTTAAAAAACCCAGTAAACGCGAATTTTTTTTCTAAAAAAATATAGCAAGACCGGTCTTAAATTAAAGAGCATACATTTCTTGTTAATTTGGTATAATTTTTGTATTTTAACACATTTTTGTTTGATGGATATATTAGTTTTAAAAAAGTGGGGGTAATGTAAAAATGTCCAAAGTACATTTTTGATTTAAAGTTAAATTAAATAGACAGGAAATTGAATGATTGATCCATATTAATTCTCGAAATTCTCATACAAAAAGTAGTACTCGTTTAAACTGCTTCATATATATATATATATATATATATATATATATATATATATGGTAGAGATCAAGTAAAAAGAAAATTAAAGTAAAAAGGGTAAAATGGATGATTATTTGATCATTTGATCATTTTTTGGTATATATATCAACTGATAATCGTTAGTTCATCATCTTTATTGATTAAAACTAGTTCTTCATCAATTTCTTTTTGATGAATCCAACATATTCATCACTTTTTAGATGAAAGCATTTTTTTCATCAACAAATTATTCCAAAATTTTGTTTTCAAAATCTGTATTTGAAATCAAAAAGAAATTGATGAAGAACTAGTTTTAATAAATAAAGATGATGAACTAACGATTATTAGTTGATATATATACCGAAAAATGATCAAATAATCATCCTTTTTACACTTTTTACTTTAATTTTCTTTTTATTTGATCTCATCCCTATATATATATATATGTATGTATATGTATATAGTATGAAGATCAAATACGAACGGGACTTATCGTTCGCACATTGCGAACGCCATTTAAAAGACCGAAAGTCAATTTTTGTAGGCTGAATATATACGTATTTAATTATTATTATTATTATTATTATTATTATTATTATTGTGTGTGTATAGATGAGATGTAGTGTTTTTAAACAAGATGCATTAGTTTTTAAATGAGAATCCACCGATTAATTCACCATGATGGACTAGTTTTAAGAGAACTCTATGTTTTTAAGATAAGATGTAATGATATAAAGTTAGATGCAATGATTTTATAGACAATATGCAGTGTTCCTAGCATTCTTATTGGATCATCACCCTATATATATATACAGAGAGAGAGATCAGGTAAAAGGAATTTTATGATAAAAAGTGTAAGAGTAATTGTGTACCATTGGATCTTCATCAAAATTCAACAAAAAACTCAAGATTAAGAACACGTAATTGCCGATTAGTTAAGGTTTGAGGGCAAAATTGGTATCTAAGAACCACTTCCAGAGTTACAGTCATAAAATCATGTCGTTGGCATTATATATAAAACCGATGAATACAAAGATTCATACAAAAAAGATTTGATACATAGATCAGTTTTCATCCAAAATAAAAATATACCTAAACAACTGGATACACAAACTATTGTAAGAGAGAACCCAAAATACAAACACTAGATTTTTTATTAAGATATAAAGAAATACAGATGGCTGCAATAACAAGAATCATAATCATGAACAAGAATTGTATAAATACCGATGAAGGTAGTGTAAACAAGAATCCAGTATCCATATTTTTTATGAACATGTTGTAAAGATAATTAAGAAAGGAAGAATCATATACATCTTAAAAAACTATAATCACCATTACAAGAACAAGAATCATAATCATGAACAAGAATCCAGTAATTGTACTAAATTCATAGATATCTCAAAGTAATTGTACTAAGTTTTTACAAGTCGCTGCAATACACAATCGTAGGTCAATAAAGATCTATGAACGGTTTTGTGAGATAAAGAGGCCAGAGATCAACCTTCTAGACTAGAGAGGCCGACCGATGCGGTTTAAATTCTTAGAAAGACAGAGGGAGGTTGGGATGGTGAATAGCATACCGCCAAACATAAGAATGGGTGCCGGCGACTTAGCTTTGAAGGATATGCAGCAACTTACCTTCGAACGATATCGATGAAGGTTGCCCCCAAATCCTTTCGTGCAACCCTTTTTCCAGTACCAATGTTTAATGAGAAAAGATGACCTCTAAAATCGGAAACTTCCGGATCCAATTGGGCTACGCCGTGTGGTGGTCGCCCATGGATAAAGGAGGGCTGAGATGATAACGTCGATAAAGATAACGGGAGGCATATGAGAAAATTAGGTTCAGTGGGTTTAACAGTTTTGAAAATGGAAGTGCCGATTATCAAAGAATAGTGAGAGAATCTTTAAAAAATTACCCTAAATACCCCTCACCTATATTTACTACATGTCAAGCAGAAAATCTCTCTTACACTTTGTATTTTAATTTACACTTTGTATTTGATATATATATATATATATATATATATACATATAGACACACACACATATATATAGGGGAGGGTTCATGCGAGAAACATTATTTTTACGAGAAGTACGAGAAGCAATCTTAACCTTTTATTTGTGTTTTGATCTAGTGACCTATATTAATCATATTTTTAATTTTTTATAATTTAAAAGGGCATAAAACTAAACCAATTTGTTTCTATTTCCAATCTATTTCTCTCTCACCTAAATTTTTAATAAAAAACAAAATAAATTTTAAATAATTTAACACTAATTTTCGATTTTATATTGTTCACTAATAAACACCAAATTTTTATTAATGAGTAATTAATCTTTGGTCCAAATTTTTTGATTTTATTGTTCACTAGTAAACATGGTATCAAATTTTTAACTTTTATTAACGAGTAATTAATTTTTGGTCCAATATTAAAAGATTACTAGTGAACATGCTAAAACATTTTATGCTTTATAATTAGATCATTAAATTTTTGCTGATTTTATGTGCGTTCATTAGTGAATATTCCATTTTTTTATAATGATGATCAATTTTTTTCAAGTAGCTGATTTTATCATGATACATGTGTTTGTTATGGAACATTCAACCTTAACATCAACCATGTTAGCTAGTGATCAAAAAATAAAATAGAAAACATAAACTAATCAATGTTTACTAGTAGACAAGATTGATTCATTATTGGATTATATAGTTGCGTTCACTATTAAACAAGTAAAAAGAATACACTGCAAGAAGAGAAAAAAAACATACCAACAAACATTTGAATATAAAGTGTTCACTAGTAAACGTAAGTCAAATCTAGTAAACATCGCCAAACACTTTTAAATGAACAAAAAACTTAAGCTAAATTGATATTTTCATCAATAAACGTTTAAAATATATTTAACTTTTTAGTAATCAAAAATTTAAAAAAAAAACTTTAACACCATCAACATTTATTAAATCTTAAATAAAATGATGTAGAAAAAAATCCACATATATAAAATATAAAAATGACAGAAGTCTTAACTGAAAAGTGGAAATCTAAAAATCTTCAAATATTCAAACCATAATCTGGAACTCCAACATGCTACGGATGAGGGTTTATGCAACAAGAAATATTCGATGATGGGCAAATTGTGGAGATATGAAAACCAAGGTATAGACAGTGTATGAAGGAGTGATGTCAATAAGATGGTGTTTTTCGAAAAGCGAAGCAACGATGGGGAGATTTTTGCTGGCAAGTAGATCGGTGCTTATGGTGTTCGTCAGCGAGTGGATCGGCGTTGGTGAGGTTGATCGGTGCAGGTGGTGTTTGTTAGTGAGTGGATAGGCGCTAGTGGTGGTTGTTGGTGTGTTCACCATCGACCGGAGAGGATGAGGTCGATGATTGTTCCAAGTAGATATGTGCGGGTGATGTTCGCCGGCGACAGGTGAACACAACTCTATTTTGAAGAGAAGGCGGCGGTGATAGCATGGTGAAAGATTGGAGAGGAATTATAAACTAAGGTTTTATTATCTTAAAAGTGAGGATGATAGATATAAGAAGAGAGGAAAGAGAGAGCCGATGGGTGGGGAGGAATTATTAGGGTTTCCTTTTATTTTTTAAACAAAATGTCTTTCTTGTCCCTTTATTTATTTATTAACTACCATTAAATTTAAAAATATTTACTAAATTGCCACAACAAATATTAACCATTGATTTGATCATCTTATGGTCTAGAATTCTTCTCGCACTTCTCGTAAAACTATTGCTTATCGCATGAACCACCCTTTCTCTCTCTCTATATATATATAATACGGTTTGTAACCATTCAGAACCTTTAAAAAAAACAAAAATCAATTGATTTGTAAGCAAAAGGCATGCCCCATTCCGCAAGTAACAAATTTATTTAAATTCATTGTTTAAAAAACAAAAGCATTTTTATACGTCCAAAATAAACGCGTATATAAAACCATGCATCTATATCTATATATCTATATATATATATATACTAATTATTTTTTAGGCCGTACTAAACACGGCTCACAATGGTTAAAGTTTGCTTTTATAAATATTATATGTTAAAACTTATAAGTCTTTTTGTCAAAATAAATAATTAAACCTTGTTTATTCATATATAGTACCAAGTTTTATTAAAAAGCATATGTATGTGTATAAATTATTAAAATTCAAAAATAATATTAAAGTTAATAGAAAAGTTAGAATAAACATAACGATGTGATAATAAATATGGAGAAGATTTGTCTAAATATATTTTCCTGTCACCATTTGAGTAAGTCATAAGCCATCACCATACTTGTACAATGTATTGATATATGACCTTATATCCCATTTGGCCGCTCAAGCATTCTTTGTAACAAATAGGTACTCCATATTTTCTAATCAACTTTTTTAAGGTAATCATCTTGATTTAAAAAATAGTAGACGTGTTTATATAATTCAAGTATTCAACATTTCAACAAATACAAATCATTATAAGAATACATTCTTCAATCTAATTGTCAAAAACAAATGATTGTTACATCGTTATTTATATATTTAACTAAAAATCATACAAATAATTGATTGAATAAATTTATGAAATTCCTGTACCTACTCAACTATCACCATGTAGTAGGCCGGAGTAATCGAGCAACATCCAGCATCCCTACCGATAATTCATAGCTCCTTATGTTGCTCGTACACAACAATCACAATCCTAAATCATATAAAAATGTTACTCTGTAATAGTTCATAATTGTTATTATATATAATATGTTTCAAAATATATACACATATATCTATATCTATATCTATATCTATATACTTACTTATATAATAAAAAGACCATATGCCCCCATTAGTTGCCATGTGTCTTTCAAATAGTAACGAACTATTCCCCTATTTTAAAACCTTAAATGATCTTTGTTAAATAACAAAGCTTTAATGACAATTAATAAACTTTTGGTTTTGGTGTTCTTAGTTGACACAAATATAGAATGAAAGATGGGAGAGATTTTTTAATTAATTACGTGATGATTGATATCGTATTTAAACTTAATTAGATAACATATCTAATTTAGGATATAACGCAACAATCTAATCTTTAACAACAAAAGAATGAACTTCATACAACCTACATTAGAAGTGAAACTAAGTTCTTTCAATGGTTCAAGGCAAGGATCAAAAAGTGGAACAAGATTTCATAATCATATCGGCTACTAAACCTGGCAGAAATGACAAAACAAATCAGACGTTAACAATAGTGTTTCAAGTTTGATCGTTAACATGTGTTCGTAATGATCGCGTTTTATAGTAGTTTGCGGCTTGCAAACAAGTAAAAATATTATGCAATAACTTTTGTTTAGTTATAATACCAAGATGGCCTTTCAAAAAAAAGATAACCTATTATCAACTAATATTCAAAAATTGTATATTATTATATGAAAGATAATAATAGATGGAGAAAAAAAGATGAGTTGTATTAGTAACGTTTGAGATTAAAGAGGTGTTTATATAAATACAAAATTAATGATAATGTTGACCGTTGAATAATGATAAACAACAAAAAATTATGGTAGTATATAATAGTGTATAATAACACTAATTCTAATGGGCTACTGTTCGATAACAAATATAGATTAAAATTATAAAAATTAAATAATAATAAAGAATAAAATATAATTTTAAGTACTAGAATAAAAATACTATATATATACATGTACGCACACATATATAAATGTATAGAGTAAATTATTAAAAAATGTTAAAACGACTAAATGTAAAACTATTTGAAACCCATAGAGATTGAGTTTGTGATATTATAAAAGGACAAAATGGTCATTTTGAAATTTGTAACACCAACGCCATTACTTTTAGTAGGCAAATGGCTGAGATTGTGACAAATTGTCAATTTGAGGGACCATATCAGTAATTTTTTAATTTTAAAGACTAAATAAGTGATTTCTAATAAACCACATGGATAAAATCAGTAATTCGTTCTTTTTGTTTGTTTTCTTTGTTTGATAGAAACAAAATATCGCACAAGTTTATAGAAACCTATTGCTATTTTTGCTAAGTTTGTTTATTTCTGTGATAGTTTCATTTGTTGACATAATATTTCACTATAGTTAATTTATTGTTTCAGACTTATTATAAAGATATTGACTTATTTAAAATCTAAGTTCGTACATGTTTACAACAAAAGAAAAGTCTTGTGGTATACCACATGAAGAATTTATTTGTATATTTTATAAAATTAGTGTCAAACCGTTATCATTGTTTTTATAGGATTATACATCCATGACAAAGAAATCACGTTGAATATATTAGGTTGTGCGTAGCACAGCCTAAAGGCCTAACTAGTATATATATATATATATATATATATATATATATATATATATATATATATATATATATATATATATATATGTAAGAGTTGTAATAGGCAAGGAAATGTTAACATGTGCATAACTACCAAAAAAGTATAATGGGTATTCTAAACTTAAGATTAAATACAATTTAAAAAAATTGCACTAAACAAAAAAACCCTTGAATTACTCTCCCTATAATTTTCATTCTCTCTCTATAGTATTTCAAACACCAATTATCATATGGGTTTTATGTGATTCATGTTTTCTTGTTGATAAAATGGTTATCGATGATTCAAGCGACGAGATTCAACTTTTTGTCCGTAAATGTACATAGAGTTAGAAATATGTAGTTCATCATTTTTTATTGATGAAAAATTGGTTCAGTTATTTCAAAAAAAGTAATCGAACACACAAAAAAATGAAAATGTGATTGTTTGTTTATGTATTTCTTTATGTTCATTGAGGTTTACTCTTTTTTCTAGTCATGTTTATCAATTATAAATGATTGAAAGTTTGAATTAGTAAGTCATTTTGGAGCCAAGTCTTTTTATGGGTAGTTCATCAACTCTTTTCGATGAATACTAGTTGTGAATCAATTTTTCTTTATAAACATTAGTTGTGTATCACTTGAATCTAGTTTGTTCATCATTTTTTTGAATTTAGGAGAAAGTGGATTTTAGGATCTGACGTAATTTTAGGAAATGAAGTAATTTTAGGCACTGGATTAATTTTAATAGTTTTTATATGTTTTTTCATTTCCTGATTTACCCCTAAACATGATTTAGTTGATTGTTATTATAACAAGTTTTGACTTATTTTGTTGACTTTTGATGAAATCTAATGGCTTACAATCATTCTTACACTTCTTATAATTATTTACCTCTTATAATAACTCTACTATATATATATATAGAGAGAGAGAGAGAGAGTGTCACAAGAGAATGAGTTAATATTAACATTTTTTTATTGTTTGAAAAATATGAATAGCTTGTTACTATTTAAGGGTGATATATCCATTTTTAAAGGAATGAGTACTCTTTTTTTGATAGGTATATATATATATATATAAAGATCATTTAATGACTGTTTTTACCATTTATAATCGTTATTAATGTTTATTAATAGGGGTATTTTAGTTTTTTATATAATATTCCAACCTGATTTGCATCTGGGTGAGTTGTCATTAAGATTGAGCCTTGATTTTCCCGAAATACCCTCGTTAATGCATCATTAATAATTCATTAATATGTCATTAATGAGTCATTAATGCACCATAATGAGCCGTCATTTTTATTGACTATTGATTTATTTTAATCAATTACCAAAATTAATTTTTGCGATACTCATAATAAAATGAACCATCTCCCGAGCACTATTGTATACAATCTAGCTAGATGAATATATGGCATGCACTCTTTTGTTAAAAAACATAGTCCTTACTTTACTCACCTTAGATGAATATATGGCATACAATCACTGTCACCAACTCTGGTCATACTTCATCAAACACAGACATTCATCTAAAATCTACATACAATCCTCCAAGATAACAAAAAATTAAACCCCATTACTCAACCAAATAGTGTGAGTACTAGGGATGGTAATAGATCGGATATGGACCGGGCGATGCCATATCCACATTCATATCCATTTAATTTTTCATCATCCGTATCCGTATCCGTATCCGTATCCATATCTATATCCATTTAAAATAATTTCGTTTGTCCGTATCCATATCCATCGGATTAAACGGATAAATGAATATTCATTGAATGTCAAAAGAACTTTTACCCCTAAGAAAATACCATATTTTAATATATAATTTATGATCTTTATTGATATAAATACATATTTTCTTCCAAAAAAAGATAGGAATCATAGTTTCTTTCACTATGACATTTACATGTATATAATTGATACAACTGTACAAAAATATTATAGGAGTGTGAATTTAACCTATATAATTATATATATTTTTTATTAATATATTTATATATAAGTTTTATAACTAAAATCATATACGAAATTATACTTAATTATATAAAATTATAATTATATCATATTTAATTCGGGTTAATGGATTCATCCATGTATGCAAAATTGTTATCCATATCCACTCCATATACGATATTCATCCATTGAACTTCGTCCATATCCATCACAGATGAATCAAATCGGATGGATGATTATTGGATCGGGTGACAATTGCCATCCCTGATGAGTACCCAACAAATCATCCAAAAACTTGATTTACCCAACAAATTCATTCATACACACATATACAAAAGGTTTAGTAATCAATTTAAATAAAAAATTTTAATTTACAAATCTAAATTATCCATTTTTGTAGAAATTAATCTAATTTTGACTTTTCTTGGTCAAAATTAGATTCAGATTTTAGATTAATTTTATTTAAAATAATTATAGATAATTTTATATTTATATATGCACTTCTATGAACCTTAAAATATTGTATCAGTTAACTCTAATTTAAAATATCATACCTTGATATTTCAAAATAGCATATTTAACCCAATTTTTAGTTTTTTTTCACTTTTCATAATAATTTAATATCTTTTTAATTAATTTTTAATATTTATTAATTTTTAAATTAACTCCTATAGAAATAAATTTATTATGGCTATCGTAATTCGTAAACACCGACAACCATCATATGGTCCATGAGGCCCTGGTTATGTTGGGCTTTTTCAAAGTAAAAGCCTGCCTTTCAACGAGGTGCACAGAAAATCCGAATATCCGATTTTGCGCGTTAACTATCTGAAACTGGTTATTTCAAAACCGGTTATTTTTAATCCGGTCCGGATATTTTTGAAACCGGATAGTATAACTGGTTATGGATTTTTTGGGCAAACCATATATTTCACCGGATAAAAAGCCGGTCAAAAAACAGGATAAAAATCTGATAAAAAAACCGGTTGTCGAGGTTTTAAAAAAACTAGCCGTTTTTTTACCGTTGGGGAGTTTTTTGAACGTTTTTTTGTCTTTTTTTCACCTTTTTTTCTCTATAAACGAAGACGACGACAACGAAGACAATGACGACGAAGCTAGACGAAAACGACGAAGATTAACTATTTGTATTTTAAGTATTTGAACTTTAACTATTTGTACTTGAAGTATTTTAGTATTTTAATTTGAACCTTGTAATGTTTAAGAATTTTAAGTTAACTTTGTAATGTTTACGTATTTTAATTTATAAAAATCTGAATTTTCTTTCTATTTTTATTTTTCTATAAAAATCGGTTTTTGTTAAAAAACCGGATATTAAAAAATCCGGTTTGGATCCAATCTGAAACCGGTTACATTGGTTAGCATTTTATTTTTAAAAAACCGGTCATGATCCGATCCGGTTTAAAAAATCCGATCCCAAAAAAACGATAAAATCCGGTCCGGATAAAATCCGACCCAGATTGGATAAAAAACCAGTAATGTGCACCTCTACTTTCAACTATGCTTTCTTTCATCCGATCCGAGCCTATCAACATGACTCAAGCACCAAGCCACCAACACCCAATCTTTGCATTAACATTTAATTAACGTATGCATGTTATTTAGGGAGAAACTCGTATTTTGCAGGCATAGCAGCATGGCCGTCTTCATTAGAGGATAAGAATCCTTGAATATTGCATTCCTTAATATCGATATATATATGGCTAGCTAACATGCCTAACAAACAAGCTATGAACTAGGAAACTATTATCTAAAAATATAATAGAAGATATACACAATTAATACATAATATTTACTAATTGTCCCCTGCAGTTGAAACGGGAGCTTTGCAGATGCTTAAACTGGAGTGAAAAATTCAAGAACAGGTTGCATGGTAGACCTTTAGTGAAAATGTCTGCATATTGGTAGGCAGATGTAACATGTAGAACACGGATTTCCCCGACCCTGACTTTCTCGCGAACGTAGTGTATGTCCATTTCTACATGTTTAGTTAGTTGATGTAAAGATAGACTGCTAAGATGTTATCACAATATATTAAGGTAGATTGACGGACCGGTACGTGTAGCTCAAGCAACAAATTACGAATTGTTTCGAGGACCATGAGACTAAATTATCACCAAGAAACACGTGGTAACCTGAATTGGATCGGCAAGAGTCAGGGCAAGCTCCCAAGTCGGCATCAGAGTATGCGGTTAGATTATGCCGAGGAGAAAAGTGGTTATTCAGGCCGAAGTCGATGGTGCCTTTGATGTACTGTAGGATACGCTTCATAAAATTGAAATGTGGCCTTGTAAAGAGACACACTTGTTGTACTGCATAGGTGATATCTACCGTTGTAAAGGGTGCCATCCGGTAATGGGGTTCCATTCGTGACACAAATTTTGGAAGTTGTGTTGGCCGGTGTTGTAGACGGATTACAGTTGCTCATGGATACGCATTTTAAAATTTCTTGAAGATATTGAGATTGGATAAGAACAACCCCTCAGAGGTGCGAGTCACCGAGATACCTAGGAAATGATGAAGTACACCAGTATCGGTCATTGCGAATTCTCGTAATAAAGTTGCAATGATAGACTTTAGAAGGCGAGGATCAGATGTTGCTAAAACAATATCAGCCACATATAAAGTTAGATAAGCAGTGTGCCCCGTGGCGATAGATAAATAAAGAATTGTCACATATGCTGCTGTAGAAGCTATTACTTGTAATAAACGTGGCAAATCTATGGTACTATGCGCGAGGAGCCTGTTTGAGGCCGTATAACGATTTACGAAGACGACACAAATTATTCGGCTTCGTGGAGTCGACAAACCCCGGTGGTTGATTCATAAATATTGTTTCATGAATATCCCTATGTAAAAAAGCGTTTATGACATCCAGCGGCCATGCCAGGGAAACGACCAAGCTTTACACTATACGAATAGTTGTGGGTTTAACAACTGGGCTAAATGTCTTGTCACAAGCAATACCAACGGTTTGGGATTTACCATTTACTACCAAACGGGCCTTGTAGCACTGTAATGTACCATCTGCATGAAATTGTGGCAAAAGAGCCACATGCAATGTATGATTGGCCGATCGGTAGGGCGTAGAACCAACTCCCATCTATTATTTTCTAATAACGCATTAAATTCATTATGCATGGCACCTAACCAGTTGGGATCCGAGAGGGCGGTGGTGTAGGAGGCTGGAACGGGTCAGATGGGTTTAGAGGAGTGAAGGTTAACGACTTGTTTGGGTTTGGTAATTTTATGTTGGGAGTGAGTGGTCATAAGGTGGCAAGTGGTAGTTGGTGCAGGAGGGGGGTAGGCAGTGTTGGAGGGGGAGGTGATGGGGTTAGTGGTGGAGTGGTACGAGGCGTGAAGGGGTCAGATGAGAGGTGAGTGAATATTGAAGGAGGGAGGGATGAGGCACCGTCGAGGAATTAATAGGATGAGGAGGGTAAAGGCTCGGAAAATGGAAAAGAGTTCTCATCAAATACAACGTGACAAGATAAGAGAACCTTTCCAGTAGAGGGATCATAACATCGGTATCCTCGATGATTTTTGGATAACCGAGGAAGACACAACGGATGGAACGGATGTCCAGTTTGTGTTCAATATTGGCGGAAGTGTTAGGGTAGCAAGTGCACCCAACGGTGCGAAAGTGGTCATAAGTGGGGTGGCAAAGGTAGAGGGTGTAGGTGGGGGTATAGAAATTGAGGGTCTTGGTGGGAAGGATGGTATGGAGGTAGCTGGCGGTATGTAAAGCCTTGACCCAAAAGGAGGGAGAAAGGTGGGCATGAGCTAATGAAGAGCGAATAATGTCATTTAAACGACGGATCAAATGTTCGGATTTTCCGGTTTGTTGGGAAGTGCGAGGGCAAGAGAAGCGAAACGTTAGATCGTGTTGTGAGGCAAATGTTTTGAAGTTGGTGTTATCAAACTTTTCCCCAAAGTCAAATTGAAATGTTTTTATTTTTCGGTTAAATTGGGTGGAGATGAGGTTATGGAATTTAGTAAAGTTTGTAAATGTATCTGATTAATATTTAAGTGGGTAAATCCACACATATTGTGTGTGGTTGTCAAGAAGCACCAAGTAATATTTATGTAACACCGGAAAACTCAAGCCATTTTTTTTAAATACACTGCGGAAGCTTTTATTAAACAAACTTAATAACATACAACCAATATTTACAAAATGTACAAACATTGTTCACAAACAAAATATCATTGTGTGTTACAAAAACTACAGGCTCGTTTCGTTTCAAAAATAATATCAGAGTCAGGTCATCTCTTTCCTTCTGCCAAACTCACAAACACGAACCTGCAAAAGCAACAACTGAAGGGAATTAGCACAAAGCTAAGTGAGTAGAGGCTAAACACCAAAAGAAAACATTCACGATCAATATCAAAGCATGTAACCACGTATCCCGAGAAGACCGGCGGTTCGGCGCAGAACCTACAACCAATGCAGGCCAAAGCAAAGGTTTACCGATAGCCCTCTACTAAATTGGCACAATGCACTCCCCCTCTGGTGCAACATATGCACCAGTAAGGCTAACACTGTTCCACCAATCAGTGAACGAGCCCAGCCCAATTCTACGTATAGCTGACTTCCCAACGCAACTCGAATTCATACTAAGAGTGCGTATCGACCAAATATTCACGCAGCAGATATCAACAATCAATATCACAATCAACAGTTCAATCAATCCAATCTAATTACAATCATGCATCACACCAATAACATTAACCGAAATTTTTACCATCCGCGATCAACGTCCACTCACCACAAAATTAACACGGGCTCAGAAGTCTAATTTTACTGATTCTTTGGATTGCCTGAAAATACAGCAACAATCAAATCAGTTGCGAATATATAAATATATCTTCTCATATATATTTATATCTCAAATTCATCAAAACATCTTACTTAAATCACATAACAAATAAACCAACTCAAACCAAGCAAAAATATACAAAAATATGCAATTAATCGGATTTGGGGCCTGTCGCGCCGCGACACCTCCTTCGTCGCGCCGCAACGTGCAACGGATTTCAAATCCGAGAACAAGCCTTCGGATTTCACTTTCGGATTTCATCAAAGATCGGATTTGGGAGTCGGATTTAACATGGTTTCGGATTCTAGGGTCGGATTTCACTAATCAATCGGATTTTCCATGTCTATATACTCCACACTCGGATTTCTTCAAAATCCGAAACCTAGTTCTCGGTTTCTTGAAGGTCGCGCCGCGACACACTGGTGTAGTGCCGCTACACTCGAAATCTCAGATTCATCTTCTTCCTTCAGTGTCGGATTTACAGCCAAATTCCTCCAAAACTCATTCCAACTTTATAAAACTTCCACCAAAACACATATTTAGCATTTACCAATCGTATAGATCATCAAAAACATGATTTTACTCCTTCATAACATCAAATCTTCAAAACCCATTTACTCACTTTCTTTCAAGCTTCAAAAATGGTTTAACAACATAAATTCATGCTTTTCACTATTTCAACACATCAACATGTATCATAACAAGTTACAAACACCATATTAAAGATCTTAGGATTTCAAGTTTGGCAACTTTCTTCACTCTTGGGTTTTCTTTCAAAAACACATACAAACACCTTTTCACTTTAGCAAATATGAGCTGATGACATACACGTATACATACTTAATTGTCTAAACAAGCAGGAGGTGGCCAAGAGGATTTTGAAATCCTATTCTTTTATTAACTCATGCATGCATACATTAACATACATGCAATATAACTTGTACTTTCTTTTCCTTTTTAAATCCACCAATAACACATATAAATATTATTTTCACATTAATAAATTTCATTTAACATTTAATAAACACAAAATCAAATAAAACAAGCCAATTACGTACCGCCAACCTGCTAATCTCCTAGCCCAAGGTTGCGGGTGTTACAAATCTCCCCTCCTTAAGAGGATTCCATCCTCGGAATCCTTTCCGGCTCAAACAAATGAGGGTATCTATCCTTCATTTCCGCCTCAGTCTCCCACGTCAAATCAGAACCTAAACTGTGTTTCCACTTGACCAATACCATCGGTATCTGCTTCTTTCGGAGCTTGGTCACTTTGCGATCTAACAGTTCAACAGGTTCTTCAATCAGTCTCTTCTTTGAATCTACTTTCAGTTCGTACACTGGGAGAATCTGACTCTCATCTTCAACCTTGCATTTTCTCAAGTAGCAGACATTGAATGTAT
Source organism: Dittrichia graveolens (assembly GCA_038502395.1). NCBI lineage: Eukaryota > Viridiplantae > Streptophyta > Magnoliopsida > Asterales > Asteraceae > Dittrichia > Dittrichia graveolens. The sequence goes on from JARJIL010000001.1 coordinate 8,556,849, forward strand.
CATGAATACCTTCAAGCTCTGCTGGGAGATCTAATGTAACTGTCTGGTCATTTATAATCTGACAAATTCTGAAAGGACCAATATAACGGGGAGCTAACTTCCCGCGTTTATTGAAATCGAATCACGCCCTTCCACGGAGAGACCTTCAAATACACTAACTCCCCCACATCAAACGATACTGGACGACGCCGTGGATCCGCATACATTTTCTATTTATCTCTGGCCGCTTTCAACTTCTCTCTGGCTGTAGCAACTTTGTCAGCTGTCATCTGAACAATCTCAGGCCATGCAAATTGTTTCTCACCAGCCTCTAACCAACACGTCGGAGTACGGCAGCGACGACCGTACAACATCTCATATGGAGGCATTCCAATACTGGAGTGGTAAGAATTATTATACGCAAACTCTATCAACGGCAGGTGCGAATCCCAAGATCCACCATACTCAATTACACAGGCACGTAGCATATCTTCGAGTGTCTGTATGGTTCGTTCAGTTTGACCGTCAGTCTGGGGATGATAAGCAGTACTCAAATTAATTCTCGTCCCCAATTCTCTCTGTAGACTCCTCCAGAAATTAGAAACAAACCTGGAGTCTCTGTCAGATACTATTGACAACGGTATACCATGTCTTGCTACGGTCTCATTAATGTACAACTGTGCCAACTTGCTAAGATAAGCCGTCTCACGGGTAGCCAGAAAATGGGCACTCTTCGTCAATCGATCCACGATCACCCAAATCATATCGTGATTCCTCTGAGTTCGCGGAAGCTTAGTCACGAAATCCATCATTATATGTTCCCACTTCCACTCAGGAATTTCCAACTGTTTCAAAGATCCGTAGGGCTTCTGATGCTCTGCTTTCACTTGAGCACAGATATGGCATGACTCCGCAAAATGAGCCACGTCTGCCTTCATAGTAGGCCACCAGTAAAGCACCTTCAAATCGTGATACATTTTGGTGCTTCCTGGGTCAACAGATAATCTCAACTTGTGTGCTTCAGTTAAAATCAACTTTCTCAATTCTCCAAGCATAGGCACCCACACACGAGTCTTATACACTTTCAATCCGCGAGAATCATCAGTAAGCTCATCTTTACGTTTCCTCATTAATTCGTTCTTCAAGTTCTCCTCTTTCAGAGCTTCCAACTGTGCAGATTTTATTCTATCCACTAAATCAGATACAATCCCCATACGCATGAATTTAATGGAATTCCCCGCTCCCTTGCGGCTCAAGGCGTCTGCTACCACGTTCGCTTTCCAAGGGTGGTATCTAATCTCGCAATCATAATCTTTTATCAGTTCCACCCATCGCCTCTGTCTTATGTTCAACTCTTTATGTGTAAACACATATTGAAGACTCTTATGATCAGTACAAATTACGCACTTGGTGCCATACAAATAGTGTCTCCACAGTTTTAGAGCAAAAACGACAGTTCCCAGTTCTAGATCATGAGTCGAGTAATTCTTTTCATGTGGTTTTAACTGTCTTGAAGCATACGCAATCACCCGATCTCTCTGCATAAGCACACATCCCAATCCCGCAAACGATGCATCGCAATAAACAGTAAAATCATCCGTTCCACTTGGCAACGCAAGAATGGGAGCCTAGCACAACAACTGCTTCAAAGTCTGGAAAGCTTTATCTTGTTCACTACCCCAAACAAACTTCACGTCTTTCCGAGTTAACTTAGTTAACGGACCCGCAATCTTCGAAAAATCTTTAATAAACCTGCGGTAGTATCCACCCAAACCCAGAAAACTTTTTATCTCAGACGGCGTCTTTGGAGCATTCCAGTTCATTACAGCTTCCACTTTAGAAGGATCCACTTTCACTCCTTCATTATAGATAACATGCCCCAAGAATTGAACTTCCCTTAACCAGAACTCACACTTTGAGAATTTAGCAAACAAATGTTCTTTCTTCAGAGTTTCCAAAACTTGTCTCAAATGTTGTTCGTGCTCCTGTTCAGTCTTAGAATAAATTAGAATATCATCAATAAAGACTATCACGAAATCATCCAAGAATGGTCGACAAACCCTGTTCATCAAATCCATGAAAATCGCAGGTGCATTGGTTAAGCCGAACGGCATAACCAAGAATTCGTAGTGCCCGTAGCGCGTACGAAAGGCTGTCTTTGACACATCCTCCTCAGATACTCGTACCTGATGATATCCCGATCTCAAATCAATCTTAGAAAAGAACGAAGCTCCTTGCAGTTGATCAAACAAATCATCGATTCTTGGCAACGGATACTTGTTCTTAATCGTTCTCTTATTCAACTCACGGTAGTCGATACACATACGCAACGTACCGTCTTTCTTCTTGACAAACAATACCGGTGCTCCCCACGGGGATGAACTCGGACGAATAAACCCTTTATCAAGAAGATCCTGAATCTGCGATCATCTCCCGGATCTTTGAAGGTGCCAACCTGTACGGAGCTTTTGCTACTGATCTAGAACCAGCTATTAAGTCTATTTTAAATTCCACTTCACGAACCGGAGGCAATCCTGGCAACTCTTCTGGAAACACTTCCGGGTATTCCGTTACCACCCGGATATCAGGCACTGCTTGTTTCTCTTTCTTCCCATCAATCACATATGCCAGATACGATTCACACCCCTTACCCAACGCTTTCCTTGCTTTTAAACATGAAATCATAGGGATCACTGACCCTGCCTTCTCTCCCCTGGCTATTACTCGCGAACCATCAGCTAGTGGAAACGAGATCAACTTCTTGTGACACTTGATACTGGCTTGATTCAGACTCAGCCAATCCATCCCAAGCACCACATCAAACCCCGATAATGGCATTACAAGAAAATAAACAGGAAAACACACGCCATCTATATCAATTTTAGCCCCAGCCACAGCAGTCGTGACCGGAACCATCATACCATCCGCTACTTCTATCTTTAAAGCAGTAGCAAGTTCAATCACAGGCACATTTAATCTATCACAGAATTCCACAGAAACAAAGGAGCGATTTGCTCCTGAATCAAACAATACTCTAGCAGGAGTAGAGTTTACTAGAAACATACCCGTGATCACGTCGTCAGTGGTGGTGGCATCATCCACTGTCATCTTAAACGCCCGACCCTCAGCAGTGGGTGGGTTCTTTCGCTTTTGGCCTGCTGAAGACGACCCTCCAGCTCCTCCTCCTCCAGACCGTGACCCCGTCTTTTTGCCCACCGGGCAATCACCAACACGGTGCCCTTCCCTATGGCAATTCCAGCACACACTCCTCGGGAACCTACAATTCTTCAAGTCATGGCCAAATTGGCCACAGTTCATGCACCTCCTTGTCTGGGCCGTACACTGCCCGTTGTGATAAGATTTCCACCTGATACACCAAGGTGCCCATTGAGTAGACCCACCTGAAGTAGGTCTTCAATTCTACTCTCCCTGTCTGCCCCCGCTGCTCTGCCCTCCCTGTCTCTATTGAGCGTTATAGTGTTCAAATCTTGACTTCTGTTGGGAAAGTTTCTCCCCGCTCAACTTATTTCGTGCAACAATGTCCCCTTCAGCCAATTTGGCAAAAGTGAAAGCCTGGGACAATGTGGTAGCCCACCTGGTGGCGCCTCTGTAGTCTGGGTGTAGTGCCCCCACAAAATGGACAATCTTTGATTCCTCATCGAGTACCCAATGCTTAGCAAATCTCATCTTTTCGTTGAATTGTTTTATGAGTTGGTCTACAGTCATATTCCCGGTCATCTGCAGATCCATGAACTCCTTCTTGATCTTAGCCATCTCAAAACTCCCACAGTATTGTTCGCACAATTTCTCATTGAATTGACTTCAGGTGATGCTTCCCTGCTGCTGTTCAAAGAAATGGCCTGTAAATGGAATCCCACCAGACCAACGCATCCCCTCTTAGCATTCTTGACGCATACTTGACCTTCAGTTCATCCTCGCAATTACAGGCATCGAGTGCCTTTGACATCTCCCTCAACCAATTTAATGTCGCATTGGGATCAGAACTCCCATGATACTCTGATGGTTTACAATCAAGAAACTGTTTATAGGTGCACGGTTGTTTATATCCAGGAAGCGCAAACGGATAAGCTCCTGGCTGTGGATAAGGATAGAAGAAGGGTTGTTGCATCATCTGAGTCATTGGTGGCAGCGGTGTTGTAACTGGTGCGGCTGTTGATTGTGTAGAAATCGCAGTTGGCACTGGGATAGGTTCTGGTTGCTGTTGTTGTTGTTGCTCTTCCATCCTTTGAATTTTATCTCGGAGTTCAACCAACTCGTTTTCCAGTTGATAGACATAATCACTATTATCCTCTTCTCGGGCCTGACCCAACGTTCCCGCAGTAGCTGGGTTACCCCAAGTATTCAGTCGTTGGCGCTTCAGTTGTAGCTTGGGTCGTAGGAGGAAGGATCGGAGTATCTCTGTCTGCCATTATCTGTAATAATCACATCACCTCAAAACTCATTAGCATAAACCGTTAGTATCCAACATACTAACTACAACCGACAACTCTAACTCACTCTAATTCCCCCAAAGGAAATCTTGAACCGTCACGAGCCAAGATTTGGGAATGCAACACTCTAGTCGTGCATGCATCGCCAAACCTAGGCTCTGATACCAAACTGTAACACCGGAAAACTCAAGCCATTTTTTTAAATACGCTGCGGAAGCTTTTAATAAACAAACTTAATAACATACAACTAATATTTACAAAATGTACAAACATTGTTCACAAACAAAATATCATTGTGTGTTACAAAAACTACAGGCTCGTTTCGTTTCAAAAATAATATCAGAGTCAGGTCATCTCTTTCCTTCTGCCAAACTCACAAGCATGAACCTGCAAAAGCAACAACTGAGGGGAATTAGCACAAAGCTAAGTGAGTAGAGACTAAACACCAAAAGCAAACATTCACGATCAATATCAAAGCATGTAACCACGTATCCCGAGAAGACCGGCGGTTCGGCGCAGAACCTACAACCAATGCCGGCCAAAGCAAATGTTTACCGATAGCCCTCCACTGAATTGGCACAATGCACTCCCCCTCTGGTGCAACATATGCACCAGTAAGGCTAACACTGTTCCACCAATCAGTGAACGAGCCCAGCCTAATTCTACGTATAGCTGACTTCCCAACGCAACTCGAATTCATACTAAGAGTGCGTATCGACCAAATATTCACGCAGCAGATATCAACAATCAATATCACCATCAACAGTTCAATCAATCCAATCCAATCACAATCATGCATCACACCAATAACATTAACCGAAATCTTTACCATCCGCGATCAACGTCCACTCACCTCAAAATTAACATGGGCTCAGAAGTCTAATTTTACTGAGTCTTTGGATTACCTGAAAATACAGCAACAATCGAATCAGTTGCGAATATATAAATATATCTTCTCATATATATTTATATCTCAAATTCATCAAAACATCTTACTTAAATCACATAACAAATAAACCAACTCAAACCAAGCAAAAATATACAAAAATATGCAATTAATCGGATTTGGGGCCTGTCGCGCCGCGACACCCCCTTCGTCGCGCCGCGACGTGCAACGGATTTCAAATCCGAGAACAAGCCTTCGGATTTCACTTTCGGATTTCATCAAAGATCGGATTTTGGAGTCGGAAATTAACATGGTTTCGGATTCTAGGGTCGGATTTCACTAATCAATCGGATTTTCCATGTCTATATACTCCACACTTGGATTTCTTCAAAATCCGAAACCTAGTTCTCGGTTTTTTGAAGGTCGCGCCGCGACACACTGGTGTAGTGCCGCTACACTCGAAATCTCAGATTCATCTTCTTCCTTGAGTGTCGGATTTACAGCCAAATTCCTCCAGATTCATTCCAACTTTATAAAACATCCACCAAAACACATATTTAGCATTTACCAATCATATAGATCATCAAAAACATGATTTTACTCCTTCATAACATCAAATCTTCAAAACCCATTTACTAACTTTCTTTCAAGCTTCAAAAATGGTTTAACAACATAAATTCATGCTTTTCACTATTTCAACACATCAACATGTATCATAACAAGTTACAAACACCATATTACCTTTCTTTTGAATTAAAGATCACAAAGTCTTGATCTTAGGATTTCAAGTTTGGCAACTTTCTTCACTCTTGGGTTTTCTTTCAAAAACACATACAAACACCTTTTCACTTTAGCAATTATGAGCTGATGACATACATGTATACATACTTAATTGTCTAAACAAGCAGGAGGTGGCCAAGAGGATTTTGAAATCCTATTCTTTTATTAACTCATGCATGCATACATTAACATACATGCAATATAACTTGTACTTTCTTTTCCTTTTTAAATCCACCAGTAACACATATAAATATTATTTTCACATTAATAAATTTCATTTAACATTTAATAAACACACAATCAAATAAAACAAGCCAATTACGTACCGCCAACCCGCTAATCTTCTAGCCCAAGGTTGCGGATGTTACAATTTATAACCCGATTTGCTAAGGACATGAGAAGTATAAAAGTCACAATGGATTATGTCAAACGGAGCAAATGTAAAAGAAAAATGATCTTAAAAAGGTAAACGTTTGTTCTTAGAAACTTGGTAGGAATGACAAATGGACACCACTTGACGTTTAATACATGAAATATAAGAACGAGAAAGAAGAAAATCTAAAGTGGCGTTGTCGGGATGACCAAGACGGTTGTGCCAGACATCCGAGGGAAGACTGGTAAGAAGAGCAGTGTGGTATGAGGTAGGCGGGCTGAGTAAAAATAGAGATCTCCGGAGCTATTGTGGCGTGAAAAAATCCTCCCAGTCTTGAGTTCCTTCGTAGAAAAACCACAAGAGTCAAATTCGATGGAGACATTATTGTCACGAGTAAATTGATGAACTGATAGTAGGTTTTTAATGATATGGGGTGTGTAACATATATTTCTTAGGGAAAAGGTATGGTAGGTGTTTGGTATTAGGCATATGCCGTTGTGTCGGTATCCAAAACATGAACAAGGAGATCATCGGAGAGGGTTCCGTATATCCATTGAAAGACAATGGCATCAATTTTGATCCAAGACTCGCATGTGTCATCGGTTGTGGTAGGTGGCGGCGTACTGTCAATATGGTGAAGAACCTTATAGCTGTGGGCATGCAATTTGAAAATCTTGACCCAGGAGTTGTAGGTGATGTTGGTGCCATGAAGAACCCGAATTTTGTTTTGAATATTAGTTACTGTATTAACCGGATGGAGGGGCTCTTTAGGTGGTTGTTTGGTGGGAGCCATAGGTGGTTGATGGAGGGTCGTAGCTCTCTTAAAAAAAGAAAAAGGGGAAGAAGGCACACAACGAAGGGCCGCTGGAAAGAAAAAAAAATAGAACCACCGGTGACTTGGAACTAGACTCGTGATAGCATATTAGAGGATAATAATCCTTGAATAATGCATTCCTCAGTATTGATATATATATATATATATATATATATATATATATATATATAGACACACACACAAGATATGGCTAGCTAACATGCCTAACAAACAAGCTATGAACTAGCTAGGAAACTGTTATCTACAAATATAACAGAAGATATACACAATAAATACATAATATTTACTATTAGTCTTAAGGGTCGGATCACCTAGACAATCGACCAGGACCCATAGCTAGAGGAGGCCATAATCAAGATATACCTTATATACTCATATGTGTATTTCTGAAGCCCAAACTTAGATAAAAGGGCTCTAAGATGGTCCACTTGGAAATTAATTAGGTCCAGTTGTATTTCTGAAACCCACTTTACAGCCTTGACTACAGACATGAGACATCGCCGCCCCTTTGGTTCACGTCTCAAGATTCAACATTTCAACGCCGTCTCACTCGGTCAGTCCTATGGAAACGAAAAGTTACAATCTTCAGCTATATGCATTGATGCTATTATTGAACAAATAGATTGTAGCCTAGCGGTTTCGAGGAGTTGGAAGGTGTTCCTTATGATCTATGGTCATGGGTCCCGCTGTGGACAAAAGGTATAGAGTTAGGAGTATATTAGTGTGTGTGTATTATGCTATTCAAATAATAATAATAAAATATTTTGAGAAATATAGAAATAAAGGTTTATTTCAACTATGAAAAAACATTATGACGAAACTAATAGTAAAGATCAAACATATTCAATTGAAGAATCATTTAGAGTTGAGTATTTCTTGGTTGTAGTAGATATGACAATTAATTCATTGATAATAGATTTAATCAATTAAAAACATTTGAATGTATTTTTGGATTTTTATACGATTCAAATAAATTAAAATCATTGGATGATATTAAACTTCAAAATTCTTGTGTTAAGTTTTCAACAACATTTTCTTACAAGAATGTCTATGATGTGAATTCAAATGATCTTTTTTCCAAACTAAAAGTGTTGCAAATGACTTTACTAACTACAAAGATGTTGGTGTTTGAAATATTAGAGTTTGTTAAAGTTGTAGATTGTAATCCAAATGTTTTCATAGCATATAAAATATTGTTAATTGTACCATCGTTGAAAGAAATTTTCCAAAACTTAAATTACTAAAAATATATTTGATGTCATCAATATCTTAAGAAAGACTTAATGGTTTGATCATTTTATGTATAGAGAAAGATATATTAGAAAATATTGATCTTGACACTGATATTAGTGATTTTGAATAAGAAAAGCTCAACGAAGTACATTTTTATGACTTTTTTTAGCAAGTTTAGGGATTTGCCCCATGTCCCAAAAAAGTTTGAGACATGCAACCCAGCATAGAAGTCAAGGGGCTCTTGTGAATTTTAAGTTTTTGTAAAAGCGTAAAGATTTTTTGTTTTAAATGTTTTTTTAAAATAATGTTTATAATTAGTCCTCTAGTTACATTTATATAGTAAATATTTTTAACCATCAAGCTTTCGTTCAATCGTTGTTTTTTTACTTAAAATTGTTTAATCCTGAAAGAATTTAATTAAATATTTAAACCTCAAGGTGAAAGATTTTATGAATGAACGAACCTCAAACTTTCATTTTATGAATGAATGAACCCTGAAGTTTTATTTTATAAATGTTTTAATCTCAAATTTTAATTTAATAATTGTTTTTTTCACAATTTATATATAACTTGTAACCTTTAGTAATGATGAGTATTTTTGTCGACGTTTTCTCGTGACAAGAAATTATTTTTCTTGTCCCCTCTTCTTCTTCTCTAGGCACAAATGAATCGCACACACCCATAGACAATTGATCGTCACTTAATTTATGAGCTCTCGTTTAACTGCACGTACAGTGTAACATCCTCGATTTGGACCTAGCTGTTAAACGTGTATTAAGTTGATAAAGTTGTAAGTTAGAAGTGTAAATGAAAAGTTGATTAATTGTATATATGTTGTTACGTGAATTGATATATTTAGAGAAATGTTGACTTTTGGTCAAAGTATCAAAAAGCAAACCCAAAACACAAAACTCTCGGATTCTCTCGTCTCTTTCTCTCTGCACTCTCTCGGTTTTCTTGAAGCCAAAGATTTGGTGGTTTTAAATCCACACAAAGGTAAACATATGGTTGTTGTTCAGATTTAACATATATGAAATGGTTTTTATGTTTAAAACATGGTTAGATACTCAAACTCTTGCAAAACACCACTTAGAACATTCAAAGCTTACTTTGCAAGTGGGTTTTGGTTGTTTGGTGTTATTGTGTGAGTTTGATGAGTTTTTGGAACCATACTAATGAAAATGGGTGTTTTTGGAATGTACAAATGTATAAACTATGAATGAAATTCTGGAAAATAAGCCATACATGAAGATGGGCGGTTTCTGGGTTGAAACTGTCGGATTCCGAGACTTGATAGTGTCGGAATCCGCTAGTTGCCCAAATCCGATAAAGTGTCGGATTCCAAGACTTCAGGGTGTCGGAATCCGCATATGTCTTAATCCGATAAGTATCGGATTTCCTAAAGTTCATGTATGATTTGCAAGTCAAAATCCGAAAGTATCGGATTCTGTTGAAAGTGTCGGATTCCGATAAATGTATCGGATTCCGATTGAAGGTCGGATTTCCAATTGTATGTCAAGGTTTCCGAGTTCGTAAGTGTTGAAATCCGATTAAAGTTCGGATTTCACAATATGTCGGATTTCCCTTGAAGTGTCATCCGACAGACTGTCGGATTTAGGTGGAATCCGGATTTTGGGATTTCCTTTGTTGGCTTTGTAGCTATTCTAAGTATGTTAAGATAATTAATGTAAATCCTAATGTTCTAGGTGAACTGACACCCTAGACAAGGCAAAAGTAAATTAACTATATGTTTAAGCCACTCAGGTGAGTACCGACTTCCATAAGCCTCAGTAGAGGAAGAATTATGTGCTAAGTGATTTAAGTGCACTTGTGCTCATAAGTAAATGAATAAGAAATGCCATGTTATTTAAAGTACAATGCCATGCTAAATACTTGTCGTATGTAAGTTAAGTGCATGCCAGCGGGATCCAGAACTGGAACCGCTGAGTTAAATAAATGATATGCACGATACTGATTCTGAATGAATAAGTTAAGTAAAGATATGATGATATACATGCTAGGGATCCAGATTGGATCCATAAAGAAGTAGCTGAATGTAAATTCATGCTAAAAGAAGTAAATGAATATGCATGCTAAGTAAATGATCAAGATATGTGTATGTGTTCCCGAACATCAGCAAGCATGGTTAAGGTCAGCCGGTTAGCTGGATCCCAGGGACCCTTGATCAGGAGATTCGGGATTTAAAGGTGATTCAAGGTAACATTCCAGATCGTAGGTTCTGCAGAACCGTCGTGCCTTATATCATGAGGGTTAATCAGTCAGAAATGGCTGAGTTACCTAAGGAACCTCTGGTTCCGTTAACGATGCTTGGTGGACTGCTTTATGCTCCCCCACCAGCGCGGATGGTTGTGTCTGATCCCCCGGTGTATTGGTGTTGAGTGGGACTAGCTATCCTGCAAGAAAAAACTTATACCGATCGTGTCAGCACACCACAATGTGATAGGATAGCATTGTATGCTTATTCCTGATATGTATGACTTACTCTAATGAAGTTTATGCTCATTAGCTAAGTGTAGCTAACGGTGCCATGTTAACTACTTTTGCAGATCGAAGTTAGATTGCCTGGTGAGCCAGGTCCCCTGCCTCTGGATTTTTGCTGGAACACTTAATGTTGTAATAAATACATTATGGTCGGTTGTGGTAGAGTAACACCAGATACTGAAACAATGTTTATTGTAAATATTTCCGCTGCTCAATGTTATATGATCGTGATTAAGTTCACGTTTGTTTAAAAACGCAAATTTTTGCTAAAATCTGGTATATGCAAAGCCGGTGTTACATACAGACACAAGGAAAACTCATTTAATCGATTGTCGAAGGTTTCGAATTACGCACATAAACATAGAAAATCTATCGTTGGTTTGCAAGGGTTTTGATTATTGATGGTTTTATTAACTAGGCGTACAAACACAACAACAATTTATCAGGGCCGACTCAAGTTGGGCGCAGTCCTAGCCAGCAATGGGCTAAGGGACATCAAAATTGCAGTCCTATATATATATATAGCCTTGTTTGTAAAAAAATATGTATGTGACTTTGGGCTTGGGGTGGAAGATCGGAAGAAAAGGAAGAGACGGAAGAAACCAAAGGGGCGAAGGACGGGAAGAAATCGGGGAGTCAACTGGCCGACTTTGACTACCAAGGTCGTAGCGCAATGATCAATTGTTCTTTGGTCTTTCGTTGCATCCAACCATCATCCCAAGATTGCCTTTAAGTTTCAAGATTCTCGGTTGCTTCATTCCTTTAAAGAGTTGAGACTCCTAAGTCCCATAACGTGAAACCAAACTGACAACATTTGACGACACTCTTCAAAATTCAAATAAACATGATGAAGATGCAACATTTCAAGGGCATAATCTGTTGTGTTGGTATTTGGTTTTTGATTATGTACAAAACTGATGCTACTTTGCTTGTATCAAATTTTCATCCTTATTTTTAGCTTTTTCATCTAAATGAATCTTATTAGTTTTTTCTATCATTGGTTGTGTTACTTATTTTTGCTAATAGACTAATATTAGTTCACAATTTGATGCACATTGATGGCACCACTGTGAAAGGAAGCGCACGGAAGGATGGTAGTATGAAAGATGGATCTCAAAATTCTTTCTTAGAGGTTCAGTTCCAAACTTATTAGGGTCCATACTTAGTTTTCATATCAACCTTGCCTTGTTTGCATTCTTTCCTTTGCGTGTTAATTAAAAACAATGAAGGATTAAAAATGATGAGTTACTTTCTTATGAAAGGAAGACTTAATTGAGAGAAGTATTGTATGGTCCAAGTTTCTATTTAACTTGTTTATGCCTCGAGTGCACAAACATGGGAATATTGTACGTGTGTAGCTCTTGGTGTAGATCTAGCTATGTAAGCGAGATTGTGGTGTATGTACATACTCTAAGACACCTTTTTAATACATAAACTTTTTAAGTTCAAAAAAATTGTAATTTTGTTTTTTGGTTTGGGTTGGCAAGTAAAAACTTCACTCAAGCTTATGTAAAGTAGAGATGATTCATTCCATGGGCAATGCATATGATAACAAATCAATTGCATATGGTCATCTTATAACAATTTGGAGATAAAGGAATTGCAATACTTGAGGGTGACTTCACATCTGATCAGGTTGGTATGCTTTCACCACCTATCATCTTGCCTATAACATTAGGTTCCTTGACGGGAAGTTTATTTGACTCTTTGCCTATTTGTCAAATATTTTTCTTAAACAATCTTGAAGGCTAGTTACGTGGTTCCAATTCCTTTGTAGAATTGTAACGACGGTACTAGTTAACATGTAAAAATATTAAAACAACTTCAGGCATTTTTTCAGTTGTTTGCTTAGAGTGCAAGGAATGGTAACACTCTATCACTCTCCACCACATCAAATTTTATGACACACTTACATACTCACTAACTAATTAAAAATTAAAAAAGAAAAAAGTGGTCACCCTATCACATACCCCAACCCCCTCCCACTCCTTACACTCTTAGGGTATCAAAATACTTAGTACCGGCACTCGCGGGCGAAGGGGAAGGCCAAATGTTACTGGTTATGTGCATGTAGATTACAAAAAGGACCCTAGTCTATAATTGGATATATCATATATGTAACTTACTAATTAGAACTTGGAAAGAATTGTTACTAGATTTCTGCTCAACCAAGACTAATCTATATCTTTTACAAGACTCAGAAATGATTAAGAAAAAAGTTATTCATTCGATCTTGAAAAAAAAAACACACACACACACACATATATATATATATATTGTGTGTGTATATATATCATTGAAAGGGCTTCTGGAAATTTTTTCTCCGTTGGTCTCTATCCATTCCAAGCCTCCTGGATTGAAGCCAAAACTGCGACGTTCCCACTAGAAACTTCACCTTCTGCGCCGGAGACAGCAATTCCAACACTTGTCCCGCCGTATGTTGCCGGAGATTATCTGCATCTCTCATAACCCCCAACATCGACATCTTTAATTCCTCCATCGCATTCTCCAGATCATAAACCTCCCCGTCTACCAAACTCCCTCCCGACTTTAATAACCCGAACAATGGCGGTGCCGCCACACCTTCCTGTACATTAGCCATGGCTTGCTCAACCTCCCTCTCCACTCGATGCGTCTCCTTTCTCACCCCCGCAATCCTCTGTTTCTGTTCTTCACTCAGATCACCACCCACCGTCTCTCTCACTAACTCAAACGTCACCGATGGTTTAAACCCAGTGACCCATAAAAGAGTGCGCTCGAAGGAACTGAACCAAGGTGGAGAAAACATGAGGAAAACATCGGATTCCGCTGCCTTGCTTTTCTCGTCATAGTACTCTTGGTAGTGGGACAACACCTGTTGGATCAAATGCGTCAGTGACTCTTGATCTTGTTCAGTATCACCATTTTGATGGGATAGCAGCTTCTGGTTATAGCTCATGTGTTGGGCCTCCCAACTGTCGAAAAATTCAGCAAACGATCTCCTCTGGTATGGGTAAGCCATTTTTCAGTCCAACGCTTAATTAATTCCAAAAGCTACGGAGGTCCTTTTATACAGAAACGTACATCGATCTCCATAGATTATTTATTTATCCTTAGCACCTAAGAAATGGCTTAGTTGTGGTGTCGGTTAAGGGTTTTGGAATTTATTTATTTATTTATTTATCGTCCTTCCGACTATGAATGAGTATGTGACGGTGAAGAAGAAAAAATAAGTCTCAAAGTATGGCGGTTTGGTTCCAAGAATTGAAGAAGAAAAAAAATTAAAGAAGACGATGAGTTAAAAAATTGAATTTGAATATTTTGTCGTTTGTGTAAAAGTGCACCGCGTACACTTATTTAAGAATTAAATATCAATTTAATAATTAGACTTCTTATTGTTTAAAAATATCAACTCAATATAAATTAAATTTCAAGATATTACATAAATTAAAAATTGAATAAAAAAACCTCTATAAAAATATTATTTTAAATATTATATCATATACTAAATAATTTAATTGAAGTATTAGAAAATTCGTATAACTAAAACTTATAAACTTGATAACATGTAATCAAATTTATAAACACTCATATAAGTAAAATAAAAATTTTAATTTATAATATATTTAATATTATTTTACTTGAGCTCTTAAATTTTAAGTAATAGAAAATTACTAATATAGTCTTAAATATATTTATATTTTTTAAAATACACCAACCTAACCACTAATATATTATCTAATACCTACATAATTTCTCATTCAAATCAATACAATTCATCAAGTCATTGATATATTTTTATCATCTTATTGTATAAATAGAGATTGTTTTTTCTTATTTTATTGTTTTTCAAAGGTTATTTTAGAAATTAACGAAAGTATTGATAGATAATAAAGAAATAAGTAAAATGGAAAAGAAGAAAACAAAATGGAAATACTGCAAATGGAAATTATTCGACGTCATCATAGTGTGTGTATACCATACCCTACGTTACCGAAAACGGACATGTTATCGAGAATGAATTAGTTATCGTCGCTGCATTGCGCGGGTAACGTGCTAGTATATCTACACTACTATATAAACTATTTATCATTCTCTCTCCTCTTAAATTTTAAGACCTCTTAAAATTCAATCAATATAAAATCTTGACCCTTTATTTAATTTAAATTAATCTCATCCACTCAATTTTTAACTATTTTATTCTCTCCTAATTTACTTTAACTTTTTATTCAAAATATATTATCTCATACTAAAACAATTATATACTCACATCAACATAATTTTTAAAATCTTATTAACTCTTCTCTTTATTTCATCAATATAAATCTTTTTTCTTCTTTTATTGTCTTTTAGAATTTATTTTTAAAATCAATAAAATAGTTAGATGTAAATAAAAAAAAATTGAAAAAAATAGACATGTTGTTGTAAAAAACTTTTTCGTGACATTGAATCGCGCGAATAATATATCATTACATTCTTGAAAGGACATATTGTAAACCAAAAACTATTTGCCGCCGCAGCATTGCGCGAGTATGATGCTAGTATATATATATATATATATATATATATATATATATATATATATATGGGAAGAAACTAACTTTAAATGACTGAAAAAGGTTTTATTTTAATAAAATATCTTATTGTCGAATTCCTTTCTGGCGAAGTCAAGTAGTTCAATATAATCAAATATTTTATTCACTTCAATTCTACCTCTCCAATCTAATACTATTTAGCTTTTTGAAATTTTAAAAAATAACTAAAGCTTAATTAATAGATTATCGGATTAACTTTTGTCTTTCTTTTATTTTTATAAATTAAGCTTAAAACCTTATGCTTTGATCGTTTTTGAAAATTGATCCTCAAACTAAACAAAAACTGAATTGAACTGATCATGTATATTACTTGGGAGATTATTCTAATATAAAAATGTTTTATCATATACAATAATTATGACTTTTATCCTTTTTATGAACTATTATCTTTTATTCTCATCCATATATTAAAACATATGATGATTATAACAACCACTAATTATTATATATGACAAAAACTTATTGTATACAAATTATTTATAGCTCTATTAAGCGATCATGCAAGAGTTGGAATTTTAGGAATAATAATGAGACAGCTGATATATCAAACACAAGAAATTAAAATAATTAGCAGCGGTTGTAATGAAGCATTGAAATTAATTGCTAAGTTTCATTATATATGTATATATATATATACTACAAGAAAAATGGCTTTTTGCGACGACACATTTTCGTCACAAATACTCTAATTGTCGCCCCAAAAGGTTTTTTGAGGCGACATGTCGCCTCAAAAGTACGCCGCAAAAAATTTGTCTCAAAAACTTATTTGCGGCGAAAAATCTTTAACATTGTCTAGTTCACGGGGCCTTTTGCGACGACATATGTCGTCTCAAATGGTCATTTTTCTACTAGTGATATATATATATATATAGGGTGGTTCATTCGATAAGTATTAGTTTTGCGAGAAATGCAAGAAGCATTTTAGACCACAAGATGATTAGATCAAGGGCTTATGTTTATTATGGCATTTTGGTAATTAGTTTGAAACTTATTGGTAGTTAGTAATTAATTAAAAGGATATAAAGATCCTTTTATATAACAATAAAAAAGAAAACTATTTTTTCTCTTCCCTCTCCTTTATACCACGTCCCCTCCCCTTTTTTAAATATGAAAACCCTAATTTAATTGAAGGTTGATACACTTGCCTCCCTATCATCCCCATCTCTCCTCTCTACGCAATCACTGCCGCTTCTCTTCAAGCCATAGTCGGTGACCGCTTTCACTCGCGCCTTCACTCGCCGTCACCATTCCCGCCCTTCTACTCCGGTCACCTTCCCTTCACAATGAAGGCTACTAGGTCCACTTACATCTTGTTTCTTTTTTTTTTTTTTTTTTGAGATCTAATTGTTTTTATGTTCTGGTAAGTTTTTTTTGAATCTCTCATTCACTGTGAAGCCTACGAGGCTTTCTCTTTTTTTTTGTTCTTTTTTTATTTTTGAGATCTTGTTGCTCTTGTCAACGTTCTGGTAAATTATTTTTGTTGTTATTATTGGTTTAGTCATGAACTCAGATATTCTTTTTAAAGTTCATATTCCTCTTAAGAGGTCACTAGTCAATACATTCTTTTTTTTTAAATTTTTTGCTGGTTCTTTTCATGTTTTATAATGTTTAATAGTAGTGAACATATAATCAAAATAAAGAGAAATTTGTTTTATTGTAAGTTGTTAATTGGTGAAAATTAATATTTTTGGTTTGTTTATTCATACTAGAATAAGGAATTTTGGTTAAGTTTTATGATGTTCATTAATGAATTTTGAAGGGAAGGATCTTTTTTAGATTTTGTTTTAGAGCCTTGTGTATCAAATTTTTGTTCTATATATTTCAAGTGGTATCTGTGAGTTTTTACAAAGAGGTACAAGCTTTGTGAAAATAGACACAGCTTGTTTAAAGAGTTTTAGACAAAGGGTCCTGGCAAATGGTTTGTGTTGAAGCTTTAATGAGTTTAAAGAGGATTTTGGAGTGAGAAATGAGATGGTTTTCATGTTTACTTTTCTTATAATGCTTTGGATTGTGGTGTGTAAACTGATATTTCAACTTTGAGTTGAATAAAGGTTACTTGTTCAAAAGAAATATATTTTGTTTTGTTATCTATGTTGATTAGTGAACACTGCATTCTATTATTTTTGTGTTGTTAATTAGTTGGTTTTTAATTGGTAAAGAATTATACAATTCAAATACATTTTAAATCTTTAATTTGTAAACAATTTTAGGTCTTTAACAGTAAAACAATTTAAATGGGTTTCAATTTAAAAAAATTCTTTACTGAACAAAAGAAGATTTCTAAAAACATTGTATTCAGTCATATAAAAAAATTGAACAACCCAGATCATCTTCATTAGTGAATAAACAATTTAAGAATTAAAAAAGGTAAGAAAACTACGAATTAAATAAGTGAATAAGCAGTAGTGAACCAAAAACATCATGTTCATTAGTGAATCAGTATTGAGGGATTACGATAAATACATTATGTTTATTAGTGAATAAGCATTAATGGATTACGATAATAAGTGAAACGATTTAAACGAGTGTTAATTTAAAAAATTCCTTTGCTGAACAAAAAAAGATTACTATAAACATTAAACTTAGCCGTATATAAGATCTCCAGTTAAAATTAGATAACATCAAAGTTTGAAAAAAATTCAAATCTAGAAAAGGAAATGAGAGATTTTAGGGATTTATTAATTTAAACATTAATTATATAAACAAAAAAATGTGTAAAAAGACGCCATTAACCTTTTAAATTAAATAAACAATAAATAAATACTAATAAAAATGAGTGGCTAGAAATACTTCTCGCAAAAATAATGTTTCTCGCATGAACCCTTCCCTATATATATATATATATATATATATATATATATATATATATATATATATATATATATATATATATATATATATATATATTAGTAGCTAGAACCTTTAGGTTGTGCTATGCACAGACTACTACGTTTTATGTTAATTTTCCAAGTATAAATATGTAATTCTTTAAAAACAATATATGGCGGTTGTAATTTAATTTGCAAACAATATTGGAAACATGACATTATAAAAGAATACAAGAGATATATTTTTCTTTCAAACATAATTCTTTTAAACCATAAGTCTTGCAATTAACAATCATATGTTGATTTAAAGTGACACACGCAGACACAATGACCATGAGAGTTACTGACTAATTAATTGCTACATGTAAATAGCATCAGTTATTGAAACTAATGGATCAAAATCTTACAATTTGAATCCAAATTAAACTTGAACACAAGAAACAACCACAACAAAAACAAAAAGAAGCTTGCCATTTTAGGTGTCTTTGTAACCATCTAAAATTACTTACATGATTAGAGTACGTGATAGTCTAAACTAATTCTCTTCACCGGCCGGTTACCATTGTCCTGTTGACTTCACTTTGAACACATATCAACCTAGCTTGCAGCAAAGAAAAAAAAACCTTTAGCATATTTAGATATATAGTCACAAAAACCTTTAAGAAAATATGCGTGGTAATTAGTGTCTAAAATATTGCTCTTCCACGTTTACCTTTGCTACCATGACTTCAGTTTGAATATAGAGCACTCCCGTGGAAGAAAATTATCACATCAGTAAACAAAAATCAATAAATTGTTAGTAGTTAATAAACATCTGTAGGTCATTTGAGAACCATAATGTGAATTAAATGGACTTTGATGAAAGGTGAATAATAAAGACACTATATTTCACATATGACTGAATGACATTACTCTAAATAATCATAGGAGATGGGTGGCAAGCCTCGCCCCCTCATTTTCGTCAAATGGTTTTCAAAGAGTGAGCAGAAAGAGTTTTTTTTCTTTTCATGCGCCAAGAGAGTTTTTTTGTTGAAATTTCAGTTCCTTGTTCTTTTGGTGGAACTCGGAAGGTATTTCAAAACAATAGCTTTAACATCTGCATTTTGTTTACAGGTTTTTTTTTCTTTAGATCGTCATGTAAAATAGCTTTAACATCCTTGTTCATAGTTAGCAAATAAGGATGGTCATGTGAATTTCATAGGGAAATGCATTTATGTATTTAGATCGCTAATTAACCATATTTTTTATTTGATATTTAATCAAACACATTATGTGCAGTTACTAAAGTACTTCCAAAAGGCTAAACTAAGCAGCTTTTACCGAATTGTCGTAAAAAATGGAAGGCAAAGGAAAACAACAAATTAAACACGTTATACAAAAACTGCACAACTGACCAAAACAGTCAACACCTAAGGAAACAAGTTTAGAAGCAAATAAACTGTCCCATGACTGAAAATTCAAACTTAATAACCACATTTGTAGGGATTTAAGTATTGACAACACAATAAAAAAAGTATAAACCCAATAAAAGTAGAAGTCAATAGCTAATTTGGACCAATATCTTTATTTTATTACCTCATTCAAGTTGGTGTTTTGGTTAATCGAATATAATGGCCACTATATCTATTTATTGAAAGAATATTACATTTGTGTATAAGAAATTGCATATATATGAAGTAGTTATTTTATTCTTCTACTCTCCTCTGCCATACATCATCTCCCCTAAAATTAACAATGGTTTTACACCTCATATATATATATATATATATGCGATTAACCAGGTGTTGATTGGAATTGATAATTGCAATGTCTTAGCAATGTCATACCTGCGAGTTGTAAAACGTTATAAAGGAATAAAAGCTACACCTTCGTTCAGTATTCAAGGGAAAACATCATTTACCTTTCGATTGATAAAGGAAAACCTAGCTTGAACATGTCGTTTTTGACTGGTGTTCACTGCAGGTCTGCACTGTCGCATGTGGTTCATTGGTGTTCTTATGGTTGTCTGAAGAAAAACTAGCCACAGTAAATCAAACAAAACGAAAGGAAGCACACGGGATACATACCGGTGGGTTCTTGAAGGAGAGAAGGGCCGGTAGCGGAGGCCATCATTATTGGGGTGGTGTCAAGGCCCAAGGGAAGCGGAGCCGCTACGATCAGTGTCCGGTAAGCTATTTTCATTGTAAAAGACGTACCATTTCTAACAAGTAACAACAGAGGAGGGGATGGCGTGAAGAAGTGGTTGTGTAGGAGATGGCGTGTGTAGACTAAAGAAGTTGGTTTAGGTAGAAGAATAAATAGTTACTAACTATTCACGTCCACGTGTTGTTTTTTGAAGGTGTTAGTTCTTTTTATATACATTGGTAGATATATATATATATATATATATATATATATATATATATATATATATATATATATATATACTCGCAAGGTACCCGCGTAATGCTGCGACGGCAATAATTTCTATTTTACATCATGTTGCTTTTAAAAAGGTAATATTATATTATTCACGTAATTCAATGTCACGAAAAAGTATGGTACAATGTCAGTTTTTTATTTTTTTTATTTACATCAACCATTTTATTAATTTTAAAAATAAATTCTAAAAGACATTAAAATAAGAAAAAGATTTATATTTATGAAATAAAAAGGGAGAAGTTAATAAGATTTTGAAAATTATGTTGATATTGGTGGATAATTGTGTTTGTGTGAGAGGTGTTTTAATCTGAATTAGAAATGTTGTAGTCTGTGTAGTAATAGCTTGAGAAATCTGAGTTTGAACGTTTTGGGTTATCCTTTCTCGTTCCATACGTTGAACAATATCTCGAAGTTCTTGCATTTCATTTTTCAATTTATTAATATATTTACTCTTTTCATCTTCCTGTTCACTTTCCAACTTGTAAATATACCCACTTTGATCAAAACATCCATTGTGTTACAAAACATAATATGACTCGTTTTAAAAACAAATCCGATATTAGAGCGGGAGGTCAACTTTTCCTTTACAAACATTTCAAACACACAAACCTGCAAAAACAATCAACAGTGTGGAATTAGCACAAAGCTAAGTGAGAGGAAGCTAAACATGAAAGCAAACATCATCAATCGATATAAAAGCATGTAATCACATAACCAAGAAGACCGGAGGTTCGACGCAGAACCTATAACCAATGCCGGCCAAAACAAAGGTTTACCGATAGCCCTCCACTAAATTGGCACAGTCAAATTCCCCTCTGACACAACGCATGCATCAGTAAGACTACAACTGTTCAACCAATCAGCAGACGAGCCCAACCAAATTCTACGAGTAGCTGACTTCTCAAACGTAACTCAATATCATCCAAAGAGCGCGCATCGGCCAAATAATCATACAACAGTTAAAAATAATATACAACGAGCAACGAGCATCAGATTAAACAATCTAGCTATCACATACACATGCATCACATCAATCATATCAATCATAACCTTTACCATCCGTGAGTTAACATTCACTCACCTCTTGTTCTCTCACTCAGATATCTAATATCACTGAGCCTTGGTATTGCCCGAAAACACAGCAACACCGAAATTAGTTTCTGATTCATAAATATATATACCCACATATATTTATATCACATATATTTATAATAAATCCATATAACAGTAACACATATAATACGTTTCAAAAAACCCAACAAACAAAGCTTCAGATTCTGAAAAATAGCCAAATATGTCATATTAAGCCTTCGAGTGGCTCAAACTTCAAACCGTAGGCCACTTCGAGCGGATCCCCTTTGAGCCAAGACCACTTCGATCGGATTCCTCTTCGAGCCAAGACCACTTCCAGAGAATTCCCTTCAAGCCAAGACCACTTCGAGCGCATTCCCCTTCGAGCCAAGACCACTTCAAGCGGATCCCCCTTCGAGCCAGGACCATTTCGAGCAGATCCTCCATAGACCACTTCGAGCGGATCCCCCCATAGACCACTTCGAGCAGATCCCCCCATAGACCACTTCAAATTCAAAGCCTAAAGGATGGGCCCCTCAAATTTATAATTTTTTTTATTTTTCATCTTCTTCTTCCCTGTTCTTGATCCAGCCGACTTACCCATTCAAAATACTCAAAACCAGAATTTAAAACTTACTAAAAACATTACCAAAACATATATAAGCATCCTATATCATGTTAATAATCATCAAGAACATTTTTTTTAATCACTTAAATCATCAAATTTAACAAAACCTATTTGATAAGTTTGAGGTTCAAGCTCCATTAATGGTGATTCATATATAAGCTCATAAAACCCAGCAAGAAAGTATATCATGATAATCATAAACATGCTATAACCATATTCTGACCTTGGTATTGAATTAACAATCTACAATATTTGATTTCAACTTTTCAAGTTGTAAGCTTTGAGGTTTATTCAAAGAGAGGTAAGCAAGTCTACACACACATACACCTTTTCAACTTTGATTCGCAATGAGCAGATGATAACTCAACCTCTCCAATATACACGTACACATATTAACTCAAATAACCAAGTATGAGGTGGAATGTAAACTTATCCATTTTGCCCATACTTACATGCATACGTACATACTATCATGCATACATACATACATCTTTAATTAATTTATAGTGGTAATCAATTAACTAAGCATAGGGTATTAACTTCCAATTTATAATTAAACACATAATTAATAAATTAAACACACGTAAACACGTATCACCAAACCGCTAATTACTAGCCCGGGTTTGCGGGTGTTACATAGACACTATGATCATCACCATCGTCGACACCATCACCGCCCTTCTACTCCGGTCATCTTCCTTTCACTGTGAAGGCTACTAGGCCCACTAACTTTTTGTTTCTTTTTTTTTTTATTTTTGAGATCTAATTGTTTTTATGTTCTGGTAAGTTTTTTTTTTTTGTATCTCCCATTCACAGTGAAGCCTACGAGGCTTTCTCCTTTTTTTGTTCTTTTTTTATTTTTGATATTTCAAGTTTGAGTTGAATAAAGGTTACTTGTTCAAAAGAATGTATTTTGTTTTGTTATCTATGTTGATTAGTGAACACTGCATTCAATTATTTTGTGTTGTTAATTTGTTGGTTTTAATTGGTAAAGAAATATACAATTCAAATACATTTTAGGTCTTTAATTTGTAAACAACTGTAGGATCATTGGTGAACCAACGATTATTTGTTTTGGTTATAAAATGATCTTTATAACAATGATTTTTTTTGTTTTTGGTATATTCATTCATTAATAAAATATTAATGATAGAAAACCTAAAAAATATTTCAGAGTGTTCTTTACTAAACATTATAAAATTAATAAATTACTAGTAATTTATTTTCTTTTAACAAAAATTTAGGGGAGACAAAATCCAGAAAGAAAAATAATTGAAATGAAAAAAAATTGGTTTACTATTAAACCCTTTTTAAATTTAAAAAGTAAAAATATTTGATCAATTTAAGACACTAGGTCAAATTCAAATAAAAGAATGAGATTGCTTCTTGTATTTCTCGAGAAAATAATACCTCTCGTAAGAATTAATGTTAAAGATGAAATACTACTACTGCCGCAGTACGTAAATGCAAAAGTAAGATCAATAGATCGATGACCATTAATTATATTATACTTAAATTAGCCATGCATGTTAAAAAAAAAAATACAAGCTAGAAAAGGTGAAGAAAAAAATCGATATTTCAATCCATAAAAAAAAAGGCGTGGCCGGCGGGATCATATCAACGTCGTAATAAAAATAAAAAGTAATAAAGAAATAAAAATGTTATCATTTTACTCGGTAGATCGATCCATCCATCATAGCTCATCAAGGATTAAAAAAACTTTATTATATATTCCACGAGATGAGATGAGATGATCAGGTTGTGACGTGTACATCTTGAACCCGATCCATTTGCAACCCGACCCTCCTTACTCGAATACGATATTCCCCGACTGCAGCTAATAACTTCACCCTCTGCGCCATACCCAAACCCTCCAACACCGCCATCACCGTCGTCCCCCGTAAACTGTCAGCCTCCATCACCACCGTCCGCATCGCCTCCTTCACTTCCTCCATTGCATCATCCAGCTCCGACACTTGCCCGTCCACCAATCTCTCCGTCCTATTCACCAACCCATACAACGGCGCCGCCGCCACACTCTCCTGTACGATCGCCATCGCCTCCCCTATTTCCCTCTCCTTCCTCGCCGTCTCCGTCCTCACCGCCTCCACCTTCTCCTTCTGCTCCGTCGTCAGATTCAGATCGCTAACGAAGCGGAAGACCAACGAAGGGGGGAATTCGGTGACCCAGAATAATGCTTGCTCGAAGGAAGTGAACCATGGCGGAGAAAACACTAAAAAAACGTCTCGTTCGATTACGAGTGATTTTTGTTGGTAGTACTGGCAATAGTGGTCGGACGCCTGTTCCACCAGTTTCATAAGTTGTTGATGATGTAGTTTGTCGATTTGTGCAAGGACGGCTGATAATTGTTCTTGGAGATGGTGGTGCCGGAGAAGCCAACCGTCGTAAAATGCAGTGAAAGTTTGAAGAGTGTTACTATTGGTGGCCATTGTCGGTTGTTGATTGCGATGCATGCAATCTAAATATTTATATATTTATATATGTGGATCGATGATAGCAAAGTTTGGTGATTTTTATTAATTTGTTAATAATTAATTAATTAATTAAGCAAGCAAAGAAGAGAAGATGTTCACACGTTCCTTTTCCAATAAGGCAAGATACGCAAACCAAACACCTCTTGTTTATTTACTCGGTCTCAGATGGGTTACTTACCAAGAAACAAATGAGCTACGATTTTTTTTTTTTAATTAGAAAAAAAAAGATGATATTATGCGGCAGCAAAGATAATATGTAAAAGACTAAAATATCCTCTTATGCAAGACTCATGAGAAATTTTAATGGATGAAGTTAACTGCTGTTTTGTTAGTTTAATTAAAAGATCAAACTTAAAATCAAATATAAACTACTGAAAATTTTAAAACTAAAGAACCAAAAAAATGAAATTGTAAGCAAGTCTGTCAACAAAACTTTAATTTACTCTAAATTCTATTAGTAGTCTAAATTCTTAGTTTAATTCTATTAGTTTAACTATAAATTATTGTAAAAATAGTTTTATTAGTTACCTTAAAATCGTGATTTATCCATTTTTGCTCTCTCCGTCCCATGAATCCCGTTTCTTGCTTGCATGTAGTTTTACTTTTACATGTTATTTTTTTAAAACATATTTTAATCATTCACCTCCTCTTAATAATTAAGGTATACTTTATAAAATACATATTCAAAACATACACATCGATATCCTTTTAAACGTTACTATTGTTAAAAATTGTTTTTAAGATAATATTTTTACGGTATATTATAGAAAATAAATTTAGAGTTAATTACATATTTTGTCCCTGGGATATGTCACTTTTTACATCCTTATCCCTAAACTATGTTTATTACGTTAGAAATCCATGATGTTTACATTTTGTTACACTGACAATCCCTAAGCACTTAAAAAGACAATAATACCCTTTATTATTAATTTTTTATTTTTTATAACATTTATTCAATTTAAAATTCATTATTAATTAGATATATTATTAATAAATAAT
The DNA here is from genome assembly GCA_038502395.1 of Dittrichia graveolens. Classification (NCBI taxonomy): domain Eukaryota; kingdom Viridiplantae; phylum Streptophyta; class Magnoliopsida; order Asterales; family Asteraceae; genus Dittrichia; species Dittrichia graveolens. The sequence goes on from JARJIL010000001.1 coordinate 8,582,907, forward strand.
AGATAAATACCCATCAGCTCCATCACCACCAAAAAATTAAAAACCACCACCACTAACCACTATTAACCACCACAACCACCGCCATCAAAAAATTAAAAACCCACCGCAACTGACCACCATTTTCCACCACAATCACCCCCACCAAAAAATTAAAAACCGACTACCGTTGAGCACCATTTACCACCACAACCACCGCCACCACAAAATTAAAAAAACATCACCACCACCAGCACTTTCTACCACCACCACCAACCACCTTCTATGACTCTACCACCACCACCCAACCACCACTGTCTACTAGCAAGAACTACCCAACCACCACCATATGAAAAAGGAATGAAGAACAAGAACACCAAGAAATCAAATGAAGAACAAGATCTGAAAATCGATGGCTGTAGAAACCCTAATCGAAACCCCCACCAGAAAACCTAATCAAAACCCACACCAGAAACACACACCAAAAAAATCAAATGAACAAGTTCTCAAAATCAAATGAAGAACAAGATCTGAGAGAGAGAGAGAGAACGCGATTGAACAACAAACCCTCACCTGGTGATGATGCGGCGGTGGAGGAAGGGTGATGGTGGTGTGTGGCGGTAAAGAACCACAAGCTCTAATCGCGACGGAACAATAAACCCTCACCGGTGGTATGCGGCAGTGGAGAAGAAGAAGAGAGTGACTGTGATGGCGATGTTTATTGGAGAGAGATGATTATCGAGGGTGGTGGTGGTAGGTAGCGACGATCCACGGTGGCGGTGGTAAGGTTCCGGCGATGATAGGTTGGATTTTTGGAGTTCTTGAGGTATTTTGTGGTTAGTTGTGGTGGCCAGTGGTGGCGGACTCGAAAACTCATCCCCGGTGATCTTGTTCCGGTGGTGGTTGGTTGTGGTGGCCGGCGGTGGTGGTTGGTTATGGTGTCCGACGGTGTAGCTAAAAGAAAAGTATAGAGAGAGAAATCAAATTGGGGTTATACATATGTGTGTAGTGTGTGTGTGTGTATATATATAAATATATATATATATATACACATGTATATTATTTTTGAATTATTTATAATTAAAGAAAATAATAAAAAAAAGAATTAAGGGTATAATAGACTTTTTCACTCATAAAGTAAGGGCATTTTGGTCTTTTCAGTTGCATCAGGGACCATCAGTGAAGCAAAAGTTATATATTAGGGACGTCTAACGTAATAAACGTGATTTAGAGACAAAAGATGTAAAAAGTGACATATCTCAGGGACCAAATATGTAATTAACTTATTAATTTATTATAGATATTTATTTTAAAAATGTTTTTTAATACTTTTGGATTGACAAAATTAGAATAATAACAAGTGAGATATAATATTTATTTTCTAGCAAATACATATTTTTGGTAGTAACTTTTTATTTTATGGAGCCTTGATTAAAATAAGAAAATGAGAAAAGTTTCTTCGAATTTACTTATTTTTAATTTTAATAATTTTTTTTTATGAATTCTCGCCTTTATTTATTTGGTTTATTTACCTCACATTCTTATTTTTTTTTGTTTCTTTATTTTCTTGTTTTTTGGGTTTAGTATCCGAAAGTGTATCCAATTTATCACTTTTTACTATTGTATATACCCATCTTATAAAACTACCATTTAGTGTATTAAACTTCCTAAAACTATCATTTAGTGTATCCGGAAACCTATAGATTAGGTTACCGGTTATTTTTCACTTTTCCATTTATTTTTAATTCCACATCATTTGCCACATCATAAATTGTTACCACATCAGTGTTAATAAAAAAAAATTAAAATTCATAATTCATATGAAATTCTTATTTGAAGAACTTCAAGCCGATGAAGAACATTCAATCAAAACCCATAACAATAACAACAAAACCCAGCATACACAGATGAAGAACTTGATGAATCGATTCATGAAACCATAAACGAAAACCAAACAAGAACTGGGTTCATGAAACCATAAACAAAATCCAGAACAGATTCATGAAACCATACATGAAAACCTTCAATCGATAAACCAAGAAGCAAAATCGAACTAATTTTTGGGTTCAAAATTCGAAAATCAAACAAGAACTAGGTTTAAAATTTGAACAAGAACAACTTCCAAATAAGAACCGAGAAACAAGAACTAATTTCTGGGTTCAAAAATCAAACAAGAACTCATAAATAATAGAAACACAAATCAGATCTGGGTTCAAAATTCGAACAAGAACTTCCAAAAAAGAACCGAGAAACAAGAACTAATTTCTGGGTTCAAAAATCAACATTAATAGAAACACAAATAAGATCTTGTATCATAAACCAAGAAGCAACATCAATACTTACTTGAAAACCCTAAATCGTGTTGAAGATCCATCCAAGAAACCCTAAACTGTAACTCGGATTTGAAACCTAAATCGGAGGAGAGACATCGACGAAGAACCCTAAATCGGCGGAGAAGAACACGGATCGGGGCCTTCGTTCAAGCTTTAAAGAAAACACCAAATCGAAAGAAGAACAAGAAAGAATAATCGATGGGTTGTGGTGGTGCCGGAAGTCATCGACGGTGGTCGTGCCGGAAGTGTCGACGGTGGTGGTGGTTGTGCTGGAAGTAGTCGATGGTGGTGATGGTGGTCCCAGAAGTTGTCAATGGCGGTGGTGGAGTTTCATGAAAGCCCCGTGCCACGTCACCTGTTATTAATGTTAAAAAAAGCCATGTCACCTGTCATGTCACCCACAACCGTGCCACGTCACCCATAACCTACTATCAAAGGTAACGATACATTAAATGATAGATTTTGAAACTTCAGTATATTAAATTATAGTTCTGAAAGATGGGTATATACAATAGCAAAAAGTGACAACTTCGATACACTTTTGGATACTAAACCCTATTTTTTTCCTGTTTCTATTTTAATAAAATAATTGTATGGATATTTCTATTTTAAAATTTATCTTATATGTCTTATATGACAATTTTAGATTGATCCTACCGAGTTTCTTTGTTTAAATCATGTGATTGTAAATGTTAATAATACTAAATGGTTATGAAATTGTACATTACAATTCTACATATTTAAATTAATTTTTAGTTTATTTTAAATATTTATGTTTAAATGTTCGTTTTTATATTTTGTTTGTTCTAAATCCCGTTAGAATGTGCGGGTAAAAAACAAACTCGTTTGTACTATATACCTCATCTACATCCCTATACACAGAGGCGGAGCTAGGATTTCTAAATAGAAGGAGCTTTGTATATTAATGATACCCATAATATATAAATGACGTAAAAAATTTAGATTATTTTGTAAGATAAATAAATAATGAATGTTCATTTAAAGACAAGAACTTACGTGTTAAAATAACACTTAAAATCAATCATTTTGTCATTAATTAACCTGTTTGTAACAAAATATTAACTAAAACAATATTTCAGATCATAAAAATAAAATAATAATGATTTAATTAAATGATGTTAACTCATATTGATGATTTAATAATTCAATAACAAAAAAATTATTTACTACAAACTCTTGATTCACGATTCTAATAACAAAAGGTTATTTATTATATTAAGTTTTATAATTGAATATTATAAATTGGATAGTGAAATAGGTTACTCCCATTTCTTTTAGTTTCTAGATTCTAGCTTTGATGGTTTGATTTTGATAAAATTAAAAACAACATTTTTATTCAAATTAAAACAATACAAAGGCATATCACAAAACAGAGAATAAAATATCAATCAACGTATTGACAACGGAGTAAAATATCATGAAAAACATCTCGAGAAGAAGTGAATACAGTAAGAAAATCTTCAAACCCTCAAAGCCAGAATGTCGTTTCAGCCTTCAAAGTCTTCCTAGTTTATTTTGGTATTATATTGAAATTTAAATTTTATATGGGTTGAACTTAATAAAAAGTTACCGGACTTGGCTTATAATATATAAGGACTTTGGGCTAATTGGGGGGGGGGGGGGGTAGCACCCTTCAGCCCCCTCAGTCTCCGCCCCTGCGTATACAACCTAACAAGTAGCACATTTGAGTTTTATTTTAGCATGCATTTAATATTAAACGCATCATCTAATATTTGTGAATGTTCTTTAATATTTGTTTGTATTTAAGGGAGGACATTAAAGAACACAAATAAACCAATTTTATAAAAGAACAAACACGAATACAAAAATTTGTTTCTTTATCCACTTGTGTGCGTTTATTTGTTTGGTTAAAATGAAACGAATGAACATGAGAAAATATCTTAAAACGATCTACAAAGTTTTTAATTTACTCTAGTAATATTAACATTATAGATGAAGATCTTAAAACAATTCACGTATATCTAAACAATATAAGTATTGATTCACAAATATACACATCTTAACAGACTTGTTTGTGTCCAATTGTCTTTTTAAGCCGAACAAATACGAACTAATAAACAAACAAAATTTTATGCTCATGTTCATTAATTTATAAAATTAGTTTTATTATTTTCGTTTGTGTAAACACAAACGCACATAAATAAAGTAATGAATAAATGCATATAAAAATGTATTATAATGCAAAACCAACATCATTAAATATTAACAAACATATCACACACACGCACACGTGTGTGTATATGTGTGTATATATATATGTGTACTTAAACGAAGAAACGAGACAATAGTTCGTATTCATTTGTTTAAACAAACAAACATAAAAACAGTTTATAACATTGAGTTCGTTTATAGCCCTAAATTAGATGAAAGACAAAATTGAATCTATGTCACAAACATGATATTAACTCATGATATATTTAATTAAGATTAGTTGAGTTGTATTAATATTATTAAATTAAATATAATTAGTAATAAATGGTTAATTAAATAAGTAAACATGATTAAAATAAAAAATATCGAGGGACCAAAACTGAAAATAGTTACAAACTTGAAGGACTAAAAAAGAAGGGCAAAATGATCATTTATAAATATTTAACAATTTGTTAACGGAGTAGGGACCAAAAGTGAAATGAGTTCGGGTCGGGAGGGACTGAACCCGTAACTTTTTGAATCCAGGGTCCAAAACCATTATTTTGAACAAACCACAAGGACCAAAAATGTAATCTACTCCAAAAATAAATATAATTAAGAATAATACATGCATATATATATATATATAGGCAAAAGTTCAAATGAGAACTGTTTTTCGTACGAGAACTGTGAGAACCAATCTTAGCCGTTCAATTCCCCCTCTTTCAATTGGAATCCCCTCACGCTCTTCATCCATGAATTCCATTATCCAAAATGAATGGCCAAGATTGGTTCTTGCAGTTCTCGTACGAAAAACAGTTCTCGTTTGAACCCTCCCGTATATATATATACACACACACTTCAAAATCATTACGTACAGTCAAAACATCATCTTGAACGTACTTACATATATGCATGACTGCATGAGGTCCAGACCACGTACTAACTTCGATCAACACAACGTGACAACAACCTAGCTTTGATGGGTCATAAACTCTGCACCAACCCATATATATCGATTAGCTTCTCCATGAACGATAATGTGGCCACTTACACATATTATAGCTTATATATATAATTCTTTTCCACTAAAGCTAGCAACATAACTACGTACATACTACTACACATGGATCGATCTAACTAACATGGATTTGGGTTTGTTATTATTAATTGACGGTTGATATATATAAGATTTTGTTGGACATCCTTCAATTCTTGTCCTAACTAACATGTAACGTGATTCACTATAAGAAAAAGGATCTTTTGGGATGAAATTATTTGGTATGGTGAAAAAACACTGTTTGTAAATTTAAAATGTCTCTGTATGGCTTAAAACAAGCCAATAGAAATTGGTTTAACAAACTTAGTTCATTTCTTCAACAACTGGGTTTTCATCAAAGCTATGCAGATATATCTTTATTTACCTAATCAAAATGGTAACATTTTCATGGTTTTTCTCATATATGTTGATGATATGCTAAAAATGATCAAATCTCAACTTGATCAAACTTTCAGCATTAAAGACTAGGGTCCAATTCATTATTACATGGGGATTGAGTTTTTAAGAAACTCCACTGGTTTAGCCATGTCTCAAAGAAAATATGTCATTGAATTTTTGAAATATGTAATTATGCAAACCTACTTGATGTTAAACCAGCAACCACACCTTTAGAAACAAATCACTCCCTACATAGAGATGAAGGTAAATTGCTTACAGATCCAACTTTATATAGGACTCTAGTAGGGAAGCTTTTAGATCTCACCATCACAAGACCAAATTTGTCATTTGCTACTCAGGTTCTAAGTCGGCTCTCACAAAATCTAAGAATACCACATCTAAATGCATTACATAGAGTTCTCAGATACATCAAGTCAAGCCCTGAACAAGGAATTTTCATCCCATCACATAATGATATACACTTAAGTGCTTATTGTGATAGTGATTAGGCAAATTGTCCTGATTCAAGAAGGTAGATCAGTTACTGGCTAATGTATTCTTCTCGGATCTTCTCCTATTTCATGGTTATCAAAGAAACAATCTGCAGTTTCAAGATCATCAATTGAAGCTGAATATCGAGTTATGGCTGACTGTACATGTGAATTTTCTTGGCTCATAAGTCTTCTCAAAGACTTTAAATTATACATCCCAACACCACTTTTAGTCTTGTGTGACAATGCTTCAATCATCGCTTTAGCTTCAAACTCTGTGCAACATGAAAGAACAAAGCATATTGAGATCGATTGTCACTTTCTGAGAGACAAAATCAAAGATGGATTAATCAACCCAGTCTTCACATCATCCAAGACACACACAGCTGGAATTTTTACGAAAGGCTTGGGCAAATCTTTACATGAAACTGCCTTTCCAAGTTGAACATTTGTCATCCATACACAATGTCAACTTGCGAGGGGAGTGAAGATATAAATACAAGTACCCAGCAACACTCTGTTTACAATATACTTAAACTACCATGAAAGTACTGTTCACATTTTAGATGCTACACGCACTGTAACAGTTTCTAGTTAGTAGGTTAACATAGTTAACAAGTTAGTTAGTCGGTTAGTCTCCTTGTGTATATATATATATTACTGGTCCTTGTACTACACAATTGAATAATACAATTTCTTCTCTTCTCCTAAAATTCTCTCTCTAAAAGTTCTTCAATAGCTAATTAATTAAGAGCACCTTACAAAGTAACAAATTAAGCTTTTGAAACGACTGTTAGAAAACCCTGTCAAATAGACGTATATAAATCTGGAACGTTTCTGAAAAATCTTGCTAAATAACCGTATATTTGTGAACGGGCGTTAGCAACCATGCTAAATAACTGTGTATTTAGAACAAAATGCCAAATAACTATGTATTTATACCGCGAGAATCTTTGTGAATAATTAATTAAATTGAATTTAAAAAAGGCTTAAATGTAATTTTGAAAATTACGGCGCAACGCAGTTCTTGCCCGGCGCCCACCACAATGGAAATAATTTTGTTTTCTTTTTCATAACATTTGTGAATAAATTTTCTTTTCATTGCTTCTTTTTTATAGATAGTAAGAATTACTTTTTTTGTATTTATTATTTTCTTTTTCTTTTTTTACTTTCTTCTCTATTTTTAATTATAATAATTTATATTTTGTTAAGATTGACGAAGAGTAATGTTTTCATTTTTTGCAAGTAGAATAATTAAAAAAAATCTAAAAGTACCACTTTTTTAATTGATTGACTTACTTTTAGTTACAAGCACCAAGTTTTAAAATTTATAGTAATATATGAAAAAAAACTAATGTAAATTTGTATAGTTATTTGCTATTTATTTTCTCTCGTGCTTAGGACAATGATTCAAGTATGCGATTTTGTTGTGATGTTTGTTAACATGTAAGTTATAATCATATATAGTATGACAATTAATGGGTAATTGCTAATGTTAAATTTGACCTAACCAACTTTAAGTTGCGTATATGCATATAAAGAACTTTGAGTTGCATATATGCATATAAAGGTGTACATGTGCATGTGCACATATGTATAAATTTGTACATGTGCCGGAGAAAAATTTAGTTTTACATGCACATGTACAGAAACGTGTACCTGTGCAGGAAAAAAACAAGTGTTACATCTACATGTGCATATGCATATGCACACATGCATAGTGTATATATGCACCCAGACGCACCCATGCAGTATGAATATGTAGTGCACATATGCACATGTGCTTGAAAAATTCGAGTGTTATGTGCACACATCTCATGTTGTGCTAAAAAAATCTGGCAAAAACGAAAAAAATTTCTTTGAAAAAGTATAGCAATATGGACGTCATATTAAAGAGCATATTTTTCTCGTTAATATGGTATAAATTTCATATTTTAATACTTTTTCGTTTGATAGATATTTTATCTTTAAAAAGTTGGGTAAGTAGTCCCCAACTTTATTTAAGAAATTTGCGTAAAATATAGTTCCAATATTTTTGAAAAGTGAAAATGGCGACTGCGTTTTTAATTTATTACATGTTTGTCACAACTAATATTAAACTTTGACTACTTATGATGATCGATGGCTACAAATAGTTCTGATCACGATACTTGCAATAAAACTTGTTCTCAAATGAAACCTCCCCCCCCTCTCTCTCTCTGGCCGTCGTTTCAATGGTGTTCGATCACAACTCATATCTAATGTCCAAACCTTACTCTGATGTATTTTTCGGATTAAATTGGACTTTGCCTAGGGTTTCTCACTGCATTCTTACTTTCTGCATTAGGGTTAATCTCCATATTATTTCAGGTTCGTTGTTAATGTTAGATTCAATAATTATGATCGAGTTCAACAAATCAAAACCCAACCCGCCTTGTTAGAGGATTTGCTAGGGAATTATTTCAAACAACATTGTACGTACACAAATGAATTGGTTTGGAGTGTTAGACGATATATAATATATATATATATATGTTTCAATGATTTATGATGTGGCCGATATTTGCAATCTGCAAAGAGCAATATCACAAATGTGAAATGCCTTGTCCTCCGGCCTTAAATTTAATTAAAACTAGTACCTCATTGCCTCATCTATCTATATATAGTGTGATCATGTTAAGCAAGATTATTGGATCATCTTCTCATATGTATTGTCCCCCCTACCTTCAAACCTCATGCAAGTTATTAATTCATTTGTTTTACATATATTAATTTGACCTCCATCTGTTACTTAAAACAAGGTTATTTCATGACTATATATATGAGTTACACTTACGTGCTCTATATATCACCTTCATTCATTCCACTATTTTTGTAAACATATATATAATCATACATTTAATCATTGTTCAAGTTTATTTGTGAGTGACTGACTGCATATATATATTATTTGAATATATACTATGTAGTACCTCAGAGCTATATGTTTCTGTGAACTTGGTTGTATTCGTTATATTGTATGCAGACTTGCATTGTCCGTGACTTTGAGAGAAGGCATTTTAAATAGGTGGTTTCTATCAATCATTCATGCAACCAAAACCATTAACATTTTTAACTTAAGCTATCAAACGAAACTCGAGACTAATAATTAAGAAGCTAAAGAACAACATAGCTTGAAATTTAATCCCAAGGATTGGAATGGCGAGAGATACACATACATAGCCATAAACATAAATGTGATCAACATACAGCACTACAGCAGTCTCCTTGGCGGCCAGAATTTGGCTGTTACATGCATAAGTCCTCCCCTCCTCTTATCTAGAGAATAAGATGTTAGTCCACTTTTTTAATGTCCCTATGACGCATACACACACACAGAGACAATCAATGATTTTTTTTTCTAAGGTTGTGATTGTTTTTAATGAATTGTAGGCTGGTGATGCCATTTACAAAAAAGATTCACCGATCATCGTATAAGACAAGAGACACTGTTTTTTTGTCATGCGTGTTTAACATTTTTCAAGATTTAAAATGAACGACTAAATCTAGCCTGGTATCCAACACTTATCATCATCAATCATCATCACCACCACCACCTTACTCAACTTCACTCATGGGCTCGTTTTTCGATATGTAGTAAGCCATCTGTTCATATATTTGTCTTGTTTGTGTGTTGTGAGTTGATGTTGCAGTTATTTTTTGTCTAAATGTAGTGGAGTAAATGTCTGATAAGCTGATACAGAAACTGAAGCTTGGTACTTGCAAATTAATGTCAAGTAATAATCAAGGGCTCGAGTTTAACAGATAAATTTGATTAAGAAGCTGTTGGTTTTTGTTTAATAATAATAATGATGAGATGATAATAATAATAATAATAGTATAGGTTGGAAGTGGACCATGTTGGACCAGTTGTTTGTCCTCCAGCCTTTGCAGTTGCAGCCTTTGCCAGTGGAGGACTCGTAGCCATCTTAGCCATTCTACACCACCACAAATTTCGACTCAGAGGTATTATTGTTGTATTAAGCCATTTCGAATCTTTGATTCTTGGATGACGGAAAAAAATTATACTGAAGCCATTTTTAATTCTTGGAATTCAGGTTTCTGTAGGGGAACTCCTGACATAATTCTAAAAAACAAAATCAAGAAGTTAAGAGAGGATATTAAAGCTTGGTATTTTAAAATGAAGATTGAAAAACAACAGCAAAAAGCAGAATTATTGGGTATGCTTGTTGAATGGGATAAAAAAGCTGAAGAAGGCAACTTAGCGTCTGAAGAAATTCTGAAAAGGGAATCGCACTTATTTGATCTATCTCATCTAGAATTAAAGGATGCACGGGAGTTACATCAAAAGTCTCAGGTTAGATGGGCATTAATTGGAGGGGGATGAAAACAGACAATTTTTTCATTCGATCGTTAATATGGAGATCTAGGAGCTTGAAATTAAGGATTAATTGGTGAAGGTGTTTGGATTGAGAACCCAATAAAAATCAAGCAAATTGCATTTGATCATTTCTCCAAAAGATTTCAAGAAACGCGTACAAATCGGCCTACATTTTCAAGTCCCTTATTCAAGAAACTTTCTACTTCAGATTCAGAAATGCTAGAATTGCCTATCTCTATGGAGGAAATTAAAACAGTTGTTTGCTCATGTGCACCAAGGCGCCGGGGCCGGATGGATTTAATTTTAATTTCGTAAAAATATTTTGGGACATTTTAAACCTGATGTTTTTAATTGTGTTAAATATTTTGAAAAATATGGGAAGCTTTTTTTTAATAGCGAAGTTATGTTAGAATGTTAGTGGGCTAGGTCCGCAGTGACATCCATATAGGGCAGTATGCGAGCCCCAAGCCAAGCGCCAAGTTTGTAATTAAACGCCTTTGCCTGGGTTTGAACCCAGGACCTCCAAGAAAGGCTTTGTCTTTCACCTCCCTCTTAACCACTAGGCTAAGAGATCATTGGTAAAAAAAAAAAAATGGGAAGCTAGCTAGAGGTTGTAACACTTCCTTTATTACACTTGTCCCTAAAAAATCCAATCCCCTTGTGATTGGTGATTTTAGGCCAATCAGACTTATTTATTGGATGGGTTTACAAGATAATTGCAAAAATCTTAGCTTCTAGATTGGCAAAGGTGATCAATAAAATTATAAGTCATAATCAATCTGCATTTATTGCGGGTATGCAGATTTTAGATGGTCCTCTAATTGCTAATGAATTGGTAAATTTTGCAAAAAAAAAAATCGAGATGAAAGTTTTACGGTTCAAAGTAGATTTTGAAAAAGCATTTGAATTAGTTAATTCGAATTTTCTTTTGTCAATTATGAGTCAAATGGGTTTTGGTGCAAAATGGTGTACTTGGATTAAAGGATGTCTTTCATCTTCTTGTGTTTCTGTTTCACTTAATGGCTCTTCTACAGAAGAATTTTAGATGGAAAAGGGTCTTAGGCAAGGGGATCCTCTTTCCTCATTCTTATTTCTTTTGGTAGGGGAAGCTCATCAGATGATGATTTTGGAGGCGTGTAACAAAGGGTTTTTTAGAGGTCTCAAGCTGGTTGAACAAAACAGGAATCTCTCTCTCCTGCAATATGCGGATGATGCTTTGTTTTTTGAAAAGTGGTCAAGAACAAATTTAAAAAATCTAATCACCTTGCATAATTGTTTTTATGATGTTTCAGGTCTCGGGATAAATTTATCAAAAAGTCAGCTATTTGGCATATGTGTTCACTCAGAAGAGATAACATTAATGGCAGAAAAGGCAAATTGTAAATATGATAAGCTTCCTTTTACATATCTTGGACTTCCTGTTGATGAAAATTTGAATAGAAGGAGAGCTTGGTTGGGAATTGTTGATAAATTCAACAAAAAACTCAGCCATTGGAAACGAATGTTTTATCAATTGGGGGAAGGCTTACTTTGGTAAAAGCAGTATTATCAGGCTTACCATTTTACTTCTTTGCTCTTTTCAAAGCTCCTGTAGGTATCTTGAAACAACTTGAAACTATTCGAAGACGGTTTTTTGGGGGGTTTTAAAGAGAATGAAAGAAAAGCATGTTGGGTTGCTTGGTAAAAAGTCTTGGCTGCAAAAGAAATGAGTGGTTTAGGAGTTACAGATCTCGAATTTAAAAATTGGGCTCTATTAGCAAAATGGTATTGGAGGTTCTTGTCGGAAAAAGATGCCTTATGGAATGAAGTTATCTCTTCTTTTTACAGGCAAGATGGTGAATTTTCTTACACTTCCAATTTAAGGAAATCTTCGGTATGGGGTTCTATTATAACTTGTGTGAAGAATCTAGATAATCGGAGCCACTTCTTCTCGGGATCGTTCAAAAAGATAATAACTGGAGAGTCTATAACTTCATTTTGGAATGATCCAACTATAGGAAATGGTTCAAAAATGAAATATCTTTTTACAAGATTATATGCGATGGAACCAAATAAAAATGCCTTTTTCAAAGATAGATAGATTTATAGAGATGGAGCTTGGACCGGTTCCTAGGCTTGGAATAGTGTTCTTAGGGGTAGAATTCAAGAAGAGGTTAGGAAATTGGAAGAGTTTTTTAGTTTAGCAAATTTTTCTTCCTCGGGTGTGGATAGTTGGAGGTGGAATGGAAGCTTGGACGGGAATTTCTTTGTATGTAAATTATTTTATTAACTCAAAAGAAGTTTGGCTTGCTGATTCAACCAAATCCTCGATATAAATGGAATCCCATTATTCCTACAAAGGTTAATATTTTCATATGGCATCTGCTTCTATACGCCTTACCAACTAAAGGGAACTTGATTTTGAAAGGATTGACCATCCAAAGTGCAGCATGTGTTTTTTTGTAACTCTTCGGTTGAAACAATTGATCATTGTCTCTTCAAGTGAGACAAGTTGATAAGTTTTTGGAGAAACATATGGAGTTGGCTAAAACTCCCAACCATTATGTTGCAGTCAGTTGAGGAATTCCGACTAAAACAATTCTTTCCTGATCATAAGTGTTCAAGAAATATTCTTGTAAACACCATGTGTGCAGTGGCTTTGTGGTCCATTTGGATTTGGAGAAATCGTGTCCTTCACACAACTAGTAATCAAGAACGTGAGGAAAAACTTGATGAAGACATCTTTTGTGCAGTACAAAGACTTTCTGCATTTTGGTTATCGAATAGAAAAAAGGCGCTATTTGGAAACTTGGATGGATGGTGTAAAGACCCATTCCTCTCCTTCGCTAAGTAATATCTAAGGAGGTAATGACTTTCATGATTTTGTAAAAAAAAATTGTTGGGTTAGGTTGTTTGGATATGTTTGCACGGCGCGTGGAGGGGGAGGGGTATTAGGTTGGGTTTTCGCTAGGCGGGTTTTTAGATTCTTGGGCTGGCGATATAAGGGGGTGTAGGTAGATGTATGACCGTAGCCTAAATTTGTTGCTTGGAGTTATAAGGTGGACACAAAGATAAATAACACACACAATTACACTTTGCTTTCTTTTTCATTTTGCGATGGTTATGCTTTAGGTTGGAGTTTCTTTTTGGTGCGGAGTTGCACGGTTGTTTCGCCATGGTAGCTATAAGGTTGGTTTTCCCATGATCCGTGTTTTTTTCAATCGGATCTTTTGGTAAGTCTCAGAGTCTTCTGTCATAATTATGAGTAAACTTTTAGTTTCTCTTGAGGGTGGGTTTTCCGATCTTTGGTTGAAGGTATAGGGGGTGAGGGTAGACTATAGCTGTTACAAAGAATTTTTTATTGAATTGGTGACATTGGGTGGACACTTATTAGCACACACGCTTCACTTTGTTTTCTTCTCATTGGTGGCAGTTATATATTTATTTTGGAGATCTCTCTTTTGGTACGGAATTGCACATTTCTATACCCTGGATGTTATAAAGATGCATTGTCCCCTTGATCCGTGTTTTTATCGGATCCATTGGTAAGCCACAGAGTCTTTTGTTTTATTCAAGTGCTATTCCTTTGAGGGTGGGTTTGGGTCTTGGGTTGGAGTCATAAGGGGGAGGAAGTAGAGTATAACTGTTATAATGCACACATAATTCACTTTGCTTCCTTATTTTGGTAACATTTATAATTAGGTTGGAGGTTTTTCTTCCGGTGCGGAGTTGCAATGTTGATCCGACTTTGGAGTTCTAAGGGCAGCTTCCCCTTGATCTGTGATTCTTCAATCATATCCTTTGTTGAGCCTCAGAGTTTTTTTATTGTTAGGTATAAGTTTTGACATTGTTTTGGCCTAGGTTGAAGATCACAAAACTATGAAGATTCGAGAATTTTAACGCTTCTTTTCTCCAAAAAGGTATATATCATTTTTGGAAATTTGTGAATACAAGTTTTGGTCGGTTTCTTTTATAAGAAACTTTGGAATCTTATAGTCTTTTGGAGGATGAGATCAATGGTTATGATTCAAGTTGGCAATTCTTTATCAAGGTTAAAGATGGTTTTGAAAGCTGTATTAATCGGTTTGGATGATAATGCTTATACCATGCTAGTTTGTTTGAATATAGTCTAATCTAGTCTGGGTTTGATAGCTCATATATGTTGGAGGAGATATTATATTGATTGATTGTATTCTTTTGCTTCAGAATACTTTTGTACTCTTATTTTAGTCTCAACCTTTGAGGCTTTGTTAATTAATCTTTGCTTTACAATATATATATATATATATATATATATATATATTACCCTTGTGTATTTGTGTGTGTGTGTGTGTTTTGGACATGCAATAGATATATAATATCAAAATTTGTATAGAATATGATTTCAACATTATTTGATGCTTCTTCTAATGTTAATCACAAATGGTTTTTATTATCTTCTTTTTTTCAAAATGAGGGGGCTCTTGAGCCTCTCTCTTTCTTTTTTTAGTAATAATTTTCCTTTAGTTATCTGCATACTGACTTTGGTAGATACATATATGTGATGGAAGAGGCATAAACTTGTGCATTTGTAGCAACACATATGTCTTTTGGTTCATTGTTATATTGTGCACCAAAAAGTTGTCTAGAGTTTAGAAATGGTCCCTCCACTCCACCTGTATTTATTAAGGTAGTGAAATTGATTCAAAATTAGTGCCTTACCGGACTGATTCCTCACATGGTTTTACATGCAAGTGGATTACTGGTGGTGATTGGAGACGTGAATTTGTTGCTAAAATCGAAGCTAAGCGAAGGAACTTAACGCATTCCTCCCTTTATGCTTTACCCTTTTACTCCTTTGCTTTGGTTTCATCTTTATGATTATTCCAAACTTTGCAACAGAATAAGTTCTTATTGGCTATTGCACCACCCTTTTATCGACATTCATAAAAGTTGTTCACTGCACCTTTGTAACGCTAGCTTGTTAGCGAATGCCCGTGAACCATTTTAGGTTTATTCCTTTTGTCAAGAATTAGATTTTAGTTGTTTTATATTTTATTTTTGGGTTAGCAGGAATATTAGTATTTAGCCAAAGTGACAGAGAGAGAGAGAGAGAGATGGGTTTGTCCTTTAAAGTTTTGATTTGAAAGCCACATTCATCCATGAAGTTCCATTTTTTGCATCTCTCATGTTGTCAGAATGTTCTCTAAGTGCATGTATGTATTTACATCCGTCTAAATGGATTGTGAATCGGATTCACAATCCAACTAATGTAAAAGGATGGACCACGATCCGACTAATTTAAACGAATGGATCATGATCCACCGTATCAATTTGGCTTAAGAGTATCCTGGAAAAATGCAACGGATGTATATGATAAAAGGCTTGGTTTCCCCTTGGCCTTAGTTTGTGAAACATCTAGATTGTTTTTTTCGTATGATTCCATAAGACGTGATATGTCGGAAATGCCCTTGATTCTAATAATTCCAAGAAACTATGATTGTGGGGAGGAAGCCAAAATTGAAACCTGTGTTGGCAGGCAAGGCAGGGCAGGCGGGGCAGGGCTGGGCTGAAGAGAGGTGAGAGTCGCAGGAGGGGTTAAATATTGTGTTGGTGTGCGAGAAAAAGGATACAAGTTGAATGGTGAGCAAAGGGTGCACGTAGTCTTCTATCACTCTCCTGTTCCCTTTTCTTACATCCATTTTCATTTATCCAACACATTTCTTATAATGCTTTCTTACATATTCACACACTTTTATTTTGCATCTATATCCATTTCTTCATATCAAGATTTTGATCAAACTTAATACCACATAAGAATATGTTTGAGTGGTGGTACCCTTGGTCATGTGGTAGAGATGGTTGAGAGGTGAGTACCAAATGAGGGTAGGTAAGTAGTTATGAGTTGTGAGTCGATACTCTCTCTCTCTCTCTGATTTTTATTTGTTTAAGTAGGTCTCAAAATTTAGTGTGGTGAGTAGTGATCGCTACAGGGCTGAGTGATGACTTAAGTGGTTAGAGAAAAAACCTAATGTGACGGTGTAATAAATGTGGTGGAATGTGACGATTACAAATACTCTAAGATGAGGAGTGATACCAATCCATACATGGGTGGCAAGAAGAAAGAGGTAATAACCACATGGGGGTTGTGTTTCGGGTGAGAATTAGTAAAGGCGGTTTAAACGAGAACTAATTTTACTGCAAGAACAAATTTTGGATTTTAATTAAAATAAATCAATGACTAATAACTTTATGACTTATTCACGAGGACCATTCTCAAAAACCAAGCGAAAAATATTAGTTTTATGAGAAATGCGAAAAGTAATCCTAACTATTTATTTGTATTTAAGCTAATGACCTAAATTAATCATAATTCTTATTTTTTAATTCAAAAGGGTGTTGCGGTGAACCAATTTTTTTTTCTTTCTTCCTATATTAGAAAAACAAAATAAATTATATATAAATAACATTTGTTTCTCTCTCATCTATTTTGCTCATTAAACTCTTATATATATACATAAAGGGAGAGGTTCATTTGAGAACCGTTTTATTGCGAGAATCACGAGAACTAATCTTAGTCGTTCATTTTGGATTATGGAATTCATGCATTTTGCCACACTTAATCCCCTCACGCTGTTCGTCTATGAATTTCACATACCACTTGAATGTCCATGATTGGTTCTCGCAGTTCTCGTACGAAAAACAGTTCTCGTTTGAGAGTGGTGCTATATGGATCCTTACCCTTTATATATATATATATATATATATATATATATATATATATATGGGAATGTTTATTTGAGAACCGTTGTTATTACGAGAACCAATCTTAGCCGTTCATTTTGGATAATGGAATTCATGGATGAAGAGCGTGGGGGGATTGGGTGTGTCAGGGTGCATGTAAGGAATTCATGAGTGGGCAATCCAATTGAAGGGGAGAATTGGACGGCTAAGATTGGTTCTTGCAATAAAAACGATTCTCAAATTAACTTTTCACTATATGAATATATATATATATATATATATATATATATATGGGAAGGTTCAAACGAGAACTATTTTTCATACGAGAACTAATCTTTGCCATTGATTAAAATTAATCAATAGCTAAGATTTTTTGTCGGCTCATTAATGTTTTATTAATGACGCATTAATGGCTCATTAATGCAAGTAGTACGTCATTAATGATTCATTAATGACTCCTTAATGCTTTATTAATGACTCATTAAGGGTCAAAAAGGAAAACAAAAAAATTTTTGCTCTTCTATTCTCCCTTATAAAAAAACAAAAAAAACCTCTCATTTAAAAGTCAAATCTTCATATCTTCAACTTGTTTATGTTTTTTAATAAAAAAAAATTTGCCATATTATTCAGTTTTAAGCTAATACTAGTCTTCATTTATTTCGGATAATTTTTCGAAAATGCCATGTTCATATATTTGCATTTTCATATATCTGCATGTAAATATTTGCATTTTCATTCCGTTTTTAGAAAAATGCATGTTCATATATCTGCATTTTCAGCATACATTTTTCAAAAATGCATGTTCATATAGTTTGCATTTCCTAATTTAACATACAAATTCAATACAAATATTTTCTAGAAAATACAAAATAAACATCAAAATTATATATTTTGAGACAAAAAATCAACCCGGTCGCAATTTACGGTTGGGTAAATATGTAAATTACCAAAATACCCTTATTAACGAGTCATTAATGGCGTTAAAAACAGTTCTAGTTCTCGTACGAAAACAGACCTCGTTTGAACTTTTACATATATATATATATATGTTTTTTATCTTTACCGGCCCTAGACATTCCAGAACGGCGATTTTGGAGTCTTGAAGCATAGTTCTTGTAGAAAGCTTGGATTTTTGGCATTTGGGAGTGAAGATTAGAGGTTTTCATAATAGATCTACCTTTGGTTAGCTATTACAACATGTGTAGCTTACTTTTTATGTATTTCCATTGTTGTAACCCTCTGATTATGGGCTGATACCCTCTTATCTCTACTTAGACATGATGAACCTTGATTGTTAGTTTGATTTCAATGATTGGATGACATGTAATGGTATATTTTGTTCAGTTTAGTTTTTTCAAAGATCCAAGTGTGTTAAAGTTCTGATCTTTGTGCTTATTGCTAAGTTTTCATAGGTTTGATGATCATTGTATCTATGTCTTCTTTAATCATGAATTGTTATGATCATTAGGATTCATGACTTGGTAAGGTTATAAAGGTTTGAACTTTAATGTGTTTGCAATTGCCTTTGATGACCATTCATTAATAATTGGTTCATTTTGTGAATTAACAATTCTATAGATTAAGTCTAGCATAACACGAATAATCTGACTAGTTATAGGAATATTTAATGTCATGATAATTGGGTTAATGTTTTTGTAACTATAGGGCTATTGAGTTTGACCATTAGATCTAGCCTCTGACTAATTTGAAAAGGGAATCTAGAGTCTAAGTGGAGAACTTTGCTACCTGATTGTTTGAATCTCAAAGTTATTTAATCTTTTGTTTTCTTAGCTTCTTAATCTTCGTTTCTGGGCTTTTAAGATTAAAGATAGGACCTTGCTTGCTTTTAGGTTAATAATCATACAATTCCCACCTTATTGCTTTTTAGGTAATTCAGTAGTTAATTAATTTAATTATATCTAAAATCATACTCATTCTCCGTGAGTTCGACACCCGTACTTATTTTTCTATAATATTATACGATTAGGTTCACTTGCCTATTGTGTTGTAGTTGTGCTTAAAAATAACGCGGATTTTATAAATATAAAACTGGTACGTAAAACACACATAAGTAAAGTTTGAAATTAAAAACTGAAATTGCTAAAGCTCAAACCCAGCATTCTGCATTTTCATCATGATTGCATTTTCGTTATCATTTTTGTCTGGGTTTCATTTTCATTATCATCTTCATTTGGGTTGCATTTTCAAAGTAAAAATTTCACGTAGTGGTTTTGATTTAAAGAGGATTAAAAACTAGTAGATTGGTATAATATATTTTTGCTTAAATTTTAAAAACTTAATTACTTATGACAAATTTAAACTTTGGGAGGTAATGTTTTATTTAATTGTTTAAAAATATGAAATGAAATTGTGGTGATGTATGTTTAAACATGGAAGGTGAAGTTGGTTTTAAAACTAGATTTCCTATACTACCCTTAGATATATAATTTGATCTTATAAATTACAATAATACCATCAAGAGATCTTAGCCTTTGATTTTGTTAATCTAAAAGTCCAGATTTGTTCTTTAGGTTCTATAAATAAGATTAGGTTCTATAGTGATCATATATATATATATATATATATATACATACATACATACATATATATATATACACACACACACACATTTGAACATCAAAACCAAAATTACCATTAAACCTCAAAATAAAGTTTACAAACAAAGACTAGATTAGAGAGTCTGTACCCATTTTTTGCGAGATGCAAAAGAAACAGAAAACAAATATCGAACCTAGCAGTACAAGCATCCTAAGTGAGATGGGAGATGAGGAACTCAATGTAACCCTGAAATTGAAATAACAAACATCGTTTCTACACCCTAAAAAGTAATGTTTATGTGTGTGTCTATGTGTGGAGATGAACTCCAATGAGATGAAGCAATCAGTAAAACCCATACACTACACCAGGAGGTGATGTCAAGAAATCAAGCGAATTCGGGAAAATTTTCGACATACCCATCTCGGACTACCCGCCTTTGGTTCTAAAACCACGTCGTGCATCCATCCTCTTCATCACAACACAAAAGCGGATCCTTCAATTTGGCACGAATTTCGATCTTTAACGTTACTTTCCATTTGGGTTTCTTCAATACTTCCATATGATCCAAATCACTCAAAATTCCATGTGAAGAAGACAAATTGGTTATGTCTTAACAATTACAGTGCGAAAAAATCACGATGGATTTTGTTACAAAACTACCAAGGACTCAGCGCGGAAACGATATGATTTGGGTGATTGTAGATCGTTTGACTAAGAGTGCTCACTTCTTAGCAACGAAGGAAAATGAGAAGTTGGAAAACCTAGCTAAACTTTACGTACGAGAAGTGGTTACGAGGCATGGAGTTCCCGTATCCATTGTCTCTGACCATGACAGCCGATTCGCTTCACGTTTCTGGCAAAAGTTGCAGGAGGAGTTGGGCACCAGGGTGCACTTGAGTACAACTTATCACCCTCAAACGGACGGTCAAAGCGAAAGAACGATTCAGACACTTGAGGACATGATGAGGGCCTGCGTGATTGAGTACGGTGGTAGTTGGGATACACACCTACCACTAGTGGAGTTCGCTTACAATAATACCTACCATGCAAGTATCGAGATGGCACCATACGAAATGCTCTATGGAAGGAAGTGTCGTACCCCTACCACATGTTATGTGTTCTAAGTTAAATACTCGTTGCATGCATGATCAAACACGAAAGACACATGTTACGATTATTCACGATTTTACTACGATTTACATATGACTGCTTACGAGTTATTGCATGCATCTGTTTTAATGGCGGGGGTAGTATACAATATTATCATGTTACGGATTTGCGGGCCTAGTTGGCATGATTGACCTTCTAGGATTAAAGTGCTAGCCAACAAGAGTCATTTGGTCTTTCTAGACAACTATTTTGACACGTGGTATGCGGACACTTCGGTGTTCAAGTACTGGAGTGATGTAGGCCAAGGAGGCTAGATCATACATCACGTGAGTGTGAGGAGAGGCTGAAATACGATCGGCTTCGTTTGGACTCGTACTAGAACGACAACGCAGTACTTGTACTCGCACCGTTGGAGTAGCGAAAGCGGAGTCTCGGGATTTATGTTCTCGCGTGGGAGTCGCGCCCCGCTCGAAAACATAGGTTGGCCAGGCACGCAAGTAGTGAACCTTGGGTTTTCTAGTGTGGGTTTAGACTCTACAATTATATCACCCTATTAATATGATTTATGCGATTATGATGCGGTATGATTTATGCGATTATGATGTTGCATGATATATGCGATATGATCTATGAAATATTATGCGGTATGAATATGATTGTGTGCGATAGACTTCATGAAATGATTTGTGAATATTTGACCCATTTGGTGCTATGTGATCTACGAGTTCTCGGTACGGGTCAAATACGTGAAGGGTGGGATATGGTATTTATTTACATGTTATATTTCTACTTACAAACCTATTTTATGGTTTTTGATTTACAACTCCTATTGACTCACTTAGCGTAAGCTGACATTTGTTTCTTTTGAAATGTGTCTTGTACTCGCGCAGGTGGCTTAGAGGTTGTGGTTCTGCGAGGAGGGTAGTATTAGTTCTAGTTTATATTTTGGTATCAACAAACAATTCGGTTATGTAATAAATTCATAACATTGAACTTGTACTTACTTTTGAATGACTGCGGTCGTAACCCCATGGTTTAAATTATGAAGGATTCTAAAATCGCCTCTATGGCGAAAACAACTATTTCCATTTATGACTTTTAAGACTTCCGCTGCATGTTTTTGCTATTAATTAAACGTTTTTATAAATAGTGAAAATTTTGAAAAATCACGGCGTTACATATGTGCAAGTCACATGAGGGACTTAACAATCAAAACTAACGGAATGTTATCTAAAGGAGTGTTGTGGAACATAATTTATTTTAAAGGACTATTGGTGTAAAATTTTGAGAGAAAAGGACCAAAGTGTCATATTGGACATACGTAAAGGACCAATTGTGCAATTTACTCATATATATATATATATATATATATATATATATATAGGATTATGATCAAATAAGAGTGATTTTAATCAAAGTGGTGTACAAGGTAACCTACACCTGGCATGTGGCATTAATAAAATAAGGGTATTATAAATACTTTATATATATTTTCTTTGCTTACTTAATTATCATTCCTTCTATTAATATATCCACATCCCCCTCCTCTTCGTAAGCTAGAGTCACAAAAGCATATGGAACCCTAGCCGCCGCATGTCACTCGTGCCCAACACCGGCCACAGCCACCGGAAAAGCCACCACTAGAATCGTCCTTCCATATGAAAAGCCACCACCATCGCAATCTTACTTCCATATGAAAAGCCACCACCACCGCCGCCACTGGAAAAGTGACTTGTAGCTAGATCCAATTATGGTCCTCCTCGATCTTCGCTCCCCCGTAGCCATCTGTGAAGAGCGACTTATAGCCATCGCAATTTAGTCAACACCCCCCACTAAAGACTAATCGACCACCACAGCACCCAGATCTAATTGTCGCCGTACCCCGATCTGGTTAAACCATCTACAGCGCCGTTCATCAGTTTACAAAGTTTTAGTTTTTTGAGCTGACAACAGTGAAAGCTTCTAAATTTAGTTTTATCTTATTCTTTTTTTCATCAGTTTTCATTGGGGGTATTCATCATGTGTTTAATTTTATGTTTCACCACTTGATGCATCACATTTGAGACCAATGCTCACGGTTGGTTATAATTTCCTTTTATTAATCAATTTTAGAGTTTGTATATCAGATTGTTGATGACTATAGAGTTTTTATTCATCAACTTTGTTGTCTGTATCGATCTCAAACGGGTTTTCTTAATTTTGATGCATTTTAAATGGGCTTTCTTTTGTTCATCATTTTTGTTGGTTGTAAATCACAGTCCTAGAAACTCGGTATTATCAATATGTTGTTTGTTTATGTATTCCTATGTATCTAATGAGTTGTGTTTTCTGTCTTTTAATTAAAATTTAGTTGTTAATCTAGTTGTTCATCATTTTTATGTATTCATCGATCAGTGTCTCATATAAATGTATTTCTTCATCTTTTTTAGTAAAAATTCTATCATCTAGTTTTTATCAATTCTTAATTAGGAATAGACATGATTCTAGGATCTATTAATACTTTTTGATTTCCTAATCTACACTTAAACTTTATTAAATTGGCGGTTATTATTAATTAGCATTTGACCATTTTTAGTTGACTTTTGATAAAATCCAATGGCTCAAAATCACTCTTACACCTGTTATCAAGATTTAACTCTTACAATATCTCAACCCTATATATATATATGCAGACTTCAGTCGAGAACTATTTTTTGTACGAGAACTATTTGTAACACCATTAATGATTCATTAATAGAGGTATTTTTGTATTTTATATATTTACTCAACCGTGAATTGCGTCCAGGTGAGTCGTCATTAATTTGCGAGACTTGATTTTTCAAAAAAATCCATCATTAATGAGCCATTAATGTGTCATTAATGAACCATCAAAAAGTTTAGCCATTGATTAATTTTAATCAAGGACTAAGATTGGTTCTCGTAGTTCTTATACGAAAAACAGTTCTCATTTAAACCCCCTCCTATATATAAAAATGCAATTTCAACAGCTCCTTGTTAATTACTCCATATGTATTTAAAAAATCTAACAAAAACACAATTATACAAGCATTTTCACATAAAAAATACAAGCAACAATCTAAAATACAAGCAACAAAGAGAAACAGCTGAGACGATAAAAAAAATGCAATTTCAACATGTGCATGTTAATTACTCCATATGCATTTAACAAAATCTATAAAAACCACAAGTATACAAGCATTTTCACATAAAAAATACAAGCAACAACATATTTACATCAAAATGCAACCCAGATGAAGAAAATAACTAAAATACTATCAAGATGAAGAAAATAACCAAAATGCAACCTAGATAAGTTGAAGATGATAACCAAAATGCAATCCTGATGAAAATTATAGCTAAAATGCAACCCACATAATATGATTAACCGAAAATGATAACCAAAATGCAACCCGCAACCCAGATAATATGATTAACCAAAAATGATAACCAAAATGCAACCCGCAACCCAGATAATATGATTAACCGAAAATGATAACCAAAATGCAACCCGCAACCCAGATAATATGATTAACTGAAAATGAAAATAACGTTACGCCATTAAAATGCAAATAATCCAATGATTTCTTTTCAGATCTACAATTTACAGATCTTAAATGGCGATTTTCGGTTGACGCCGTGGTGGTTCTAAGAAGAACAAGTCGTTGATGGTGGTTCACCATGGTTGGCGCTACTTCACAGGGAACAAAAACTGTCGCCAACAAAATTCACTTGGAACGAAATCGGTTTGATGGGGGGAAACATTGCCGGCAGAATTCAACCGGAACAATAACTGTTGCCGCGGAGTTCTACCGAAAGGAAATCGTGAGGGGAATTAACTGACCAAAGAGGGAGAATGTAGAGAGAGAAAGGGGTAGGTTAGAGAGAGTGAGAGTGAATGATCTGAGTGAGGGGTTTCATTTCTTGATTCCTAAAAACCCCCATACAGTTTAAAATTATGAATCTGACAAATTTTACAAATAAAAATAAAGATTTAATTACAAAACCCTTGATCAACTTGATCCAAATGCCTAAAAATGTTCTTTAGGTTTTTTGGTTAAAAGGTGGTTCTATACCTATATATATATATATGATTGTCTTAGTATATGCCAACTTTTCCATGGCCACCACTTCAACCCTCCATGTCACCCATTCTAGTACCACTTTATCCCAAGCACATTAATTAATATAATTATAAAACGCTGTTTATTTTAAATCGATCTAATCTACACGCATAATTCTATTAATATTAAGCAAACTAAAACATTTGTTATGCATGATATATTTATCCACAACCAACACATGTTGATACCCAACATATCATCCACCAACACGACGTCATCCAATGCGACTTATATCTACACACGGTTTTAAATAAAATGAAAAAGCAGATAAAACTCATGTTTCATGAACGATAATCCGGTATATAAGAAGAAAAAAAATGTGCAAATTAATTAGACTATGGGCAATCATGTCAAAATCTTTTCACATAAATATAAAATACTAGATTAAATATTCATGTGATACATGAGTTGATTTAAAAAATTATAAATACTAAACATTAATAAAAAAGTATTAAAAAATTATAAAACACAAAATAAATGAGAGTTCAAAAAATGATGACAGCTGTGATCAGGTGTGAAAGTGTCGACGTGAGAGGGAGGGTGTTAGGATCGGATTTATAAACAAACATATACGATTAATCCAAGAATAAAAAAAGAAGTTTGCGGAATAACACTTTGAGTAATAAGGAAAATTATATTGAACACTTGATTCAACTTACAAAGATTTAAACATCAAAGCATCAATTTGTTGATTATGAACAGAGTGAGAACTAGCCTTTTGAGGAGCTCTCTGACGTGCAATACTTCTCTATTGCAAGGATCGAGAACAACCTTGAGGCTAAATATTTACTCACATACGCACACCTCTAAGATACCTACGTACATATGAATATTTATACTGTGTATTACAAAACAGAATCAACTATTTATGCTAACAGAATCATCTAATTACAGATAGATAACAATACATCTTATCCATAATTATCATCCTCAGAATGAAGGAATTCATCCTTATCACGAACAACAACATTAATTCTGTTATTTTCTTCAAACAACATTAACTTCTTTCAAGCAACATTAACCTCTTTTGGAATGTCAGTAGGCTTTGGTGTGATGTCTGCGATCAGCGTTTGATTCTATGTGCCATATTCTGCATGATCTCGAATCAAATCCAAGTTCGTCCTGAGATACCAATATTGTTTCTCTAGAGCTTTCTTGCCCTCTTTCACTTCTACACTCCTTTGCCAAGTGTCCCATCTTGTGGCATTTGTAACATTCAACCTTGCTCTTATCAAATCCAACATTATCCTCTCTTTTTAAAAGCAAAGTTCCTTCTACTAGTGTTTTGAATAAACCTTTTAGCCCTCATGGTGAGCATGACTATTTTTCACTTGATGTTCATTTCTTCCAAATAATCTCGTTGAATCTGATCCAGATCATCAGTAGTCGGTACAGAGTGCACATGACTAGCAAGAAAAGCTTCTAAGACAGTATAACTTATGTTTTCAACTCTGATTTGTTGATTTGACAGTCCAGTATCCTTTGAATTGTTTAATCCCTTAGATCCACTACCAACAGAAGACAAAAAGACAACATTTTGAGATAAACTTGAAGGTTTTCTCTTCGCCTTAACTTCACCCTCAAAAACTCTTAGATCATTATACAGATCATCAAGTTTTTTGTCTTCCAACTCATCACTTTTCTTGAAAGACACAGTTTACATAGTTCATTTTTCTCCAACGAATTTGAGAAACTTCTTATTCACATCATCTTGATCGATCTTGACTCTTGCAGCGGCTAACTCTCCGATAAGTTTGTTAAACCTATTAAAAGTTTGTGTCATTGATTCTTTATTTCTAGATTAAAAGTTTTCATATTATTGTTTCAAGAAAGATCGTTCATTTCCTTTGGTGCTTTTGGTTCCTGCAAATCTCTTTTCCAATGCTTCACACAGTTCCTTAACATCATTGCACCGGCAGAACTACTGTTGATACTCATTTGAAATACCCAAGAGAATGATACTTAAAGCTTTCATCTCACTTTGTCTTTTTTTTCTTTCTTTATCGTTGGTTGGAGGAGGCCTCTTCTTTACATTTCTATCTTCATCAAACTCAATAACCCCCTTTTGACCATTTTCAATAACATCCCACGTAGTATAATCACTGAGTAGGATGTATTGCTTAATGCGAAGTTTCCACATGTCAAAATCATTTGTTTTCAACATTGAAACTTTGGAGACCATAACTCCCTCGTTCATATCAGTCATGTTTTATAAAAACCAGTGATTTGAATAAAGAGATATTGAAATCGTTGTTGATCTTGGATCAAGAGCCTGTTATTGGCTATGATACCATTTGTTAGGATCGGATTTATAAACGAACACACACGAATAATCCAAGAATAAACATAAAATTTGTGAAATAACACTTTGAATAATAAGGAAAATTATATTGAACACTTGATTCAGCTTACAAAGAATTAAATATCAAAGCCCCAGTCTGTTGATTATGAATGATTCAACAGACGTGCAATGCTTTTTTATTGCAAGGATCAAGAACAACCTTGAGGCTAAAACTTTACTCACATACACACACCTCTAAGATACCTACGTACATATGAATACTTATATTTTATATTACAGAACATAATCAACTATTTACGCTAACAGAATCATCTAATTACTGATAGATAACAATACATCTTATCCATAATTATCATCCCTAAAACAAAGGAATTCATCCTTATCACGAACATCAACATTAATTCTGTTATTTTCTTTAAACAAAATTAACTTCTTTGAAGCAGCATTAACTTTGACAACTAATAGTATTAACTTTTATTAGATAATATAAACTTTGTTGTAGCAGTATAAAGTTCTTCGAGCAGCATTAACATTGCTTCACCGGTATTAACTCCATTACTACCGACATTAATGTACAAACAAACAATATTAATATTTATTTCAATCAATCAACAACATCTGAAACCCAATAGAGGGCAGACGTGATGGCAGTAACGTATTTGATACGAAGAGACGTGATTGTATTTTTTATACAAGTTATCGATCACTATTGTTATAATTAGAAACAATAAGATGATGTATTTATTGGTTATTACTAAAAAGAATTTGAACCGATTATAAACTAATTTAAAATGATAAAACTAATTAAGAATTTGTTTAAATATGATATTTTAAAATTTTATAAAGGGTAAATATGGTACTTAAGGAAATGTGATACTTAAGTTTTAAAAAGTGCATATATGCAATTATCTCTAATACTTTTGATTGAAATTATATAACGTTAACTACTAAAAATCAAAATCAAATTGAATTTACAATTTAAATGGACGGTTGAGATATTAATATTACCAAAACAAACAAATATATTGTTTAATAAAGATGAGACAAGTTATTGTTTTAAGAGTTAATTACACGGCTGGTCCTTTAAGATATGCTGAAATCATACTTTCATTCCTTTATTTGAAAATTGTTAGTCCCAGATTGAGTACGCAACAACAAATGTTTGTAGAATAGGGGGTTGAATACAAACTTTAGCTTTTAAAAATTAAAGACACGCTTATATACTTTTATATAATTCTTATTGATATGAATCAAGAATTACATGTACTAGAAGCGGAAATTCTAAGTACAATAAAAGGTGGCAATCAATTTGTCTAACACATAGACAAGCTAACTCTAAAACAACTAATGTATTTAGAGTGTTCAACACATGAACAAGTTTGATTCTACACAATGCTTATACTCTACGAAATTTCTCAACTGGTGAGATTTTCTTTTAGTGTAGTAGAGACTTCACTTTTTTGTGTTGTGTAGTATTCTCTTTTTGCATGTCCACCATGCATTAGTATATATAGAAGTCTTGGTGGATCCGGTTGCATGAAGGTAAGAGACCAAGAGGATGTGGAAATATAATATTTTAATTGTAAAGGTAGTGGGTGAAAAGTAAAGTTACTTTAATCAAATGTATAATAAAAGTAATTGTACTTTTCTGCAAAAGTACAACCCATTCACAATATAAAATATTAAAGTCCACATCTACTGTCGTGTAGAAGTATCTTTCTCTTTCCATGATTGTACTTTAATCAACACCATGCTTCTGATTGATTTGACTTTACCAAGTATGGGATTGCCAGCCATACTTAGTTGCTTGAACAAATCTTCAAGATCTTCGTCTGTTTGAGGTATCATTATCCTTTTCCAGAGGATAAGATCAAACCTTTTTGTCTCGTACTTGATCCAAAAAGTGCATTTTACTTTTACAAACAAAGATCTAAGGCATAATAGAACAACACATGTTCTGCCTTTTACATATGACTTACAATCTGAAAAGATAGAGTAGATTTGACATTTTTCACGACTCAGCTAACAGATTGTACAAGGAACTCTGATATTCACTACTCAGTTGACAAAATGTATCAGTTGATCACTTTTTGCTAGGACTCAGTTGACACATATTGCTCAGCTGATCATATAGATGGTTTAGCTGATCAATAGTAAGCTTAGGAGGACATAATGCTCATGTATTTGTATGATCAGTTGATCAAGAATGCTCAGCTGATCAATCAAATACATCAGTTTATAAGGGGAGATGACTTGTGTAAAGAAAGACTTACTTAGCTGATGCTCTGGGCCTCAGCTGATCCAATTGTTTACTCAGCTGATAGAATAGACACTCGGCTGATCAAATTCTTCACTCAGCTGACCACTTTCTTCACTCAGCTGACCACTTTCTTCACTCAGCTGATCAATCTGTTTACTCAGCTGATGGAATATTTTCATCAGCTGATCAACAATTTTGCTCAGCTAATAGACTGTTTTCCTCTGATGGTCTTCTTTACTTGTTTTCTTCATCTGATGCTCCTTGGCTGATATCCTTTGGCTGATACTTTGAGTAGGATCTGATGCTCAGCTGATGGCTTATTTTCCTCAGCTGATGGTTCCATACTTAGCATATTTTTACATAAACTGATTCAAACAATACATGTTTGAATTCTTTCTAAGTCATACTGAGTGTAGAGTTTGGTTATCATCAAATCCTATATTTTTAGGATAGGCAGAGTTGATTATTAAGGTGAAGTGATTATCTCCCCAACAAAAATCTTGCAATTTCAATCCTTAATTTGCAAAAGTTGAACACGGATGGTCCTCTAGTTGTTAAAAATGTTAAACTTCTTAAAATGCCCATTTTACTCTTTACACAATTGGTTCTTATTCATTTTCTTTATTTTTAAATTATTTTATAATTAAAAATAAAAATAAATTCTATATTTTTGTTTAAACTTATTAACTCTTGACCTGACCCCTCACTCTCACTTATACTCCTCTCTCCTTCTCATTTTCCGGCCAGCGCCGCTAGTCACCGCCCACAACCACTATCACCGTGGTCACCACCCACGCCAACAGCGTGACACTCTCTTAGTGTCCACCACCATGTTCTTCTCTTTCTTTTTTAAAATAGATTGTGCATGCGTGTGAGTGTGTGTTTATGTATGTGTTTAGATCTAGTGTGTGAGATGTTTTCGATCTAAGTGTTTGTGTCTGTGTTTAGGTCTCAAAATCAGACTTTGTACCATCATGTTCGCCACCATCAACCACTTCCAAACAACTAATTTGAACGCCTAATCATAGATCTGAACACAAAAAAACTAAACCCTAAATCCTATAAGTATTGTATTTCTAGATCTAGGGAAGCAAAAATCAAACACAAAGAAAGAGTTGGCGGAGAGAGAGTAGAGATGTAGATTTCTTAACACACATGAGACGAAGATGAACCATATCTGAAAGGGAGTAGAAACGACGAGGTGGTTGCGGTGGTCGTGGAAGTTTTGGTGGTGGTGGTCTTGTGATGGTGGCAGACTCGCGGTGGTCGTGAAAGATCTGATCTGAGAGGGGTTGAGGTTGTGATGGTAGTTCCGGTAGTGACAGTGGGGGCCTTCGGAAGGTTGGTGCCATGGGGTGGTAGCCAGAGGCTCTTCTTCTTGGGTGGTGGCCGGAGGTTACTGACAGGGAAGAAAGAGGTGGAGAGAGTCCACCTTGGGATCTAGATAGAGAGTCAAGAATTTTGACCAAATATATTTTCAAGTTTCTTTTTTTAATAAAGAGATAAAAATATTTTAAATATCATTTAAATGTTTTGAAGGACTCCCCACCTAATATTGAAAAGGGTAAAATAGGTATTTTAAAATTTTTAACCCTAACACCATTAAAGTTAACGGACAAAGGATCATCCGTATTCAACTTTTAAAAATTAAGGACTGAAATTACAAGATTTTCAAATAAAGAACCAAAAGTGTAATTTAAGACCATGTAACTAATTCTTGTTTTATTTATTTGTAGATTTAGATATGATTCCACTTGTCAAATCTTGGTTTAAAGGTTAATTATTTTAATTAATATCCCAAAACCATATAATTAAGAGGTTTTTTTTGGGATGATATGGAGACCTAAAAAGGAGTAAATTTTATAAATTATCCTGAGAAAAACCAACTAACGGAATGGTGAATTCATTTATTCATATAATATATAAATATAAATATAGTTAAAGTTAGAACCTCACAAAGGGGAGTTAGAAACTATATATAAATACTAAAGGAGTAAAGGACGCACAAAGTGACATTTAACATTATCTCTAAAATAATAACTCTTGGACTCTACTTTTTTGGCGGTGAAAAGCAAATTTTTTATTCCATCTATTGAATCATAAAAATTATAACGTACGTTTTCTTAGCATATATAATGTAAACTCATTATTATTAATGTTGATAAGTTTATATATACTTTTTATTGATTATTAATTTTGAACAATCAATAACGTTTAACATTTGTTTTTAATGAACTTGAAAAAATTTACTCGATCAATCAGTTAAAATTAATCAGCAATCATTTGATGGGACTTCAATTCCCCATTTATTTAAATATAAATGGTAGCTAGCTGCCACACAAGATAAGATATCAGAAGTTTGTTGGCAATTTATAAGCTCCTCAAAGAAACAATCCTGGCTACCACAAATTAAAAGCTTCCCACATTTCTGTTCCTTCTCACATACATATATACATACATACGTACGTATGTAAGAATCATCTATAACTACTATTAATCCTCATTATTGACTTATTAATAAGGAAATTTTGTTCATTCATATATTTACTCACCCGTGAATTACGTCGAGATGAATGAGACATTATTTAATAAAGCTTGATTTTTTCAAAATACACCAATTAACAAGTCATTAACTAACCATTATTGTGTTATTAATAAGGGCCCATTAATAAGCCTTTAGCATTATAGCATTAAAGGTTAAATTGATTCTCATGATTCTCATTGTAAGAGTGAATTACACTATTAATTTTTTTTAAAATGAAGGTTATTTCACATTAGGTTCTTTAAGCAAAAAAGTTACAAACTTAATCCTTTTGAAAATCGTACACTATTAGTCCTTTAATTGCACAATATTAGTTCTCAATTTTGAATAATGGCACAGTATTAGTCCTTTATTTTAACCATCAAAAGACTAATATTGTAAACTTTTCCAAAATAAAGAACTAGGTTTGTAACGTTTTGGTTTAAAGAACCAAACGTGAAAAAACCGTTATTTTTAAAAGGACAAACAATGTATTTCACTCTCGCAATAATAACTTAAAATGCATTTTAAGGAATGTATTAGAGGTGTAATACAAAACTTACACATTTAATGGTGATTTAAAATAAGAAATGTATTAGAGGTGTAATACAAAATGTTTAATTTACCCCGTCTTCATAATGTCACATGTCATCATCATATTCCCCTTCACCCCTCTTACTTGATCTCAATCATATCTCTGTGTGTGTGTATATATATATATATATATATATAGACAAAAGTTTAAACGAGAACTGTTTTTCGTACGAGAACCGCGAGAACCAATCTTAGTCATTCAATTTCACCTCCTTCAATTGGATTGCCCACCCATGAATTCCTTACATGAACGGCCAAGATTGATTCTCGCAGTTCTCGTACAAAAAACAGTTCTCGTTCGAACCCTTCCCTATATATATATATATATATATATATATATATATATATATATATATATATGTGTGTGTGTGTGTGTGTGTGTATAAGAGATAGAAGAAGACTTTTAAAATGAGAAGGCTAGGAAGTAATGTGGGCCATTAATCAAATTAGATATATGATTGTTATGGTTGAAGGCATTTTGGTAATTAAAATGAATTTTAAGTTGGCATTATCTTACACTTCTTTACATAGGAGAGTGGGTTGTTTTAAAAAACATAACACCCCTAAAATTTTTAAAATATCATATCTTTTTAAAAAAAGTTTACACCATTTAACAAATAAAATTATACTCTTTCGTTTGATACCGGTATTGCATATTTTAAATTTTTTTAAACTATATTGCATAATATTTATACTGTGTTAGACCAATTTTGCACTATGAGACTATTATTTTGGTGCATGCATTTGGAGCTGTGTTACACAACATTTACAAAAAGTTAATTTGTTGCACAACATTGGCATTATGTTACACTTCTTTACATTGTGTTGTACGTTTTTTACACTGTGTTGCACAACTATACAACACCGTGTTGCACAATTTTAACAACACAACGTTAAACAATTTTACAATACAACGTTGCACAGTTTTTGCACTGGGTTACACATGATTCTGGTACGCAATATTTACATTGTTATGAGTGTTATTTACATGCAAATGCAAAAAACCTAAAAGATCCATTTTAGGCTTTTAAAAATCAACTGCAAAAAGACAAATTCATGATTAAGGTAATTCTTATACGTATAGATGCAAAAAAAGTTGTTTGTTAAAACGTAAATGAAAAAAAAAAGACAATCGGTTGCAACGTACAGCTTAAAGAAATGGGGGAGGGAATTCGTTAAAGATTGTGATTAGTGGAGGGAATTAAGGAGGATGATATTAAGTTAAATGATTACCAAAATACCCATTTTTAAGAGAGAGAGTTACATAAAAATTTATACCAAATTAACGAAAAAATTATGCTTTTTAATTTGAGTTCGATCTTGCTATATTATTTCAAAAAAAATTCACGTTTGTTGGGTTCTTTTAACACAGTTATCGACATTTACACGTGTATATTAATATGTTTTTTTCAATACAGGTCTCGACAAGTGCACATGTGCAAATATATGCACGTGTACATTTGCATAGACGCACAAATGTTTTCAGCACATATGTAGATATGCACATGATGTGCAGATAGATGCACGTGTGCATACATACACATGTGTATATGTCGAAACCTGTCTTAAAAAAACCTAGCAAAAGCGAAAAAAATTCGAAAAAATATATCAAGATCGTTCTCAAATTAAAGAGTATGATTTTCTCGTTAATTTGGTATAATTTTCGTAATTTAACATCTTTTTGTTTGATGTATATATTAGTTTAAAAAAGTGTAGGTAATGTAAAAATGTCTAAACTACCCTTTTAATTTAAAGCTAAATAAAAAAGACAGAAAATTAAATGATTCGTCCATATTAGTTCTCGTGGTTCTCGTACAAAAAACATTTCTTGTTTAAACCGCATCCTATATTTATGCAATGACAGATGTTGTTGGATAAAGAAAGTGAACGATGTAAAATACCGTTCACACGGGTGGGTTTTGCATATGTATGTGTATATATATATATATGTATAGGGGAGAGTTCAAACGAGAACTATGAGAGCCAATATTGGCTATTCAAGTGGTAAGTGGAATTCATGGATGAAAAGCGTGGAGGATTAAGTGTGGCAAGATACCTGTAAGGAATTCATGGGTGGGTAATCCAATTGAATGGGGAGAACTGGACGGCTAAGATTGAATCTCATAGTTTCCGTATGAAAAACAATTTATATATATATATATATATATATATATATATATATATATATATATATATATATATATATATATATATATATAAAAGTAAGGACGTGTCTATAAAGCAGCAGGAAGATGAAAGGATATGGGTCGGCCCCCACCTCCATCTTCATCACATCGACCTCTCTTTTTGTTGAAGCAAGCAAATTAACAATAATCCTTTTAGCCGCTTTTTCATTCCATGCCATCTCTCTCTCTCTCTCTCCCTCTCTCTCTCTAACAGTGACAAGTTTTGGGGAAACAATTAAAATTGGTAGGGCCTGACCCACCCGTTTATGTATATATACCCAACCCCCATCCCCTCAACACTCCATCAATTTCATTTCTAAAGCTTTATTCTCTTTCTTTCAATTCCCTTGCTATAGCTAATTAAGAAAACATAACACAACAAAACTGTTGCTAGCTAGCTACTACTACTTTTCCCTTTGCTTTGCTACCAACTAACCCCACAACACCCCCTCCCTCTCTCTATATCTCCTTTTGTTTGTTTTCTTGTTTTAATTTGTATTATTATACTTATTCTATTTTAACTTCATTGCTACCTAGTTCCCTCTTTCACTAACACACAGACTTTTGAGACATGTGTAACCCAACACCATCTTCCCCATCCAATTTTGTCATCACCCCCAAGATCATTAATACCCATAGCCATCATCATAATATTAATGACTCCTCTAAATCAAAATCTACTCCTCATGATATTCATCACCTTCATTCATGGCCAACCCCTTCTGAGGTAATATTTCATTAATCTATCTTTCCCAATATATCGATCGATCGAGTAATACTAAAAGCTTTTATATATATATATATATATATCATTTAAGATTAATGTTTGATTGCTTTCCTTACTTTTGGTTTTATATAATTTTATTTGTGTATATATCCTGCAGGCATTGGAGGAAATGAAAGCCCTTGGAAAGATTTCTGGACCAACAGCCATGACCGGTTTGCTGTTATACTCCAGAGCTATGATCTCCATGCTGTTTCTTGGCTATCTCGGAGAGCTCGAGCTCGCGGGTGGTTCTCTCTCAATCGGTTTCGCAAACATCACCGGTTATTCCATCATCTCTGGCTTAGCCATGGGTATGGAACCCATTTGCGGTCAGGCATACGGTGCCAAACAAATGAAACTGCTTGGAATAACCCTACAAAGAACAGTTCTTTTACTCCTCTCAACTTCTCTTCCAATCTCTTTCATGTGGTTTAACATGAAAACCGTTCTGTTATGGTGTGGACAAGATGAAGACATCTCATCAGCTGCTCACACTTTCATTGTTTTCGCCATTCCAGACCTCTTCTTGCTCTCTCTCC
The DNA here is from genome assembly GCA_038502395.1 of Dittrichia graveolens. Classification (NCBI taxonomy): domain Eukaryota; kingdom Viridiplantae; phylum Streptophyta; class Magnoliopsida; order Asterales; family Asteraceae; genus Dittrichia; species Dittrichia graveolens. The sequence goes on from JARJIL010000001.1 coordinate 8,619,337, forward strand.
TTCACCCTCTTCGTGTTTATCTCCGTGCTCAAAACATTATCCTCCCTTTAACCTACTGTTCAGCACTTTCAGTTGTCCTGCATGTACCTCTTAACTTTCTGCTTGTTGGGTATTTCAAGATGGGGATTTCAGGGGTGGCAATAGCAATGGTTCTCACAAATCTTAACTTGCTCTTCCTTCTCTTCACCTTTGTTTACTTCTCTGGGGTCTACAGGGACTCATGGGTGACACCAAGTGCTGACTGCCTCCGTGGATGGTCTTCTTTGTTAGGCTTAGCAATTCCCACGTGTGTGTCCGTGTGTCTCGAGTGGTGGTGGTACGAGTTAATGATAATGTTGTGCGGATTGCTCGTAAACCCCAAAGCAACAGTCGCTTCAATGGGGATACTAATTCAAACTACGTCTTTGGTTTATGTTTTCCCCTCTGCATTGAGTCTTGGAGTATCAACCAGGGTTGGCAACGAGTTAGGCGCAAACCGACCTGCTAATGCTCGGATTTCGATGATTGTTTCAATGTTGTGTTCTGTGGTGTTGGGGCTAACTGCAATGCTGTTTACCACGTTGATGAGACACCAATGGGGTAGGTTTTTCAGCAACGACCCGGAGGTTCTTGAGCTCACATCGATAGCATTACCGATAGCAGGGGTGTGTGAGCTTGGAAACTGCCCGCAGACAACGGGTTGTGGGGTGTTGAGAGGCAGTGCAAGGCCAACCATTGGAGCCAATATTAACTTGGGATCGTTTTATTTGGTTGGAATGCCGGTGGCTATCCTCATGGGGTTTGTTTTCAAAATGGGTTTTGCTGGACTTTGGATAGGATTGGTTGCAGCTCAGGGATCATGTGCATTGCTAATGCTTTATGCTCTTTGTAAAACAGATTGGAGTCTTCAAGTAGAAAGAGCTAAAGAGTTAACAAAATCTTCAACATCCAGGACTCATGTTAATCCGGTGATGTTACCGGTGTCAAACAAAAACACCATGGATCAAGCAAATTATAATCTTGAAGATATCAGGGTATTTGATGATGTCATCGTGAAGAAATTACCTGAAGCAGAATATTGTTCTCTTGAAACAGATCCTCTCATTATGTATTAATTATATTAATCATGTCACTAGCTAGATTCATGTACATTTTTTTTCTTTCTTTCTTTTAATTAGTTACCCCCGGCTGGCCTGATCGGTCATGTGATCGACGATGATATTGAAGATTGTATTTCACACTCTAATTTATTTAATTAATTAGCAAGTAGTTTAATTTTAATTGTTATATATATATATATATATATATATATATATATATATATATATCGTTAAATGTATCTGTCTAGCTTTTTCTAGCTCTCTGCTAGTATTGGCTGTATATTGTTCTTGATTTTGATGCTTTTCTTTTACCCAAAAAAGATCATATATGCAGTTGTAATTGCTGACCTATATATACATATACGTGTGAGGTGATATATGTTTCTAATTATCATCTTATTTTTAAAATCTATGATAAATATCAAAATTAATGGAGATTACGAGGAAATAAAATTAATGGAGTCTATATATCATCTTATGGTGAGTATGAGGATGAAGTAGAAAAAATAATAAGAGAATATATCATTTCTATATATATAGGGGAGGATTTAAACGAGAACTGTTTTTCGTACGAGAACTGCGAGAACCAATCTTTGCCGTTCATTTTGGATAATGGAATTCATGGATGAAGAGCGTGAGGGATTGAGTGTGTCAGGGTGCATGTAAGGAATTCATGGGTGGTCAATCTAATTGAAGGAGGAGGAATTGAACGGCTAAGATTGGTTCTCGCGGTTCTCGTACGAAAAACAGTTCTCATTTGAACTTTTGTCTATATATATATGCGCATAATAAAAAAAATAGATTATAAACAACATTATTTATTTTTATAAAAACAAGTAGAAGATATATATTCAGTAATAACTGTCATATGATTAATTACTGGAGTGGTGGATCGGATCACACAAAATGTAGATACATGATATATATACATGGATGGATGAAAGAAAACCTACCTCATGTTCATATATATAAAACATAACAAGCTTTAATTAATTCTTAAAACAATTAAGCCATTCACAATCGTATTGAAACCACCAAATTAAGTAGGATCGATCTTGAGGTTGACATGTGAACCTTTGACCACCTCATTAACCAACTGAACCCACCAGCAAAGCCATCAACTACGTACGTACGTACCCCGATTAATTGGTTTAATTAATTAATTAATTAATTGGTTATATATATATATATATGAATTAAATTCAAGTTTGATTTGGATTCATCATATATATATATATATATATATATATATATATATATATATATATATATGATGTTGTTAAGTAAATGTTGAAGGTAGATAGAGTACGTACGTACGTCTGTGTCGCGCGAGGGATTACTGACAGAATTCCTTTGGTTAGTAAATGTTGGAATGAGAGGAATTAAGGGATGGAAGGAATATTACGTTTGTCCAAAACTTTCCAATCCGTTTTATATAATTTGCAGATTTTATATATAAATAAATATTCGATCCTACGTACGTCAATCTGACGCTACGTACTGACAGATTCTAATTCATTCGTGGCCAATAATACATTAATTCTTTACTTGCGTTTTTAGTAGTCTTCGTTAATTTCCTACTACTCTCTATAAATATATATTATATCTTTTTATAACATAAATGAAACTGAACTATATATCATATCTCTAGAAACGAAAGTTCTTGTGTTGTGGAGTGTTGTTCTTTCCTAAGATGTTATGGGTTACGGATAACGAAGTAGATTTAACAGTAGGTTTAGTGGGTAAGTCCTTTAAGTAAAACTTTTTCATAATAATTATGGACTCGTTTGGACCCATAAGCACTCTTAGCCTAGGTGGCAACAAGTTGATGAGTTCACTAGAATCACATGGATAATATTCCTAAAAACCAAAAGTAAAGCTGCCATTTATATAACAAATTTTATAAAAATGTAGAGTTGCAAAAAGATATGTTTGTAAAGCAGCTTAGAAGTGATCATGAGACTGAGTTCAGAAACTTAACCTTGAAAGGCTTTTGTAAAGAAAGGGGAACATTATAAAACTTCTCATCAGTTAGGACTCCTCAACAAAATGGACTTGATGAAAAAGGGAATATACCATTAATAGAGGTTGTTAGGACAATGTTGTGTGAGGCGAGATTGAAACTCTATTTTTGTGTTGAAGTTGTAAGTGCAGTCTTCTACACTAAGAATAGATCAATCATAGTCAAAAAAACATGACACAACATCTTTTTAGATGTATAATTTGATAATGCCCGATATATGTTACTTCCACATCTTTGGTTGAAAATACTATGTATTGAATAAAAAAGATCAACTCCATAAGTTGAAACCTAAAGCTGAACAATGTATTTTTGTTGAATATTCCCCAATTCCCAAGGATTATAAAGTCCATAACACAATGAGAAAGCTTATTGAAGAATCGATATATGTCTCATTTAATGAGATCAATGTTGACGAAGCTGAGAAATCTCAAAGTGACCTGGTTAGTCTAGGTGAGCTTGAGAAAACTAAAGTTAAGTTATCCAACTCTATGTATGTCATAGATGATGACGATAAAACTGACATCACTAAAGAACATAAAACATCATTAGATGATCAACCATCAACTACAAAATATGCTCAAGTAAGTGGAGCTGAACTCATTTGGAGTTAATAATCAATAGAGTAAAGATCTAAGTGACCACTCATGTAACAATAAAGCTGCTAATCAAACTGAGCTAATATGTTCTCCTCAGACTATCATAAGTCACTCAAGTCTAGAACCACTGTTTCATGCTACAAATTTTCAAGTTCACATATATCATCCACTAGACCAAGTCATTGGTAACATTGATGAAGGGTGGTTACAAGGTGAAAGGCAACTACAAACTTTGTCACCTACTTCAATTTCTTATCACAAATGAAACCAAAGAAGACTGAATATGCCTTGAAAGATTAAGTCTGAACAGAAGTATGCAAGAAGAGCTTACGTAACAAACAGATAGGGCTTGTAAAGGTACGGTGGAAGCACAGGAAGGGCTCGGGTTACACTTGGGAGCCTGAAGATGATATGATGTGGAGTTATCCTAAGTTATTTGCGTAGTAGATTTGGGAGACGAAATCCTTTCAAGTAGGGAAAAGTTGTAACGTCCCAAGGTTTGAAATTCCTAAATGAATAAGTGTTAGAATATTATGAGTTACCCTTTTGAGATTAGAGGTATTTATAAAACTAGAGGGGCTAAAACTGCCTAAGTGAAAGAGAAATAAGTGCAGGGGCTATTTTGTCATTAGATGACGCTTGTAGATATATATGTGTTCTCTTTTAAACACATAAGAACTCATACATACATACACTTATACACCTGTGGAGGCTGGCCATATCCATTGTGATTTTGGAGCAAAAAACAGCAAAGATTAGTATCAAATCATCATTATATCAGTCTCATAAGCATCTATGTATGATTAATTGTATAGTTTGAAGTTCTAAATGGGTTAAATGATTCAAAAGGTTGAATCATAGATCAAAAAGTGTTGTTGATGTTTATAGTTGTTTTATAGATGTTTTAGAGTGTTTGGGGTGTAGGAAAACACCCCTGTGTTGTTTAATCGATTAGTGTAGCTTGGTCGTGTAGGTGTGTAGAGTACACGACTCGTATCTTGGTTAATTAATTGAGAATATATATATATATATATATATATATGTATATATATGTGTGTGTAAATATATATTTGTGTGTTATTGGAAAAGAATAAGAAAAGTTAAGTATATATGTATGTATGCATGTTAAATAGATAAGAGTGAAATCCACCTCATGCTTGGATTGTGGAGAAATTATATACGTGTATTAGCATGCAATCTCCTGTTCATATTTCTCAAAGTGTTAAAGTGTTGTGTGTGTACTTTTAGAAACCTCTCATTGAAGAAAGCTAGAAATCTTGCAAACTTGAAGATTCAAAGTGTAGAATTTGTGATTCATAATTCAAGAAAAGGTTAGTTTGGGATTCTAGCATGTTAATATGCATCTTGGTATGTTTTTCTGTGGAATTACATGTACATATAGAGAATCACCATGAATGGATTTTGAAGAAAAATTGATTAGTGGGTTTTGTGGATTTTTTTGTTTTTAATTGTTTGAAAGTGTTCATGATGTTTATATACATGTTATATGAAGTTATATGTGTGTTAGATGTGTTTTGTTTCAAGAAATATGATGTTAGTTATGGATATGATAAGTTTCTGTTGGCTGAATACGAAATGAAGAAGAAGATGACCTGCAGAAACCAAGTTTGCGGCGCGACACTTTTGAAGGTCGTGGCGCAATCCTGACCAAATCCGATAGTTCACAATCCGATCTCATGAAATTCGATAGTTTTCAAATCCGACCTTGTGAAATCCGATATTTGCTAATCCGACCCTGAGAATCCGATTCTTTGAAAACCGGTACCCAAATCCGACAGTTGTAAATCCGGGATTCCAAATCCGATTGCGTCATGGCGCGACGCAAATGAAGGTCGCGGCGCGACCGGGCCATTTCAGAAAGATTTCTTGTTTTGCTTTGTGTTTGCATTGGACATGTGGGTTATCATTTGTATGATTATTATTAAGTTGTTTATGAGAAATTGAGATATAAATATATGTGTAGTTATATTTATGAGTCTGAGACTGATTTTGTTGTTACTGTGTTTTCAAGAAACACCAAGACTCAATAATATAAGATATCTGAGTTTTACGTCTGAATTCACGAAGTGAGTGGACGTCAATCGCGGATGGTAAAGATTATGGTTGATGTTATTGATGTGACGCATGTGTATATGATTGATAGACTGTTGAGTTTGATTGTTGATTGATTATATTTGTTGCATGAATATTTGGCCGATACGCACTCTTTGGATGATATCGAGTTGCGTTTGAGAAGTCAGCTATGCGTGGAATTGGAATGGGCTTGTTTACTCGTTGGTTGAACAGTGGTAGTCCTACTGATGCATGCGTTGTGTCAGAGGGAAATTTCACTGTGCCAATTCAATAAAGGGCTATTGGTAAACCTTTGCTTTGACCGGCATTGGTTGTAGGTTCTCCGCCGAACCGCCGGTCTTCTTGATTGTGTGGTTACATGCTTTGATATTGACTATTGATGTTTGCTTTTGTGTTTAACTTCTACTCACTTAGCTTTGTGCTAATTCCTCTCAGTTGATGCTTTTGCAGGTTTGTGAGTTGGTGGTGTTGTAGAAGGAAAGCTCGCCCCTACTCTGATTTGTACTTTGAAAAGGAAACGAGTCAGTTTATTTTAATAACACCAAGTTGAATGTTTATTGTTTTGAGAACAGATGTTTTTGAATAATGATTGTAAATATTGCACTTTATATAAAGTTTGTTTAATTATAGCTTCCGCGGCGTATTTACAAAAAATGGCTTGGGTTTTCCGGTGTTACAAAAAATAGCCCGGAAAAAAAAGCCTTTGATAAGCTAAAACAACACCCCCATAGTTGTCGTGCTTTACAAGGAAGCAATGCTTACATATTTATAGAAGGATCAAGCAGCAACGGTTGGAAATAAGGTGATAGTGAGAATATAATATTTAATTGATAAAGTTAGTGAGAGTCAAAATAAATTAATTTTAATCGGGTTTCCAATAAAATAATATTACTTTATACATCTCACTCACATTATTTAAATATATATTACATACCTTGTTTCCTTGAGCAGCGTAACTTTCCTTTTGATGCTTGAAACTTTCATCATCTATAATATCTTTAGTATCTTGACTTGCCTAAACATGTTTGTTGTCAGACATGCTTTTTTACTTGAACAAGATCTTTGGAACCTTATTTCTTGAGTAACTTTAACATTTCACACATATTAAAGTTCTATCTTTTTTGCTTTACTTCGCAAAGCAAAAAGTGCAAGTACTTTTACAAATAGAAGATTTAAGGCTGCAAATGAGCAACACATATTCGGCTTTTGACTTAGATAAAATTACAAGGAAACTTAGAAAGTAACTAAGTACTTTACTTATAGGATAAGAATACTCAAGTGAGCAATGGATTACTCAGATATGCATGCTCAGCTAGGCAACAAACTCTGCTTAACTGATCAAATCTGATCTTAAGTACCCAGTTATCTAAGCGTCAAGAATGATCAGCTAAGGCTTAACTACGAATCTACAAGACTAAGTACAATTACAAGTCTTATCTTAACAACCCTTGTAAAGATAATTTCTAGTCTATTACAAAAGATAATTTTGTTAACATCAAATCTTATGTTTTTCAATATGAAGGTTTCATTCTTTAGTTGAAATGGTTATGTCCCCAACACATACTTAAGTCAAGAAGATTGCAACTCTAAAGGAAAAAGATCTCTTGTCTATCTTTTTAAAACAAATTCTTTAGTAATCATCTTGACATTTTGAGTATTCCAAACATAAAATAAATGACGACATGAATAACCATGGTGTATGAAATGATCACGGTTACATGAATAACTACCATCATCCTAATTGAAAATAACCTAAAAATAGCAAAAACAAAAACAAAATAATCATATTAGTAATTAAAAAAGAATAGAAAATATGAACTAAAAAACAAAAATGTGAACTATAAAAACAGTGATGTACGCATGTGCATCCACATAAAAATAGTGGACTTTAGAGATCAATGATTGTGCACATATGCATGCTGCACACAATGTAAACAAATAGTCATCTGAACATACCTTGAATTCTGCAAGTCTGCAACAACATTACCATGCTTGTTTTTATGCATTATGACATGATCCTCAATGCCCTCAATTACAGTCAAGGATTTTTGAATGCCAAACACTTCTAGAAGTCTCTTTCTACACAAAATTAAATGTGGCTCTAGTGTAAACATTTGAAGCATTTCATTCTATTTCAAAATGTGTACTCCATTTAAGTACTTTTGTTGCGTATGTTATCAAAAAGTCTCTAATTATACTGTTCTATTTTCATGGCAGTATCAAAGCATTTCATAAATTGAATTAGTGTTTTTCAAGGACTAGAATAAACACTAAAAAAGAAATTCTCGCTTTCGTATGGAGATGTAGTTTTCATTAAACAACATAGCATAATCCTCTGAAATAACCTGGTACCCATCCTTGCCTAGCTTCGAACATGTCAGACAACCGCTTATATCATACAATGAAAACTCCTTAATCAATAACTTTCACTTGTCCACGCGCAGTTGATGAAGTTGAAAAGGGAAAAAGAGTAATTGATTGGTCGGAAATTGTCCTCGCGGTACTTGCATTAATATTGGTTGTCAAATGAACTTCTCTCTGCCCCCCCCCCTCTCTCTCTCTCTCTATATATATATATATAGAGAGAGAGAGAGAGGGCACCTTTCTCCTAAAGTACACAAAGTAAGGTTGCAAAAAAATCATTTTTAATTCACAATAATATAAACTTTTAAAATATATTAAAAGAGGATGCAAAAAGTGATAATATGTGTCTAGTAGATGCATCATATTTTTTTAACCCTTAGATCAAAATTTCAAGGCCCCAAATTTGTTCTCACTTGATCTTGCATATATATATGGGAGGGTTTAAATGAGAGTGACAACTGCGAGAACTCTTGGCCCTTATTTGAAATAAATCAATGACTAAGAATCATAATGGACTCCTTAACGAGGGGTATTTTGAAAAATTTAAATCAATCTAGTAATGACTCATCCACCCTGACGCAATTTACGGTTGGATAAAAATATAAATGACTAAAATACACCTATTAAGGTGTCATTATTGGTGTTAGAAACAATTGTAATAGAAAAATAGTTCTCGTTTTAGCTTTCCACAATATATATAGGAAAATATTCAAACAAGAACTATTTTTCATGCGAGAACTAATCTTGACATTGATTAAAATAAATTAATGGCTTATGATTTTTTGTGGCTGGTTAATGGGTCATTAACTAATGAATCATTAATGAGTGTTATTTTCATAGTTCTCGTATGAAAGTAGTTCTCGTTTGAATTTTTCTCAATATATATTATATTTGAATCCAAGTCGGTTTCATGAGCTTAAATTTACATTGAAAGTGGTTTTCAAATTTGGTATAAGGAACTCATAACCCAACTCGAATATCTTAGGCCATGTGTTATAGGTTACCTTTTCCTATCCCTTACTCAATGTCACATTAGCGTCACATCATTCACTCTTTCATTTCCTTTACCTTACCCAAAATAAATGTTATACATTCCTTTTCTCAGCTAAACTTTTCCCACTTTTTTTTATTTTTATATTAACAAATAATTATTTAAGTAAATAATAAAATTCATTCATTCATTAATTAATAAAATTTTCATAAAGTACTAATAATAAAAACCTAATTAAAATCTAAAATTGTAAAATAGAAATAACAAATTACATAATTTTAAACTTAAAAGTAAACAATAATATTTAATCAAGTGGAGCTCATCCGTGCTTGGCTCGTATCTTCTCCTTTAACATCAGCGTCATCGCCAATGCACCTCCCGAAAGATGACCCGTCGGCTTCATGTAAAATTCGTAGACTTTCAAAGTTTGATCCGCTTCTTGTATTTCCAATTGTTTTTGACAATATGAGAGAAAAAGGTCATTTTTCGAATTTATCGATACTAGTTCGTCCAACAACGACGTGATGTTCTCTTCTTTCGACTCAGTTCTAGTTGATGCCGATGCGTAGAGAATAAAAGAATAGAACTTATAAAAAATGGTGAAGAGTAGAGAATATAGTAAAGAGTGTTAAAAATGGTGAATAATATTGGTATATATGGTGATTATTTGTTGAATAAATAAAAAGAAAAAAAATTGACCGTTGGAAGAAACGGTTATTTAAAAAAATGGAAGTTAAGAGGGAGGTGGGGGGGTGCATGTCTTCTCGATCGAGCTCCGCTACACGAATGCCTTACCTGATGGATGCGTTTTGGTGTTCCTGGAACTACCCGAGGCTACTCGATGGAATCAATGTTTTTTTACTTTTGGTAGCCCATAACGGATGGTCTTAAAGAACCCAAATATTGACCAAATAAACATTCCGAATTATAGTTAATTTAGTCATTAATAAAAATTTAAAAAATTCATTCCTTTTAAATCTTCTCGTTATTTTTACTTGAGAAAACAATGTTTGTTTTAGATAATAACCACAAATCTAAGGGTTGTGAATAAAAATTAAAAAAATTAATTTTAGTTGTTATTATTATTTTTAAAAACTAAAATTACCTTTTTTATTCTTATAAAGCAGTGATTATCATTCTTTTTTTTAATTTTTTGTTACTTTACCTTCTTTTCTCTTTGATATATAACTAATAAACACAGTAAAGAATCTCAACCGGTCTCAAAATTGGGTTACTTAACTTAAGAGATTACTTAGAGTGGAGGGAGTGGTTACTCCCCACCACACCCATCACACCTACCACATCGCCACATCAGCTTTTTTCTCCTACCACTTAGCCCACCACTTAGTTTCGTAGTGATCACTCCCACCACACCAAATTTTGAGATCCACCTAATACCCTATAACAATAAAAAACAAACAACAAAAATCACCGCATAGTATGGTGATCTCCACGCCAAAAATAAACGACGATGCATTGGAGTGGAAATAGCGCCGTGGATGGTCACCACGTGAGGAAAAAAACCTCCACTCCGCCTGCTCTTAACTTACATGAGGTCTCCACCAAAAGTAATAAGAAATTATGTTATCTATATATATTATTAAAAGGCTTACCATCTTATCAAGAATAGTAATAAAAAAATTCTCTCCACAAATTATGACCCTCCACTTCACCACATACCATTTTTAAAAACCAATCTTTGGGAAAGATCCGGCTACAAAAAGCACTCTCATAGAAATCCACATACGCGGATCTTTTTTATTTGGAGGATCCGATCTTCTCTTTCCGTATATGGTTCCTTTTATTTCTTTCCTTATCACAAAACACTCTCCGTAAAAACCCTAAATTCGGCAGGTTCTAATTTTCATCCTCTTCTCTACAAGTTTTTATAGTTTTCTTTAGTGAAACTCTAATCTTCATCTCTATCGTCTTTCTCTCATGTGATAAAAGTTCAAGAAATCTGCTACAAGGATTTGGATGTTGTTTAATGTTTATATACGGGATTTCATTAGGTTCTAACTTCTCTAACACTTTTCACTTCTTTGAATAGTTAATCGATTCAAGATTTCAAGGGCTTATATTCAAGATTCCCCATTTCTTCTCTATGGCTTACAAGGGAAGGTTTCAATTCGGTGGCAATTCATCATCTTAGGTACAATTTCTTCTTTCTTTATGACATTAGGGTTCGATTTTTGTTTGTTAATTGTTCATCGAATTTTGGGTATTGATTATCCCATCCTGTCATTGACACTTTAGATCTGATAAGTCATTGTTACAACTCAAGGTTCTTTTCTCCTGGTCTTAATATTTTTATTTCTCTTTTTCTTGATTGTTTCTCCGTGGGTCGTTTATAATAGTCCCCCACAACGAAAACCTTAACAGTTTTTGTAACATCATCAGAAAGGGCCTAGACGTATGCTGACGTGGTACGTATATTTAATTAATAAATTGAATAAAATATATATATATTTGTAGATATCAAAGAAAATAACTAAATTAGTTATTTAATGAGTAAACATAAAATATTAGTAAAAATATAAAATAATAAAAGAATATTAAATGGTTTAGAACAAGGTTTCCAAAAATATCCCCGTTAGTTAAAACGGGTACTCGTACGTAATGTTGTAAGTTGAAAAGGGGAACAAGATACTCACTTGTAGATAATAATAACCCACAAGTAGGCACCTCCTCTATTTCTCACGTTCATAACACAGACAATAAACTTTCAAGTGTGTGTGTGTGTTCTTGTGTTCAAGGCTACCAAGGAGAGAGCAAGTGAAGATCATTCAATCTCCAATCTGTTGCAATTCAAGTTATAATCTGATATAGAGCTTCATCTTCATCTTCTTCACTCTTTCTTGTAAGTAAATCCACCATGTTCTTCTTGTTCTTCATAGTTTGACCATTTAGGTCAAATGGGTCAAAATTGCAAACTGATTTCTATAATTGAAACCAATTATTCCAATGTATTTCTATATAATTTCTAAGTGATAAGATATCAGATTCTTGAATTAAAATGGTGATCTTGGTTGAATTTGGATAAAAAGCTCAAATGGGTCAAAAATTGTGAATTTGGTCCCAATCTTTGAATTGGATGTTAAAGTGAGGATTAAGAGTTGTTTCTAGCTTAGTTTAAGTACCTTTTTCATATGTGAACACTGGAATTTGATTTGGAACCGTTTGGTTGAGTTTTGGGTATGAAAATGGCAAGAACAGAGGCTGAAATCGCGCAGGTCTGCACAGCAGTCCTTGCGGCCGCAAGGGATACTTGCTTACGGCCGTAAGGCCTCTCTCTTGCGGGCGCAAGGGCCTGTCAGTCCTTGTGGGCGCAAGCAATTCTGCTTGTGGCCGCAAGGAACTCTGTTTCAGCAAATAGTTTGTTGTCTCGCATTGTTTTGATATTCGGAATGTTTGTCTAGGTGTACCAGTTGATCAAGAATCATCTGTGACATAGTGCTTGCCTGTTATAACTACACAAGTGAGTAACATTTAACTCGAATATGATATTAATAGTATTACAAAGATGTTTTTGTGTGATAAACCATGAAATTGTAGTTATGCATGTTTAGAGGTTTAAATGAATCAATTGTGATAACCAAATGATATGTATACATGTTTAAAGACCAGAGTAGGTCATTATTGATATGTTGAAGGCCTGTGTAGGTCAGTCTTGATATGTATGCATGTGAAAGACCTTGTAGGTCATTATTGAAATATGAAAAGGCCTGTTTAGGTCACTCTTAATATAGGTTTATGAACCAATTATGAGAATAAAGTGATATGTATTCATGTAAAAGACCTTGTAGGTCATTGTTGATATGTGAAAAGGCCTGTTTAGGTCACTCTTGATATGTAAAGGGCCGGAGTAGGCCATTGTGTTTGTGAAGAGGCTGAGTAGGCCATTGTTTGAGTGCCGGTACTACATTGTAGAGATTGTAGTGCGGGATTCGATGATCACGAATCTTGGTTCTTGCAAAACCGCCGCCCTCAATACTAACTCGGGGCTCTCAATTCCCACTAAACCCAAATGGGATATGATCCCGAAGACACAATGGTGGACTGCTACCCGCTCCCCCACCAGCGCGGAGGAAGTATCGGTTTCCCTAGTGAGGATCATTGAGCCGGGTTCGCTACCTCGCAAGACATGATGCCTGCTGACTAACCGGTGCTTCACTATGTGTTAGGATAGATTTGAAAGAAGTTATGTGAAGCATGTAATGTGTTTTGATACTGTTAATATACTGCTTCTGTTTAATTGTTATTCACTAGCTATTTATAGCTAACCCTCTCATGAACTTTCCATATGCAGGTATTTAGACTGAAGGTGAGGACGGGTACCTGCTGGTAGTTTATGTTAGGTTTTGGGAAACACTATGTAAAGACTATGTTGTATATTGATTAGTGTAAAACACACACACACACATTGTGGTTTAATTTTGTGTTTCCTTGAGGTAGTTAAGTAACCTAAAAGTTTGTATTGTTTTTGCAAGTTCCAATTGTGTCTTCTTATTGCTTATGTAGGTTTTAACTATGGGTTACATAACATTTTGGTTTAATAATTGGTCATTATAGCATTTCAGGGTGTGATTGTGTTTTCTTCGCTAATGGTCCTTGCATTTTAGTGGCCATTTAACTATCATGATTTCATCTTGAACCCGATGCCAGAAAAGTACAAATATATCTTGATGTGGTAAAATTGTTTTTTGTGATTACTAATTGTCGAAGCATGTAGATAGAATGCTAATTTGATTTCGGTATGTAGTTTGAGTTATACGATTGACAAATGTGTGAGATAACCATAATATTTCTGAAATTAGATCTCATTGATTCTAAGTTGAACTAATTTTGCTTTGTTCTGGGTTCCAAATAATGAAATAGGGCTTTGTAGCTTTACTCTAAAGGCTTTTAGACATTTCTATATGTAGTAGAGTTTTTTGTTCTATAGAATGACATTTTTGAGTACCTATCATACATCTATCAAGGCCAACAAATAGAATACATGCTGAGATAATTTTACCAACACCTGGCATATGTTGGCAGCACCAAAATGTTAGCTATATGAAGTTGGTTAAAATTCGATATTATTTTATTTGAACTTTTTAGGTTGTAAGTTTTTGTTTAAAAAGAGATCTGTAGTAGAGTTTATTGTTCTATAGAATGCCTTAATTTCTTGACTGTAACCCCAACAAGTTTAAGACCATTAGGTGATTGCTATATATTGAGATGCATTTTTTGAGTTATTCCTAATTAAGTTGATACTTTTTTCCAGCCAAGTTTTTTTTATTCACAATGGCTTTTTTGGTTTACTTTTTTAGGAATTTAGGTTTATTGTCTCCATGTAATTTGTCTGTTTGTAACTCTGTTGCTTCACTTACGTTCTAAGTCTTTAAGAAAAAGTCTATTATTTTTATTAATTCGTAAAGTGGGTTGTGCCACAAGTGTTATTGGACGTTCATTATCTTATTATGTTGTGTTTTAGGTTTTGTTTGATAACATTCATGTGTGCATGGGACAATAAGGAAAAGTATATAAAGATGTTTTTTAAAAAAATTTAGTTCTATTTCGTATGTACATACTTTATATGCTTTGTATATATAGACTTAGTAATCTTTATAAGATTTTACTTATCTAAATTACTCATTTAATAACAATCTGTATCTAATTGATTATGTCAATACATATCTTCAAATTATTTATAAAATTACTGTTTATAATACTTCAAAAATGTTTTGTATATGATGTTATATTTTTTTAGATTTACTTCTGTAATATCCGTAATCTCACGGCTCTATCAGCTAGTTAATTATTAAAAGGAGAAGAAAATATTTTAAAAAATTAAAAGAAGATATGGAAAATCTCTCATGTACTATTTATAGTAAAAATGGTGTGCTGATCTTGTATTAGGTGGTGTGATTCTATTTATAGAATCTCCTCTCTAGAAGGAATTATATTATTCTAAAAATTTAACATTTTTTATGCATATTTATGATATTCTATTTTATGTTTCTACTACTAAAGATAGACAATGATAATTATTTTTAGACAAGCAAAAACCATAAATTGCAAATTCAAACAAGTTATACATTATAAATATCGAAAGTGTTTGTTTAGACCATAATATAAAATTGATGGTATATTTTTGTATATATCCCCTTAGCCCTCTATTGGTGTCAAGACTCTCCCTTTTGGTTCCTTCTTGATTGCGGTCTCGGTATTTGCATGATAATTTTTTGGATAAGTTAATTTATAAGGTTTGGTTCACTAAAATGTATTTAAGTTGTCATGTTTTGTTATTGTATGTATTGGACTTTAAAATTTTTTATTGTATGTATCGAACTTTTAATTTGTCGCTATTGTATGTATTAAACTTTCTATTATATGTACTAAACTTGTAAATTTTTTTACTTTTTTAAGTATCCGAAATACATACAATAACAATAAATTAAAAGTTTGATACACAAAATATAAACTTTTAAAGTTCGATACAACAATAACAAAACGTGACAACTTAGATATATTTTAGTAAACTAAACCCTAATTTATAATATAATTCCGTTTGACTTTCAAAAAAGAACCTATCTGTGGATGATCTAGCAAGTTAATAATTATCTGCAATTTATCTATTAATTATATTTACTTGTTAGACAAAAAAATTAAAGAAAAAAGATTTTAGTTGGAGAACATTTTTAACCAATAAATAAATACTAGACTTTCAATATATCTATACTATGTGTAAAGCTTTTTCTTGATCTCTTAATCTTTCTGTTTTTAAAAAAATTTGAAATTACTATTTTATCTTTTTATATCGACTAAACAAAAATCATTGATCAAATTAAACAAAGTTAATTAAAACTTTTATAAAGTAAATTATATTAAAATACAACTAACTTGCCTTGGTTATCATTGTATATTAACAACTCTTTAGAAAATACAAGTTTTTTTTTCATTAACCAATAAATAAATACTAGACTTTCAATATATATATACAACTAAACAATAATATAATTAAAACTTTTATAGACTTTCATTAATTTACCATTGTATAGAAACAACTTTTTGTATCTCGTTCATTTGTCACTGTATACAATAAATGTTGGCATAGTTCTCATCGTATACAATCACTTGCGCATGATTGGATGATTATGAAAAGTATTTATATTTCTTTTAAAATTTATTGTATACAATATTAACTAAATCTTTTATAATAAAGCAATTCACTCATTCTTAGGCCATGAGTATAGTCTTTCCCAACCCAAATTAATTCAAATGTCACATCAGATGTAATATCACTTTTTCTTTCTTTTCTCTCTCTTACTAGAAACTCAAGTAGCACCTAAGTCAAACAACAAAATATTTTCTCTCTACTTACTCTCTCTACAGTACAAAAAAAAAGCATCGGGTGAGCTCAAGTGTAGAAAACCGAAAAGGAAAGGACGAAGGGAACCCAAGAGGGTAGTAGTGGTCTACTCGAGAAACCCGCATGAACTCGAGGGGTGCTCGTACTTACCACTTCGGGTGGTCTTATACTCTTATATACCAACTTAATAACAAAATCTTTCATAATAAAGAAATCATTAAAGAAAATCAGTTCAATTCAAATTAAATTTTGATTTAAATAATATTATAAAAAATCTATAACTAAAGTACTTTATATATATCATCTTAATAATAAAAAATGTTATATAACAACATTAAAAACATTTTAACGGTGTATATAATCAAAATAAAATATAATATTTGACTAATACTTTACGTGGTAACATGTTTACATTTAACGGTTAAAAGTTATCAAAAATGTATTTAGAAAAAAATTTATAATTATTTATAATAGTTTCACATTTACCATAGACTTCCTTGATATTACTAGGGTGATACTGCTATTTGAACTCTCTTATCTCACATATCACTTGCACATGAATGGTTTATGTGGTTGTCACTGATTTTCAGTTTCCATTCTTTAATTTCAAAAATTACAAAAATACTTATCGTGGTTGTCACTTTGTTTCATTTTTTATCCTTTAGACTAACTATAGTTAAAGTTGATCGTTAGTCAAAGGTATTTTGGTCTTTTCATTTATTATTCTTGTTTCCAAACATTTTTTTTTCCTATTATACTAGTTTCCAAACAAGCTTATTTAAAGAATATCTTATAACCTTGTTGCCAAACACTATCTAATGATCCTTCCCGCTCCTAATTCCTAATTCCCTTTCAACTTCAAGTCAACTAACTTGCTTCTCTCTCTCTCACACACACACATAAGACCACCATTGTTCACGTTCCATGCCCTTCACCATTCTTGACTCGAAGGTCTACCCATATCAACGTCGATGATCAATTGAAGATGAATATATGGCTCATATCCAAAACCGGTTGAAGGTCAATGAATGGAGGCTATTGAAGATGAATTGGTGGTTTAGATATGAAGGCTGGTAGAAGGTCGAAGATTGATGATTGATTGTTTGATTGAAGGTTGATTTAAAAGAGTTTAACTTGGGGTTTCGTTCGATTAAGGTTTTACCATCGAGGCCGGTTTCATTCGATTAAGGTTTTACCATCGAGGCCGGTTTCATTCGATTAGGGTTTTACCATATGATCGATTTCATTCGATTAAGACCACCTCCGAGGCCGTTTCGATTAGGGTTTTACCATATTATCAATTTCGTTCGATTAAGACCCTAATCGACGGAGGTCTGCCCATAAGACACCTCCGACGCCAGTTTCGTTCGATTAGAGTTGTTTGTTCGATTCCAGATCTATGATTCCATATGATCGATTCCAGATCTATGGTTCTGTGATTTGTAATTTTCATTTTGCATTTCATAGATGTGGTTGTGGCTGTGGTGTTGTTTTATTTGTAAGTTATGATTTTAGTTACAGATTCATACGATTTGGTTTAGGTTCCATAAGATTTCATCTTCATACGGTGGTGATTGTAAGATACTAAGATGATTATGGCTTCAGGGGTTGAGACTTGCGTATTGTTTTTATTTTTTTATTTTTTAATGATCTGCGGTTAATAAATAATTGATAAATTTTTAATTAACTTTAATTATCTTCATTTCCAAAAGGAATTAAAGCTCAAATAGGAAATGGGTGTTTGGTGACAAGAATATATTTGAAAAAGATCAAAATGTCATTTGACTAACGGTCAACTGTAACTGGAGTTAGCTTAAATGACCAATATTGAAACAAAATGACAACCACAGTGACTATTTTCATAATTTTTAAAATTAAAAGACTAAAACTAAAAATTAATAACGATCACAGGGACCATATATTTATATAATTAACTCTATATTACAAGAGTGAAATTAGATTAAAAAATCACATCCTAGTATTAGTTTAATATTAATTATATAGTTGCAAAAATTGAATTGAAGTATAATGATGTGAAAATGAAGAGATGGAAGCCAATAAAGTACTTATTTAGTTAGTACAAGGAGATGGAAACTTGACATTGGCATCGCAGGGGATAAACTGACATCTTGTACAACATAACATAATCGATCGGCTACCACTATTTCTCTGTCTTTCACGCACACTCTATGTATCTATACGAACCATACATTAATTCTTTCGTAATTTGTGAACACCAAGTCAAAGAAGGCGGCCATGATATATGTAATATATATATACATGCGTAAACGTTTAAACGAGATGTTTTTCGTACGATAATCGCGAGAATCAATCTTAGTCGTCAAATTCTCCCTCCTTTATTTGGATTGTCCACCCATGAATTCCTTACATACATCATGCCACACGCAATCCCCACGTACGCTTTTCATCCATGAGTTCCATCCTCTCTCTCTCTCTCTCTCTCTATATATATATATATATATATATATATATATACTAGCATAGTACCCGTGCAATGCAACGGTTAGAAATAATTTCTACTCGATAACATGTCCGTTTTTAATAACGTAAGACTATTATACCACGCATTATAATGACGTCGAATAATTTTCGTTCGCAATATATCTATTTTCTTTCTCATGTTTCCATTTCTTTTATTTCTCTTTTTCTTGTAACTCTTTTATTAATTTTAAAAAACAATAAAATGAGAAAGAAAAATAATATTAAATATATTATAAATTAAACCTTTTGTTTTGATTACACGAGTCATTTAAAAAATCTGAAAATGTTTATAAATTTATGTTACATGTTATTAGGTTTATAAGTTCTAGCTATACGTATTTTTTAATACTTAGATTAAAATACGTGTTATATAATAAAATATTAAAACTATTATTTTTATAAAGATTCTTTTTATTTAATTTTTGATTTGTATTTAATATCATATAGGTTGAAAATTAATTTGCATTCACTTGACTTTTTTAAATATTATTTATTATGGAAGGTTTAGTTATAAAAATGGTATTTAAGAATCTAATTAACTCTATATAATAGTTTTCTTATAGGGTTAAATAAGGGGTAAATTAGTAATTTTAAATTACTTAAAATTAAGAGATTTTAAAGGTCTAAATACTTTATAATATAGTATAGATATATTAAAAATGATACTGACGGGTCCATCAATATATCGTATCAATAAACAAATAATACTTTACAACTTATTTAACACGAATTTCATGCCTTTAATGACAAAAGTAAAAAAAAAAATTAAAACAAAAAAATAGCTCCTTAAAGGAAGAATAAAGAAGGAACAATCTCTCATTTTAGGTTGCGGGGTACCAAAAGAATCAATACATGGTGATATTTTATTTGGTGGATATATTTTAATTAGTTATATTTATAAAGTTGATACAAAAATTTGAAATTGACATGCAAAAATCATTTTATTTTCATGTTTATATATATATATATATTCTCATGTACGTAGGATTTTTAAATTGATTGATTAAAAAAATAAATTAATTGTGTTGCTTTATTAATTAATTAATAATTAATAATTAGATCGAGAGAAAAAGCAGGTGGTCGGGTGAAGCACTTCCATCCATCTTCAAATGGGGCGGCCGATTTATATGAATTCATTTTGGTGTTTTGTTTGTGATCAAAGGATATGATTAAAAAATGAATAGAGATAGAAAAGTTATATATATATATATATATATATATATATATATATATATATATATATAGCATGAACCACTCTTAAACATAGAACCTAAAGAATTATTTTAGACCTTTAGATTAACTTAATCAATGGCTAATATTAAATTGTGACAAAATTATAATTATCATACATAATTATGATGCTATAATTAAAAAGAAAGGCAAAAAAGGATTTGAAAAAACATAATCAGCTCCTCACGCCTCACTATCACATTTTTTTTAAAAAAAACTCATTAATCATTCTAATGATCATAACTATCTCATGTTTAAGATTTTTAACAAAAAAATTATACCATTAGGTTCAGTTTTTCTTGCTCTTTAATTCAAGACCACTCTTCCCATATTTCTAAAAAATTTATTTTAAAAATGCAAATTACGAAAATGCAAATTTCATATCTGAACATACATATGTGGATGAAGATGATAATCAAAATGCAATTCTTCATACTCCAAAAAATTGGTTGATAATTCAATGATTTGTTTTAACTGATGTAGTGTTTTGTGTATGAAATTTGCATTGTAGTGTTGTATATGGAATTTGTATTTTGGGTTTGAACATATAATATCAGCCCTTGAAAGTGCTGTTGTTTGCATTTTGCATTTCCAATTACATGCTGTTGTTTGCATTTCACATTTTAGGTTTGAACATGTCTGTTGTTTGCATTTGCAATTACATGCTGCTGTTTGCATTTGCAATTACATGCTGCTGTTTGCATTTGCAATTACATGCTGTTGTTTGCATTTCACATTTGAAAGTGCTACTGTTTGCTTTTTGCATTTTCATTTTAGGTTTGACCATGTAATATCAGCGCTTGTTACTTGTATTTCATATGTTGCTATTTGCATTTTAGACTATTTTTTATTTGTTAATCTGCATTTTCATTGAATGGGTTTGTGACGTACATTTTTATTGAATCAGATTTGTGAAATGGAGATGAGAGTCGTGAGTTTGCATTTTTGTTATCTTCTTTTATGTGGGTTGCATTTTGTATTTGCATTTTCGTCAAACAATTTGCATTTTTGTTGTCTATTTTTTTTTTCATTATGCAATTCTTCATACTCCAAAGAATTGGTTGATAATTCAATGATTTGTTTTAACTGATGTAGTGTTTTATGTATGAAATTTGCATTGTAGTGTTGTATATGGAATTTGTATTTTGGGTTTGAACATGTAATATCAGCCCTTGAAAGTGCTGATGCTTGCATTTTGTATTTGCAATTACATGCTGCTGTTTGCATTTCACATTTTAGGTTTGAACATGTCTGCTGTTTGCATTTGCAATTACATGCTGCTGTTTGCATTTGTAATTACATGCTGCTGTTTGCATTTGCAATTACATGCTGCTTTTTGCATTTTTGCATTTGCAATTACATGCCGATGTTTGCATTTCACATTTGAAAGTGCTACTGTTTTCTTTTTGCATTTGCATTTTAGGTTTGAACATGTAATATCAGCCTTTGTTACTTGCATTTCACATGTTGCTGTTTGCATTTTAGACTATTTTTTATTTGCTAATCTGCATTTTCATTGAATGAGTTTGTGATGTGCATTTTTATTGAATCAGATTTGTGAAATGGAGATGAGAGTCGTGAGTTTGCATTTTTGTTATCTTCTTTTATGTGGGTTGCATTTTGCATTTGCATTTTCGTCAAACAATTTGCATTTTTGTTGTCTGTTCTTTTTTTTTTCATTTTCGGTAGCAAATATACGAACATGCATATATATGAAAATGCAAATATATAAACATGCATTTTTTTATGTGAAAGTGCTATTGTTTGCATTTCAGACTAATGTTACTTGCATTTCACATGCTGCTGTTTGCATTTTAGACTGTTGTTACTTGCATTTCACATGCTGTTGTTTGCAATTTAGACTGTTGTTACTTGCATTTCACATGCTGCTGTTTGCATTTTAAACTGTTGTTACTTGCATTTCACATGTTGTTGTTTGCATTTTAGACTGTTGTTTCGTCAAACAATTTGCATTTTGAAAAAAAAAATTAGAAAACATATCAATCCTGGTCTTGAATTAAAGAGGATAAAAAACTGAATCTAATGGTATTTTTTTTTTTTTTGCTAAAATTCTTAAGGAAATTGGAAGTTTTCTGGTTTGAAGGAGGGGGCGTGAGTGTTAAATTGTAATTCAGTTTTCAGTTTTGCCCTTACCTTTAATGCCACGTGTTATCGTCAGGTTTATTCTTTATGTTCTATGAATAAGTAAGGTTCTATATATAACCTCACTCTATATATATATATATATATATATATATATATAGGGAGAGTTCAACGAGAACTGTTTTTCGTACGAGAATTGAGAGAACCAATCTTGGTCGTTCATTTTGGATAATGGAATTCATGGATAAAGAGCGTGGGGGATTGAGTGTGGTAGGGTGCATGTAAGAAATTCATGGGTGGGCAATCCAATTGAAGGAGGGGGAATTGAGCGGCTAAGATTGGTTCTCGCGGTTCTCGTACGAAAAACAGTTCTCGTTTGAACTTTTGCCTATATATATCTTATTTCTTTATAGTACATTTATAATCTTAAAAACTTTTAATTTTAAGTAACTTGAATGTACTAAAATACCTTTTTTAACCATTTTATTTTATCTCATAATTTACTTTAACTTTTTATCTATTTAAAATATCCCTTTTTAACCATTCATTTTCTCTTATAATTTACTTTAACTTTTTATCTATTTAAAATATCTCTTTAACACTCAAAACACCCTCTTACACAAACACAATATTCACCCACGTCAACATAACTTTTAAAATCTTATTAATTTCTCTCTCCTTGTTTCATAAATATAAATATTTTTCTTATTTTAATGTCTTTTAGAATTTATTTTTAAAATTAATAAAATAGTTTATGCAAATAAAAAAAACTGACATTGTACGATACTTTTTCGTGACATTGAATTGAGCGAATAACATATTATTACATTTTTAACAGCAACATGATGTAAAATAGAAACTACTTGCCGCCGCAACATTGCGCGGGTACTTTGCTAGGATATATATACACACACTAGATTAAATGTCTGTGTGATACACGAGTTTGATTAAAAGATAATAAATATTAAACATTAACATATTAAATAATAATAAAACACAATTGAATTAAGAATTTAAAAAAATGACGACATAAGGGAAGGGCACACGTGAATAGTATTATGATACGAAAAGACGTGATTACATTTTCTTTCTATCTAGATGAGTACTTGGCTATTCTATCAAGTATTTCCTTCAATCTAGTTTTATAATTATAATTTTATAGAATTATTTTATAACTTTTTTGTAAATTAATTAAAATTAAAAAAAACTTATGCTTAATACCGAAGCTAACAAACTTACTTTGTTAGGATCAAGAAAAGATGACACGACTAGATACTGACATGAAAATAAATAGGTTAAAACGGTTTGATACGAACTCGATAACTCGAAGCTAACATGAAATGCCACCTTTAGATTGGACCATATAGCCTTTAAACTTGTAGATGAGATAATTTGATAGTTGTTTTGTAAATACATAAAAGTCATAATTATTATGGGCAAAAGACACATGCTGCTAACACCTAATTTAAATATTGTTACATTAACGTATCTATTTAATGAGTAAATATTTGAATGACAAAATTATCCTTAATTTAAAAAATATATAAGTATAACAAAAATTAGGCTTTGTTTTTGAAAATAAGGTTTTATTTTAAAGAAACATCTACAGGTGCGCAGACGTTTCTGATAAGCTTGTTTGTTTTTTCAAAGAAACATCTGTGCGCCCGCAGACGTTTCTAATAAGGCTGTTTGTTTTTTCACAGACATAAGACTTTATTCCTGTCTTATTTTTGCTTATTTTGAGAAGTTAAAAACTACATCTTTTTTCGCAGACCTTCTCAGTTTTAAGATCTTCTAAACCACATCTTCTTTTAAAGACATGAAATAAGATATAAGACATTTATGTATTAGAAAATAAATAACACCTAAGTTAAATGATGTAGCTAACATATATACCGCCTTTTCTCAATTATCATATATATAACATATTGGTGTCGTGTGCAATTTTTTTAACTTCCTAATTTTTTCTTTGTCTGAAGGGACCTATCTAGCTCCCTCCCTTTTAAGACACACGTAGTTTATTTATTAAAGTGTGTATATATTTCTTAAATGAACTTTTGTCTATATATAGAGAGAGATAGAGAAAGGATCCGGTGAGAACACATGTTAAATGGAGAACGGTGAGAACATTCCTAGGACAATCATTTAATTAAATAAATAAGAGATCTAAAATCAACCTACCTTAATTAAATCAAATCATTAAAATTTAATATACCTTAATTAACCAAGATTAATATTAACCATTAAATAAAAATCATCGAAGAGTTATAAACTGTGTTTTAAGTTTTCACATTAGGAGGTGTTCTCATTTGATCCTACCTATATATATATATATATATATATATATATATATATATATATATATATATATATATGGTAATGTTCATTTAAAAACCGTTATTATTATGAGTATCTCATTAACGAGCGACATTAATTCTCTTAGCTGTTGATTAAATTAGTCAATGGCTATAAAGTTAATGTCTCATTAATGATATGCTCAATTATAACTCATTAAAAGAAGAAAAAAAGAATGTGATGTTAAACATTTATTTAAAAGAAAGATTATAGATACCCAATACTCATGTTGTTGATGTTTCTTAAAATATAAGGAGTGAAAAAGATTGTATGATGCAAAAAGCAATGTTTGAAGGCTTGTAATTTGCAGTAATGTAGAGACTTTTCCCTTATGGACAAAACAAGCACCCAAACCCAAAAGCATATATTATATTATATGTATATAAAAAGTTGGCCATCAATTGTTGCTTTTCTCATGGGAAAACCAACCCAATAACCCTCCCCTGTATTTACTCTGTATGTGTCAATATCACGTTGCGGGACTTGAAAAAGGAACAAACCAACCCTCCCCCTTATTATGCAAGTCGGCAACTTCAAAAAGTAAACCAAGAAATTATTGGAGTGTCAACAATGCAACTACTTTTCTCTCATTATTAGTCACAAACGCTTGCAAATAAATTAGAAAGACAATCAAGACCGGTTCAATTAATTTTTAGGTTCCGGACAAAATTTTAAAAGAAATAATCTAAAGTAATTTTTTTTAACTAAGTAAAATTCACATTCAACATATATTCCTCTAAATGAAGATTATGAAGAAACAAATACTTACAATTAGATGAACTTATATAGTCAACTCAAGGTTTCAAATTATTTTCAACATTTCGTAATCACATTAACATACTAAATATGCAATTAGGCACATACATAGGAAGTCAGAACTCAAAAAGTACCAACTACAGAATTGGAGAAGGAGCGAAGATTCGACTACCAACTATAGAATTGGAGATGAAGACTTGAAGAATGAAGAGGCAAACGACCAAAATCAAGTTATCGAGAATCGGAGATTTTGAGACTCGAGAAGGAGCGATTGCCGACTGGACAGCTGGAGTTTGCAAATTCCCGTCTTCCGCCGTATCCACTTCTTCATGCAATCAGCCAATCATGCCAAAAATAAAGCGCCAACCCCTAACAAGTGGGCTTCCATCCTTTTGGGCTCTTTAATGGACTAATACATTTGATTTTACTAGGTTTAAACACACACACACACAATATATATATATATATATATATATATATATATATATATATATATACTAACTTTTTGAAAATGGGCCCTAAAATTTGTAGGCCCTGGACGGTTGCCGTCATGGCCCAGGCCCTGGGCGACTCTAAAGAGAATGAAAGAAACCACTATATATACATTATATGCAAGCCTATAAAAGATGTGAGTTGGATTATGGCACAACGGCTCATATATATAATAAAAACAACATTAAATGAACTAGCTTGTGTCAAAATGGGTTGTTATAAAAAGATTAAATAAATAAATTAAAATTACTTACATATTTATTATCATTATTATATGATAATAGTTTAACAATCAGCAGCACCACTGTCCACCATCACCACAATGTCACCACCACCATCTTCTTGATCATGGTGGTGATAGTAGGTGGTGGAAGCAAAGTCGGTCATGGTTGTGGTGTCATGGTTGCGAAAGGGTGTGGTTGGTAATGGTTCGTGGTTGTGGTTGTAGCGCTTAGGGGTGTATGTTTGGATGAATCGATTTAATCTGATCCAATTAAGTGAATATGAATGGGATTTTGGTTTCAAGAATATGGATCAGTAAGTCCAAACAGTCTCAAGATCTAAATTAAACCATCCAAATTACAGTTCGGTTGGATTGGTTAATACATTTTACTCTTCATTTATGAATTTCTTATGTGCACCTTGTCACACTCTATCTCTATGCTCTTTATTCATGAATTCTACTTACCAATTAAATGACTAAAATTGGTTCTCGCGGTTCTCGTAATAAAAATGATTCTCAAAAAAACCATTTGAAGAAGGAAATGTTTCAAATGTGATTTAGTGTGTAAATTTGACAAACTTAGCTGAGGACAACACACCAATTGACTTTGTGGTGATATATGGTAATATACATACTTATCAATTTCACAAATTAATACTTTATATTTATTTAGAATTAAAAATCCCCTTTCTTTTGGAACGCTTAGACCACGAGCATCCATCCTCCTACTTCTTCTTGTAATATCGACTCCATATTATTTTTTCTTTTCATCCTCCTTCATTCCACTAACTCCCATATATATCCCTTTCAACCATTCTATATTTAATATATATATATATATATATATATATATATATATATATGTATGTAGAGAGATGAGAGAAATAGAGAGAAGAAGAGAGAGAAAGAGACTCACCTTAAGTGAGTGAGAAGCAAAACCTATCACTTTAAATTTAAGGGGGTGGGAGTGACAGTGTTAAAAGACCTCACGCTTCATTCAGCTGGATGGATGCGTAAAGTCTTATATGTATATTTAAAAAGGAGCCAAAACGTTTTTGGACCAGCTTTTCAAAAAATAATTATAAATAAATAAATAACCCACATTGTCAAAATCATATAAAATCAATATCAACAAAATTTAGATAGAATATATTTTATTTTGGGATTGTCTAAATAAATATTATCAGCTAAAAATTATAGTTATAGATAAAATTATTAATAAAACTGTTTTCTAGATTCATTTAGCTTCTAAATAAAAATTATAAATTATAGTTATAGATAAAATTGTTAATAAAACTATTTTCTAGATTTATTTACCTTCTAAATAAAAATTATAATTATGGATAGGATTATTAATACAACTAAATTCTAGATTTATTTTCTATATTTTGTCTTAAGCCTTAGTTACGATGTAACAAACATTTTTATTATAAGTAAATAAGTATATATACATGATTAACATAAATACAAAAAAATATGTCAGACGGTATAACATTCTTACTCGTCAAGTCAACTAACAATTTTTTTTCGTTTTCTTGCAACGGCTTTGCATAAGTATGTTATTCCATATGTTGTGCATGTAAATGATTATGTTGATCACATATCACCCTCAAAGTCCATCCATCATATTTCCCGCTATGGTCACAAATAAGTGAGACGTAAGATAACACGCTTTCCTTTGACTTTGATCTTCTTATTACAATGATATAACCAAGAGATAATATCGTGTTGCACCTATTGGACCGGTTCTTCATGGGACATGAATTCCTATAACTTAAATAATTTTTATTAACAAATAAGTAAATGTTAAGAAGATAAAAAAAATATTAACATCATCATAAATATTACACACGGTCAATAAAAAAAATGATGTAACATTAGAGATCTTATTGCCTTAACTTGGCATATTTTCTATGAACACCACAAATTAAAACGAATAAACAAACATAATTACTTATAAAATAAAAATAAAATATTATGAAAAAAAGTAAAATTTTATAATATAAATTTAATACTTATTATACATACTATTTTTTTTAATATGTTATAAAGAGTGTATTGTTAAATAAAAACAGGTTTTTAAATAGAAAATGTATTTAAAAAGAATAAATCCTTCAATAAAAACAGATTTTAAAATTATATTTAATAGAAATAACAAAAAAAATATGGACTTATATTAGTGATTTAACTAAGATTTAAGAGAAATTATGAAAACATTATATATATATATATGTATGTATGATTATAATGTTTGAATTAATTAGGATGTTATTAGAGATTTTGGTTAAAAAATTAATGGTGTATTAATTAAGTGTGAGTTAAAAGGTAGGCTAAGTGACTAATGACAGAATAAGTAATCTGATAGTAGACTGACTGACTAATGATGGAAACACATGTGTAGGATTATATCTATTAAAAAAGGGTTGCTAAACTTGTACAAAAATGGCATGTGCTTACTTCCCTTCCCTTCCAAGTGTAAAGAAAGCAAGCTTCATTAAGTTTAATTAGTGGGTATCAAGTGGTTTGACTTTCCACTGAATTAATGTGGTTTGACTATGCATGTGGTCGGTTTTCAATGAAAGCAAATTCAAGTGTGAACAAAAGGAGTCCAACAAGCTATGCATGAACACCAATCAATTTATCAAATAACACTTTTTATCTTTTTTTCCTTCATCTTTAGTGGGTGGGTATATATCTCTCACAAATTAAGGTCAACAATTTTATATTTTATATATATATATATATATATATATGAAAAAGTTTAATCGAGAATTATTTTTCGTAAGAAAACTTTTTATAATATTATTAATTATTCATTAATAAGAGTACTTTGATAATTTATATATTTATTCAACTATGAATTGCGTTTAGATAAGGCTTCATTAATTAGCGAGGCCCCCTTATTAACGCGTCATTAATGGGCTATTAACAAGTTATTAATGAGCCATTAACAAAACATTAATGAGCGGTCAAAAATTCTTAGCCGTTGATTAACTTTGATCAAGAGTTAAGATTGGTTCTTGAAGTTCTCATACATATATAAAACAGTTCTTATTTGAACATTCCCATATATATAGGCAAAAGTTTAAACAGAACTGTTTTTCGTATGAAAACTACGAGAACTGTTTTTAACGCCATTAATGGCTCATTAATAAGGGTATTTTGATAATTTATATATTTACCCAACCGTGAATTCCGTCCGGGTGAGCTGTCATTAATTTGTAAACCTTGATTTTTTTGAAATAACTTTCATTAATACGTCATTAATGATCCATTAATGAGTCATTAATGAAGCATTAATGAGCCGCCAAAAAATCTTACCAATTGATTATGTTTAATCAAGGGTTAAGATTGGTTCTCGCAATTCTCGTATAAAAAACGGTTCTCGTTTGAACTCTCCTCTATATATATAGTATTGGGGATTCTGTAAAAACACTCGTCTTAGAAACGACGGAACAATTTACAACTCGTACATAAAATCACAACGATTTGTCTTAAGAGGGGAGAGAATAAAAGCACAACAAATCAGGAATCAAAACATCAACCATATGGTTACCATATGGTTTCTAGATAGATCGCCCCCTTCCAAATTATAAACACAGGATTTCTAAAGTCTAAATCACCCCTAGCTTCCCAATCATTGAAAGAGTGACAGAGGGTAATTAAAAGGGTTTAAATCCTTCCTAACACTTGTAGACCAGCTGCAGTCTTGGTTTGATCCTACCAAGACTATTTCTTTATGCCCATCGAAGGCGTACAGTAGTTTCCAAATCGTCTCTTAAATATAATCATGATGATGGTGGCGTTGATTCGAAGAAACAAATATGCATGCATGGTGAAAGCCTGAAAGGGGCTAGCTAGTGGTTGTTATTAATAAGAAAAAAATGATGGCATGGTGGAAAGGGTGGTGGTTTGTGGCTTTTTGGTGGCAATGAGGTGGAGATAGTAAGTGGTGTTTGTGATTTTCCAAGTATAAAAAGACTTAAATTATTAATTTTTTATTTTATGATTATCCCCTTTGCCTTTTAGCTAATTACACAAACAATAATAGCGATTGATCAAGTTATCTTACAATTTAGATTGTTTTTCACAAATGTTGCAAAATTTTGATATCTTTCTTTACTTGTTTTTGTATCTTTGATATGAAGTATTATTATATAATGAGACCTACGGGAGAGTTTGCTTTCTTGAAAAACACAGGTTAGGTTAGGTTATTTATATAGGACTATCTCTCTCATTCTTTCAAATGTATTGTTGATAGGATTTATAGGGAGCTTGGTTTTATTTCGTTTGAAGGAATTTTGTATCCAGAGCCGGCTCTGGATCTGGGTCACCAGTGCAGCCGTCTAGGGCCCAAAATTTTTAAAATTAATGTCTTGCTATGTATATATTCAAGTCTAGGTAGTAAAGTAATAGAAAAGGCCCAATAAATATAAAAAAAAGGTAGCCCTAACTCCCGGCCACTCTTCTCTCCGCCTCTTAGATGCTTGTGTCGGTTGATTACTACAAGAAACCAAACGTCAAAACATGTCTGATGGAAACGAACTGTTTATTGAGAGTCTCAATCGTTGGAAAGGAATCATTTCTTGAGAGTCCCAATCTATTCTCATTCTGTTTGTGACTCTCACTACTGATTTGATCGACATTTTCGCCCTCCCCTTTAACTCTATTTGATCATATTTACGGTCTCTTTTGTTACTAATTGAAGGTTAGAAGACATAAACTTTAACACCCTAAAATTTATAAAAGGTATTTAAAATGAGTTGTGGGGTAAAAGTTGAGATAACAAGTAAAAATTATAAATTATTAAATGGTTTTAAATAGTGATTTCAAATATATCCTTGTTAAAATTTATGAATAACATATGAATGAGTTATAAGTCTGATAAGGGATCGGAATACCTGCCAATTAAGGGCCACCAACTTTGAAGTCGGCTAACCTTCCCTTCCCTTGCGTTTCTTTTCTTTCTTCTTTCCTTTTCTTTTTAATTTGTTTCTTCCTTGTTCCTTTTCACATGAACAAACACACAAACACACACCTCCATTATATAAGGCTTTTGGAGTGTTGATTTGGAGATTTGAAAGAGGAAGAATAACATCTACCATTTGAGGATCAAGTGTGTGTTATTATTTTGAAGTTTGAGGTGTTAATGGATCTAATGAGTTCTTGGTTTGAGTCGTAGATTTTGATGTTTAATTGAGAGTTTGATGTTATAAAAGTATTCTAATAGGT
The DNA here is from genome assembly GCA_038502395.1 of Dittrichia graveolens. Classification (NCBI taxonomy): domain Eukaryota; kingdom Viridiplantae; phylum Streptophyta; class Magnoliopsida; order Asterales; family Asteraceae; genus Dittrichia; species Dittrichia graveolens. The sequence goes on from JARJIL010000001.1 coordinate 8,650,734, forward strand.
ATCAAACAACATTTGTAAGTGTTAGGAGATGTTTGGGAATCGATTGATATGCTAATGGGTATCGGGTTTAATTGATGATTTGTGATCAAATAGTGTTATTTTGATGTTTTATATAACTAGTAAGTGTTATGAGGGTATTTGAAAGTACTGGTTATGGTCTGAAAATAATTTGAGTGTGTTTTGGTCGGAGACAACAAGTTTTGGTCGGACTTGTTACTGTTAGTTGCAGAGCACGGGCGTGCCCAAGGGCGTACCTAAGGAGGCACGAACGTATCTCAAAAGGTACGGGCATAGCTAAACTAGATAGACTTGGGGTGTGCCTGTTGATCATGGGCGTACCTTTGAGTAAGGGCATAGGTGTGCCTTGGCTTGAACAGTGTTTTAAAGTGGTGTTTTGATTTGAGTAAGAGTAATGAATATCATATAATCATTCTTAGGTATTCGAGGACCTAAGGAAAAGATAAGAGAACGCTCGGAAAGAGCTGGACTCCAGATGAGTACTTCAACCTAGTACTTAGAGATATTAATTATCTGTAATTGTACGTGCTCGACTCCATAGTGAGATTGATGGTGTGATTATTGTTATTAACTCTTGATAATAAGATATTGCTTTTAATGAATCGTTAATGAGTATAGAGACGGATACGTAATTAATAAAAATGAGTTTAAATGTAAATAAGTGATATTGAGGAGTATAATTAATATAACTAAAGGGAAAATGATCTTACAGAGATATATGTTATAAATACACATCTATATACATTATGAGAATACGAGGGATTGAAAACTAATAATGATATATATATATATATAATTATATAATTTAAGAGAGTGTGTTATAACAGTGTTATATATTAATAATGCGTACTTACATGCGGTGTGAGTAGTCGTGGGTAGTTGTGAGGAGTAGTACCTCCGAAAGGTACATATCAGAGTATTAAATATAAAAGTAATCGTAGGTGCATGTGTTATTGCAAATATGAGGAAGTATGATGGATTATATCTATATACATAAATATAAACGAAGATGTACGTACATGTATATATACATAAAGGGAAGAAGTGGAATGAGATAAACGGGTAATGTAAAGAAGAGTATACTTATATAGGTGCTTACACCATGATTAACGAAACAAGAGTAGGAAGATAACCGGTGTTATAAACATTACTTCTGTGGCTATAATGATGATATCATAGCTTATCAATGTGATTATGTGTGCAACTGTTGTATAATTATTTATGGGAGACACAAGACCCTTGGAGAGCCTTGGGATGAGATTATTAGAGACGTAAGACCCTTGGAGAGCCTTGGGCAGTGAGATGAGATTATAAGAGACGTAAGACCCTTGGAGAGCCTTGGACAGTCAGATGTGATTGTGAGAGATATAAGACCTTTGGGAGCCTTGGGCAGTCATATGTAAGTGTGAAATCCTAATCCGTACACACCGTCGGTATTATACGAACGAGATAATGAGTAAGAAAAACAACATGAAACAGGTCGGCTATGGTAAGTCATTTAATTGGACTTTGTTAGTTTTTTTTCCGTGTTCGTGCTTAGTTTTTATAGTTTGAAAAGTTATTACCCAAAATTAATAAATTTCTTTTATGGTATGAAAATTATCAATTTCCTTGCTATTTTTTGCATGGAGCTTTTTAGAGATTTGTCCATGTTTAAGTATTTTTAGTGAACATAATCACTTTTCTTGTACGCCATTTTTTACCAGAGTTCTTGGTTGGTAATTTCTTGACAATTCAGTATTCACTAAGGAGTATCTGTAACACCATTATTTGGTAGTTTTTTTTTTTGGATTTAATTGCTGCACACGTTGACTGATTTATATGCTTGTTAGTGGTATAGATAATACGTGAAAAAGATGTGATTGAAGTGGTCTTGTTAACCATACTAATTTATTTGCTTGTGATTTACATATATAGTTGAATTTTTAGTAACATGTTGGTTTTGATTTCTAATCAAATTTAATCCTAGTTGTAGTTATAATTAAGGTAGCCCTTTAAATAATCATTCATTTGGTTATATTAGTCATCATATTTTAATTTTCTAATTTCAACCTAAATACTTCCACTTCCAAATAGATCCGTCAAAGAGTATAACAAAACACTTTAAAATGTAAAGAATTATAAACAAGTGTGAAAAAACATGGTGTGACAATTTTTTTTTAATAAAATTTACATGTAATTATGATAAATATAGTTAAAGTATCGCACGTATTAATATAAACAAATAGTTAAAGTTTTCATATTTTTAGTGTGAAAATATTTCTATATTATAAAAGTTCACACTTTTAAACATAAACTTTTTCTATTAATTACTATTTTTACATATTTAAAAGTGTGAACTTTTTAAAATCAATACTACACGCTTTTGATAAAAATAAATAATTACATAAGTGTAAAAATAAATATATATTTGTATTTGTATTATTTTTAACTATATTTTAAAATAAATTTTAATGTAATATAATGTCTATTGAAAGAAATATATTTTAAAATGTTTATATTTTTTGCTTTATTTTAAATATTTGTGTTTAAATGTTAGTTTTTTTATATTTTAGACATCCTTATATTTTATATCTTGTCACAACGCGCATATTATAGCGGCTTGTTTGAAACATTTGTTAATAAATCATCTTTTGCTTAAAGAAAAGGATAAAATACATGAAAGCAAATTAACTTTGCCTTAATTATTATCATATACAACTAATTTTAAATTTTTAAAAACCAACTTTCATAATTCTCTCATTGTATGCAAATAACTTTTTTCTGTGTCTAATGTTTAGCTACCATTGTATACAATCAACTTTTTCATAATTTTCATAGTATATAACAACTTGCATACAATGAGATGATTATAAAAGTTAATTGTATTTTTTAAAAAAATAAAGTTAATTATATACAATGATAACTAAGACAAAATCTATTTTATTTTCATGTAGTTTACCCTAAAGAAAAAACAAATACATAAAAGACTTTTTCAAAAAAAAAGAAAAAGAAAAAAAGACTAGGTTTGAATATGAGCAAATCGTAAGAAAAAGTCCGTTTCCCAACAAGTGAAGCCAACAAATTAACAAACCCAACTGTCTTGACTCATTCTTCATTTATTAATAATATAATAAGCCATTTCAATGTTGATGCTAATTGCTTCACTCGGTTGGTATGATATATGATAAAAAAAAAAAAAAAAACTTAATTAACACAAAGGTCAAAAAAGCTGCCGATCCAACAACGCCGCATGTAGATGAGAAGTCAACAAATTAAAGTAGCCCAAATCACGCAAATGTGACTTCAATTCAATTTGCTCCAAAACCACTCATTTTAAATGTTGCAACACGTACGCATGCATCTCCACTTAACCTTCAACTGCTCTATGCTTACATGCAAGTTATATAATATATATATATATATATATATATATAGCAACTATAAATTAATGTGTTTTAAGAATTTGCTTGCGTGAATTAGTTGTACCTTCGTTGCTGGTCATCGATGTTTGCGACATCTGAAACCCACAAATCTCGTTATGTGCTTCAAGCTCAAGAAGATTACGAAGGAAGTAACTAAATCTTGTAATAAAGGAAGAAGAATGACCCATAATTCAAGACCTAATTGAATGAGTTACATTTTTGTTTTCATCAATTGACTTCAATAAGAGAGACTATTGATTTTTTCCTTTCAGTCAATGAGGATAAGGGTGAGTTGCATTTTTGTTTCCATCAACTGACTTCAAAGAGGGGGACTATTGGTTTTCTCTTTTCAATCAATGAGAATATAAATAAGGGTGAGTTACATTTTTGTTTTCATCAAGCATTATGTTTCTTCCTAAACATTTAGCCAATTTTATAAATAATAAAAAGCCCAAGTCTTCAAATAATGATACATCATCAAATCTTTTACTCTAATTAGCCTTAATTTGAAAAATTACACCTCCAAAACATTACCGCATATAATTAAAAGGATCTTAAGTTAAAGAAGATATAGATCCTAGAGAAAAAAAAATAAATAAAAATGAAGTAGAATAGGATATGGTGAAGTAGGTATGATGGGTGGGGTAGGGATTGGATGAATAAGGTGAAGTGGAGTAGAGTATGGTAGGATGAGGTAGGTGGGGGTAGGGGTAGTTGTAGGGGTAAGGTAGGGTGATGGTGGGATAGGGGTACGGTAGAGTAGGGTGGGGGTGGGGTGAGGTAGGGAAGGGGTGCGTGGGGTGATGGGTAGGGTGGTGGAAGGGGATGGGATGAGGTAGAAGATAACAATTATGTTTTAAGATTCTTTATGAATTTGAAAAATTTCATCCATTTAGTGAAGGAATTCCCAATTCCTTGATTTAAGTAAATTATTGGAATGGTCAAATTCCATTCCATAAATTCCGCGAACCAAACGCAAATATTTAGGAATGCTTAATTTCAATTCCGTCTAATTTTAGCGAACTAAACATTCCCTTAGATCTCATTTTTCTTTGCACTTCATCTTTCATTCTCATCTTTGTCTGATCTTCACTTACTTATACCCTTCTCAGATTCTGGATATAAGTTTAATGTTTGCTGCTCCATTTTCGTGCTTTTAGAAAACATCTTCTTCTTCTTCTTCCTTTTAGCAAGTATCTGCTTCAAATTGGGTTTGATAAGTCCATTTCATGTTGAAATTGCTCAATGTATCTGAAATTTCAAGCTGTATATGTTATACATCACTCAATGTAGTTCAAATTTCAAGCTTTACACATGCTATGTTCATGCACGCCACCTGTTTGATGAAATGTTAAAGGAGCAATTTATTCGTAGTTGTCCTTTATTTGTCATAAGTCAATTTGATTATGCCTTCAAACGATATTGTTGCACCGGTCATTTGTAAAAAAAAAAAAAAAACATAAAGCTACGCATTAGCAATTGTCATTGTCATCATATTATATCAAGTGGTAGTCCGATTCTTTGCTTATGGCTTGACATCAATGCCTGAAATTTAACAAGAACTATCAAGTGCTGCAAGTTGAAAAGTAACTGTTAGCTTTAATTACTCCTACCTTAATGCCCGGAAATGGTAAATCCCTTCACCATTGATTAAGAAAAGATAAATGATGCATGTTTCTCACCGAGTGTCTCAACTTCTAGAGCCGATTTTAACAAATGCAAGTATTAACCGCTGCGTTAAATAAATTAACTACTTCAAATTTTAAGCTTTATACATGGTATATTTATGCACGCCAACTGTTAGACAGAATGTTAAAGCAACAATATATTGGAATTTCTAGCCAGCCAATAAATATTGATGGTTTGCTATGGGTTTTCTTAACCTGATATTTTCATATCAATTTCTGTAGATGCACCAATAATTTGCTTAATGCATAGATAGATTTCAAATTTTATATGTCAATGTAACAACGAAAAGGAAGTAACACCAAAGAGAATACAACTTAAAGAAGCTAGGTGAAGATAGATATCCATACCTGAACAAGCTTCTAAGTGCTCCTAAAGTCAAGAAAATCTACACTCGAATAATTTCCTTATAGTTAAAATTGGGCATAACCCCAAAACTCGTATTAATAAGTTTATGTTTCTTATGTAGAGAGGGGAAATCCTTTGTTATAAGTTCCTTTTGTGTATATTAAAATTGGTAGATAAGATAAGTTTTCAATTATACAATTAAGTACGTATGTATAATAATATAGACGTACAATTAATTGGTATAAAGGATTTGCATATATATGTAGATAGAATAATTAGCTAAAGTAAGGTTTCTACTAGGTTTGCTAAAAGTGACCATATATACTTAAGAAATATTTAAGCAAACTACAAGGGTTGGTTAAATATATACATGAAACATGAACTCCTTATAATTTAAATAAATGGTAATTAAGGTTTCTAATACTTAAAGGGTATAGGATGGATTTTAGCTTGTTACATTAATTTGACTGCTTAATTTGCATTGCGAAGATGATGAATTGAAGATATATATTTAACTGACTCTGTCGTGAACAAGTTTTACAGATTTTCAATAGTTTTCTAGAGACAGAAAATGAAACTAGTAGACGTACATGTATGTCAACAAACCATAACAGGTTGGTTAATTTTAAGAAAATATATTTGGAGGCATTCTAATCTATATATGTTTGAAATTTTTTTTAATGGTTCTTGGTGGCCCAACCCAACCCAACTGCCTTTTTTTTTCGAAAATTAAGGAACCCAACTCCAATAGAGTCAGTCAGTCAGTCAGTCATATACCACTTAGAATTGAAGCTGAAACTGCATATATACTAATTGCCAACCACAAAAAGAATTAAAATTCAAAATCAATTAAGAAGACAAAAATTAAATTTAAAACCCTCTTGTAGTACGTGAGCTATATATAGTGATCGATCATAATTAAGGGGAGGGGATTATATATATATATATATATATATATATATATATATATATATATATATATATATATGTTGTGGGAGGGAGGGAGGGAGATGAATTAATGGTTGGGTTGTGTAGTTAGTTTTTATCATCTCTGAGAGTTTAGTGTAGTTCAAGTGAGGTTAGGAAGGACATCGATCTGTTTGGTGGAATATACATACATATGTGGTTAGTATGCAGATTCATAATCACAAATAATTAAACATAGCTAGATTACAAACAATTTGGAAAATACAAGTAGATTTGTTGCCAATGGGTGGAATATATATATATATATATATATATATATATATATATATATATATATATATATATATATATATATATATATATATATATATGAGTAAAGATCGAAAAGCTTTCTAACAAACGACATTAATCCCCCACCGTAATCACCTCTGACTGAATATGTAATAAAAATTACACATTTAGATATTCAAAATCAACCTACCAATCAATGGACAACATGCAGCCTCGAGGATCAATTTTTCTCATGACAACCAAGGATATATATATATATATATATAGAAACATTTAGGACAAGATCGAGTATACACATACATCATGTGGATTTCAATTCATCCCTCTAGCACCCACTTAGTTCACAACATGGAACACCCTAATTACTAATAATGAACCAAAACTTCATTCATATAAGTTAGGTTAAAGATTTGCGTCTTTATTTTACAAACCCAAAGCTCAATAACTCTTACTCAAATCCAAGACCCCAACTTTACACGCACTTAGGTTTACAAACCGGAGAACGCGCTAATTAGTAGATGGGTTTAGCCCACTAAATAACATCCTATATTTTAAAAAATGTCGATGTAGATAATTCACTTTTTTATTACTCAGATAGGTAATCTACTTGTAGTGACCTATTAAAGTAAGGACCTGAATTTTTGGATATCTTCCACCATTTGATCACTAGCAAACATTGGTGCTCTTATTGAATTCTTTCCTGGTAATGATAGTGGAGTCTGATCGGCCCTTTGTCTGTTGCCGTTGCTGAATTTAAAGAAAACAGCAACAACACAGCTTTCTTTAAATCCCGCAACAATGGCTGACAGGAGGCCGATCAGACTGCAACACAACCTCGAGGAAGGAATTATGGTCATGTCATCAAAGTTTGGTGGTGATCTAACGGTGCAAACTCCGGTTAGAGCCAAAACGCTAATAATTATTGAACTTGAACTATCGAAGCTTTGGGTTTAGTATTTTTAGATTAAAAAAGCGGTATATGCCATGTTTATAAAAACTATTTGAAAACTGAAATACTTGTGACCAATGCGGTTTTCTATTGAATTATGATTTGTATGAATATGGATTAAACCAAGTGTAACCTATCTTTTGACTTTTTTAAAAGTAACAAAGTTTTGGGTAGTTAATGTGTGTATATAGCATTAATCTTGTAAGGGTTTGTATTCTTTTGTAAGGTAAAATTTAGTACCGTGTCCCAAGCAAATCCAATGTATTCTTTTGTTCGGCTTCCAACCCCAAGGCAAGAGATTAAATACCCGAAAAATTATGGGTAACATTTTAATTTTATATGTTAATAAATATTTATGTGTTATGAAAAGAGTATTTAGAAGTTGAAAAGAAAATTTTATAAAATAATTTCTAAAATAGAGTAAAAATAGAGAAGTGTTTAGAGTTGTAATCTAAAAATCATCCCCTTTAGAGTTTGGGTCGGGTTGAAATGGTTTTATATGAGTTAATGTAGGTTAGTTAGGAGAGCAGTAAATTGCCTCCCAATCCGTTTGTGAAGGTTTAGTTAGCTAATATATTTTTGAACCAATTTAATCCATTCCATATATGCCAATTTCATCTTCTAACTAAAATGGTTATCTATACGAAGTTTGTTGAAACCAGAGTCAACATGATCCACTTTAGATTGCTCGAAGGGGAATTTATAATTGAATTAAGTTGTAAAAGCACTATAAATGCTACATCGACTAATTAATAGTATCCAGAATTGAACAACCAAAAACAAAGTTGTAAAAGTTATAGTGCCAATCGTTAATCATCGGAGGTTCTAACATCCAATCGATATTTCAAGTATGATTTTAATACTGTTTAATTGGTTCAATTATACCTCAAGGTTAAAATTCTTTTACAAACATGAAATAAAACGTAAACATTTTATGTCTTAAAAAACAAACACCGCATCCCTCTATTAGTGCATTAAGTTCAAAACAGAAAAAAAAATAAAAAATACTTAGGTCACTTTCAACATAAATGAACCCTATACATCAAAACAACAATTAAAAAATAATAATAATAATAAAAAAAAAAAAAAAGAGTAATAAAATCCAACTCCATTTGGTGATGTCTTGTCGCGTACCTGTAAAAATTTGATGAAAAGCATTTTCTCGACGCTCGCTAATTGATTCACCCCCAAATCCCATAACATAAACGCGCTTACAATACAACCTGGTGTGGCGTCCCTTGTTCTTTTCCCGTCAATTTTTCTTCATTCCACTGCACGTTCCAGATCCAATCAAACCCTAATTTCAATTCAACAATCATCACCCCGCTTTGCTTCTTCCGAATCAAGTAAGGATTCCATCGCTATATGTTTCATTCCATCACTTGACAGTTGAAACAGTCCAAGCCTACTGTTTCTTTTTCTGTTTAATGTGCTTCATTTGAATCTTATTACCGAGTCGAAAGCGACGGCAAGCTATGGAATATACTCATTAGATTGGGCTCTTTATGATCGATGGCTTCGATTCGAAGGACACTTTCACCGTATCAGGATCGTTCCCATCAAAATGGAGGTAGTACTAGTCCCTTTTCACTGAATTCTCCTTCGCACAAGCATAATTCCACCAGCAGATTCGCATCCCCTCTCTCTACATTTGGGGTGGAAGTGCGTAGATTCGTAGGAGGTGAAAAACATACTCCTCCGAGGAAAGGTTATAGAACGTGGAGGAGATCGATTTACAGTTGTATGTTGTTTTTCTTGGTAGGGTTTTTGTTAGGTTTGGCACCATTTGGGGAATTTGAAGATGTTAGGAGTCGTGATTTTTCGTTTGAGGTAAAACGGCCTCCGATCCTAGATGTGAAAAAGGAGGACATCGTGGTCGATAAGGTGGAATTAGCTGTTGAAAAAAGAGAAATTGTCAAGGAGAGGTTTGATTATGTTGCTAGAAAACAGTTGATTGTTGTGACACCCACTTATAATCGAGCTCTCCAGGCATTTTATTTAAACAGACTCGGTCAGGCCCTTAGGCTTGTACCTCCCCCAGTTCTTTGGATTGTTGTGGAGATGAATGTGGCTTCTACAGAAACTGCAGATATTCTTAGGGGAATGGGAATTATGTATCGCCACTTGGTATGCACCAAGAATCTAACTGATATAAAGGACAGGGGCGTTCACCAGCGGAATAGAGCACTTGAACACATTGAGCATCATAAGCTTGATGGAATCGTTTATTTTGCAGATGATGATAACATCTATTCACTAGAATTGTTTGAGACCTTGAGAGAAATCAGGTACTTCGTTTGCTGTTGTTTTGAACAATGATGGTGTGTATTTGCTAAAATTATGGATTACTTCCCGTCCTTGTGCTTTTTGTCATTAATATATCCTTGGTAGCATAATAGCTGACATATTGAACCCTTATTCTTAATATACACACTAGAGTAATAAAACAGAAAATGCAATGGAAATATCATGTATTCATGTTTCAAACATGTGAACTGCCCAAGCCCTGTATATCATCCATACACGTAGATTTTATACTTTTCTGTATGTAAGATCAACTCAATCTGTTGTTATGTTCCCACCATAAGCTTGAAAGTGCATACTGGATAAAGTTGTAGTGTTTATAGAAAACTGTGAATGCATACAAGTTTTGAAATTGCTCAACCTTGCCCGCTTTGTTTGTGGATGGGAGTGAGCAAGGGTATCTTAGTCCTTATATCTAACTGAAGGTAAGGCTGATTCTCTTTTTGGTGTGCGGGTGTGGAGATTTAACGCATATGGGATTGTTTTGTACAATAATTAGAAAGGTTGAAAGTTAATATCTTCTAAGTAATATTCTGATTGGCATAGAGGTAGATGAGATCCCTCTCTCTCTCTCTCTCTCTCTCTCTCTCTCTCTCTCTCTCTCCTCACACTCTCACAGTCCTCAAAGTGCCTATCCTGTTTATATTGCTGCTTAGAAAACTTTGCTTCTTAATCTGTTATTTTTTTTTCACTGGATGGTGGCAGGTTTTGGTGGAAGTAGATGTTGAGTTTTTGTATGATTTGCCAATTTGTAAGGAATGTTTCTATTTTGCTTTGCAAAATGGTCTTATAGGAATTTGTAAAGAATATGTCCTTTGTTTTGTTTTCTTATTTCCATCATTCAGTACTTATCATCTAAAGCTCTAAAATCTTTCTTTTATCCTTTTTCTGAGTGCAGGCGTTTTGGGACTTGGCCAGTTGCAATGCTTGCAGAAAGCAAAAACAAGGCAATTTTGGAAGGTCCTATATGCAATGGAAGTCAAGTAATTGGGTGGCATACAAATGACAAGAGTAAAAGGCTTCGACGATTTCATGTTGACATGTCAGGATTTGCATTCAACAGTACCATATTGTGGGACCCAAAGAGATGGAAAAAACCTACTTCGGCTTTGATCCGCCAGTTGGACACCATCAAAGAGGGATTCCAAGTATGCATCAAAATGCATGGATTTTTTTATTTAACTGGAAGTTGATACCAAACATTTTTTTAAAACTTTGCTGGTACTGTGGCATTTCAGGAGACCACGTTTATAGAACAATTGGTGGAAGATGAGAGTCAAATGGAAGCTACTCCCTTTGGATGTTCAAAAGTTATGAACTGGCATCTTCATTTGGAACTAGAACCTCATCAACTTGGTTATACTTATCCTAGAGGTTGGGTGCTTCAAAACAACCTCCCTGCTCTTCTCCCTATCGACTAAAAAGCATTGCATTCACCTTCAAAACAAAAGCCAGATCAACAGGTATAGCTAATTCAACTTGCATTTTTTTCTTTCTATTATAATTGATTGACAATATAGATAAAAACATCATCCAACATTCACAATGTTTACAAATTGCACATACAAACAAGATATATTGATAACACACTCATACTCTGAGTAGGAAGCAATGTCTCTTCTTTTGTGTAGAGGTATGATTGTCTACATCTTACCTCTCCCATACCTGCTCTGACGGGATTGGGTTTTTATGTAAACTGATATCTCTGAAGCATATCAAGCCAACCCTTAGCCCAGGGGACTGAAGTGTCAACTACTCAACTACTTGATAAACAGTAGGTAGATGTGGACATAAGGTGTGACACTAATACAAATGTTTGTTTGAAAGAATGATGCCGTAGAAAAATGGTAAAATGGCAAAATTGAGTTACTAAATGCAAGAAAAGAAGATAAATTAGTATTTTAAAAATAAATTTTTTGTTCAAGTCTTCTACATTGTGGAGAAAAGAACAAAGAAGCCGAATCCTTAAAACCTTTTTGGTTTGAAACTTTATAATTGCTTATGAACATCTAAATGTTTGGATTGTTCATACCCACAGTTGCATGGGATAGAATGAATATATCCATAGGCATGTTTGTTTTCTTAATCATCGGTGTGCCCCAGATAAATGAGGTCTATTTGGAGCAACTAATATTGTTGTTTGTTTTATGTGCTGAACAATAGTAAATGAAAATGTCACCTATTTTCTAGAAATTACTGCCAGATAAAATTTAATCAAGGTGATAAATCTCTTGAATAAAAGTTTAAAATGTCAAAACTTGCCATCTGATGAATTATTTCTTCTAAAAAATTATTTTAAGTGCCATGAAATAAAATTGATAGTAGCAAGACAATTGTTTAAATGTTTAACATATAACTATTAAAATGCAACAACTCAAATAAAAAATAATGAAGATCTATAGAATTCAATGTTAATAATAAAAATTGGACATATTTGATTAAAATTAAATATTTTAATTATATTTAAAATGAGTATTCTTATATTTTTTAAATTAATTGAAGGATGGCTTTAAAAATATTGTAGTTAAAACTAGTATGATCTTTAAGAAAGATAAGAATAGAAAACTTAATGATGTAACAGTAAATCAGCACCCCCTGTCTCTTTTTTGGTTAAGTCATGCTTTTGGGATAAGTCAAAAAACAAAATGCTACTGCTCATGACTTACCAGATTAAGTCATTTCTCTATTATTAAGTCAAACACACAAGTATTTATATATGTTTAACATACATCATTTACTTTCGCTATAAAAATTATAGTTCATTTAAGAGAATATTTCTCTAGGTAATCTATTATTAACAACTTCTAAATGCCTAGTATACACTTGTACTGCGTTTTCATATTTTGTCCTTTGCTTAATCACAACATTAGTACCATGTTTTAGGCTTGTTTGATTTTCCTATACGCCAATTAATTCTTGTTTTACATTTCGCACTTTAATGGATTACCGAAATCTTTAGTTGAACTACCAAATGATGGTCTGGAATGCAAATAAGCTTTAAATGTTGCATTAATTTTTTTTAACTCTTTACATTCATTAGAGAAAGAAAAAAAAGAGAAAACTCGTTTTGATATTTTTTTGATTCATTATATCCGTCTGTATATGCTCATTCTGCCATATTAACCTGTTAAGTTAATCCAATTGGATAGAAAATTAACAGCACTAAGAGTTTCTTCCTAGTATTTTGTTGATTAAGAAGTATATTTGTTTGGATATGTGGACCAAAAGAGGTACAACCAAATCATGTGCACTAGGGCTCGCAAGTCTTATTTTCTTGAGAATTTCATTGTGAAAACCTATTGTTAATTTGTTTTATGAACAAGTGTAAGCATTAATCGATTAAGGACGTAACATGCTCACAAATTCTGTTGTACTTTTTTGTGACAGTGATAATGGGATGTGGTGGCCGTTGGTTTTCGACACTCATCATCAATTTCTACAAGTAAATGTAATGTAATGTATAACCAAAAGCAGCTCTGCCGGTTTTTAGAAGCAGTGCAAAGGAGAGATGGAAGAATCACTGATTTTCTCTCTTTCATACTCTTTATAAATCAAAAAAGGAAAAAAAAGAGGTGATAATGGTTTTGAGTTGTATGCTGCTGCTGCTGGTGCTTATTCTTTGAAAGACTATATGTGGGGTCAGATGTGCCATTGCCTTCTGATATTTGGTTTTAATTCTTTGTTTTTTTAAAACATGTGAAATGTGGTAGAGTTACCTTGATTTTTGTACACCACAAACAAGATCAGACCTCAAAATCTTGTTAATTGAGCATATATTTTCATATTTGGAAGAATGAATTGCCCCTTGTTCCAATTGCTCTTCCTTCTTTATATCTTTATTCTTAAAAATAAACATATAATGTCATTTCAACACACTAGAAGATAGACTTCAAAATCTTCCTTTTTATTTTTATTGCAAATTCACTAGCACAAAGGCTTATAATTCTGGTTCCTGGATGTTGTGAATTAGCTAGCAGCTATTTCTCCAGCAGGTTGAAAGACCATTCATATTAATGAAAGCAAAATGTTCACTAAAAATATGAAGGGTGAGTTTTCTTAAACTCTTATTGCAATCAAAAGTTGTTTCAATAATTTAACCATTTTACTATGTTTCATGTCCTATGCATTTTTGCAAGTATTAATAATATACCAGGGATAAGAAACAAAATTAAAAATATAAGTGTTGAGTATAAAATAGTAGGAAAATCATAATAAAATAGGCCTCTTAAACCTGTATAAAATAGTTTAATAGCACTACTAGAAGTAACAACTTTTTTAATACACTTCACTTCATGGGTAAAAAATTAAATATAGAATATCTGAAGGACTTGGTTAATCATGATTCTTTCAATAGTCTTGAAAACTTGAGGTCCTACAAAAGGGATGGCCCTGAAGGGTCGCCTAAACCACACACACATGCTCAGATCGTGTATGAATATAGCCAGCCTTAAACACCGTCTTACACAAACACATATTCAAAAACCGAATACAATTTGGACTTGAATGGACGTCACATTCAAATTCAGCTAAAAGAAGGCGGTAATTGTTTAGCTTTCATGTTTGATTCTTGAGGCAGCCAAATCATCCTAATCTAGCTTCTCTTCGCAGGACCTGCAAAGCAGAGCAAGTGTGGATTACTAGTAATAAATCTGAGATTCCCAAAACAATTGAACGGAGTTTGCTGCATTTCATTTCCTTTGATAGAAAAGAAATGCATGAATTATGTAAGAAGTCGGTATTCCCTTTTTACCTCCTCTGCAAACTTTATCAAAATGGTCGTCCGAGCTCGTTGTTGACCTTCCACAGGTACGAAATGAGCCGTAACCACAGCAGGGAACCCCGCATTCTCTAGAACTCCCTTTATTATAAATAAATAAATATAACAAGTCAATTCCTCGGTTTCCAATTCTAACAACTGGCTTACTGATGATAAACCTTTTATAGTTTTTTTTTAATATAATTTAAATTTATGTGTTTTAATAATGTTAATAATAATAATGGGGACTTACTCTTACTATTCCTGCAACAAAAGCACCACAGTTGAAGCTTCCCATGTCCTTTGGTACTGATATAAATCTATACCCAAAACAAAGAAGTTCAAGTTGTAATCTAGCAATATATAATCTAGCAATCATGAGAAAAATTTTTTAAAAAAAAGCTTATTACCTGTTCACCAGGAGCTCCTTTTCACTAATCATATATTCATCTTCATGTTCAGTGCCTTTCTCAAGTGAGTCAGCCACCTAAATCAAATATAACCCGCGGCTTCATTAATACCAAAGAAGAAATAAAAACATATGATTACCTGAAAATCATATCCTAACCCTTTGTTGGTCCTTTTAAGGTCAAACAAACTATATGAACAACATTCTGTTGTCCTACAATATATTACGATACTGGTCATGCTGATGACTTAAATGTGCCTCAGTTAACAGTTATATTAGTATTGCTAAATTATCGGGTATTCTACTTGGGATTTGAGTTGCTGTTAGAGTTTAATTTCCAAATAATTAGAATTCAATGATTATCCTGTCTTCAAGATAATTATTACGTTTTATTTTAAAATTAGAATAACAGTTTGAGATAAACTTCGATTATGATTAAGAATTATATACGTTTTGGGATTCTTTTTCTATGTCTATGTATTCACTTGTTTTGATCATTAATCAGTACCACATGGTATATAGTTTTCACATGTAATGAATGAAGCCAGAAGTCGGTGTAAATACAGGCATAAAGATTAAAGAGTAACTATGTAGCCTCATTTCAATAGGACATCCAGATTATTAAAAAGCTACATAGCTGTGGCAGCGTGACACAGAAAGCGGATTCTGAAAAGTAATGAATTCGTGGAATCATCACTGTAAGTTTTTTTAAAGTTACATACTCCAAATAAAAAAAGGGTTATCAAACACAATCATATCAAGTACATCGCTTTGTACAAATTCAATCAAACAAATTAACATGAATCATCAACTTGAGAAAAAAGGACGTGAGGAAAAATACATAAAACCATGATGATATTAAAATCTAAATAACATAAATATTATGTCAGTTTAAATCTGTAATCTCCATTATGAGTCTAACTTACATGATAATAGAAGTACAAGTATGTAAATGATAAACCTTTTAGTTGCCGTATGAAATTGATATTAAGTGCGAAAGTAATATGACAGTTTAGTTTTTTTCCTTCCCTATTTCAAAAGCATAACTTCCATCCATATATCCAGTTCTAATGAATTTCAACAAAACCCTAGAAAGGAAAAGCTGTTAAGGGAGTAGAAACCACCACAAACCTTTCCAAACAAAACCTTCCATACAGTACTATGTATGAATGACAAGATACCCAACAACCGTGTCTCTCTTCTATTACCCTGCAACATTACCAAAAAACAAAACAAAATGTAAAAGGTATCATGAACTTAAAATGCAGGCATAAATAAATAAAATTGCATGAAACTTGATTCTTCACAAAACCCCAAACAGGTTAGACTCGGCTACGTTAGGTTAGCACCATGCTATGCTATGTCACCTTTTCCCTATGGCAAAGTAGTTCCAGAACTCGTGCCCCGACAGCATACCCAGCGTCCTCCAATCTGATCACATAACACCATACAGCACCAGATTTAAAAAAAAAACAGCATCTTGATTTCCATCCAGAAGCAAAATAGAGATAGCCTTTTACTACAACCTCACAGTAATGTATTGTAGTTGCATTAGATGATATATATAGACTTTGACGTGTGTATCACAGTTCTATAAAATAAGAATAGCTTACACATCTTATAATCAAAAGTGATAGCCCCACATCAAGCAAGATTAGTTGATCTTCAGTTATATAGGATCCAAGGGTATCTCTTCCTAACCGCAATTGGTTTTGAGATGGAAGCCCTTGTAATCCACATAATAGTAGAAACAAAATGCACCCACTCAATGCCATCAAGGCATTCGAATATGGACTATGTGCATATGCCAAACCATATCCAAACTCAAGTCATTGACTTGGAACAGGGTTTAGAACTAGTTTCCTAGTTGCTTTGAAATTTGTCTGCTTCACATTTAATATTAAGTACCATGTTAATAAAATTTGCTACAGCTTTCTTAACATTCCTCTAGGAATTGGTGTTTAGCAACATACATAAAAGCTATTACAAATTCGAGTAAAACTAGATCATCAACATGTGTGCTAGTTCTTGCTAGCCTGAGTAGTGAGTAAACTTCACTTAATTCATGGACACATAGGATAAACCGGCACAGGTAGAGGATAAAAGTCTATGTGTTGCCTCCACATACAATACCCCAACCAATTAAACAACCCAACCCTTTTACAAGCTCTAAAAAAGATTATTCCGTTGATGCCAATTGGTTTTGAGATGAAAGGCCAAAGGATTCTTGACAATCTACTTCAAAATTGAGAAAACCTTAATTTCTCAGAAAAAGAACACATCAATCTCAGATTGTTGGCTATTAATACATGGTAACATGACTATTGAAAAAAGGAAATTTAGAAAAAGATTACCTCCTTTCTAGTTCTCCGATGTTGTCAACTTGAGTTTGATTATACTGAACAATCTCTGAAAACAAGTAAGCAAACGCACTCAAACTAACCTGCGAGAATATTTAGACACGAAATAATTTCAGCTTCACACAAATTCACATCTTGCTCTCCCCTTCCAATATAAACCCTAAAAAAACACTTTACAGCGAAACCACTCTGAGTATGAAAATAATCGTGATCGACATTTAGAATTGTAAGACGAAATCAAGAAAAGAGGTATATATAAAGAAACGATGGATTTGAGATCTGGAGAGAAGAGAAATGAAAGAACCTCTTGTCTGCCCTTGCTAAGGGGCTTGTCGAGCACATTTGAATACTGTTTCATCTTCCCAGCTCCGATCATCTTGACTGTATAGATTCCAGCTGCTTTCGATCCTCAATTGTGTGTTACTGGACTGCAATCGATGTTTGGCCAAATGCTTTTATGGAAAATGATTCGTTACATAGACTCGCATTTCCGACTAAACTACCTTTCATTTCATATTTTGTTATTTAAGTTTATTATTAAAAAACAATAAACTTTTTTTTAGTTGTAATTATATATAATTAACTTTATTTTCAGTAATATAATCAACTTTTATAATTTTTACATTATATGCAACTTATTACATATATATACAATAAACTTTTTTCTATTCGTTACATAGATATTACATTAAAAAACAATAAACGTTTTTTTAGTTGTACGTATATACAATTAACTTTATTTTTTTAAAAATAATATAATCAATTTTCATAATTCTCACATTATATGCAACTTGTTGTATATCATGTAAGTTATTATACAATGATAACTAAACAACACAAAAATAAAAAAGTTGTTTGTATACAACAAAAGAATTATGAAAGTTAATTATATTATTTTTAAAAAATTTAAAGTTGGTTGTATACAATAGTAAAAATTATTTTTAAAAATTTAAAGTTTGTTGTTACTATTATTTGTTTTTTAATTTATTATTTAATATTTAACGAGCTAGCAGCAGTACTTATAAATTTATAGATCTCGAAATTGATCTTTAAATATTATAAATTTATCTAGTAAAAACGATACACATTTTTGTAGGATATTTACAGGGCATAAGATCTTGATTTTAATTATAATATCTGTAGATCTCAATCCAATTCAATCCTACTTAACTAGAGTTAATCAAATAAAAAATTTACAATATAATAATTTTGTTAATGTAACATAAAAAAAATACATAACCCCCGTTAAAAAATATATTTCATAAAATTTGTAAGTATATTATTCTATAATCTTAATTAATAATATCATAATCTTAATTGCTAATAAAATCTTTAGGAGTTATATTCTTGAATTATTATCATGTTTAAATGTTGAATCTTGTATTAGTTTATCATATAATTACTAGTTGATATAAATTACTACACATATAAAAGAAACTAAGAAATCTATTCTTACGACTTGATCTGATCTTGTAAAAACTAAAACAATACATAATAAGATCTCGATCTTAGCAAAAATACATAAATCTATTAAATAAAAGGTATTTACATCTGTAATCTACATATATTTGGTGCTAATCGTGAGTATTATTAAACAAGATATCATTAGTTGATAAACAAGTATTTTGGGTGTTTGATATTTTGTTATTGATTTATTAGCTTATTTTTAAGTTAAAACATGTATATTAGCTCTTGAGGTAAAAGTTGTTTCTATGTTTACGCTTTAGTTGCAATGCATGTTATAGAATTTGTGTATTATATATATCAAACTCGACATATATGTCATTTAAAAATAACAAGAACAAACTATCTTTTAGATAACGGATTGAAATGATTCACTATTAACTTGTCTCGTGGTTGATATAAGTTAGCTAAATCACATAAATTAACAAGAAATGTGAGTTAGGATTTGAATTTTCGATCTTGGGCTTATGACGTATATCCATGAGTCCATGACTACAAAATCACCATCGTTGAGACTATATGAAAGTAGGCAAAAAGCAACATGAGTAAAAAGAACCAAAGAATCAAATGAAATTCGGTGAACATTTGATTCCTTTATGATAAATACCGTTACCTTTTCCGTTAAAGAACCCTCATGTGCAAGTATTTTAGTCATTTCAATGATTATTCTAGTTATCAAACACCATTTCTATATTATATATTTTATTAATTTTCAATAATTCATATTATCGGTTAATCACATATTCAAATCTTTAAAATTCATCAAAAATCGGCCACATCTGTAACTAGATACTTTAACTAATGTAGATGGAAGAACAAGATAAGATTCTAGGGAAAAGATTTTAAAAGCTAACCACAGATGCTGAAGGGATGAACCAAGAATATTGAACCCTAATTAAGATCCATAAACGACGAAGGGATGAACTAAGAAGAACATAGAACTCTAATTAAGAACCAGATATGATGAATGGATGCACCAAGAACATAAACATTTAAAACAAACAAGAATAAAGGCAAGAACATCAAACCTAAATCAAATTTTTGAGAGAAAAGGAATAAACCAAGAACATAGAACCTTAATCTAATTTTATTCAAGTAAAAAGGGGTGCATCAAGAACATCAACTCCAAAGGCATAAAAAAATTAAAAAGCCAAATCTGTGAACCCTAAAACCAAACCTTAACTTTCAAAATCAACCAAAAATATAACCATAGTGATGAAGCCCAGTTGCCTAGATTGATGAAGCCTTCACTTTTTTAAACCCAGATGCCTAGTGGTGGTGGTAGAGGGCAAAGAGAGAGGGACGGACCAACGTTATTGGTTGTGGTGAGAAAGGTGTTAGGTGGTGTTATTCCACGTTTAGAGAGAGATAACGATTGAGTTTTAAAGGATGAATGGAGGTGTTCTTTTATTTTCTACATAGAAATGATAAATGTGTTTGGTAACATGGATTAGAGTGAAAATGACAAATATATCCTCATGTGCAAAGCACGTGTGGGTCTTTAACGGTAGAGACTAACAGCTTAGCAAAAGAACTAAACTCGTAACGAAATGTAAATCACAATGACTGTCAATGTACTTTTGAAAATTAATTGATGAAAAGTGAAGTTTTGTACATACCATAGTGATGAATTCCTAATTTACTCTTAAAAAGATCCAAACCCTTCATTTAATAAAATAAATTTAATTGTTCAATCTTGATTATCAATTGTAACACCCGCAAACCTGGGCTAGTAGATTAGCGGGTTTACGGTATGTGTTTATTGTGTTTTAATTACTTTAATTATGTGATTAAATAAGTAATTTTAGTTTATTAAATTATTTGAACAAATCACGATGGATTTTGTAACAAAATTACCACGAACTCAGAGGAATCATGATATGATATGGGTGATAGTGGATCGTTTGACGAAGAGTGCTCATTTTCTAGCTACCTGTGAGACAGCTTCGTTGGGTAAACTGGCACAACTATACATAGACGAGATCGTTGCAAGGCATGGTATACCATTATCAATTGTGTTTGACAGAGATTCAAGGTTTGTATCAAATTTCTGGAGGAGTTTGCAAAGAGAATTGGGAACAAGAGTAAATTTGAGTACAACTTATCATCCTCAGACAGACGGTCAGACTGAACGAACCATACAGACACTTGAGGATATGTTACGAGCTTGTGTATTAGAGTATGGTGGATCTTGGGATTCACACCTGCCATTGATAGAATTTGCATATAATAACTCTCATCACTCTGGTATTGGAATGCCTCCGTATGAAATGTTGTACCGACGTCGCTGCCGTACTCCGACTTGTTGGTTAGAGGCGGGTGAGAAACAGTTTGCAGGTCCCGAGATAGTACAGTTGACTGCTAACAAGGTTGCTATAGCCAGAGATAAATTGAAAGCAGCCAGATATAGACAAAGAATGTATGCTGATCCGAAACGACGTCTAGTAAAGTTTGATGTTGGAGAACTAGTATACTTGAAAGTTTCTCCGTGGAAAGGTGTTATTCGTTTTGGCAAACGTGAGAAGTTAGCTCCCCGTTTCATCGGTCCTTTCCGTATCCGTCAGGTTGTGAATGATCAAGCAACTACTTTAGATCTTCCTACAGAGCTTGCTGGAATCCATGATACAGTTAATGTCTGTTATCTGAGGAAGTGTAAGATTGATGATAAAAGTCAGATTCTTCCGGTGCATGAGTTGAAAGTCGATTCCAAGAAGAGACTAATAGAGGAACCAATTGAACTGTTAGATCGAAAGGTGACCAAACTTTGAAAGAAGCAGATACCAATGGTATTGGTCAAATGGAAACATAGTTTAGGTTCCGATTTAACCTGGAAAACGGAGGCAGAGATGAAAGAAAGGTATCCCCGGTTATTTGAGCAAGAAAGGATTCCAAGGACGGAATCCTCTTAAGGAGGGGAGATTTGTAACACCCGCAAACCTGGGCTAGTAGATTAGGGGGTTTACGGTATGTGTTTATTGTGTTTTAATTACTTTAATTATGTGATTAAATAAGTAATTTTAGTTTATTAAATTATTTGAATTAGATTTAAGAAGTAATATGTATGTATGTATGTATATGTGGTCGTATGTATGTACGCATGAGTTAGTGGGGTTTTACACGTGGGGTGTATGTGGAAGATTGGTGCCACCTAACCTTGCATGTACACAAGTGTGTGTGTGTGTTACCTGTTCCATTACCTCAAACAAAAGAAAGTGTATGTGTGTGCTAAGAGTTCTACAAGAAACCGAGAGAAAAGAAGGAAAAAGAATCGGAATTCCAAGTTGAGTTTATATAAAGCAAGATTTAAGGTTGGTGTGTTAATATCTTTCTTGATGTGTTATCTAATTCAAATATGATTTATGATTAGTTCGAAGGTTGCATGTTAAGAACATTATAATCTGTTTTTGATAGAATATGATTTGATGATTTTATGTGTTCATATTATATATATGTTTATATGATGATTCTTTGCATGAAAACGTGTTTAAAAGAGATTTAATTATGTTTCTGAAATAATATTATAAATTTATATAAATCTGGGTTTGGATTATGATATTTTGATGTTGGCGGATTTAAGGATTATGATGTTATCGGATTGTTGGAAAGAAGGTAATAGAAATCCGATTCTTGCTTAAATCCGGAAGTCTTGAAAACCGACACTTGTGAAACAGAGACATTGAAATCCTTGACTAAATCCGATTGCTATGTTTGTATAAAATGAAATCCTAAACTTGGAAAGTGACAAGTCAGAATCCGATACATGAAATCCAGAACTTGAAATCCGGGAATAGTGAAATCCGATACTCCTGAATCCGGGATTCTAAATCTAAAGTGCTTGAAATCCGATTAAGACAAATCCGATAGATTGGAACCCATCGGATTCCTAAATCCGACAATTGTGAAATTCTAATAGCTAAGTTGCAGATTTTGAGAAATCCGAGTATAAATCCGATAGTTTCAAGAATCCGACACCTTTGAGTTTTTATTTATATTTGTTTATTGATGGTTGATGTTATGTATGAATTATAAATATATGTCAGATATATTTACAAGACTTGAACTGATTGTTTGCTATTGTGTTTTCAGGCAATGCAAAGACTCAGTAACATTAGATTTCTGAGTACTTCATCTGAGATTGAAAGGTGAGTGGATGTTGGATGCGAATGGTAAAGATTGTGTTTAATATTACCGATGTAAGGCATTATTGTATGTGATGGTTTGATATTGGAACTGTTGATTGTGAATATTATGACTACTACATGATTATTTGTTCGATACGCACTCTTAGTATGATTTTGAGTTGCGTTTGAGAAGTCAGCTACACGTGGAATTGAGCTGGGCTCGTTTACTGGTTGGTTGAACAGTGGTAGCCTTACATCTGCATATTTTGCTTCAGAGTGGGATTTCACTGTGCTAATTCAGTAGAGGGCTATCGGTAAACCTTTGCTTTGGCCGGCATTGGTTGTAGGTTCTGCGCCGAACCGCCGGTCTTCTTAGTGTTGTGATTACATGTTTAGTATTGGCTTGATGTTTGCTTTTGGATTTAGCCTCTACTCACTTAGCTTTGTGCTAATTCCCCATAGATGTTTCTTTTTGCAGGTTTGCATTTGTGAGTGCTCGTGGAAGGAGAAGTTGACCTGACTCTGATGTCTAGATTTAAAATGAAACGAGCCAGTCTTTTGTAACACAGAGTTTTGTTTGTTGACTTTAAAGAACCGATATTTTGTTTTGTAAATATTCGTGAATAAAATGAATGTTTAAATTAATTAAAGCTTCCGCAGCGCAAATTAAAAAAAAAATGGCTTAGAATTTATGGTGTTACATCAATTGAATCAAAATAATTAGAGAAATTTCATATATGCCCCTCTTAAACCTTAAAATATCATATTTTTCTACCATAATTTACAAATATCATATTTACGGTTTAAAATATTTCAAATGATCATATTTAACCAAATTCTTATTTTATCATTATAAAAATATCTTATAATAAGAGTGACCGCATATCACATTTGGAAGAATAGAAACTTAATTGTTTTTTCTACATCAAAACCAAGTATAGTAAGTGTGTTCTTTGAAACACAACTTATGTTGTTTCAATGGTTGAAAAATCGGGCTAAAAAAGGAAGGGTGTTGGCTTGGCAGGATTGCCTCTCCTCACCGCTCACAATGGGGAAAATGTGAAGAGATCGACAACAACAGTTCAGTTAGCTACGGTCGTGGAGTTTTTGTTCAAGCAGTTGGGCTCAACAAAGTTGGTATTGAGGGCCATGTTTTTAATTCCTTTATATAATGTCAAATGTCTTGTACTAGTATGTGTATTGGTAAAGGGTCTCAAGCTTTGGGACTTTATCGAGAATAAAATCTACTTGTCTTTCAAAAAAAATATCTTATAATAATTTTTAATTAGAAACAATAAGGACTTCACCTTATTGCCGTAATTATAATAATAATGATCAATGACTCATACAATAAATACAGACACGTCTCTTCGTATTATGATACCATTGTTCTGCTGTCACGTTTACCCTCAACCTTGTGTGAACGCTTTCATTGTTGGTGTGAGTGTTGACACGTTTGTCGCTATTTTCTAAACTCCCTCATCTCTTTCATATTTTATAATTATTTAATATATATTTTTATTAATGTTTAATATTTATTATCTTCTAAATCATCTCACTTATTATACTTACTTATATGTAATATACTTATTATGATATTATGTCACTTCTAATCTTATGAATTATAACATTTTATAGTAGCCATTATGTAAGTTGACAATCACTTAATCATAACATTATTCTCCCATACTTCGTAAATCAACATGTCACACCATATATGGTCGTGGACTACTTGTAAACATGTGACTTTGTTGCAATAACGTTCCTCTTATAAAGTTATAATACATGACTTTCTAATTTCTAAGTGCTAATAAAACAGCTACGGGTCGATTTATATAGGGGAGAGTTTAAACGAGAATTATTTTTCGTACGAGAACTCGTTTGCACAAATGCGCCTAGGTTTTTCCCGCATATATGTAGATATGCACATGTGCAAATAGATACATGTGTCCATATATGCACATGTGCATATGTCGAGACCTGTGTTAAAAAAATCCAACAAACGCAAAAAAAAATTTCAAAAAAATATAGCAAGATCGGTCTCAAATTAAAGAACATAATTTTTTCGTTAATTTGATATAATTTTGGTAACTTAAAACTTTTCATTTGATGGATATATTAGTTTAAAAAAGTGAGACTAATGTAAAAAAAGTCCAAACAAACCTTTTGAGTTAAAGCTAAATAAAAACGATAGGAAATTAAATGATTGGTCCATATTAGTTCTCGTATGAAAAACAGTTATCGTTTAAACTGCTCCCTAATGATGCATTAATGAGGGGTATCTTGGGAAAATCAAGGGTCGATCTTTAATGACAATTCACCCGGACACAATTCACGGTTGAAAAATTATATAAAAGACAAAAATACCCCTATTAATGAGCATTAATGACGAGCTCTCAAATGATCTTTTCAATATATATATATATATATATATATATATATATATATATATATATATATAGTAAGGTTATATATAGTCTCACCCTAATTATAGTCTCTAAAGTCTAAATGTCAGCCAATCATTTAAAATAGTAAAATAATTGGAAATTAAAACTAGAACCCATGCGCTCCCTCAATATGTTATCAAAAGTTTTTATTTTTATTTTTACCCCTTAAATCTTTAAATTGTCATAACTACTTCAATTTTGAGAGTTTGAGCAAAAAAAAACTATACAATTCTACTTACTTTTTTAATCATCTTTCAATCAATATCACTCTTCACAAATTTTTAAAAATTTTATTTTGAAAATGCAAACCGTATGAAAATGATATCAAAATGTTATCATTTTGAATCATGTGAATTTATATCATTTCCGGCTGTAAACATGTCTATTTATATCATTACTACCTTGTGATATTTTTATTTTATGTACAATGGGGACATTGTATAATTTAAGTGTGGAGTGGGGGTTAGAAAATATTTCCTAGCTTGAAATTTATTTGTTCTCGTGTTAAATTATTATTTTATTTGGGCGTTAAATTTAAAATTTTTAATATCATTCGAGTTAAAAGTTAGATATTATTTAAGAATGTAAAGTTTGTTGATTTATAAACAATTCATATGATATATCTAGTTGTTATGCATAGTATTTGTGGCTTTTCATCAATTTCTTAGAAATTTATGTTTATAGTATCCAAATTTTAATTTTTGAATTGATGCAATAAATTATGAGGTTAAGCCTTTTTTGAGTCTAAGCTTGACAAAAATAGACTGAATTGAATTTTCAATTTTTATAAACATATGTTTGAAAAAGAAAAAAAAAAGTGAAAAAAAACCAATGTGCAAAATTGAAAAAATATATAAAAGAGCTAAAAAATATATATAAATCAAATACATGGCCTTTGGAACTCGAATTAGTAAACTCTGAGGGGTATTCGACACCTAGCCACCTAAAGTCAACTGGTTTGGGATCGGTTGAGTTGAGAATTCGTTACATGGGTTTCATAGAAAGTCATAGACTTATAAAAAGAGCTGAAAAGATATAAAAAGAATATGTAAAAATAAAGTTAGAAATCTGTAATAAGTCTTGAGGTCAGAGAATTTTTAAGGGTAAATTAACCAATTTAAATATAAATGCAATTCTTAAGTTAAGGTTTGGATATGTATAAATGGAAAGAGTATTTGGAGGGTTGGAAAGTTAAGTAGGGATCAAATCATGAGTATGTGCATAAGTCTAGATATAACTTATGTTTTGTTTCTAATCAATCTTTTTGACATTCGTAAGTGATGTTTAATTTTTCAAAAAGTGGTATTGATTATTTAAGATTTTTAGCCTAAGTAGAATTGTGATTTGCTTGGGGACAAGCAAAGTTCAAGTGTGGGGTATTTTGATATCTCCAAATTTAGATATATATTTTAAGCGATATTTGTTTTATTTTAGCCTGTTATTGTTTATAAATAAGTAAATATACTTAATTATCTTCATTTATTGAATTTCAGGTAAAAAAGGCGGATAATGAAAAGTTTTGAGCAAAAACCGGAAAAACTGAAGAAATAAGAAAAGTTGTCCGCGCCGACACACCTCCATTGTTTTGATCATATCTCACTCATACGAACTTGGATTGAGGTGATTCAAAAGGCCACAGAAACTAGACTCAGAGGGCTACAATTTCACTTTTATGGTCAAACTCTAAAAAAGCGAGGTCGTGGCGCAGCTGTTAAGCAGATCGCGATGCGACGCAACGATCTGATCAAAATTTCAAATTTCAAAAGAGTTTTGGATCGCGTCAAACTCACCCGTCACGACGCGACGCCCTTGTTTTCAGTTTTTCATATAAACGCAACTCCAGATCGGTTTTTGTGTGAACAATCCAACTTATACTACCCAAACACTGACAAAACTCGTCCAAAAGCATTCCGGGGGCTATGGAGCTCAACTTTTGGGGATTGAAGCTTGTTTATTGAAGATTTCGGCTTAGATTCATCCCGGTTCTACCATTCTTTCTATTTTATCTTCTGTAGTTCAGATGTTTAAAGATTCCAGAAGTATTTTATGATGTTCTTAGGCTAGTATTTCATGTATTCCTCCCTAGAGGAGATGGATTCTTTTAAAGTTGGTTTCTTTTGGTGTTTATGATGCTAGATTTCATATATTATCAATTTTAGTTCTACCAAAGATCCACATGTGTTTTAGATCTTGTTTTGACATGTTTATATTTTGAGTTTTTATGAGTAGGAGGACCAATTCGCTTGTGTGACTTTTATCATGACTATTTAGGACTAATAAGTAGTTTTGACTAGTGATTGACCAAATCCTAGGCTTAAACATGAAAAGATAGGAACTTTAATGTGTGTGCAATTGCATATTATGCCATTTATATGTTAATTGAATGTTTGGTTGATTTAGACAATCATTAAAGGTAGAATCTTGATTGATACAAACTAAAAGACTAGTCTTGCTTTAAGTTGACTCCTTGACCATAGGGCTAGTTAATTGCATGATTATAGGGTTCGATAATCTGACTAAAGAGTCTAACATAATATAGGAATCAGTATATGATATTTAGTTATATGTGCACTTAATTGACTAACTTAGACATAATATTATTGAATCTAGGGAGGGAATCTTTATTTCATAAGCTTAATCCAATAAAGTCTGTTGCTTTCTGCTTTCTTTGGTTTGTTTTTTGGTTCTTGTTATTATTATTAAGTGAGTTGGGTTATAAAGTTTGAATCTGTATTGATAAGATTCCAAAATCCCCCTTTTACTGCTTTTAATTAGTTTAATATTTAATTAGTATAGTTATATTCAAAATCATACTCGTTTCCCTTGTGTTCGACACTCGTACTTATTTACTATACTACGATACGATTAGGTTCTTTTGCCTATTTGTGTTGCAGTCGTGCTAAATAACTTGGATCTATAAATTTAAAACTGGTACGCTACACGCACATCAAGTTTTTGGCGCCGTTGCCGGAGAACGGTTTCATTTTGGTATAACTAGACTAATTTGGTATTAAACGATCCTTCCCGCAAGTTTCGGCTCAAAAGGAAGTTACTTTTCATATTTTAGTATTAGTGCTTAGTTTAGTCGTTTCGCACACTATTTTGGGTATTCTTCAATGTCTCTTTTCCATTCCAGTCGTAGTCTCAATCCCATATTCAATGAAAGTCTCCGCCATGTCTGACTCCCTCAATCTTTCTATCCGGAGTGAGTCAGGCGGCTAAGCCTTTCATCTTGATAAAAGAAAGAGTTTTACCACCCTCCAAGTATCCATAAATGGGATCGGTTTGAGTGAATTACTTACCACAGTCAAAGCCAATAGGGAAAGTCAGGTCAAAAGAGAGTCTCTTTCTGATTATGTGCATCTCGCACTTCCAATTCATTCCAAGTTAGAAATACTCGGTTCCTTCCCTCCCTTATGGCGACTTAATTTCTCTGGTTAGTTTTCCAGATTTATAAATAATATATAGTAAATTACATAACCTTATCAGCTAGCTTCAATAACAAATTAAAACTGGAAAAGAAAACGATCGATATTTCCTTGAAAACAACAACCACCGTACCACCATGCACGTATATTATGAAATATATAATCTTCTTAATTTCCTTCCACTCAATCCATCTTATTAATGTTTCCTCTAGGATCAGAAGTTGGGACCAGCAGCCAAGATTTCACCAGTTAGGCTGTTGTCTGATCCAATCTTGTAGTCCAAGAACCCCTCAAAGTTCTTTTTGAACAACCCTCCCAACTTCTTCAGTGTCTCCATGTGACCCGCCTTGTCCGGCCACTGCAACCAAAAAATAAAAGATCTCAATATCATTAACATCTTAATTTCTCCGGTCTATAGATAGTATTGTAGCACCTAGCTAGCTACTGTGACGTGAGAGACTTACTATGTTAGCCGGATCAAGAATCTCTGAAGGAACGCCTTCAATTGCAGTAGGAATTTCGAGCCCAAAGATCTCAGTCTTGGTGTATTTTGCTTCCAAAAGGCTCCCGGAGTGGATTGCATCAATGATTTTCCTTGTGTATGCCAATTTGATTCTCTTACCGGATCCATAACTTTATATGGAAAATGAAAGTCAAAGGTAAGAATTTGGAATATATAATTAAGCACAATATATCCTGGAGACGGGCATTTCTTTACCTTCCACCTGACCAACCAGTGTTAACAAGCCATCCAGTTGCACCATGTTTTTTCATCTTTTCAGCTAACATGGCCGCATACTTGGTTGGATGAAGCATTATAAATGCTGCCCCAAAACACGCAGAAAAAGTTGCTTGTGGCTCTTTTATACCATCTTCTGTACCAGCCACCTGTTTGAGAAACACAAATTCTTAAAGGACTGAAAATGAGAATTTGTCAAAGACAGAGAACAAATAAAGATAAGAGCCATAAATATATATACAACCATACCAGAGCAGTGTAGCCACTGATGAAATGGTACATAGTTTGGGGTAAGCTTAGCTTGCTAACCGGTGGGAGCACACCAAACGCATCACAAGCCAATAGAATGACATTCTTTGGATGTGGGCCGACACATGGTATCTTAGCATTCGGTATGTATTCTATAGGATACGCCGCACGAGTGTTCTCTACAATTTATACAATCCAATATAATAATCGGTACAAAAACTTCTGACTTTTCTCAAGATGTTGTAACCAAACAAAGCACTTATATATGTCAAATCACCTGTTACAGATTTGTCCGAATAATCGACCTCCCGCGTATGCTCATCAAACACCACGTTTTCCATCACTATCATAAAGTTTAGAACATTATTATTATTATTCAACAATTTGTAAAAGAAAGGAGAGGGTAGGGTCGGTTTCACCACCTGTCCCGAACTTGATGGCATTAAAGATATCAGGTTCCTTTTCCTTTGAAAGATCAATGCATTTGGCATAGCAACCACCTTCAATATTCGACACACCATTCTCACTCCAACAATGCTCGTCATCTCCAATTAGGTATCTATTGTGATCCGTAGACAGTGTCGTCTTCCCCGTACCTACACAGAAACACATATTTGAGTAATAATTTTGGGAGTGGTTCAATAACTGGCTCATAAAAAACACATCCAAACAAATTTAGTATTACCAGATAATCCAAAGAAGAGTGCTACATCACCATCTTTCCCCATATTGCAACCAGAGTGAAGGGAGAGGATTTGGCGCTTAGGCATGAGATAATGCATGACACCAAAAAGACCTTTCTTCATCTCACCAGCATATTGGGTTCCAAGGATGACCATCTCCCTCCTAGAAAGATTAAGATCTATGCTTGTGGAGGATGTCATATAATGGGTGTAACGGTTACAAGGGAACATCCCAGCATTGTATATTGTAAAGTCTGGAGTACCAAATTCCTCCAGCTCCTCAGCAGTGGGTCGGATGCACCTACAGATGATCACCCACCGGGCCCCTTAATCAATCTTAATTATCGATCTTCAAAATAACTAAGATGAGGATTTTCATTTTAGACCATATATACTTACATGTTATGCATGAACAATGAATGATAGGCTCTGGCTGATACAATACGAACTTTGATACG
Organism: Dittrichia graveolens; assembly: GCA_038502395.1. NCBI lineage: Eukaryota > Viridiplantae > Streptophyta > Magnoliopsida > Asterales > Asteraceae > Dittrichia > Dittrichia graveolens. The sequence goes on from JARJIL010000001.1 coordinate 8,681,775, forward strand.
ATGAGCTGGGTCCCAATTAAGAAACTGATCGTTCACGTAAACCTGGGATCCAGATACACATACATAATCTTATTAGCAATTACTTAACTATCCACTCATCAATAGAAATGTTACTAGCATCTAAGAAGATAGAGAAACATGGTTAGTAATTATTGGAAAAACCAAAATAATAATCTACTGGAATGTAAAATAATAAAACACAACCTAATTTTAGGATTAAATCCTTGTCTTCCACTATAAATAGGTCACTATAAATAGGTCACTATGGCTGTAATTTTAATACCGATAATTTGGTTGGTATTTTGATTATCATTTTTAGTGTATTGATTTACTTCCTGAAAGTCCAACTCATGATTTTTTTTTTCAATTTATAAATATTTGCCAGATTAATTCATACCATATATATATATATATATATATATATATATATATATATATATATATATATATATAAAATGAAATGTCAGCGACAGTTACTTTATGAAAATAAGGATTTTTTTAAAAGTCAATGAGAATTGAAATAGCAAAAGGTATAAGTAACTACTACAATCAAAACAGTTAACTACCATATACACACCATTAAATACTCTAACAACGTCACAGTTTAAGTTTGACACAAGTTTTTGAAGAAAAAAATGTGGCAAAAGTTTTTCAACTTCCGACACAAGGATCATTTAATTAGTTATACTAGCATTGTATTCGCGCAATGTTGGTAACAAATAGTTTATGTTCTACAATAACATGTCCGTTTTTTTCAATTTTTATCTTATTTACATAAACTATTTTATTAATTTTAAAATAAATTCTAAAAGACATTAGAATAAGAAAAATGATTTATATTTATGAAATAAGAAGAGAGATGTTAATAAGATTTTAGAAATTATATTGATGTGGATGGATAATTGTGTTAGTGTGAGAAAGTATATTTTAAATTAATAAAAAGTTATAGTAAATTAGAAGATAAAGTGAAATGATTACATATTGAGTGGATGGATTAATTTAGATAGAATAAAAGGAGTATAGATAAAAACAACAAATAGCTAAATGATAAACGTACATTAAGGGTCCGTTTGGTTCGCGAAATTAATATGAATGAATTGGAATTTGACCAAGGAATTGAAATTCATGAGAATTTGAATTCATAGGAATTGGAATTTGTAAAAAACTATATCTTGTTTGGTTGGTAAAGACCGTAATTGGAATTTAGCAAAAAATAAATTAATTCAATATGTATAAACCAAAATAAATTATACAATCAACCGTCCACCACCTCCTACCCCCACCCCACCCCACCCCACCCCATCCCACCCCTACCCCACCCCCACCCTACAGTCTACCTAGGGCGGCAGTGGTGATGGCGGCGGGTATGGGTGGCGGTGGAGGGTGGCAGTGAGCGATGGTCGGCGGCGAGGATCGGTGGTGTTGATGACGGCGGCAGTGGTGGTGGCCGGTGGTGGCGGCGGCGGTGGCGGTGGTGGTGGCGGCGGCGGTGGCGGCAGTGGCGGTGGCGGTAGTGGTGGTGGCGGCGGCAGTGGTGGTGGTGGTGGTGGGAGGGTGTAGAGTAGGGTAGGGTAGAGTAGTGTGGGATGACGTAGAGTAGGGGGTAGGGTAGGGGTGGGTAGGGTAGAGTAGGGTGGGATGAGGTAGGGTAGGGGTAGGGTGGGGTGGGGTGGGGTGGGGTTGGGGTGGGGTGGAATAGAAGACAACAATTATATTTTGAGAATTCTTATGGATTTGAAGAATTCCTTAGAATTCCATCCATTTAGGGAAGGAATTCCCAATTCTTTGATTTAAGGAATTCATTAGAATGGTCAAATTCCATTCCATAAATTCCACGAACCAAACATAAACAAGATTTAGGAATGCTCAATACCAATTCCGTCCAATTCTATTCAATTCCAGCGAACCAAACGCCCCCTAAGTGTTAATTTAAATAATAGAATGTTCCAATTCAAAATGTAGTTTGAAACAGGTATGGGAAAAACGTATTTATACTTAATTGATGGTTAAACCATCCGAGGTTTTTCAATATCAAATCAAATTTCTTTCGAGACGAAAGGTCAATTGACTTAGGAAAGCAGTATAATCATTAATTATTTATAAGAATAATAATCTATTAATTAAGTATGAGTAATGCTTTATATATAGGCATAATAAACCAAAGTATCTCGATCACATGCTTTCTCTTTAATGTTAGATGGTAAAGAGGATGAATATCCGTACATGAAGGTGGCCCAAACTTATAATTAATATATATATATATATATATATTCACTTCTATCTGATGCTCGATCATTTTAAAAAATGAATTTTGAAACATGACAACATATTCATTAGATGGAGGCTTAATTAGCTTTTATATATAGCGGGTCCAGGGCCTTAGGAGTCTGCCCATGTATGTCACAATATCTTGTGGAAAATCATTATGATTAAAGAAAAAAGAAATGATAATAGATAGTAACTAAATCATTCAACTCACTAAGCAATGAAAAAAAAACTCAAGCCAATTTGCCAACCAGACCCCCTTTGGAGGTAAAAGAAATGATAAAGTAGATAGGAAATGATTTATTTCATCCAAACACAAAGCAGTGAATATGATCTATCACTATGGAACAAATCCTAAGCTTTTAGAAAGTATATTATTGAAGATATTTAGGGTATGTTCCGTATGGAGTCTTTTAAAGCTTATTGGAGCCGGTAGCTTTTTATTTTAAAAGAAAAAGCTACAAGTCATGTTCAGATGAAAAGACTGAAAACTTTTTTTTAAAACAAAAAAGCTCTAAAATAAAAAGCTTCTTGAAGTGACTTTTAAAACTAGCTGAAAGCTTTTTATATACCAAATTACCTAAATACTCTCTTTAATTGTTTTATAACTCCTCCAATTTTTATAATTTGTCATTTTACACTATTAAACTCTAGCTACTAGCTAATTTACCAAACACATATATAACTAAAATAAACAACTTTCGGCTATCGATTATTTCCGTCAAAACACCCTTAAAGTGCCTGGACACATAATTTCTTATAGGGGCAAATCACTATTTATGTGGTGCATGGAGTATAGCTCATAATGTATTGTGTGTGATCCTATTCTTTTCCACATTTTAATTAATGTCATTAATTAGTGATTATGAATGGGTCCAAGAAGAGGCGACAGGACGGACATCTATAAAAGAAATGGCCTCGCCTCCTATCTTGCGGGTGAGATCTTTAAAAACAACGGTCACTTCAACTAGCTATATACACAGAAGAATGTTTAATGTAGTCTATAATTAATTTATAGTTTTGAGTGACTAATCTTAACCTTTGGATCAATAGCATCAATAGTCCAGATTAAATTTTAAAAATTTGGACGGAATGATAATTTCATAATTTTTCGTAGTTCACATGTGATTGAATATTAAAATTTAAGAACTAAGTTTTTTAAATGAACTTTATTGAACACAAGTCACTATACACAATTTCATATCGTTAGATCAAGGAAAGCATTCAGCTTACCTTATCAAGTGAGCACAAGTAATCCACAGCTCTTTCTCTATTGACCAGGAAGGTGTGTTCATCCATCTCAATATTTGGGGACCCCCTGGTTTTATGTGAACAATATATTCAAAATTCAGCACCATCAACTACTTAATTGATTAATATGCACACAAAAATATGAAAACCCAAATAAGGATCAGATTAGGCCGGCCGGGTGAACTTACTTTCCCCACCAAAGTTCATCTTCGGTTGTCTCGTCTCTGACAACGCGTTTGTCCCTCGGGGATCGCCCTGTCTTGGCACCAGAAAGCGTGGCCAACGCGCCGCTAGATGTTATGAACGATCCTTTCTCATACTTTATGGCTTGCTCGTAAAGTTCTGTACGCATAACCAACAAGAACACAGCAGCATAGATTGTCAAAATAAGCATCAAACGTACGTACTAACTTCATCTATCAATTACTAGTATATATTTTCGTTTTATTACCAGCAGGGGATAGGTTGTAGAGGATATGAGTGAACTTGAGAGAACTGTCACTGGTACTCAGCATCGGAGCGTGCACGTGACGTTGCTGGTGAGTCACGTGAGCTCTCGGAGTTTCAGTTTTCCGGTCCGGATCTCCCCTCACCACCTTCGGACCCGTTTCTCTCGTCAATGAAGCAAGAGACGCACTAAAAAACAAAATTAATCACCATTATTTGCGCTACAGATAACTTCTAGCTAGCTTATTTTTGCGGTAATTAATTTTCAGATTTAAGTATAATTGACGCTAATTAAAAGCACTAAAAAAACCTAATGGATTGAAGCTGTTGTTTCTGGCGTTCTTCATCCGAAACAACACTAAAAGCTGTCTGAGCATCTCCTTTGACCGGAGTATTTGGAACAGATCTCTTCTTCTGAAGCGAATGCAGCTCGTCGATCGTCTGAGCTTTCACCGTCGGCACACTGTCGTCATGACAAATCTGGTCGTTCTTCTTTCCATGCGTTTGAATCTTAGGAAGTCCGTTTCGTCCTTTCGTCGGCGTCTTTGGGAAACTGAATTCCCCATTGTCCGTCCTTTGTGATGCCATTTCACGATTTCTATCTGCAGCAACAGAGACATACGCAGGTAATGATCAATTTGATCATTCTCAAAATCATAAATCATAAATCAAACACAAACACAATATACACATAAACTAGATTCACTTGAAACTAATGATCATGAAAAAGAACGTACCGGTAATCGGAGGATAAGATAAGATGAATTGACGTCAATCTGCGTTGTATAGCATAGAAATTTAATTTGATGAAAATGGAGGTGATGAAAGATATGTCTGACACAGGGGCAGGGGTGGGGTTTATATAGGTGATTTCAGTTGACAAGTGTTATCAGCCCAACTTAACCATGGTTAGTTAACTTGCTATTATTTATACAAGCGTTGGATAAAGAGAAAAACAAAAATAAAAATGAAATATGATAATATTATATCTCCTAGATTTGCTCTCGTTTACCAGATTATCTGCGACTTTATAAGCAAACCAATATTGATATGGTCCTTCCCTTACCCTCCTATTTGAATATGAGTAAACTAGCTTTTAATACACTATGTATAAATACGATGATAATTAAAATAAAATTTTAATATTTATAATATTAAATAGTATCAGCATCAACTTCAACATATATAATAAAATAATTGTAAAACATAATGTAGATTTTTTAAAAGATGAGTAAATTTATTATAAATCAGATCGATATTCATACATAACATTATCAAAAAAAACTTATAAAATCTTTTTATAATCAAATTTGAATTTTTTAAATTTGATCCAATTAGTATGTGTGTTTGAATTTTTATTAAGATATTTAACTGTTAGCAAACTAAACCACCTAAAAAGTGGCATTTAAAAAAACAACTCATTCGTAAGTTTCTTTAAGAAAAAAAGGGGGTTGATTGATGAAAGAAATCTAAATATAAAATGATGATATCATAACTCATTTTCTATAGTATATATTAAAGATAAAGATTAAAGATTGAATACCGTATATTAATTACCGTCATAAATCTCAAATTTCATCAGCTATATTTATCATAAATAACATCTTGCCACACATTTGATGTTAGGATATGACTTGAATTTAGCGGTATAATTAAAACCGAAATCTAGTTAAACAGAAGCACGAAATAAACGTACATTATCGGTTTTAATTATTGATAGATTAAAATGCAATGGAACAAAAATTAAATGGCATGGAAATTCAAAACTAATCATATCCATATGTAATGAATTTCAAATTATATATGGATAATTTGAATGGAGATATGATGGCCCATTATAACAAAAAAAATTTGAAATATCAATTTCAAATTTTAGTGCTTGCCTTTTTTCGTCTAATTAATTAGGATTAAGATTCGTAGTTAGGGTTGAATCATATGTACTATATCAAACACTTTTAATTATAATATAGGTTATTTTCTTGATGGCCGAACCACGTAAATCTTTGTATTTTTATTGTTATATTTTTAAAATCTTCAAAAATGTTATTGTTAAGGTTTCAAGTTTAATCCTAACAAGTGGTAATTCGATCCTTACAAGTGATATCAGAGTTGGGTTCTCTTTGGTTGCTCGCGTATTGTTGATTGAAGATGTCGTCAGTCAAGTTTGATTTGAAGAAATTCGATGATTTGAATTATTTCACTTTGTGGAAGATAAATACGAAGGTTGTTCTAGTTCAACAGGGTTACACGATGACATTAAAATAAGAAAATAAACTTCCAAGGGATATAAATGAGGAGGTGCTCTGTTACTAAAATTCTTTTGACCAGCCTTCGTCTATAAATAAAATATATAATTTTGTAGTCTATACTCTATTACTAATTCAGCTTTATTTGATAAATATAAAATAAAATAAGACAGCGAAATTTTTATCCCTCTTATATTGTTTCGACTCCTGAGGATATCATTACAGCTCCTTATTTGTATTATTTATTATTTTATAAAATGAAGTTTTATTTTTTAAAAACAACAAAATCAATTTTTATAGTTATTTTATTATATGCAAGTTGTTATGTAAATAAAATCTACTGTAGAGGTCATTATATATAATGATAACTAAAACCAAGAGTTTATTAAGAGGGAAAGTTTCTCAATCATTCACTTTCCTTTTCTTTCCTTCCCCTTTCTTCATTTAAAAACACGAAAACAAAGTGTAAGAGTTCAAATCACGTTATAAACAATAGAGTAAATTTAAAAATAGATTTAGTCGATTATGTTAGACGTTTAGAAAAAACTAAAATTGTTATAAATTTAGTGTATATATTGTTTATATTTTGACCATTCGTTACACTAACTTCAATGCGGTGCATAGTATAAATATTGAAGAAATTTGTACTTCTTACACTAAATTTAATATATAAGTGATTTTAATTAAGATCGAAGATGCTCTTAATATAATACAAAAGTTAAGATTCTCTTATTGTTTAATTAAAATGACCTATTTTGTTTTTTCATGAATATGGGAGTGACATATAAATAGACTCCTTTATTTAAAATAAAGAACCCACTTTCATACTTATAAAAAATGATAAGTTATGTTTGACCATAACATAAAAGTATCTTAACACATATTGTAAATAGGTTAACTAACTGATCACGAGGTCAAATTAAAGGTGCGTTTGGTAGAAGAATTGCACGAGATATTAAGGTTTGAGATTTTATTTTTTTATAATTTTAAGCTTTTAATTTCAGGTTTAGTTCATCAAAATATAATCAATTTGTTATGTTTTACTATTGTGTATAACTGTGTATCAAACTTTCAAACTTACCATTTAGTATACCAAACTCTTATGTTTTAATGGCACATCACAAATCCTTTACCACATCAATAATTTTTGAAAAAAAAATGAAGAACACAATTATTCATCCCGAAAGATCATACACATAAACACAAGAAGGAACATTAATGTAGAAATAAAGAACAATCTAATAGTATATACTTAGATTCAAACCATAAATTGAAGGTTTATAACAACCGGATAATCGAACCAAATATAAGGCACCATTTGCTTCGCAGAATTCGAATCAATTGAATTGATATAAATTGCATCCAACTCACCTATGAAATTGACTTTCATTACTTGAATGAATGTAAACATTCCAAAGAATGAGATATCATTCAAAAACAAGTTTACTAGATGTAATACAACACATAATTTGATTTCAATTCCATTTCATTCCTTTGACACCTGTGAAACAAACGAGACCTAACAGTGCTAAAATTGTAACCTTTGATATCCAAACCCTTCATTAGAACCTTAGACCCCCCAAAGAAAAATGATGCATGTGAATCAAAGCCTTCACCAGAATCCAAACCCTTCATCATAACCTTAAAAGGCAGGTTTGAAAACAAAGAACATTGGCAGATTTAATTGAACCATGAAGCCTTTTTTTTTTATCGAAATCAACGTATGAAATCCAAACCCTTCATCAATGTCAGATTTGAGTTGAACTATCAAACCCTAAATCACAAACCTGAATCGTAACCTTATGACCCCTAAACAGGAAAAACCTCGTATATCAGTGGTGATGACCTGAATCGAAGAAAACTTGTAACCCTAATCGATCTCTTTTAAGTCAAAATTAAATCCAAGATTTGAAACCTTTTACAAATGAAATAGAATATTGTTTAAAATGAACGAAACTATAAAACCCTCATTAGATGTCTAACAAATCAATGGTGAAATCGATGGTTCGATACCCTTAGAATGATGAAAAATCTGGAAAAACACTTACAAAGAAATCCTCAATCTGAAAATCACATCTAAAATAATGGGAACAAATCAAAAAACAGTGAACAGAAAGAAGATTCATTCTCTTTTTGACTTAGATGAATTAAAATTTTGAAAAACTATGAACTAGATGAATTATAAATCTGGAAAAGATTAATATTAATAATAACAACAACAATAATAATAATAAAATAATTTTATTTTGATTTGTTTTAAACAATGAAAATCCAAGTCACGTGTCACGTCAATAGCCACATCAGTAAAATCGGTGACATGCTATAATATAGCTTCGATACATTAAAAGTTAGTTTTAGATAGTTCGGTACACTAAATAGTAAATTTGAAAGTTCAGTAAATACAATAGCAAAATGTGATAAGTTAGAATATTTTTGAAAACTAAACCCTTTAATTTATTACGTTGTTCATGTGTTAAAATCTTAAGAGATTATTGAAAATAAAATCTTATATAATCCCTATAAGATAGTCTCATTGAAGTAGCTTTACTTTTGGATCAAGATTAACAAAAAATCTCAAGCTTTCTAGCCTTATGAGGGTGTTAACAAACCCTAATGAAAAATCCTAATAATCTAATGAGATTATCATGTACTAGACCCCTAATAATAGTGGTGGCAAAACGGGCGGGTTGGGTCGGTATGGGTAACGGGTCGGGATGGGTTCAGGTAAAAACGGGTCATTTTAAGAAAAAATGTTAACAATAGCTTGACTTTCACTACAATTAATAAACCGAAAATTATAAATGTGCTAAAACTCAATCACTTGTCACTCTATCATAAATCCCAACATTTACACATCAATCTCATACCCCAAAATACCAGAATTTAACAGCAACAATGAAGAGTTCAAGACTAACAATGAAGAGTTCAATCTCAACAAGTTTAAACTCTTAGAGAACTTAAGTTCATTAATATTTGGATGGTATGCCAAAATATTAAAGTCTTTAATATTGTTATTTAGTGGTCAAATAATAACCATACTATTGGCACATCCATACACCCCTCTAAACCATTGTCCATAACCACTCACTTCAAACTACAATTCTTTCATGGCATTTACATGATTCATTTAAAAAGACAAAAACAATCACTCCTCAAATTGTTATGATTTGAAACATATGAATGTTCAATTATGCACATGCATATGCAATTAAGTAAATCTATATGTACTAGAAGGATGCATTTAATACCATCTAACTTCACCTTCTTTATATAATCGGTCTAAAACTGACAATAATTCCCCATATTTCCATATGTACCTGATCATGATCAAGTTAAGAGGTCACATAGTGGATACCTAAGTGAACAATAATATAATGTAGATAATTATCATTAAAATTGTAATTGGATTTCTCAAATTATCACTTACATGACCCATGGCATTATCATTAGCCCAATAAGTAGCTACCATCAAAGTAGTTAATTGCACAAAACAAAGTTGTTGACTACCAAATTTCTGCACCAAACTATCCCCTGAACTCACATCAATTCCCCAATACACAACACTCTTTCCATCACCCTCAATTTCATACCCCAAATAAACAAACAAATCTTCACTCAAATTAATCTGTGAACCCTCAAAAACATCCTTAAATTCAGCAAAACTCAACCAATGCAAATGCAACAATGTGAAGAAATCTAAAATTTGGCAACAGAATATGCAATAGAAATCAAGAAAACAAGTTGACATTTTCTACTACACAAGAAAATAAGTTGACATAATCTACAAGACAATAAAACTGTCAACCAAAGACAAAATAATATGCAAAATAAAACATTTTAACAAATCGCATAATAGGCTGTACCGATTATCAATCAAGGGCAAAGGCTTCAAATCGAGAAGTCGATGATGAAGGGCTTCAAATCTTCAATTGAGTGAGTATCAATCAAGGGCAGAGGTTGTACCAATTGTCGAGGGCAGAGGCTTCAATCGAGTTAGTATCTACTGTAATGTGATCGAGGGCTTCAAATCTGTAATCCATTAAGTTTCAATCAACTATACCAAATATTGAGGGCTTCAAAATCTGTGAGTATCAATCGGTTGAAGCGAGTGTAGTCTTCTACTCTTTACTTGAGTGAGTATCAATCGGCAGTCGATTATCAAAGATTCGAGTTCGAGAGCTTCAAATCTGTAAACGGCAGTTGGCAATTGTTCTCTTTGTGAGTATCAATTGGCAGTCGATTATCAAGGATTCGAGTTTGAGGGCTTCGAATATGCAATCGGCAGTCGACAGTCGTTCTCTTCTCTTCTGTAATCGGCACTCGACGAGTGTAGGCGTGTACAGTGTACCAAATACAACCAGTGCATCTCTAAATCCGCCCAATTCAACTCGTTCTCTTTTTCCTTACAACCCAGAATGACCGTAACGTAAACCCATATTTTTATTTGATGCTCATTTTAACCCAAGTAAAAAAATCATAGCCTAATACATCCAAACATTTGAAATAGTTGGCCCATTAGATCCAAAAGTGGATGAACGAGTCCATTTTACCAGCTCTACCTAATATACATTATGGATTGCGGTTAGTATTATAACTAATCAAAATTGCAAATACACTTTAACGAATATATACGTTGCGGCCATTTGTAATAATTTGTGTGTAAATTTTACATCATGTTACACATCTTTTAACTCCATCTGTAGCTACTTCTATAAACACATTTTTATAAATTTACGTCATTTTACTAATATCATCTCAGACTTATACCACGACTCAATCCTAGCTAGCTTTATATATAAATATCTATACTACTATATAAAGCATTTAACACTCTCTCTCCTCTTTAATTTTAAGACTTCTTAAAATTCAATCAAAAACAACATCTTGGCCTTTCATTATATTTAACTTAATCTCATCCACTCAATCTTTAACCATTTCAATCTTTCTCCTAATTTACTTTAACTTTTTATTCAATTAAAATATACTCTCACACAAACATAATTATACACCCATAACAACATAATTTCTAATATCTTATTAACTTTTCTATCCGTATTTCACAAATATGATTTTTTTCCTTATTTTAATGTTTTTTAAATTTTATTTTTAAAATTAATAAAATAGTTTATGCAAATAAAAGAAAAATTGAAAAAAAAATGAAACATGTTGCTAAAGAAATTTTTTTGTGACATTGAATTTTTCGAATAACATATCATTACATTTTTTAAAACGACATATTATAAAACAAAAACTATTCGACTCCGCAGCATTGCGCGGATACGATGTTAGATGCTAGTATATATATATGTATAGTTTAATTCAACGTACGTACGTACCCTAATATTAAAAGGTAAAGTTGCCAAAACATAAGTGCAACATCTATCTATATATATGTTACATATATAATCCAGGGAGTCAAACAGCTATCATACATGTGTAAGGTCCACGTCATTAACTTTTTTTTAACTTATTAAATCGTTGACTTCCAAATATTTTACACAAAGTGTACGGCCACCTATTCATTAATCTATATATTATTATCACCGGTAATGATAATTATAATAATAATAATAATAATAATAATAATAAATAGTAAATTGGACGGTTTACTTAATAAACGATTTTTTACGCATCAAACGGTGTTATCTTGACAAAAATTGAGATATATAATTTATTTATGATTCATTTCAAGTTTATACATAAAGTTGTTTTATATAAGAGAGGTTTATTCTAAGAATGAATATTTAGATGAAAATAATAATTTTTAGTCATCAATTAGATGTTGATCTATTAGATTTAACTTTTGTAATTCACCGGTTACAATTCATGGCTGACTGGTCGTCGCAATTTATGGTTGCGCAATGAATAAAATAAAAAGGATACAGACACGTTCTAGCAATTAGATGTTAATATATAAGAATCAAATCTCAAATTCTTACATAAATATCTATTCTCATTTAAACCTGCGTGTTGTATACGTTCTAGTCATGTTTTTAAATATTCATACTTATGTAAGCTTAACGGAAAAAACCATCAAATTTTAATGCATCTTTGTCTAATAAAAGTATTTGTTTATACAATATTATATTATAATTAAAAATAAGATTATGTAATAAGAGTGTGATTTTAATAGCATTGACCGCTAATCTTATCCAAAGCCTCATGTGACTGTACACCTTCTCATGTATCACGAAGGTTTGAAATTCCTAATTCTGCGACGGGAAAACTTTATTTTTTATTTAATTAAACTTCGTTAATTTAACTATAATCAATTTCATAAAAATATGATCACATAATTTGAGTTATTTAGATTTAGGTAAAACAAATACTTTTATTAGAACTAGCATGGTACTCACGTAATGCGGCGGTTATAAATATTTTTTCTTAATAATTTGTTCGTTTTTAAAACAGGGATGATGTGTTTCTTTTTTAAATTACAATGGATCAATAAAATTTCACATCAATGGTAAAATCTAACAAGAATGTCTATTTTAATTATATTACCCATTTAAAAAAACCAGTAATTTTAATTTATAAATTTATGTTGTATGTTATTTAGATTTTATACTTCTAATTATACGTAATTTTTAATAGTTAAGTTAAAATATTTATTATACGATATAATATTTAATATGAAAAGTATAATTATTAATATTTTAATTATTAAGTTAATTTGTATTGATTTAATTTTTTAAATAATCTTTATTTTGGAAGGTTTAGTTATTAAAATGGTATATATGATTGTTATTAACTTCATCTAATAATTGCTTTATTTAATAGTTTCCATTTAGTTTAATATTAAGGGTAAATTAGTAATTTCAAATTACTTAAAATTACAAGATACAAAAGACCTAAATATTTTATATAATAGTGATAGCTAGTTTAATAAGATATTGGTGTGATATATAGATCAATTTATAAATGATAAATATTAAACATTAAAAAATATTAAATAATTATAAAACGCGAAAGAAATTAGTATTTAAAAAATGGAGATAGACGTTGTCAACACCCAAATCAGGATGAAACCGTCAATGCGAGGGGGAGGGTAGATATGACGACAAAAAAACGTGGTATCATATTACAAATAAATGTGATTGTATTTCTTGTGCAGATCATCGATTATTATTGTTAAAATTAGAGACATTATCAAATGTAATATGTTCAAGTCTTTTTTGGTCATAATTATAAAAAATTTAAAATGATTATAAAATATTTTAAACTGATAAAACTTATAATTTGAATAAATATGATATTTTAAAATATTATAGATGGTAAATATGATATATTAAGGTTTAAGAACGTATATGAGATTCTCTATAATAACTTTTATTCACATTAAGGTTAAAACTGAATCCAACTTTGATCAGAGAAAGTCAAAACTGAATTTCAATCTTTACAAAAATGGATCATGAAACAATTAAAAATTTTATCTAGTCAATGGATAAGATTGTCTAATAAACTTAATATCTATTAAGTTTCAGCTTGACCATCACCTCTCTAAAATACTTCAAATATTATGAATACATCTTTAATAAATTAAGTGTTATATGAAATGAATGTATTTTAATTTTAGTAGGTATTTTTTTTAATTACGAATTTTCAACGTAAAAGAAGAAGGAACACGTTAATCATACATTGATACCGTTAAATCAAAGGCCTTTTGGTTACACTCTTCCTTCATACAAATGGTGCAAAGACTTCGAAAGAGAGAATAAGATAACAACCCAAAAAGAAGAAAAACAGCTAGAGGAACAAAGTTTAATCTATATTTTGTAGTAGACTCAAACGGAAAACCTTTGGATTAGAAACCATTAGACGTGAAACTTTTTAGAAATCCACGTAAGAAAGGGATTGAAAGTTAGCAAATAAATTAGGGATTATTTAGCACAACAGTAACCAAATTAGAAAATGTTCGGTCACTCATTGGTTATTTCATAAAGTGAAATAAAAGGTTGAGTTACCTTGGAAGAACACTTTTTTTCATACTCGATTACTATTTTGTGAATTTTCTCCTAATAAATCAACTGTAACACCCCGATCCTGAAACGAAACCCAAAAGTTACACTTATGATACATAATAGAGCGAGAACTATCTTTATTTCAAAATAGTAATCATACCAAAAGAAATCTCCTTGCATCTTAAAACTTCAAGGAACAAACATGCTAACAGTCAAACTAAAAGAGAGTAAACTATCTATCAAAAACCTAATCTCTTGATAGCTCCAATGCATATCCCTCGTTCACACATCCCTTGTCCCCCTGAATACCGCTGCATAAAAAGAAGATGTGGTTGAGGCAAATGCTCGGTGCGGATAAATGGAAACAAAGAATATTACCTACAAGTATATAAATGAGTATCCAAGCAAAGAATAATCCAATACTGAATCCAAGTTAATGTAACGCATAAGTACGATTACAAAAGCCACAGGAATATGTGGGGTATGTTGCAAACCGAGCTCTAAAATAGCGAACACTCACTTAATCAATAAGTTCACCCAAAAATTTTGCACAAGCAGCAGACTTACATATGTCGGTGGTGAATGCGGTATTGGGCATTATGCCACCATCAGAGCCAAAACATTGAGGAGACATCGTGAATTGATCACAATGCCATAGAAGTGTTAGCCACCGGTGCCATACTGACACACTTATGGTACCCCCAAAGGTGGTTAGTATCATAATAGCTCGCATCCCACGTAGAAACAATAAGGCAATAACAATATGTCAACACAGGGTACACACAATAAGCAATAACAATGTGGCCAATTCAATAGACGATCGACTAAGCATAATCGGTAGGGTGATAATAGTACGAAACTCACAATGATTCAACAACATTATAACAATGGCGCCATAGCATCAAGAGCAATAGGTCATGAATGAATCAACATAGCAAAGGGGAACTTGAATCAATGAAACAATAAATCATTATTTAGAGTTAGATATCTATATGAGTGGATCATGAATCAAGCAAGAAAGAACCAAAGATCAATATCCATACCAATTAACAACATAACCGCATATCAATGGAACAAAGAATTGTAACGAACAAACATGAATTATCAAATAAGAATCTCTATCTAAAGATGGATATTTGTACATTATTTTCACAACCGAAGAAATCCCAAATTCTTTCCGAACGCCAAAGTTAACTTTCTTTTACCTTGTCCATGAAAAAAATATATATATAAGTCGTGGTTAGTGTTATAATTTATTTTTATTTCGACACTCTTTCTTAACACTTGAATTTTATGTATTAAAGTTTCCTCCTCTTATAAACATTAGTCCACCTAACTCGATATCATTAGATAATGTTGCCAAGGTAATTTTCTCGATCATATAAATGCTAGACACACAATCTAACATGGTCCTATCAATTGATTAATAGAGTAATGTTTGTTTATCACTTTACTAGAGTAGATGTCTGTGTGATACACGGGTTGGGTTTAAAAAATAAATAAATGTTCAAAATTAATAAAAACTATCAAATAATTATAAAACAAAAAGAAGATGAGAATTAAAAAAATTGACAACAAACGTCGTCAACATCAGAATTGATATGTGTTGTTACAATTAACGCAATAAAGTAAGTGGAAGTGTCAATACTAGGTTGAGGGTAGACGAGACGGTTGAAACATGGTATCATGATACGAAGAGACATTATTTTTCTATCTTTCATATATATATATATATATATTTATCAAGAAAACTGATTTGCGTTCAATATTTTATTATTTGCATGTTGAATATAGCGCCCTTATTAAAAGGTCTTTATTTGTTTAACAGGTAACTGATATTACCGTTGCCAAGAAAGACTTATCATGAGGATCTTTTAGCATGCATGTAGATTGTGAAAGAGGTTCATGAGCATATTGATATTTCAAGTTTCTATTCAATCATTTGTTAGTTTCATGTGTGTTTTGTTTGATATTGAAACATATTTGATGTAACACCCGCAAACCCGGGTTAGGAGATTAGCGGGTTGGCGATATGTGATTTGTTGCGTTTAATTTGTTATGTGTTTAATTAAGAGTTAAATGAATTTATTAAATTAATTTAAATATATATATATATATATATAAATGAGAATAGTAGCACCGGAGAAAAGAAAGAAAGAAAAGAAAGAAAGAAAAGAAGAATTAAGTATGTATGTATGTATGTTAATATGTAAGCATGCATGCATAATAAAAGAAAAAGAATCCATGCTGCCACCACCTTAGTTTTGTGTGCATGAGTATGCATACGTGTGTATATGTAAGACTCCTTGGAAATTATCTGCTCATATTTTCAAAGGTGCTTAGTGTGTAGTGTGTGTATTTGAGAGAAAGAAAACCCTTGGTGAAGAAACCTTCAAAGCAAGCAAACTTGGAATTTATAAGTCAAGATTTGGTGTTTGATAATTCAAACTAAAGGTGAGGATATGTTTATATCATGTTTTGATTTAGTTTGATATGTTTATTTGTTAAAATACATGATCATATGAGAAATCACCATGTTTAAGTTTGAAGCTTTTTCTGAACAAATGGGTTTTGATGGATTTTGTGTTTTGTTGGATTAAAAGATGTTTAGGATGCATGAAATTATGTTTAAAGATGGTTATATATGTTTTTAGTGAGTTTTGGTAAGTTTTGTAAATTCTGGGTTTGATCCATGGAGTTTTTGGTGGCTATTTGTTGAAGAAGATGATGAAAATAATAATTAAATAATAAAAAAAATTAATTATATTTGAGGGCCCAGCCTTTAGGCTTTGAATTCGAAGTGGCCTTTGGGGAGGAGCTCGAAGTGGCCTATGGGGGGGAGCTCAAAGTGTCCTATGGAGGATCCGCTCGAAGTGGCCTATGGAGGATCCGCTCGAAGTGGCGTATGGAGGATCCGCTCGAAGTGGCCTATGGGGGACTCCGCTCGAAGTGGTCTTGGCTCGAAGGGGGATCCGCTCGAAGTGTCTTGTTTCGAATGGAGATCTGTTCGAAGTGGCCTTCTGTTCGAAGTCTGAACCACTCGAAGGCTTTTGTAATATGTTTGGCTATATTTTTCAGAATGTGGGATTTTGTTTGATTGGATATTTTGAATTATTATTTGTGGGTTTATATTAAAAATTATGAGATAAATATATGAAGAAATATATATTTATGATAGAAAAGACTGATTCTGGTGTTGTTGTGTTTTCAGGAAACACAAAGACTCAGTAATATAAGATATCTGGGTTCCCCGTTTGAGAACAAGAGGTGAGTGGATGATGTGATTGAGATTGGATCGATTGATTGAACTGCTGATTGTGTTATTGATTGATGATATATGTTGCATGACTATTTGGTCGATACGCGCTCTTAGGATGATTTTGAGTTGCGTTGGGAAGTCAGCTATACGTGAACTTGGGCTGGGCTTGTCTAACTGGTTGGTTGAACAGTAGTAGCCCTTCTGTTGCATTTGTTGCTCAGAGGTGGAGTTTACTATGCCAATTCAGTGGAAAGCTATCGGTAAACCTTTGCTTTGGCCGACATTGGTTGTAGGTTCTGCGCCGAACCGCCGGTCTTCTTTGGATATGTGATTACATGATTGATGTTGATTATGAATGTTTGCATTTGATGCTTTAGCCTCTACTCACTTAGCTTTGTGCTAATTCTCCACAGTTGTTGATTTGCAGGTTTGTGTTCAGAGTTGTTGAAGGAGAAGTTGACCCCACTCTGATATTTTGATTAAATGAAACGAGCCTGTAGTTTTTGTAACACCAAAACGATATTGTGGTTGTGAACAATGATGTACATTTGTAAATGATGGTTTGTATATTAATGTTTGTTTAAATTAAAGCTTATGCACCGTTTTAAAAAAAATGGCTTGAGTTTTTCCAGTCTTACATTTGACACTTAATAGACATTTAGAATATTTTTGGATGTCGATTGAACTCTTAATTGAAGTGATTTTATCTTAATTTTTATATCTTACAGTTTTGTTTTCATTTCATAGTATATACGATAAGCATCCTCGATAGTGGCATATCATTTAATTATGTGATTTTGTGGCAAAAATTATATGCCACTAAAAGCAGTATGGATTTTTAATGGAAATAGTTTTTACTGGCATAAACTTGTGCCACTAATGGCTTTTTGTTTATTGTGGTAAAAAGAATGTGTCACTAAAATTTTGGTGTAGCAAACAAAAAAGTATCACTAAAAGACTTTAGTGGTAGCGTTTCTAGTTAAACTTTTTTTATGTGTCAAAGATTCTCTCAGGGATCTTTAGCGGCACTTATTTTGTTTTTTTGACACTTTTGTATGCCACTATATGTCATTTTGTTTGTAGTGATTAAAAACATAAAAATACGATTAAAAATGAATTTACTAAACATATAAACATTAAAAGACTAAATAAATATAAACAATTATTTAGCTATCAAACTTAATTACACATAAGACATATTTTCCCGTGAAGGTAGACTTTACATAATTGAGATATTTTTTCTCAAACTCTGTTAAATCTTAGACTCTTTTATGTAGAGCCGTATTTTTTTGTTTGTCCTATTCGTTTTGAAAAATATGTTCGCTAATGTCTTCAACTCCTATTATTGTTTTTGTGCTTCTTTTATATCTTGTGAGATGACAATTTTTATATCTTCAACAGTCATTGGCAGGGTGCTAAAAGTGAAGTGTAGAAACTAGAATCTCTTGTTTTTCTCTTGCCTTTGAATTGTTCTAAAATATATAAATATTTAACTACTCAAGAATAACAAGTAGAATACGTATTTGAATAATCATAAGAGTGTGTAAGAGGTGTGTTTAAATAAGCCAAAATATGCTTTTTATAGAACAAGTTATAAAAGAACAAAAGTTAGTCTGCTAGACCGACGACACCAGCCCAAGGTTGACTATAGGAGCCTAGCTCATTTCAACTTTTGACTTTGAAATTTGGACGTTTTGTGTTGTCTTGTCCTTCTGTTTATCAATATTGCTCAACAAGCAAACCATTAAAATAAATGCCTCTAGGTATATTATACACTAGGTAGTGTGCGAGACAATTTTATAATTAAAATTTTGAGATATATTAAAATACTGGGTTTGTAAATCTTTACCATAATTATGTGAGATTTTTTCAACTTATGAAAGATTTTCTTATCCTCATCTTTTATAAAATCTCTATCTTTTCTTTTACAACTCAGTTATTTTTATAAAACTTGTTTGTCAAATAAATTTTATCCCAAAATATTTATTTGGTTTGCATCTTTACATTTTGACATAATTAGACATATGAAAACACTTATAATTATTTAAATTATGGTCATGCAATTTTATATTTTAATAAGTATCTTAACAAATTTATTATTTTTATATTAACTTAGAATTTTATAAAATTACAATGATACATATATCCTATTAAAATTGCATTATCAATAAGGAATTGATTGAACTAAATTTGAAGAGAGGTTGTTTGAAATTTAGAGTAGAAATGGTTGAGTTTGAAATTGCAGTGTGATAGCCACGTCTAGCATCTTCCCCTGTTGCCCGTTTGCCAAGTTATCTAGCGGAGCGACCACTCTACCTATTCTAATATAAATGAGATGGAAAATATGTTATTTAACTTTTTTTTCTTCTTTTTTATTAATAAAAATCAAAAGTTATTTTCCTTTAAATTTATCCTATTTTTAAGATCATTACATACACTAATATATAATGATGACTTTTTATTTATTATTTCTAAATTTATTAGAAAAACTTATACTCGTATCTTTTAAGATTTTTTTATGTAAAGCAAAGAGAAATTTTATTAATGGGAGTATAAGTACAAATATCTTTAAGTTAGAGACAATAAGATATCAGCATAATGATAGAATACAAGGACTTTCAAAAAAATTAACCACATGAAGAACGACACCAATTAGCCCAATTCAAAGGTCTTTTTTCGACCGGTTGGAAATCCAAATTCTTAAGAATCCTTAAATAGATGCAAGTACATCTTCCTCTCTTAATCTTCCCAAATCTTCAATTTTTACATCGAAATACCAAGTATGCCATAGCAAAGTAGCACATACCGCCTGAAAACTTGAACCTAACTTCAACTTCATTCATGAAACAACCTTTAAACGCTTCCAACGAATCTAGTCAACTACTTGAGATGTTCCACCATCCCCAAACTTTTCTGCA
Source organism: Dittrichia graveolens (assembly GCA_038502395.1). NCBI lineage: Eukaryota > Viridiplantae > Streptophyta > Magnoliopsida > Asterales > Asteraceae > Dittrichia > Dittrichia graveolens. The sequence continues at coordinate 8,702,122 of JARJIL010000001.1, forward strand.
AATCACGTGGGACTCACAACATTGAAAAAAGAAATAGTCCAATGACTCCTCTATCTCGTTACAAATTAAGCACATACGTACTTGTATGATTCTAAAATCAAACCTCTTTATTAGATTTCAAAGGCAGACCATTATTTTTCAATCTCCAACGGAATATGTTAATCTTCAAAGAAACAAGGGGATTCCATAGAAATTTGAAACTAGCTAAATTATTAGGGTTATTGCAATCAAAGTCTTAATTTAATTAAAACATAATTGATAAGGTTTTGATAATACAATTTTAATATTTGGACAAATTGTTTCAATCTTATAAAAATCCAAGTTAATATAAAAATAAAAAGTTTGGTAAAATAACTTATTTGGATATAAAATTTGCATGATCACAAAGTATAATTTTATGAGGTTTTCAAATATCTCCAAGTATGCAAAAAGCCAAAATATAAAATACCCTTGCATATGAATTTTAATTTGTAATATATGGACACAATAAAATTTCAAATTCAAACTAATCGGGTTCAGGTTATTCGGGTTGGGTTGGTCTTTTTTTTATTAAATAAAATTCACTTGAAAACCGACCCTATTAAGGATCGGGTTTCGGGTTAGTAGGGTTGGGTTAATCGGGTTAATTATATTTTTTTATAGTTTTTGTTATAGTGATATTTGATTGTACAACTACTTATTTGAATTATATGGTCCTTATGAAGTTTGTTGTTAGTAAAAGCACGAATGAACTAGAAATTATAGGTTTTGAATACTTGTTCATTACATCACATAAATGACACCTAATTGTCTAATATTGCAACATATCATAAAGGAAATAAGCAATTAGGCATAATAAGTTTAGAAAATATACGATATAATGAATATACGACCAACGGGAAGAACCGTCAAAGAGCTAAACCTAATTTGGGTAATTGTCTAATCTAACTATTGGGCTGTAACTTTTATTTAACCCATACACATGGGCTAAATATCTAATGGGTTTTTTATAATTGTATGCTAAATAATATTGACTACAATTTAATAAACTTTAAATCGGGTTAGTCGGGTTGACTCGAACCCGAAAAAAATACATACAAATAAACCCAAACCCGACCATATTAATATATCGGGTTAGTCGGGTTGACCCGAATAAACCCGACCCTATTTCTCTTATTCGAGTTCGGGTCGAATCGGGTTCGGTTTTTTTTTAACAGCCCTATCACCTGTTAGTCTATTACACCCAATCTCCACCCACTAAATTATTAATTGGGAAAATTGAAGACCACGGCGTAGTGGACACCCACTCACCACGCTCCACTACAGTCATCCTTAATATTTTATTTAATATATCATCATCTCATGATCTGTACTCTATCTTTTTTGTACTAGTTCTTATAACTTTTAGTATCTTATGGTATCCGTTATAGTATTTAATATTAACTTGGCGTTTATACAGCCGTGGTACTGACCAAATGGCTTGTAGCCAAACGACACCAAAGTGTTTAAATGTGTTTCTCCTGGTCATGAGACTAGCTTAGTACTCCCACTATAGAGAAAATGTGTAGTTTATAAGTAGATTTAAAGTGAGCATATGTTATGCTGTTAAAAAATTAGCCATGTTACCGATTCTTTTCATGTCATAATTAAAAAACCGTCTCTTGAAGCACTTGAGTCACAAAATTATTACTAGATGAAGTCATGAAGTCTTGTATGTTTGGAAAATTTAGTAAAAACCACATGTTTTTACTAACTTTGAACACAATACAATAAATTATACATATATGTAAGGGTAAATTGCATGAAAATACAATGAACTTTGTCTTAATTATCATTGTATACAACCAACTTTATTTTTTTTTTAAATAATACAATCAACTTTTATAATCCTCCCATTGTATGCAAGTTGTTGTATACAATGAAAATTATGAAAAAGTTTATTGTATACAATGGTAGTTAAAGACAAGACACAGAAAAAAGTTGTTTGCATACAACGAAATTTTTGTGAAAGTTAGTTGTATTATTTTTAAGAATTTAAAGCTAGTTGTATACAATGACAATTAAGACAAAGGTAATTGTATTTTCATGCATTTTGCCCTATATGTAATATGAATTGTGTTCAATAAAGTCAATTTAGAAAACATAGTCCTGAAATTTTAATATTCAATTACAGGTGATTCAGTATACAATTACATGTGATTTGTAAAAGCATCACATCTGAATTACGAAAAATTACGAAAATCCCACTCCGTCGAAATTTTTAAAATTTAATCTGGATCATTGATAACATTGATCCAAAGACTAAAATTAGTCCCTTAGGACTATGAATTAATTATGGAATATATTGAACATTCTTCTATGTTATATACATAATTAATCCTTAGTGGGTTTGTATATTCTTCTTTGTCAGAACTTTGTGAGGATATATATATCCAAAATAGAGCAAGTGTGAATGAGATATCGATACTCAAAGTTGAGTATTTAGAATGAAATAAAATAAACTTTCAATTTAGTTTTTGTAATCAAAACATATTGAAAGATTATAAATGTCTCACAATAAAATTAGATTAATTATTAGTTAATTACTAATTAATTCTGGTATTGAATGATTATAATGTCTCATGAATAATTATAACGAGAGTTAAAACCTACATTTAATTTGTTTAATTATTAGTTAATTAACGAATTAATTACTTAGGTTATAATGTTTATGAAAATTAAGAATTGTATTTAATTCATTTATGTTAGATCTATATAGGTTTGAGTTTGTTATTTTGTTTATGTAATTCGGTTTAAAGTCAACCGAAGTAGGGGAGTCAATCTCGGCCATTAGATGACCTAATTCGGATGTAATGCTATATATAGTTAGCTAGCTGACTTGTGGCTAACATCTCTCACATTGTTTTTAATATAGAAAAGTGTCATTTACACCTTTATGTGTGTACAGTGAGATAAATCGGTCTAATCTTTGCTCAAATCTTCATTTTCATCTTTGTTTCTTGTTATAATGGACGTTCAGTTTAATTATTAGTTAATTAACTAATTAATTACTTAGGTAAACCTTCGCTATAAAAGGAGATATTGGTTTCATTCTTGGGGACTTTGACTTTTGAAATCTTGAAGAACCAACAACGCTTGGAAAAATACTCTCTCATTCTCCTGTTGTTTACATACGAACTTTCCGACAACTTCCCATACAAGAGTATTTTAGGTAGTTAATAAGGAGCTCATAATTGTTGATCTTCATCAATATTTGACAACTGTGACACACTTCCCAAACAAATTTACTTTAAAAAAAATATGGAGAATGCTAATGACAACCCTTAAGGCGGTAGATAAAAATAAAAATGGTAATTTTAGTTTTTAAAAATGGCAATCACAACTTATGTCATCATAATTGTTGATCTTCATCGATATTTGACAATTGTGACACACTTCCAAAACAAGTTTACTTTAAAAAAATATGGAGAATGCTAACCACATCCCTTAGGGCGGTGAATAAGAATAAAAATTGTAATTTTAGTTTTTAAAAATGACAATCACAACTTATGTCATCATAATTAACTTTCTATAATTTGCATAGTTATCTTTTAATTAGTATTCAATTTTTCATATATGAAACAATGTTGTCATTTTTAAAAACTAAAAATAACATTTATTTTATACTTATCCACCACCCTTACGGCTGTGGTTAGCGTTTCCACAAAATATTTACTAAAATGGTGCGGCTTTAAAATTATTTACTAAATTGGTATTTTTTTTATTCCTTTTAATAAATTACCTAGTTAAAACTAATTAATACTATAACTAAGAGCAAAATGCACCAAAATTTACCAATATTGTCATTGTATGCAATTAACTTTATTTTATACCTAAAAATACATACAACTTACAAATTTTGTTCATTGTATACAACTGGTAACTTAATTACCAGGTTACCGGTTATCAATTATATACAATGAACAAATTTGAAAGTTTTTTGTATTTTTAGATATCAAAATTCTTTTATTTTTTTCATGTTACCGGTAAGTTACCTGTTATAATAGGTAACTTGCATACAATGAATAAAATTTGTAAGTTTTGTGTATTTTTAGGTACAAAATAAAGTTTGTTGCATATAATGACAATATTAACATATTTTGTTGTATTTTCGTGCAATTTACCCTATAACTAATTATACATAATATTAATTTATTAATTAATTTTAATCAATTCTTCATATAAAAATAAAAAATCAAGGGGAAGAATAAAGGAAAGAACGATGCCTACATTAAATCAAATCATTCGTCATGATAGAGAAGAAAAACGGCGCTGCCAATATCAACTCCAAGAAATTAAAAACATAAATCCAGTAGCCCAAAAGGGATATCCAACCAGAGTGAAAAACTACTATACCAAAAGGATTATATCCATTAGTAAGTTAGCTTTCGTCTCTTAGTATCAGTGTCGGTCCAACAAAGTACTTTCGCCTTTGATGTTCTTTCTGATCTCTACGCGTTGTTGGAATCTGCCCACCGACACACGTAGGCCAGCATCACTGCCAATGAAGCGCGGGCCTATTGGGTCACACGCCAAGTTTCAATCTCGACAGCCTACTAAAAGAAGAAAGAGTCAAATGTTCAAATTCCAGTTGACCTAGGCTTCACGACCGTGAAGGATGTTCCACGGGTCGTGAAGCAGCTTGTGTCCACGAGTCCTGTCGTGGGCCGCATGGTTCGTGAATCCCTAGGGCTTCACGACTCTACACGGCCCGTGAAGGAGGTCGTGAAGGCACAACCCTCACGATTCTTGCATAGCGCGGCATGGCTCGTGGAGGACTAATGGCCGGTCGTGGCGCATTTATCCTTCAAGGCCCGTGAGAGCCCGTGAAGAAGTCGTGAAGGCAGAATTCTAAGTGACACTTGAATTTGGTTGGGCCATTTTGTTGGTCCAATGAATGAGTGCCAATTAGCACGACTCTGGACTCTAAAGAACAGATGATATCTCTTTATAAGGGGCATTGTTTGTTCATTCAATACTCTTGGTCCATTTTTGTGCAATAGATATACTTGTGAGTTCTTCCATTGAGATAGAGAGCAAGATCAAGTGTTGGTGATTTGTGCACAAGTGTTTCAAGGCTGTTCCAGAAGAGATCCATCAAGTGTTGGTGGTGCTTCGGTTTGCTAGTACAAAGAGGTTGAAGGTTTCTTGGTGTGGACTTGCATTAGGGCTTGGAGCCTTTTGTTTCAAGCTTACATCCCAAATCCGATTTGTTCCAGCCAAGTATCAAAGTCTTCGAGGGTATGATTTGATCTCCTTCTTCTCTTTGTTCTTGTTTTTGGGTTGCATGCATGTACTTACAAGTTTTCACCACCATTGGGAAATCATGGGATCATTTTGTGTGTTTTGTTGCTTCCGTTGCGTGCTTTGATCCCCATGGATTCCCAACACGCGTTTCACCACTCCACCGGAAATTCCCTGGCCGATAGAGATAGCTAGGACCTTATTCATGCATTATAAACTTCGATTATAGAGACTTAATGACGAGGACCCAACCTCAAAAACCTCCATCTAAATCATTTCAACCAGACGACTAAACGCCAACGATGGCAACGCCGCCTTTATCATAAACTATGGCCACCGCAGATCGACAAATAAAATCTGCTTCCATCGCAACCAATCCACCAACAGATCGATGAATATACACATGCGCAATGAAAAGGAGAGGTTGTGGGAGATGAATGAAGCTGAAGTGTGTGTATGTGTTGCCGGAAAAGGAAGGTCAAGGGTTGTGGTCGGAAAAGGAAGCCAAAGTTAGAGTTGGTCACCAGAAACCTTGCCAATGAAATGAAGTTAGGAGTCAGGGGTGAAATGAAGGTGTGGTGGGTTGTGGAGCTGAAGTTTTTATATATGAAAAAGCAATTAAAATATGATTAATTATTAAATATGACGTATAATTAGTTAATGGGCAAATTGCACGAAAATACAACAAATTATGTTAATATTATTATTGTACGCAACCAACTTTATTTTGTACCTAAAAATACACACAACTTACAAATTTGGTTCATTGTATGCAAATTACCTATTATATCAGGTTACTTACCGGTAACCTGACCAAAATAAAAGAACTTTGATACCTAAAAATATAAAAAACTTTTAAATTTTGTTCATTGTATACAATGGATAATCGATAACCTGGTAATCAGGTTACCATTTGTATACAATGAACAAAATTTGTAAGTTGTATGTATTTTTAGATACAAAGTAAAGTTAATTACATACGATGACAATATTGGTAATTTTTTTTTATATTTTCACGCATTTTGCCATTAGTTAATTAACCTATTAAAATGAAATATGCTAGTTTAATAAATAATTTTAAAACTATTTCATGATAAATACTTTTTAAATACTCTTGTTTGTTCAAATACCAGAAACTTTCCTATTTAAAATTATAATTACTAATTATCGTTATCACAATATTTAATCTTTAATATATATTATAAGAAAAAGGATTATAATGTTATCATTTTACTTTTAGAAATTTTTTCCATCAACCATCCCTTTTATTTCCACAATAGCTTACGAATGAATTGTTTTTTCAAATATCATTTATACTTAATTCAGTTTGTTAATATTTAAATATCTTAACAACAAAATTCATTCAAATTATTTAATAGATATATCTACCTTTTCATGGTTATTTATGTATGTATGTATACCAATTGGATTAAATTAAGAAAAATTCAAATTTGATTCTTTAGAGGTTCTATAAATATTTGATGATGATATTTTGTATGAATTTTTTATTTTTAATATATTTACCTACTCTTTAAGAAATTTTAAATCTCTATATACGCTTTACAATTATTTTAATATATATATTAATATTTTTTAACACTATAAAAATATTTAAAATTTCTTTAACCATTTATCATATTTATGTTAAGTTAATCGAATATTATAGTAAATATGTAGCCATGTAGGTATAAAAACCGCGTTGGCCCATTACTATGATCTAAAAGAAAGAAAAAAAAAAGTCAAACTCCAGTTATAACTTAGAAGTCATGATCAAAGTTATTAATAACTCTTTTTTATATGTGAACTCGGTGTTAGTTCGATTCTATTAGTGTTATAGCGAAATTATATGATTTATGACATGACCTACACAAAGTAAAAAACCTAAATCCAAAAATCAAGGAGATCCGTGTTAGGAGTAAATTAAGTGATTGTTTGTTTTTTCTAAAAATATCTTAATACATTTTAATCTGATTCAATAAGAAATTTTAAGATGTAAAGACTGTTTGTCTTTTCTTTTCATGGTCTTCTCCTCCTCTCAGTCTCCGTCGGCAACGCATGCCGCCACTTATCTCTTTCTTAAATATTTTGGTTTTAATTCATTGTATTATTATGGTTTTATATTTTTTATTAAAATATTTTGTTTTATAATTAGAAAAGTTTATATTTTTGTTAAAAGTGTAATAGTCGGACAAAATGTATTAAAATACAATTAACTTTATATTAATTATCATTATATACAACAAACTTTAAAATTTTAAAAATAATACAATCAACTATTATAATTCTTTCATTGTATGCAAATAGCTTTTTCTGTGTATAGTGTTTAGCTACCATTGTATACAATAAATTTTTTTTTATAATTTTCATAGTATACAAAAACTTGCATACAATGAGATGATTATAAAAGTTGATTTTATTATTTTTTAAAAATAAAGTTGATTGTATACAATGACAACTAATACAAAGTTCATTGTATTTTTATGCAATTTACCCGTAATAGTTGAATATAAAATATCATAAAACAGATAATTATAAACATTCAAATGTTCTAAAAACAAACAACAAAATATGAATGAACATTCAGACGTCAGAACCACCTTTTAATATTCCGACGTGATATTCAGATTCAAACCTAGAACCTTTTAAAAACAAACGACACATATTTGTATCTAGTAATAGGCTCGGCTCAGTAGTTGCTAGGCTTTATTGTTATAAGTATTCGTAGCTAGGATTTCTATGTAAATGTAAACGTAGATCAAATCCATTCGATCAAATCGCGTAAATTCCTCGTGTCGTGTTTGTTGAGTAATGTCCCACATCAAATGAAAAATGACTTTGTAATGTTGGAATTCCACAAACTTACAATTTTTCCTTTTTTTTCTCTTTGAACATGTTGTATTCCATAAGAGCTAGCTACAACCCGTGTTTAAATGGTAATCTTCTTTTGTTTGCGTATTTGTACCCAAACACAATTCAAAGATATTATGTTGATCACTATCTCTTTTTATCGATCGTAATTAAATTTACTTTGACTGGTTTAGTCAAAAGACAATCGAGTCACAAGTTCCATGATTTATTACGTACACAAACTTTGCTCAAAGCTAATTTATATCGTCACGGAGAAAAATAGATAGATAGATATATGAATATGATTGGGGGGCATCGATCTCTCCGATCATCAATATAAAAAACTCAGCAATTTTCTAGGTTATGGTTTCAAAACAGAGCAAAAAGTATATCCTGATCGTGTTGGATCTCTAACTCTTTGGTGTGCTGCCGTTAATCGTTTGAAACTTGGAAGGCTTACTTGCGTGGCATATAATGCTTTCTCTTTCGGCGTTGGTTTTTTAAAGACTATGTCTTGGTGTCATGTATCCCCTATGTTTAGAGATTGTAACTTTATTCACAGTTAATAAATTCTCACTCTTGACTATCAAAAAAGTATAGTGAAACCCAAACTAAAAATTTTAAATAATTAATTTAATTTCCTCTAAAACCTCTCATCTCGAATTAAACATATTTGGAATCAGAATTACACCAATGGGTATTATATAGTTTTTCCCTCAAACAACAAACACAAATCTACCTAATTTACATATTAATTTCTCCATCTTGAACTTTCAAACTGATAAAGAGAAAAACGTCTTAATCAGTTAATTACTGTCACCGGATAAAAAACACTTTAATAGTATCATATAGTTTAAAGGAAGTAATTCCGTGTTTTTTCTTGTTTATCTTAAAAATATCGAATAATAAATATAAAACCCGGAATTTTGTAAATATAAAATATATATATATATATATAATTAATGCAAGTTAAGTGAAGTTAGTAAAAATGATGTGTTTAAGTTGTTAATTATATTATATATATAGTGGTGGGTAATAGGTGTATAAAGGAAGAAGTCCAAGGACCATAAATGTAAATATGTATAAATATATATATATATATATATATATATGTATTGACTCAATATATGAGTCAAAGAAAGAAAAAAAAAGAAGAGAAGTGTCTGGAAGAAGAGAGAAGAAAGAAAGAAAGAAAGAGAGAGAAGGAAGAAGAAAAGGAAAATTAAGGGTAAATCACAAGAGTTTATGCATGAAATCAAGTGATTTGGTATTTGTTCTTCAATCTTCTCATCTTTGAACTTGGATTGTGAGCAAGGAAGAAGATAGCAATGGTGGATTGGACAATCAAGTAAGTGAAATCTTGTTTTGTGTTTGATTTTAGTTGTGTTTGATGATTTAGAGTTGTTTATGGTGATTTAAAGATGGTGTGTGTTGAATGATGGTAAATGGGTCAAAACCCTTGAATTAGGAATTAAATACCCAAGTTTTGATGGATTGTAGTCATATGGTATTATTAAGGTTGTTTTGTGGTACCTTGGAACTCATTTCATGTTGGGTATGAGTTTTGTTTGGAAATTTTGTTGAATGGGTCGAAGCTGCAACAAAAAAAGGAAAAATATGGGCTGTGCAGAGGGTGTCGCGGCGCGACAACCATGCGTCGCGGCGCGACCAACATACAACCATTTTCCAGAGATTTTCTCGCGGCACGAGCATCAGTGCTTCGCGGCGCGAGCTTCCCTGAAGCCTCTAAAAATGTTATTTTGACCTGTTTTAACCTCATATATGTTTGGGGATTGATTCTTATGGTTATAGGAGGTTTAATTGGAGTCTTTTAAGACCCGAAAGGGTGCATAAGTCTAGATTTGAGTCTAGAAACTTTGTTTTTGGTTAACCTTGTGTTTTATGATCATAGGCTTGTGATCAAGAGTTTGAGCTTTGGTTTGGATGGGGTTGTGATCCTCATCACACCCTCAGGTAAGTACACCCTGCGGATACCCAACTGTTAGATAAGATTACAAGTCATCATGTTGTGTTTTGATTGTTTGGCAATTGTTTGATGAATCTTGATGATTCAAAGCATGTGGTTTATGAAATTGTTTTATAACAAGAATTAAACGCTTTGAAAGTGTTTATGAGCTTTTGGAACTTAAAGGATATGGGAACCATGTATTGTTTATGATATGGTCCACATGAATTGTTTTATAATGCGGGTAATATGAGTTGCAAATGTTTATGTGGTTTTGAATTAAAGAATGTGTAAACCATGAGTTGTTTTATAATATGGTTTACTTGAGCTACATATGTTTTATGGAACCTTTAGGCTTAAAGACTGTTGAATTATGAACTTAGTATAAGAAGTGTTTAAATGATGTTTTACTAAAATAAGACCATTCCTCCATGTTGGAGATGGTCTATGTTTAAATTGTGATAAATCAATGGTTTTGAAACATGACACACCATGATGGAGTAAGCTTTGATTTGGAAACAAAAGACATGGTTTTGGATTTAATGAAACTCGTGTTTTCACTAAAGATGTTTTAGGCATTGAGATGCCAAATATGGTTTTGATTGTCGAGCATTTATGCTCAAGTGATTTAAATTGTGAAACTTGCTCGTTTTATTGATGAACTGATATGCTTGAATTATTTGGCCTTATGGCAAGATAATTTGTAGCCTTCATGGCAACTCGTTTTATGACCCTTTGGGGTAAATGGTTTTATGACCCTTCGGGGTAAGAGATTTATGACCCTTCGGGGTATGTGATTATGTGACCTTTTGGGGTATGTGCTTATGTGACCCTTCGGGGTATATGTGCTTCGGTCCGGACCACTGTGTGATATAACTCTGTACCATAGGGTTTCTAGTCATTGAGACGTACACAGCGGTTCCTGTGGCTTCGGCAATTGGGGGGACCCCGAGGTACGGGTGGCTGAGGGATCGGTGCAGAGAGTGGAGGGGTATGTCAGTAGCCATCATGACCGTGTGGGTTCACTGGGCTGACGAGCCACCGAACCCGTGGCAACACGAGTGGATTTGGTGAACAGGGCTTACACTCCAGATAACCGTTGTATGGTGGACTGCTCCGTGCATCCCCCACCTTGACGGGGTGATGTGGTTATCCCCCATGTGAGCACGTGTTGACCGTGGCTAGCTACCACGTGGATACATTGTGGCCCAATGGACAGACCCGCATCCTTATGTGCTATTATGTGGAATATTTAAAAGGATATAGATTGCCAAACTGATGTTTTCAAAAGTGAAAAGGATGACTTGATTTTGATAAAACAAATGTTTTTGGATGTACTCACTAGCTATGTATATAGCTAACTTTGTGTATAAAAATATTTTATATCCGCAGGTTGTACAGAGGCCTTGGTGAGGCGGGTAGATGCATTGGGCATAGTTTTGCTTGCAGTTCCGGTAATCTTAGATTTCCTACTTTATGTCTATGGTCGTGAGATTGACTGTGGTGACACCCAAGGTTTTGGATTGTAAATGTTTATTGTTGAGATATTTACCGAAAAATGAAAATGCTTCCGCAATAAATTTTAAGGGTTTTGTATAAGTATGGTTTTCAATTGATTTTTGAAAAATTTAAATTTGAACTGAAAATCAGGGTGTTACAATAAAATTGGTGAATGATAAAGTCATGTCACTTATTTAGTAATCAAGAATAAGAGAGTATTATAATTGAAAATAGTTGCACCTAATAATTAGAAAATTTGTAACAGATAACGTTTAATCCTTTAATAGCATTAAAATAACATTTGTTTTGGTCATAAAAGTTTTTTTTAACTTAATTTTTATCATACATTTTACTTTGTAAGGCCATTAGTAGTTTGCACCCGAAGGTGGTTGGGTAATGTTTCGGGCTCCTTGGGTAGCCAAGGAACACATGTACACCCCTCCTCCGGGTCGGCTAATTGGTTTCTCATACCTGACTCATTCCTTTTTTTTATCCCAACGGCATGTAACGGTACAAAATTTAAAAAAATAAAATATGTTAAACAACTAGCCGTTATATATCATTTCATACTACAGAAAAATTCACCCTAAAAATTATCTACTTCTTACTCTTTTATCCCAAATATTATCTACATCTTATTCTTCCATCCTTCAAAATAATATAATGGATTCAAATTTCACCACCCCTACATCCTGTCACAAAAGAGTTAGAAATTCCCCGCAACAAGATACATCTCTCGGCTTCCAACCTGGGTTCCAACTATTTACTCAATAAGGGTATATCCTGCAACAAGACACATCTCCCGGCTTCCAACAATTTGCCCAACAAGGTTATATCCCAGAACAATTTATGTACGAAGGGATGCTACAACAAGGTTTTGTTCCGGCTAATTTCCAACTTCCTCCCCTATCTTTCAACACCCAATTTAGAAACCTGACCCAAGACGACAATTTTTCGGAAACCCAACAACAGGAAACACCACGATCCATCCTGACCCAACAATACAACCCGATACCAAAAACGGGAAATAAAAAAAGGTTTGAAAAAGGGTAAATTACATAAAAATACAATGAACTTTGTCTTAATTATCATTGTATACAACCAACTTTAATTTTTTAAAAATAATACAATCAACTTTTATAATCCTCCCATTGTATGCAAGTTATTGTATACTATGAAAATTATGGAAAAGTTTATTGTATACAATGATAGCTAAAGACTAGACACAAAAAAGTTGTTTGCATACAATGAAATTTTTTTGAAAGTTAGTTATATTATTTTTAAGAATTTTAAGTTAGTTGTATACAATGACAATTAAGACAAAGTTAATTGTATTTTTATACATTTTGCCCTTTGAAAAACGAGCAAAAGCAATTGCATGGTCCAGAGAGGAGGAAGTAGCGTTAGTTTCGGTATGGGTTAATGTTTTAGAGGACCCCGCTACTACTACTACTACTACTATTCTTATTATATAAATGTAGAAAAAAAAGAAATAGAGAAATGTACGGATGAGATGAATGAAATGCATTATTATTATTATAAATGAAAATTTATTTTTATTTTTGTTATATTTTTATTTTTATACAATTTATAAAAATTTTATTTTGTTTCATAATTAAATGTAAAATAAAAAAAAGTGAGGAAAATACTGGATTAGACTATACTAGGTATTGGAATAAGAGTAGGAAATGGAGGAAAAAATGATATAACGTTGATACGTTGTTAGGGTAAGAGATAGATATAGTGTGGGCTGTAAGGAAGGTCTAATAAATGCATTGTTAATTATAAAAGTGTAAATAATATAGCTAAAAATATTATTTAAGTCATAAATTGAGTTGTTTGAAACTTTTGCTAAAAGACTTCCAACGAGGTCAAAATTGGACGCTCCAGGTATTTTACTTTCACCAAATACATGTCTAATTTACAAAAGGAAGAAAGAAACTAAATATCATCTCTTTTACGTATCTCTAGAAACATTGAAAGTATGGCAGTGGCTAATGGATTTGTGTAATATGACCGTCAATCAATACTCATCGCTTGAAGAATCGATTAGTAGCTTGAAAAATGGTGATTGTGCTGGAAAAAAAGGAAAATTTTGGAGGCTGCTATTGAAACGTTACTTTGACTTGTATGAAAGAAGCCGGTGTTCAATGGAAAAGGTTATTCGCTTCGTTAGTTATAAACGAGATTCATACTACTTTGTTTACATGAATGACATTTAAGGTCAATTATAAAATTTTAGTTTGGTTCATGTTGTGTTGTAACTAGCTTTTCTAATTGTAGAACTCTCTTGTCTTAGTATCTTACTAGAGCTTTAAATTTACGATATTTGGTTTGCTAGGGTGAGTGATAGTCATACCGAAGCTCTCTCTTTTGTTGACATTCATATAATTAAGGAAAATTTTATTTCTTCCTACTATATCATCTTACTTCACATCATCCTACCCATTAAAAGACGATACGCAAAATCCGTTAAGTTTTTTCTTTCACCTAATCTACCACTTATCTTAATTTAATAAGTAAAATTAAATATATTGATGGAATTTCTTCGATTCATGTTGCAATCTCAAGTGGCACGTCTTTCGAAACATTTGCTATCCGCATCTTGATATATATATATATATATATATATATATATATAATATAATAATTATTAATTATTAATTATTAATATAATATAATATAATATAATATGGATGTCTTCATCATTTTATATCATTATACTCTACTGTTTTGTCATCTATACATTATTAAATTAATTAGGGGATAATGAAAGTATAATACATACTGTATTATAAGTATTTAATAATTTTGTTTAAACTTTTAAATTTTAAGTGTTTTAAAATTAATAAATTACCTCTAATCTATATTATATTATAAAGCATTTAGACCTTTTGTATAAACTCTTAAATTTTAAATCTTTTAAAATTACTAAATTACCCCTCATATATATTAAATGAAAACTATTAAATAGAGTTAATAAGATTCTTATATTCCAGTTTTAATAACTAAACCTTCCACATTTAAAAGAAATCAAGTCAAAAAAATTAACTTAATTATTTAAAAATATTTTCATAATCAAATCTTTCATTTTAAATATTCTATCATGTAATAACTATTTTAACATAATTATTAGAAAATGTGTATAAGTAGAACTCATAAACCTAAATAACCTATAATCAGAATTTATAAATATATATATTTTTAGTTTTTTTAAATAGCTAAAATAATCAATAGTTTACTATTTACGCTCCATATTTTCATGTAATTTACCATGTTGTATAAGTAGAGATCATTTTTCTTATTTTATCGTTCTCAAAAATAATTTTAAATATAATAAAAAAGTTGATTGAGAACAAAAAAATAAAGAAAATAGACATGTTACCAAAGAAAAATTATTCGTTGTGATCGTATTACGTGAATACCGAAAACGAATAAATTATCGAGTAAAAATATTTTGATACTGCCGCATTGCGTGGGTACCATGCTAGTATAAACTAAATAGAGTAACTATTAAGAAAATTAAAGTCAATACGATTTTTTGAAAATCAAAGTCAATAGAAATTAACTTAATTATTAAAAAATATTTTCATAGCCTTTTTTTCAATTATAGAGATCAAAACAGTAAACGAAATTGAGTTTTTTTTAAGCGAAATGGCTAAAGGCCTATGATCTTTATTTGTACGATATCACTCAGGAAATAATACATCCCAAAATGAAAATAACGTGAAATACAAAACTATTTTTACTACTTCATAAGTTGCAAAATTACATTCTCTAAGGGCGCTATTATTTGGATAATTTTTCTCTCACATACCAAACATATAACATCAATTAATTATATATACTATATTATAAATCATTTATGTCTTTTGTTTAAACTCTTAAATTTTAAGTGTTTTAAAATTACCCCTTATATAAGCTAAATTGAGTAACTATTAAATATAGTTAATAAGATTTTTATATTTTATTTTAATAACTAAACTTTACATATTTAAGAAAATCAAAGTCAATACAATTTGTTTGAAAGTCAAAGTCAATACAAATTAACTTAATTATTAAAAAATATATTCATAACCTTTTTTTTCAATTAAGAAGAATAGAAAAGTTAACGACATATAAAAAAATAAAGAAAATAGAAATGTCACTAAACGAAAATTATTCGTTGTCACAGTATTACATGAATACCATACTCTATACGTTTTGAAAATGGACATGTTAACAAGTAGAAATTATTCGTTGAAGCCATATTGCGCGGGTATCATGCTAGTAGTTTTTAATGCAAGTCATACACTCACATATATCATATCACCGGATCAAATTTGAACATCAAGACGGTCTAAATAGTTTCATCCGGGTGCTACTATTTGGACCTCTCATCTCACATACTAGACATATCATATCAATCAATTACAGTTTCTAATACTGATCGTACACTCACATATATCATATTAATATGATTAAATTAAACTATCAAATAAATTCAAATAATTTTACTCAAAAATCTATACAAAAGTAATTTTTGATTGGGATGCGTACACTTTTATATCTTCAATGATTGCAGTGAATTTCCGTGATGGAGCATTCTCAACTGAATAGCCATTTTTCTAACAGGTTATTCTTTTATTTATAAATTTGATTTATTTATAAAAGTATAATATTTTTAAAATTATATTACATATAAGTGAAGTATATATTTACTTTAAATAAATCAACTTGTATAAATATCTCTTTCTATATGATCCAATTAATTATCACACTTTTCCAAGTAAACTGATATACTATTGAACGCATGACGAATAGCCAATAGCTCAGCTCCAAGAGGGTCAAAGATGATTGAAAAGTCTCTAGAGTAGAAATAATACCCCCACGAGAGTCCCACGCAATAACATCTTAGGCAGAGTGTAACACCCCAAAGTTGGAAATACTTAAATTAAAGTTTTACTAATTATATAAATTTATTATATATATATATATATATATATATATATATATATAGGTAAAAGTTTATTTGAAAACTGTTTTTATTACGAGAACCGCGAGAACCAATCTTAGCCGTCCAATTCTCCCTCCTTCAATTGGATTCTCCACCCATGAATTCCTTACATGCACCCTGCCACACTCAATCACCTCACGCTCTTCATCCATGAATTCCATTATCTAAAATGAACGGCTAAGATTGGTTCTCGCGGTTCTCGCAATAAAAACGGTTCTCAAATGAACCTTCCCCTAAATCCCCTCACGCTCTTCATCCATGAATTCCATTATCTAAAATGAACGGCTAAGATTGGTTCTCGCGGTTCTCGCAATAAAAACGGTTCTCAAATAAACCTTCCCCTAAATCCCCTCACGCTCTTCATCCATGAATTCCATTATCTAAAATGAACGGCTAAGATTGGTTTCGCGGTTCTCGCAATAAAAACGGTTCTCAAATGAACCTTCCCCTATATATATATATATATATATATATATATATATATATATATATATAACTATGTGTTTATAAAGTAGATGGACTGAAATTGCCAAGTTTTAAAGTAAAATAGTTCAGAGACTACATATGTCAATAGACTATATTTATATGTATAAACACCTTATTAATTTAAAATTTAAGAAAAAAATTAGAAGGAAAACCAGAGATTGTTGGCTGGTGATTTTTGAAAGAAGGAAGGAATTGATTAGAGGCTTAATTCAGAAGATTAACTACAAATCAAATTAAGGTATGTATAAACATTTTGGTACTTGTTTTACTCAAGTTTAGGGCTTAATCCTAGGTAATTTGAAATAATCATTAGAATTACTATGTTAATTGATGTGTAAAATCTACTTAAGTTGTTTTGAGTGTAGGAAAACACTCAGATGAAAAAAGAATGATTTTTGGAGACCAAATGAGTCAAAACAACAGTTGTTCGGATAAACAGACTAGCTATGTTCGAAGGCTACATGGCCTGTGTAGGATTAGGAAGCCTGCGTAGTGGGGCCATGTAGACCAACACTGCCTGTATCAATTTGACACGACCTGTGTAGGACCTTAGCGCAACACTGGCCGTGTAGCTATCTTAGGTCGTGTAGGGTTAGGGCTACCTGGCCCATGTAATATATTACACGGCTGTCTAGCTACTTTCCATAACAAAATTCAAACTTTTGATATATTATAATTATTATTAGGGATGTAAACGAGTTGAATCACTCGCAAGCTATTCGAGCTCGGATCTTTAAAAGCTCGAAGCGAGCCGAGCCTTAACGAGCTTGAGTTCGAGCTGCCTAGATTAAAGCTCACTTAATAAACGAGCCGAGCTCAAGCTTCAAAGCGTGGGCTTATGAGCTTAAACGAACCTAAACGAGCTCCATATATAATATAATTTGTATGTTATATGTTTAATTTTTAATAAATATATATATATATCATTTTAATAAAATATCAAAATAATACCTAAACCTAAACAAGCCGAGACCGAGCTTCATAAATATTAAACAAGCCAAATTCGAGCTCAACATCATAAGCTCTAAACGAGCTCGAGCTCTAGCTTAAAAAAGACTAAACGAGTCCCGCTAAATAAGTGTCGACTCGACTCATTTACATCCTTAATTATTATTCAAAGGAATTACGCATTACTTAACTACTTTTTATAGAAGAGCTTCTGTTATGTTTTTCGTGTTTTATAAGGTGAATTTACTTAACTTCATGTATTGTGAAAGCGATATATGAGTATGTTGTGAAGCGTTGATGGGTCTTGTATTAGTGGTTTGTACTTTTTACCCGTGTGTAGATAAAATTTTAGGAGCCCAAAACCCGGC
Organism: Dittrichia graveolens; assembly: GCA_038502395.1. Taxonomy (NCBI): domain Eukaryota; kingdom Viridiplantae; phylum Streptophyta; class Magnoliopsida; order Asterales; family Asteraceae; genus Dittrichia; species Dittrichia graveolens. The sequence continues at coordinate 8,720,495 of JARJIL010000001.1, forward strand.
CCATATTTAAGGTCTAAATTGAATCCCACCAATGACATCTCACTGGGCCTCAGGCCTATTCGATGTATAATCTCGCACCCCCCCCCCCCTTCTTAATTAATACATAAAAATTTTAAATTCTTGTACTTAGTTATCTCTAGTTCAACCAATAGAAATTCTTAATTTCTCCCCGTCTTGAATTTATTGTAAAATTAACATTTAATTTTGACTTTTTTCATCGATAATGAAATTTGAATTTAATAATGAGGGGCTATAAGAAGATATATATGGGATGTTTGTATAATTATACATTTATATTTATTAGATATATTTAATTTTATATGTTACCATAATTTGACAAATTAAAAAACAATATTTTTTTAATTTTTATTAGTAAACATAAGTTTACTTCATAACCATTGAAATTCAGTTATTATATTTGATTTATTGTAAATTGAAACATAATAACACTTAATTTTGGGTAAATTGCATAAAAATATAATGGACTTTTTAATTACTATTGTATACAATAAACTATTTATTTTAAAAAATAATACAATCAACTTTCATAATTCTCCCATTGTATGCGAAACATTGTATATAACGAGAATTATGATAAAGTTTATTGTATACAATAGTAACTAAAAACCAGACACAAAAAAAGTTACTTGAATACAATGAAAGAATTATAAAAGTTGATTGTATTGTTTTTTTTTTAAAAATTTGGTTATATACAATGGTAAATAAGACAAAGTTCATAGTATTTTAATGCAATTTGCCCCTTAATTTTTTCCAAAGAGGTATTTTTTGCTTATTTTATTTATAAAATTCTAAATAGTGAACACATTTATGGTTAATTTTTATGTTTATAAATCAGTAATCCTTTTTTATGAGGCATTTTTTATTTAGGTTATATAAGAATACTGATTAGTGAGGTATTATTTCTTTTATTAGGTTGTTTATGTTTATGAATCCCTAAATCAGTTATCTTTTTCATAGACATAATCATAAAATATTAAACTCTTGATCTGTTTTTCGATGCTAAGGATTTCATAATAAATATCAATTAAATTGTGATGATCTTAATAAACACATTATTAGTAAATAATTAACCGGCCCAAACCTTTGCATGACATAAAAGAAGGTTATGAGTGTGACATCCGAATTTTAAGATAATATTTTTTTATGAGCTAATGAGGTGATTATGTATTTGTTAGGATTTATAATTTAGGTTTTATGTAATAACAATGAGAAATTAAGGTAAATTTATATTTAAAACAATCTTTATAATTTTGAAATTAAGAAGCATTAATCATTTTAGATATAACTGAGTGCTTGAAATACCATAACTTGAAGCCTTGTATATATATGTTATTTAAGTAAGTCACATAGTAGTTTTGTGGTAAGAGTGAGTGGAATTAGAGTTTGGGGTTGAAAGTGTACATGTAGTATATAAATACTTGTCATTCTCCATTTATAGCTATCTCTAGAGTTTCTCTGGCAAGTTGAGATAGAAGAAATAAATAACTTTAATGATTTTAAAGAATTCATGATGAAAGTTTGTTGCATGAAATAGCTGAACTCAAATTAGAGTATTTGAACTTGATTTACCATTTGACCAGTTAACAAAAAATCTTAGCCGGTCGCTCCAGAACACTTTGTATCCAAATTTGTAACTCTTTTAACGAATGAAATTCGATTGAACAAGTTATATTACTGTCACAAATTTATTACTTTTTTTTATAAGAAATGCATACCTAGGATTGCTCAAAAAGGTCAATATTAACGATTTGAGGCCTGATTTAACTGAACATATTAAGAATTATGCATTCTTTAACTTTTTTAGCATTCACAAATCACAATCTTATATTTCCAAATATTGATCACTGTTGCTATATGTGTCATTGGTAAACACAATGAGCACTATAGGTGGAACAATGAATAAGCTCCGTTGAGGTGAAATAATAATGATTTGTTTTCTTTTTTATATATTTTACTATTTATTATTATTGAGTCAGCTTGTGTAATACCCGACATATATGGCCGAGTTGGTCTGTTATTATTGCTTCTATTACCAAACAAATGACATTCTTTCCATTATTAAAACCTTGAACATGTGTATATTATAATCTTCAATAACTTTAGAAAGATCATTGAAATTCCATGGAATTTGTAACCTTATAATACAATCTGACCAGAAGTAGATACTAACGTAATGACTAATTAAAAGCAGACGTTTCAAGATCAAAATTATATATAATAAATAATAATTAGTTATTAAAATAATCATCACATGAAGATGCACCAAGACGTAATCTTTATTGTAAAATGTGTTTTTTTAAAAATGTATTTAAATATATCAAGTTGCAATAAAATACGAGTGTTTAATATGTTAGAGGTGATGGGCATATGATGTGGTTTGATGGTATATGTACTTCCTCAAGTTTTTTAACATTAATTAATTTGCTTCTTTCTACAATTTTCCCATTTCGGGTATATATTTGTCGCTTAATTTTGTTGGCTACACCATTTTCTTTTTCTGATTTTATATAAATATATATTGCTTCAACTAAAAACAATCTCATGTTTTTTAGGCGTACGAGATAAGAATTGTGGGTTCAGTAGTCTTTTGTCAACAACTGGCTACCATTTCAATAAATTACAAATCATTCGTTCAATTTTAAACAATAGCACTGGCTGGTATAAACCCAATAAACTGCCTTGTAACATAGTGTATATATATTGCTACATGATGTTTAAGGTGTTTTTTAGAGTTTTGAATTGAAGACGCGTATATAAATGCAACAGAATATACATACATATATAAAATCTAATATAATAAGTCAATAGATGGCAAATAAAATCCGTTAATTAAAGTCCAAATTTAAAAGTAGAAAATAAAATTTCAATATTGATCGAGGTAATGACTACTAATTAATAAAAAGTAATATAAGTTATAAAATTAAGAAATAGGTTAAATTTGTATAAAAAGATGTTGGTTAAAACTAATTAAGTTGGAAGCAATAACTAGTTAGTTAATTTGTGATGAATATATACTGAGAGAGATCGATCGATCATGAATAATCAAATTAAAGTATATATATAATTTTAAAATATATGATATGATTACTACAAAACATGATGCAAGTTGTGGAAATTTATCTTGAAATTAAGACATGTTAACTAAGATGAAGAATGTTCAATATAGTCTATAATTAATTTATAGTTTTAAGAGACTAAAGAGACTAATTTTAGTCGTTGAATCAATGTCATTAATGGTTTAGATTAAATTTTAAAAATTTGGATGGAGTGACATTTTTTATAATTTTTCCTAATTCACATGTGATGCTTTTACAAATCACATATCACTGAATATTAAAATTTCATAACTATATTTTTTAAATAGATTTTATTAAACACAACTCTAATTAAGGTATATGGAGTGTTTATTGGATTATGGGATTTATTTATAAGTTCCTAGCTAGCTAGGTAGGATTCCTAGCTCGTACGTACATATTCGATCGATCTTGGACATCAAGGCAAGAGTGTCGGATATATATATATATATATATATATATATATATATATATATATATATATATATATGAAGATTAATATTACACTTATATAAAATAAAATAATAATAAAAAGTAGTGATAGATAGAGTTGGTTGGAGCCTTAAAAACGAAGAAATTAAAACAAGTAGTCGGGATTGGCAAGTAAATGATATTGGTGCCACCGTCTAATTTTTTTATTTTTATTTTTTTTAAGAAGATTTTATTAACACTAGCAAGAAGCTAGAAATCAAAAAAAGAAAAAATTATAAAAATTATACACCTCCGGGCTCACAACACCAATCTATCCAAGTTAGTTTCCTACCAAGCTTACCTCTTACATTTATCCAAAACAAGGACGAACTCCGTAATTTATTATAAAGATAAACAAATGATACCGATTTTGAATTGAAAACCTTGTTGTTTCTATAGTTCCAAACAATCTAACAAAAAGAAAAGTTGTTTACCTTTAAAACCAATTACAACCGATCCCCATTTAATCAGCCTATCAATTGTATCAGGAGGAGATGAATCTAAACCAACACCTCTTGGTGTGACCGTCTAATTAATATCTGGAATGTCGAACAAAGTTGATCCAACGTACTTTAAGAACAAAACTTATCAAATATATATTTTCATCATGAATCATTGGATCATATATACATATAGGGGAAAGTTAATTTGAAAACCATTATTATTGTGAAAACCGCAAGAATCAATCTTAGTCATTTAATTGGTAAGTGGAATTTATTGACGAAGAGCATGGGAGATAGAGTTTGGCAATGTACATGTGATGATTTCATGAGTAGGCAATTAAATTAAAGGATGAAGAATTAGACGAGTAGGATTAATTCTTACAAAAAAAAATGGTTATCAAATAATATTTTAATTAAAATTGACGCAACAAATTAATGTTAAATATTGACGTTTAATTTGGTCTAAATCTCGATATAGTCATGAACTTGAAAAACAGTACTTCTTTTACTAACCAAAATATAATAATAATTGTTTTGGAAAAAGTTTCAGTACGTAACTATATCATGCATGCATGCATGCCATAAAGATTTGAAAATTATATACTTGTTAATTTTTACTTATTTTAATAACTATTACTTATTTATTTCAGGTACGTACCTACAAGGCTACAACTTGAGATATTCAAATTTCTAGCTAGCTATCCAAACACACTTAATTACTCACTTTAACCAACTAACGACAATTTTATAAGGGTCTGTTTGGTTCGCGAAATGAATACGAAGGAATTAGAATTTGACCAAGTAATTGGAATTCATAGGAATTTGAATTCGAAGGAATTAGAATTTGTGAAAAACTATATCTTGTTTGGTTAGTAAAGACCGGAATTAGAATATACAAAAAAATAAATTAATTCAATACATATAAACCAAAATAAATTATGCAATCAACCGCCCACCACCCCCTACCCCCTTTGCCACCTACCCCACCCCACACCACCGTACCCCACCCCCACCCTATAGTCTACCTAGGGCGGCAGTGGCGACGGCGGCGGGTGTGGCTGGTGGTGGAGGGTGGCAGTGAGTGGCGGTGGAGGTTGTTGATGACGGCGGTGGTGACTGTGGCGGCGGTGGCGGCGGCGGTGGTGGTGACGGTAGCGGCGGTGGTGGTGGTGACGGTAGCGGCGGTGGTGGTGGCAGTGGTGTTGGTGCGGGTGGCGGTGTGGGTGGTGGTGGCGGTGGTGGTAGTGGTAGTGACGGGGGGTGGGGTGGGATAGAAGACAACAATTATGTTTTGAGATTCCTTATGATTTGAAGAATTTCTTAGAATTCCATCTATCTGGGGAAGGAATTCCCAATTCCTTGATTTAAGGAATTTATTAGAATGGTCAAATTCCATTCCATAAATTCCGCGAACCAAACACAATCAAGATTTAGGAATGCTCAATTCCAATTCCGTCCATTTCCAGCAAACCAAACGCCCCATAAGTTCTTGCTTTTGCTGATCAACCTTTCAAGGCCGCATGTGAAACATAGATTAGCTAATCGATCCTTTAATGGGTTAACCAACCGAGAGACCCTACCTAAGGAGGACAAATAAGAGCAAGTGGGGATATTGTGAATGAGGGTGCACAAGGTGGTATTGAAGATAGTAAGACCGAGGAAGATGATTGGTGATAAGAGTGATGATGGTTCTCCACAAGTAGCACTTATTGCTCAAAAAAGATCAAATGTAAGACTTAAGGTCTCTGCACTTTTGAGAAAGATTTATCTATTGAAAAGGAGAAAACCACAAACAAACACAAAACAATGGCTACGTACATCCTCACAATTAAATAAAAAAATCCAACACAAAGGGTGTTTCCAAACCTACTATACCAAGCCGGGCATCCCCCATAGGTGCCGGTGCTAATCCGTTTAGCATTGGTATAACAGACACTATTCGTCCAACAGTGCAAACACCACCCCTCCAAAGCCACTTGTTTGTCTCAACAGATGGACATTTCATTTGAACACGGAGATTTTTCACATACTTTATTGCCGCCTCGCTCGGAGGTTGGTGGTATTGAAACAAGTGATGGTCTGCCCCAAACCACTTACAATTCTTTGATCACTTCGAGTCTACTTCATACACTGAAAAATGTTTTATTATTTTCTAAGAACAAAACACCCGTTGAGTCTGTTGCTGGTCTTCGTGACCAAGCCGAAACTCCTGTAGTGCCACCTACCACAAGTGAGATACGAGGATTAGAAGGAAGTTGTAACGTCCCAATATTTTTTTTTTGAATTAAAAAATACGGAAGTCAACACTTGTATGTTACTATTAAATATTAATTACATCCCAGGGTAATAGTTACATTAAAGTCTGGAATTCAAATAACGATAATTGTTAAGTACAATGGAAATTAAAGTAGTTTGGAAGAGTTGCGGAAGCTTGTTGAGGATGAGCTGTGAATGCCGAATTGGAGCCCCGCCGTGGTCATCACCTGAAAAGAGAGTTAAATAACAACCGTAAGCACGAAGCTTAGTGAGTACTTTACATACAGCAAACCAATCGTCACATCATCAACTTGTTTCACGTACAGTGCATCAACCATTCCCATTATCGTAGTAGGCGGTCTCAACATTCCCGTCACCGAAGTGAACGGTCTCATCATTCCCGTCACAGAAGTGAACGATCTTATCATCAAATAAAGCATATTGTATCGTATAACACATAACGCATGTCATAGTCACATATATCATCAGTTTAGGTTGTAAGTAAGAGTACTCACATGTCTGCAGTGTTAGTTCTCAGTGAACAGCTATTAACGAATTACTCGGTCACAAGTCCAATGTACGACCTACAGTGCACATAGTCGTATCAAGTTTCAATACTCAACGTTGGACCATATACCTCGACCGAAGGTCGGACCTTACATTCTCAACTAAAAGTCGGACCACTACAAAGGTTCCAAAGGTTGGACTAGCTGTTACTCATTTATAAGTCGCATGAACAATCTATATGTATGTGTATAAGTCGCATAGCTCACTAAATATATATGGACATACCTTAAGTCGCATGAACCATACATATATACGTAAGTCACATGGACTGTTGGTGTGTAAGTCGCATGAGTGCATACAAGTCATCAAAAGTCGCATGAACACCCAATGCGAAAGTCGCATGGGCATTCTCATAAGTCGCATGGATCATTCAAATATGAAAGTCTCATAGTGGGATTATATGTCGCATGAAAGTACAAATAAGTCGCATGGCATCTAGGTGAAAGTTGCATGGTAGTATCATGCGAAAGTCGCATGAATACTTGTCTTCTCTGACAGTTCATTATTTTGAAAGCCCATACTCCATGGCCAAAATCAAGCTTTCTCAAAACTCAACCAAATCATTTTATTTTTGTTACAAAACATTTTTCCATTCATTTGAACACTTCCTTCAAGATATGTTCATGTTTCATCAAGTATTAAGGGTCACACCTCGATTCTTTTCTCTGGTTCTTTCATAAACCCAAAACCCTAAAAACCCAGATCATAACTCATTCTATTTTTATTCAAACAAAGTAAGATTGGTATCTACAATCCCATAATGTGGTAGGAAACATTACCTGATGATCATTTTAACAATTCTTTATGTCCACAGATGATTCTTGGCTCCTCCTTCCTCTGTTCTTTGAGAGTTTTGGCACACACACAAACACACACTGATTTCTTTGAAAGCAATGAAACAGTGAAGATGGTGGTGTTGGGGGTTGTGCCCTATTCATGTATATATACCTTCTTTAATAAGGCCTAAGCCCATAACTTTCATCAACTAAGCCTATTAACAATCAATCCAATCCACCATTTACTTCTATCCATTTAACAAATTATTAACTCAAGCCCAATGATTACTAGTACACAATTAAATCCATCACCCAAATAGCTACAGAAATCATTTCTCAATAAAATATTCTTTTATTTATTTTCAAAAGTTTAGGTATTACAGAAGTCCTACCAAAGTTAACATCACGCTAGCTCTGAAAGTATACCACCAAAATTATGCCACATTGTTTATGGTGTCAATAGGGTATCCTAAGTGGACCCAAAGTTACAATACCCCTAGTCTTTAGGATTGCTGCTCAAATGAGTCATAGCTTTCAATCCTCCTTAGCAAAACTAAACCCAGCCCACACCTAAGGAATAGAGAGTACCAACACCGATGCTCTTATGGATAAAGGCAAAGCTCCTATGATTGAGGAACCTCCTAAATTAGATCAACAACCCGACAGAAAATCATCAACCTCCCCCCCCCCTCACCACGACTCAAATAACCTCAACCTCGTCAACAATCAGATATATATTCTATGTCACTTGGCGAGGTTCAGAACATTCTATAAGCCCGTCTGCTGCAAGAACGTTCTAAAATTGCATTAGAAAATCCTGATCTTGTCTCTGTTGCGAGACAACGTGCGCAACCTTTTCAACCTAAAAATGCTATTGATGCCTTACTTCAACAGATTACTAAGATGAGCTTCATTCTTCAAAACAGATTTCAACTAATGAAACTTCCAACAAAGATCTATAAGATAGAGTGGATCATGTGGTTACTAAGGTTTCCAATGTTGTTATTGACACAGGACGCAGTGTCAAACATAATTCAAGCAGCATTCTTCAAATGAGTTTCGCGTCTCTATCAAACCCAGTCATGATGATTCCGATGATGAATATGATCACCATGAGGGGGAAAAGAGTCAACCCTCTACTACACCATTAGCTGCTACACCATTAGCCAACTGAGTTTGTCTTACATCATTCTCATGTTGAAACTCTTAAACAACATGGGCAGACTCTAGTACTCAATCAAATGCCTTCTCTAATAGCTGCCATGACCATAATATGACTCACCACCTAAGTTTCCTCCAGATTTAGAAAGAGTTTGCCAAGAAGATCTAGATTATGACTTGGTAAGGAATTTGAACATATATGAGGTACTTACCAAACATCAAAATAAAGTTATGGATATGTTTGGTTTTGGAGAATAAGAATTGCCAGTGAAAAGAAAAATTATTGAAGGTAGTACTACCTCAACAGTCCAGGTTGTTCTTGCTCCTAAAATGAAAGCGATCTTGATATAAGGCCTCATTCTTTAATGAATGATGCTCATCTTGAGGGTTATGTCCAAAAGTATGGAGACATCCTGATCTGATTCAGACCTTGATGGTTATTGTCTGCGAAATTTAGAAGGACTAATGAATTTACAGATGATTGAATATCGGCATATGCTCAGAATCACCAAGTTATGTGATAAAAGAGATATCCATACAAAGGACAAGATTGTCGACATTATAAGGTTTTAAGCAACAAGATTTCATAAGTGTATTATCCTATCTTCAAAGTGAAGGAATGAAATCGAATACCTTTGAACTGCAAGACTTAGTGGATCTGTATGATCTATACAGACGAAATTCACTATTAATAGCTCATCAGTTCTTCGCGTCGGTTTTGAAGCCCTCAAGCGTCAAATAATGAGGCAAACTTGTCTTTTTGCATATATGGATATACAACTGGCGATTGAAAAAAACGTTCAAAAAGTCAATATGACTAGATTGAATTGAAAATTGGATAATCTTCAAAACTTGGACGACTACACTATTATAAAAGATATAGAGTTTGAAGTTGTCTACACCAATACATTCCACGAGAAGTGTTTCATGCGGTTCGTTGAATATCAAAAATATTCTTATGAAACACCGAATAAAATCAAAATGGTGTTAAGTGAAAAGACAACGAGTATGTCAATAGATTATTCAATAAAAAGTTGCAACTTGAAGATTACTCAAGGATCTCTAGAGCAACTCATGCAATTTCTGACCGACTCAAATTGTGTAAGACTATCAAAACGTTTGATTTAAACATATGTAGAGCCGTTTTCGAAGATCACACTCCAAAGAAATTTTATGTTTGAAAGAAGGATGCTGAAAAACGTGAGAAGATCACCGCTAGTCATCAATTTGATAAATATTTTTATGCTTAACTGTAGAACACAAAGGGATTGTTAGATCCCTTTATGTGTTCATTTATATTCTAGTTAGGTAAGTTTAATTACCTTATGACATATATGACTAAGTTTATGGTATATTATGTAAATAGCGTAAAGATATAAACAGGAGGTTGAAAACCTAATTAGTTAAGCAATTCATATTTCACGTAACTATGTACTTGGCTCTTGCTCTCTCATGTATGCATACATACATATCATCTAGTTTGTGTTGATTGCTTTAATTCTTGATTAATACTTGATGTCTTGATCGAACATATGTAGATCTTTTCTATTTTTCAAGAAAGAAGCTTAATAATGAGTGGATTATAGTAACTTAGTTAATACCTACTCAAACAAATATACATTCTTTTGAATGTACTTGTGATGTAATATGACAATTGACATATCTCTAACTTTAGCCTCCTAATGTTACAAGTAGATGTTCAATCTTTTACGCGGCACAAGTTTGAATTGTTAGATTATTAATTAATATACGGTCCTTTTGACTCGTAAATGTTTTTCATATGAAACTTTTTTTATTCGATGACACAACTTCGAAAACTCGACTTATAAAATATGATGAAAGAAAAAATGATCAAAAATCTATTTTTTAAAATTCAAGAACACTCTTCACCCCGTTGATTGTTTTAAAACAGAACTCCAAAATCAATTTCAAAACATGCTTTAGAGTAAATAAATTTTGACGAACTAAAAGTTTTTATGCATCATTTTGTGTTAACCAACAATAGCTCTAGAAGCTATGTTTATTAGACTATACATTATGCTCTTCACATACTCGATGAGAGACTCCTATCTCACACTCTTTCTCGCTTTTCTTTCACACATATACTTGTGTATTAAAATAAGTGGAACGAGGTAAAAGATTAAAAAAAAGATGGATATTACCTCATTAGATATATGTATAAAGAAAGAGTAATTTGACGTTAAATGACATAAAAAAGAAGATATAAAGGAATGCGTAACACATGATCTTGAATTTTACTTTTAATATGAAAATAAAAAAATAGGGATGTAAACGAGTCGAGCCGAGCCAGACACTTCTGGTTTAGGATTTTAAGCTCGAGCTCGGCTCGTTTAATATTTATAAAGCTCGGGTATTATTTTGATATTTTTATTAAAATGATATATATAATTATTATTAATAATTAAATATATAAAATATAAATTATATTATATATGGAGCTCGTTTAGGCTCGTTTAAGCTCGCGAGCCCACTCTTTAAAGCTCGAGCTCGGCTCGTTTATTAAATGAGCTTTAATTTAAGCTCGAGCTCGAGTAGCTCACGAGTAGCGTGACTCATTTACATCCTTAAAAAATCAATCAAGGAAGTGATATTTGTTTAAAATTGTGAGAGTTTAATGTCTAATTTGAATAAAAAAAGTTAAAAAGGAAATTAGGGGGCCACATCAATTATGAGTGCAAATATTTGCCACGACTTCAAACATAAAAATAAATGGTGGTTGAAACAGACTTGAGATCTCCATGAGCCAATCCCAATCACAAAATTTCATCGCAACCACATCTCTTTCTTTCTACTTCTTATCTTTGTCATATTTTATTTTATTTCTATTTCTTAAAAAATATATCTATATTATATTTTCATGATATATTAATTTCTTTTGTTTCGCCATCACATATCATGCGATTCGTTGCATAAGTGGTGAAGTTGACTGTCTAAAAGTTATAACAAAACCTAATCTAATCTTAATCAAATTCATCGATAATAATACTTGAAAATTCAATTTTATATAAATATAAGTACACATTCGTTGATACATCTTATGTAAATCTAGACTCGCATGAGTTCGAGTTCAAAACAGAATCAAATAATTCAATAAAGACTCGACTTATTTATAGTCTCGTCTACCCTCACAACTTCAATTTCAATACATACATATCACAAGTTATATAATTAAGTAATGTTTGATTTAAGAGTAAAAATAGAAGAAGTTGCCATTAAATTAAATTAAGCTAGCTAATTAATAAGAGAAATGATATATCCTCCTACTTTTTGTTCTTACTTATCCTCCTACTCACTTGATCAAGACAAGTGTCAAAATCAAAGGAGGAGGTGAGAAAAGAGAATTAGTGGACTACACATATCATCTTGTGGTGAGTAGGAGAATGAAGTAGAAATAAATAGTACGAGGATATATCATTTTCAATTAATAATAATAAAGAAAGGAAAAAGAGAAAAAAAAAAAAGAAGGAAAGATTGATGATACAAATGGCCAAAGAGAAACAAAGGGATGAGGAGTGTGGATAAAACGTGGACAAAATCCACCAATCAGAAGCCACTGGAATCCCTTCCCTTGGCCCCTAATTCTTCTATTTCATCGCCACTTAATCTTCAATTCCCTCCGATTCAACCTTCCCGGTTAGGGTTTTTCTAGCACCATTCCAGCTTCCCCTTCACCAATTATGGCTGTATCGAGTGCTTTTGCTGGTGTAAAGCTTGAATCGCTCTTTCTCAGCAATGCTACTACTACACCTGCTTCTTCTTCTCCTTCTTCATCTCCCCCAACTTCCCATTTTCAAACTCGAAAATCCCTAATTCACAGAGGAAATCTTAGGTGCGAATCAGCTGCTACCTCCGATGTTGTTGTTGAGAATTCATCAGGAAATGCTTCCAGTCTCTCTGCTCTCGAACAGCTTAAAACCTCCGCAGCTGATCGTAAGTTTTCTTAACTTCCATTTTCTCCAATTTCTATACAAATTCACCTTATTCCAGATTGAAACAACTGCATTGTCATGTACGATATCATAACTAGTGCTTCCAAATGCAAAATTTGATATTTTTTAAGTTTATGTCCGATAGTATTATTGTATAGTTACACTTGTAGTTTCCCATTTTGGCACACATACATGTATATTTTGTTATACACACACACAAATAAGCATTTAGAGGTGAAGAGACATATATCTAGTTAAAGTTGGTTAGTACGAATGAATTTGCGCATTGAGATTAGCAGCATATACCAAAGGAACATTGACACTGAATTAAGGAAACTTGAATTACCAGTTCAATACTTATATATCATCAGCTAATCATTAAAGGAGCCACACGTCGATATCTATTAATATTAACACTAACAACAGAAACCATCTACGCTCGATTAACATCACTTATGGAATCATCAACCAAAAACAAAAGAGACAAGAAGGTGAACACATGAAGAAACAAGGAAATGAAAGACTCCGCGTAATAATGTTTTCATTTTTTTTTTCAAACATCATTAATAATACAATTCATTCATTCTTGCCTATGCTGCAATCAGGGTATACAAAGGAAAAGAGTAGCATAATTGTTATTGGTCTTAGTATCCACACCTGTCCAGTAGAAATGCGTGAAAAACTTGCAATCCCTGAAGCAGAATGGCCAAGAGCAATCAAGGAGTTATGTGCTTTAAACCACATAGAGGAAGCTGCTGTTCTATCAACATGCAACCGTATGGAGATCTATGTTGTAGCTTTGTCTCAGCACCGAGGAGTCAAAGAAGTGACTGAATGGATGTCAAAGGTACTTGCGCTTTTTTCTTCTGGGAAGTTGTAATAATAATCACTTGTGATAGTGTTGAGCATTTGAACTTCATGATTTCTTTGACAAAGTAATGGTTAGAATACTCTACTACAATTTGAAAGTCATTCTAATAATCATTTGACCTCCGAGTATTATTAACAGAGAGAGAGGTAGAAGAATTAGGTTACTCAAACAGTATAGACTGATTATTGCACTGGAATCAAAATAATCAGATGCTTTCAAATTGCACTTCCAAAAATCAATTGAAAGAATATATCTATTTTTTTAGAATAAGGTTAGAAGGTGAATTGATTACAACATTTGTATCTGACTACAGACTGGCGGAATCCCTGTTTCGGAGATTTCAGATCATCGTTTTCTGCTATACAACACAGACGCAACACGCCACATCTTTGAAGTGTCAGCAGGACTTGACTCATTGGTCCTTGGAGAAGGCCAAATCCTTGCTCAGGTCAAACAAGTAGCCAAAGTGAGTCAAGGGGTCCCGGGGTTCGGGAGGAATATAAGTGGTCTATTCAAGCATGCCATCATGGTTGGGAAACGGGTCAGAACCGAGACCCGTATAGCAGAAGGAGCTGTTTCTGTGAGCTCAGCTGCAGTGGAATTAGCATTAATGAAGCTTCCTGTTTCAGCCCATACAACTGCTAGATTCTTGCTCATAGGAGCAGGAAAAATGGGAAAACTTGTGATCAAACACTTGGTGTCAAAAGGGTGCACAAAAGTAGTGGTTGTGAATAGGTCTACCGAAAGGGTAGACGCCCTTCGTGAGGAGTTTAAAGATATCGAAATCATATACAAACCACTTGATGATATGATGACTAGTGCTGGTGAAGCTGATGTGATCTTCACCAGCACTTCTTCTGAAACCCCATTGTTTTTAAAAGAAAACGCCATTAGTCTTCCACCAGTGAGCTCTGACGTTGGAGGAAAACGTCTTTTTATTGATATATCGGTCCCTAGAAACGTGGGTTCTTGTGTGAAAGATCTTGAGACCACAAAAGCATACAATGTGGATGATTTGAAAGAAGTCGTGGCTGCTAACAAAGAAGACAGGCTCAGAAAAGCCATGGAAGCTAAAGCAATCATTAATGAAGAAATAAAACTATTTGAAGCATGGAGAGATTCACTAGAGACTGTGCCTACAATCAGGAAACTAAGGGCGTATGCTGAAAGAATCAGAACTAGTGACTTAGAGAAATGCTTGCAGAAAATGGGTGATGTAAGCAATAATACAAAAAAAGCGGTTGAAGTTTTGAGCAGGGGTATAGTGAACAAGCTTCTTCATGGACCGTTGATGCATTTGAGGTATGATGGAAGTGACGATAGGACTTTGGATGAGACCCTTGAGAATATGCATGCTCTTAACAGAATGTTTAATCTCGAGACCGAAATTTCTGTTTTGGAAGAAAAGATTCGAGCCAAAGTCGAACAACAAAAGTGAGCTTCTTTATCCGTTATTGTTGTTATTTTTTGGGCCCCATAACACACTTGTGCAAGTCTTGAATAAGAGGTACCTTTTTCCTCATACTGTCATGCAGATAGTGAGTCTGGACAACTTCCCAACTGTATTTGTTCATGAAATCCTTGTAATTACATTACTGATTTAATTGATACAAAAGATATAATTTTCATATGTACATTTTGTGATTATTTCTTCCCATCAGATTGTGCTTCTTTATGAAGTTTGATCATATTTTCAAATAAATCATATCCAAACATTCCAACTAACTTTTTAGCTCTTACAGAATATAACAAGCAACATGCCTATGGAATAAGCTCAACTAAAGGCTACTGTCTTGATCCTTGTTTAATACATAATTGATTTTAAGGGGTTGTTTGGATTAGTTTATTTTTCCACCTTGTGAATTTATTAACATTTTGATAAGTTGACATGCGGATTTCTGAGGCTTATGAATTCAAGTTTGTGACTTATTTAAGTTCATAAACCGAAAACTTGGCTTATGAGCGTATATAAAATTATAATAAGTTAGTAAGTAAGCTAATAAAAAAGAAATCCAATCACCCCCTAAGGACCACCCGTAGTGGGGGTGGTTTGAGCTTGTCATGCCCAAGGTCTGCTCGTCACCACCATGACAAGCTTAAACTCTCCTTTCCTTTTTTTTTGGTTTTTGAACTATGCAACGGCCGCAAAATGCAACCGGTGATGATGTGGATGATAATGTGGAGTCTATTTATACATGTCATGACTACGAGTAGTCTAACAAGTAGATTTTGAAAGTTTTCTCTCGCTTAGGATTGATACCTTTCATATGAATTAAGATTAAACAAAGAAAACAGGCTTAGGCACACAAGATCATAGGACAGCCCCTAAGTGACTTGCATTAACTAACCCAAGCCCACTAAACTAACCCATGGAGATACAACCCTGGGCTTAAATTAATGAGGTTTGGTGAGAAATTAGTGTTGTAGAAGGTGGAGCGTGGTATGAGAGAAGATCACATTATGAGATTTCACAGAAATTGACATGTTTGATGAATACCCATCCATTTTTGTAGGCCCATTTCAAAACACATGCATGCAGTCAGTGAGTGTAAGGCTTTCAAGTTGCCAAGAAAACACCATAACAACCAACAAAAACTAGTACTATGTATGATTTCTTTGTGCAATTTTAGGAACATGAAATGCTCATTGATTGAACAGCAAGCATATCAAGTGGGGATGCCTTCTTTACTCTTCTTACATTATTAACTTCCTATCCTATGTTACTTGTTGTACCACGTCACTCACTCTTTTTTCTTTCTTTATCTATTGAACCGAGTTACTCACTCTTTCATCTTAACATCACACACATTCTCACCATACAACCCTATCCATCCTCTTATGCTAATGTATTACCACATGTTTCTAAATAGTATCTACATTTATATAAACAACACCCTGTATTTTCACCATTTCATATGTATAATAATAATAATTAAAGTCATGTACGTTATAATGTTTTTCTGGCGGGAATTAATCTCGTATTCTTTTTTCTTGTGCCAACAATCATTTGCTATTGTCGAAACCATCTATTTTCATCAAGACAAAAGGTTGGGTCCCTTACTAGTATTCATTTTATTTATAAAACCATTTTAATTTATCTACAAATTTTGTTCACTTCGGCTTTGTTTATGTTTAAAATAAGGTCTTATTTTAAATAAACGTCTACGCGTCCGTAGACGTTTCTAATTACACTGTTTGTTTTTTTCACAGACATAAGACCTTATTTTGTCTTATTTTTGCTTATTTTGAAAAGCTAAAAACTACATTTTTTTCGCAGGTCTTCTCAGACTTAATACCTTCTAAACAACATCTTCTTCTGAAGACATGAATAAGATATAAGACATTTATGTCTTCAAAAACAAACAACGCATTCGTCTTCGTCTTATAGAAACATGATAATCCCTTTACGTGCACATCTTTTTAATAACATCAGCAAAATTAAAATAAAAAATCTGAACTACAAATTCACACACACACACACATTCTATCTATCTATCTATCTATATGTTTAAAGAACGATCTAAAAGTTTGTATATCCACAAATTGAAACGATAATAAAGTGTTCCATGTAAACCAATAAATATCATTCAAATAATGTGACCATATTTTTTTATTGTTTTAATTAATAATCACTTCCGTGGCATAAGTTATTCGATATGTATATAATTGTTTTATATTTAAATGTATATATAATAATAGAAATCACCTCCTATTATGAAGTTATAATTACCAAAATCTGCTGCAATGATTAAGAAATCACAACTTCATTAAGACACTTGCGGTTTAATCATCCATCATACCTTTCCTTACAAATTCATTACCCTCTGAAAACCACGTGCCTTCACGTGCCCCCTCCCTTTCATTTTCAATATATTTTTTCTACATTAAATTTATTCTGTATTTCCTTCGTTAACAATTTCCCATTGTAATTTCTTTTTTGTTAAAAAAGTAAATAGGAAAATCTAATAACAATTATATCTAAAACCTAGCATTTTCAAAGCCGTGCAGATCGCTGACTCTATTCAACGACTTCTTCATCACCGCAACTTTAGCCAGCTTCTCAGCCGCCCTCCAAGCAGATGTCGGCGTTAACGGCTCTCCATTTTCATCCACCATTACCCCTTGCTGCTGCTGCTGTTGTACAATTTGCTGTTGGTATTGTACCCTCCATTGAACGTCCACCAGCTCCGACTCTAGCCCTTTCACAAACTCTTCAGCCGACGCCGACTGCATTAACAGAGCCCGAGCCGACGATAGCAGATGTTGAGCCGTCGTGAGCTTATTATGTTCCACAAGGAGCCTAGACTCCGCCACTGCTCGTGTGGCGATGAAGAGGTTCCTGAGCCGTTGGATCTTCGGTGAACAAGATGTTCTCACGGCCTGTGCTCTTGGCACCAGTAACGACTTATCTCCACCGTAGATCACCTCTTGTGTAGCCGGATCGTTGTAACTGCACCTAGCCGATAACACGTGATGGCTTCCCAAGCTTGACCTCGGGACCCTCATTTCAACAAGGACTTCCCTCTCCTCCTCGGCGTATAGATCCCCGAACCGGACTGAACCAGGGTTCAACACCGTTGGTTTTCCATTACACGAGTAGACGGCCGTAATCTCAGCCGGGTCCGAACCGGGTCCGAACTTCAGCTCAATTCTTAAATCCTGAGCCACCACGCTAAGCAAACCGCCAACACATTTTGTAAACGCGTTCTCCGCCAGGTCGTCGGTTTGATGGCCATACCCGCCCCCACCGCTTTTCTCCAATGTGTGCACCGGTATCTCCACATGTGCGAACCGGGTTGATGACACCTGGCTAGACGGTTGCCGTGGATTCGAATTATTACTATTCGCGTGCTCTTCATGACCGTCGGATAATAAAATGATACTCGCGACTGGATTTCTTTCCCGCCGATCTTCAAGCACTTTGGTGGCTTTTCTCAGGGCTTCACCGGCGCAAGAACCTCGGCTACAAACGAGCTGGTCGATGATGCGCCGAGCAGAGCGTTGACCTCTGGGACTCATTCTCCTCAAAGGGAGTAGCCGTTTGGGGCAGGCTGAGAAAGCCACGATGGAGAGCCGGTCAGCCGAGCCGAGCGAGGAAATGACTAAGCGCATAGCTCGTTTAAGCATCTGAAGCTTGGCTCCTCCCATACTGGCGCTCACGTCGAGAACCGCCACCAAATCTATAGGCGCCCGTCTCGATTGATTAAGCATGTGCGCCGCCCCGACCGGCGGCGACGGTGGTGGTGGAGCTTTCACCTTCAATACGACGGCGTATGTCTCGTGTGATTGACTTGCAGAAACTACAGCCACCTCCGGCATCAACATTACCTCCACATTCTTAAAATCCCGCCGGATTTCATCAGCTGACGATGAAGAAACCGGATTTACGAAGAACCCTTGGAACTCCTCATCAACATCAACGTCTTCGTTCTCTTCCTCCGCCGCCTCTGGTATCGGCATAATACCACCACCGCCAGCTCTCGGTGTTCGAAGCGGCTCGTCGTCATCATACGCTTTTGGTTTGACATAATTCTCTTGCGGTTGAGATATCGTGAAATCCTGTTTGGCTACCGGAGCTCTGAACCGATTCTCCTTCCGATGATCGGTTACTTTCCCCATTTCTTCGGATTGAAGCTTGTGGATGGCGAGAAACGAGCCATCTCTCCAAGTAGATTTACATACAGGGCAAGCCAGAGTGTTTTCCTGTTTCACATGCTTCGATATACACGGAAAATGGAAGGTGTGTGAGCATTCCGCCGTGAATATGGCGGTTTTATGGCCGGTTTTCACACTCTGCAAACACAATCCACAATTGCTCTGCACATTTGAAAATTACAATTCATGAATCTATAAGCAAAATAAACCAAATAAAAAAACAAGCTACTGAAACAAACGAATAATTAATTAATTAATTACTTACTCTTGAGAAACCTAAGGAGCTTTTGAAGATGGAGAAAGGAGATCTCGGAGACGAAGGATTGGAACCGAGCAACGACGTTTTGGAATTTTTGGTGTTCGTTTTACATCTTAATCTGGGAGTGATATTGAGATTATCAATGACGGAGGAATTAAACTTGCTAACATCATCATCATCATCACCTTTGCTGTTTGATTTAGGGCGCAAACGTAAACGAGGAGTTGACGCATTTGATTTAACGGAAGCAGTCTCATCATCTCGTGGTCCACCATTGATGCTGATGCTGTTGCTGCTCTTGGAACGTAAGCTCCAATTAGACTGTAATCTAGGAGTGGAAGGATTGGAGGTAGAAGAAGTCTTGAAAAAAGCAAGTTTGCCGGAGGTGGTTCTAGGGCTGGGAGCAGGATTTTGCTGGACGTGGGCGAGCACCGGAGAATCTGAAGGATTTCTGGGGATTGTTGTGCAGAAAGCTCTTCGCCAACCGGTGCCCATTAGGAGGTTGAATTTGCAGAGGAGGAGGAATTAGGAGATGAGGATGAGGGAATTAAAATAGAGGAGAAGATGAGATGGTGATGAAGATTGAAGAACATAACATGGGGGGTCAGATTAGGATCATGGGGGTAGTCATATTGGATTATTTATATAAGTGAAGAGTGGTGACAAAATTAATTGTGGCGATTCAATTCAATAAAGATCAAAATATAGTGTGGACTTGTACACGTCATCCACCCCTTTTTTCTTCTTCGTTTTTAACTTCTTCCCCATTACTTTCAACTTTTCACATCAAAAGTTTATTTTTTTTATCTCGCGTTACTCTCGTCCAAACATGTTTAACTACAATATTTCAATTAGTTTTGTTACTTTACTACTTATATGTTTCTTGTCCAAAAGTTTAGAAATTCTTAATAACATATTGATGGATTTGTCATGACCCAATATTGTTATGTTTGAGTTTAAGGTCCAATTGGATTACTTAGGTGGTAATTCTTGTTTAGAAGTGGAGGGTTGTGATCTTACCCGGACTAGAGGTTAGTTAACTCTTTTGAGCTTGGGGATGAGATATTATTCTTGTATACTAGAACTATTTTGTACGCTAATGGTAGTATTCTATGATAATTTTGTAATTATGTTAGTGTATGATTATCGTATGATTAAACTATTTAAGTGCAATTGTCTTGCGATCTACAGAGATGGATGATTTGGAAATGCCTTGGTGATGTTTGGATTTTTGGTCATGTAGATAGATAAACAAGACCAGTTAATGATAGAGATGCTAGGGTTGATGAACATGTAAATAGGAATATAAGTTTATGTGACGATTTTGTGGAATTGAGATAAGGTCATTGAGTAAATGGGATAAAATACGCTAGGGATAAAAAAATTGTTAAATATTACTAAGATGTGAGAATTTTACTTGTTAATGATGGCATGTATATGAAACCATGTGGTGAACACATCTTTGGAGATGAATTATACATATGATCAAATATATATGTCATTTGTTTAGATGAGTATGAAATTATGTGGTTAAACATGATTGTTTAATGTGCACGATTTAACTTACAAATTTAAGATGTGTTGTTGAATAACGTTATGAGATGACTATATGTGGTGTTTAATTTTTAATTTGGAGAATACCTCGCTTAACTTGTAAAAGCTAAATCTTTGTAGTTATGCTTGCAATACCTAGTAGAATTCTTTTTGTAGATTTGGTGAGATGGGGGTAGACTTAATGAGAAGCTTAAAGACATGTTTGGACATTTCTGTCGTATATCTCTTATGTTGTTTACATGGTTATATGTATGTGATACTAACAACACAGTTGGGTTGGTTTAGTAGTCAACATTTCGTTTTGTTGTACCAAAAAGATTTTTAGCCTAATGGTGTAACACCCTAAATTTGTTTTCTTAAATAATTAAGTAAGTTCAATACCAAAATCTATAAGCACCTACCAAATACACTGGACTTACGGTATCAAACTGTTTACAAATATTCATAAAATGTTCTGTGATTATAAAATATTGGTTACGGAAGAATAGCTGTCACACTGGGTCTTTCCTTTGTTCACTTGAGACGGTCATAAAAAATAATCAACAAACATGGGTTAAGCATACATCTTAGTGAGCACACTACACTCATACGTTACATCAGATGTCATATTTAAGCATAATATGCACATCTCATCAGTTATGCCACACGGACGAGATGGCCATTTTCCAAGTGAGCCATCTGCTCAGTTAACATCACATAATCATACATGAATACATATCATAACATAAGATATAAGTTAGTAAAACTCACTTCATCAGCAACACAGAGTGGTTACGGTATATAAGCAATGTCGAAGAGTTAACAAATCTGTCACCAGGAACCTAAAAACATGGCCCCACTAAATTAAACACCAAGTATGGGCTTGTTATACATATGACACTAAACAGCCCCATCTAAGAATCTAAATCCTACACAACTTTTCAACTCAATTGAGTTGACTAGGGTTTTTGATTCAGGGCACAAAAATAATCCCGGTTTATGATTCACTCTTTTACGATTCCCTTTTTCAATACACTTTACGATTCTGTCAATGGATTTAGTTTGCTATTACATTTTTCGATTCAACCAATACAAAACATCTGTGATTTGCGATAATCGGGATTTACAATTGCTGGTTTTTGATCTAGGGAATCCCCTAAGGGACTCAACCCTCGGTATTGCTTTTTGATCCCCACTCACTTGGTCATTTACGATTCACCCTTAGCATCAGGATTTGAGATTTAGGTCCAGTTCACATTTTATGATTGCCCTAGTATTCCACTGAGTTAATTTACTATTCTAAGAACAATTGCAATTTCAACATATTGTCGACATACGAATCATTAGTCCCTTCGAATACTTATTCACTTTTATTATTTTTTGTTGCAATAGATCCCTATCATTATTTTGTTGAAACTTTATCATTTAATTTCACTTTCGTAAAATGTAAGGCATCCTAGGATTCATTTTTGTTCTCAATTAAACACACATACATTCAACAATATAAATCAGTCCCAAAACCGTATCAGATCCTTACTAAATGGTGCAAACTTGGTATTATATTAATCGTAAGGAAACGAGGGACGATAGCCGATCGATTCCCAACTGTTTTCAGTAAAAATGAAGAAGAATTATGAAATTTCGATCCTTGGCTCTTCGACAGCACACACGTAAAACACTAGCACCCATACACAGATGAATTGAGCGGCTACAGTAGTCTCCTAGGGTTTTGTACCAAAGTTGAGAATTTATACCCTTCTCGTGTACTATCCCTTGTCCAAACACCCCTCTTTCTAATGCTTATGTGTTTCAATTAAGTATCTAATCACCTCCCTATACAATTGAAATAACTAAGCATCACAAGCTACACAATCTGATCTGAAAATGGGCCTACACGGGCCGTGTAGGTGATCTACAAGGGTCATGTACCCTGTACACTACACGGCTATATCAGGCTACATGACCTGTGTTGGCCTTGGTTACTACTAGGGTCGTGTTGATCTACATGACCATGCTACACACTCTCATGTCTACACAGGTCGTGTACACGACCAACTATATAGCCTGCGGTCTACACAACTGTTGATCTTAACCATTTTAATACAAAAACTCAATTCTAACATCATATGGGTGTTTTCGTACACCCCAAACAGTGTATAACACTAATTCTAATCAAAAGAAACATAAGTTACATAATCTAATATTTGATTCAATCATTTGACCCATTTAAACACTAAAACCAATCAAATAACTCATACTTTGTGCTTATAAGATTGATTAGATGATAATAAGTTGATGAAATCTGTTGTGTTTTGATCAAAGTTTGCAAAGATTATGATCAACTCTTGTATATACAGATGTATGTGTGTTTATATTAGTTTTCAAATGAAAAAGACATATATATCTACAAGTATCAGTAAATGGGAGAATTGGTCCCTATAGTTATCAACTTTTATTTTGACAATTTAATCCCTCTAGTTTTATAAACACCTATAATCTCATATAGGCAACTCGCACTACAATAAATATGTGTTTTTCTCACGCTTTATCAAAAGTGTGTAGAATTTTTAAAAACTGCACACTTAAAAGTGTGTAGAATAGTTTAAACAAAATGTAACTAAAAGCAATAAAGAAGCTCACACTTTTAAATGTATAATATTGATTTTAAAAGGTTTACATTTTTAAATGTGTAAAAACAATAATTAATAGAAATTAAGAAAAATTCACGATTAAAAGCGTGAACTTTTTCAATATAGAGATGTTTTCAACATTTTCTCCCTTAAAAATGTGAAAACCTTAATTATTTGTTCATAATAATAAATGCGACACTTTAACTATATTTATCACATTTTTACATGTGAACTTTACAAAAAAATTTGTCACGTCATGTTTTTTAACACTTATTTATAATTCTTTACATTTGAAAGTGTGAAAATATTACTAAAAAGTGTGAAAAATCAACATGTTTGTTGTAGTGCCATAGTATTTATAACACTTGTTTATTAGGAAATTTCGAACCTTTTCTTCATTAATAATTCAAACTTACAATTTCTTATTACAAAAATAGAAAATGGGTATTTTACAATAACATAGTGTAACTTATGGTGTTTTTTGCTTCTTAAAGTTTAGGATTGAAGTCCTCTTCTGTACCTAAGTATATATTAGGAGATGTTTATGTTTGCTTAAAAAAAACATTTCAAGTTGTTCAAAGGTTGACTTGGTGAATTTAATGTATTGTAAACTTTGGATATGATACGCTTCCACCTTATCGCAAAATTCTTTATGTTGTGTTTAAAAGGTTTAAAATTAGTCAAATATTCTAAGTGTTACAATGTAGTGTTTGTTTGATTGGAAGGAATGAATTAGTATCTAGATGGAATTAAAACTCCTAATTTTATATATTCAAAGCATGTTTGGTTATAAAAATGGGTGAAATGGGATTTGTTTAACTACTTACAATTCTTAAAAAAGGGTTTTACCATGCAGGCATTAACTTACAAGATGAAATTAAAAATATGCATATAAATATATCAAATTAAAAAAACCCTAACTCAAAATTAAGAAAACTCTAAGATTCTTTAATATATATGAATCAAATTAATAAACTCTCACATTGACAATCATGCATAACTCCATCGCTCGCTTTAGATTGATCATCTCTATACGTCGTTGATTGTTTTAGGGTTCTTAATTAAGCACCTCGTTTTATGTCCTTGGATATTAATGACAAATCAACTTTATCTTTGATTAATTATGTACATTGCAATTCGATCGGTTCGCTAGCTAGCTAGGACGTCTCCTACTCATCATACATATATAACCTTCATCTCATCATCCATAATTTTAATTAGTTAAGGTTTTAATTTGATTAATTATCACCTTAATTAATTTGTATCATGCTTTAATTAGTACTCCCTAAATATATATGTGATTCTAGCTAGGGTTTGTGGAAGTCTTCTTATTAAGTTTGATCTAGGGTTAGGGAAGATCGACTTCTCCATAGTCGATTTCTTCTCAAGGAAGCTAGTATTCTTCAATATCCATCTTCTCTTGGTAGTGTTAATTGATGTCTATATATGACAATTTCTCCATCTCGTCTTCTTGATGAATTGAAGAGTTCTACGATGTTTGTATACATGTTTAACAAATACAGAGATACTATTCGTTCATTAATGCAAAATACCATCCAGATACTCCATCTTCACATTAAAAGTGCTACAAACAATGTTATACGATGTAACTACTTTCTATTAATTTAGTTAACTTTAACAACTTATTTTAGATCCAGATGTTAATAATTTAATATGGCTTAACTCATAATAACCTTCAAAAAAAAAATTAGATCGATCACCTGGCTAGCTAGTTAGATGCATAATTAAAGTCACATGGTACAATTAATAATATACAATCTATTGATCTATATATAATTGAAAGTGCATGTGTGATTCAAACACGTAAAAATTAATAAAATAGAAAAGAAATGCCAACGTCCATCTTAAGAAAGCTTTGATCGATGCATATATCATCCGTAGTTGACATTTCGTATGCAACAAAAACGTTACATTTATATATATGTCATTGCTAATTTTGTATTTTTAATTTCGATATTTTAACTAATAATTTTTTTATTTTGAATACTTTTAACTTTATGAAATATAAATTTTCATCCTGTAATTTATTATCACACCCTCATTGTTTGATCACGGTTAAAAGGCCCAAGTTCTGCACGACAAATTATTAAATATATTCATCTCTATCTCTTATATTATTTGTACTAGTTTAAATACCCGTATAAAACACGAGTAACCCAATTAAAATATAATGTTAATTTTAACTAAATAAAAAGTATTAAATTCTCTAAATAAATTAATTAACGTTAGATTTTATTAATACTAAAATATATTTTATGTATTTGGCGGATTAAATTAGTGAAGTGGCGGCGTTCTTGAATTTATTTAGTCACCTTTTTGTTAATCTATTTCGTAAGTATTGAAAAATCTTCGACCACAGTACTTGGTGGATACTTACAACTTATTAAATTTGAACAGAGGAAAATTCACTTAATAGTAACGAAGTTTAAAAAGTGTTCCACCAAGGTCACGCACCACTTCAGTTCACATTGTGAAATAACTCATAAGTGACCTTGGTGGAACACTTTTCAAACTTGGTTAATATTTTGTGAAATAAACCCAATTTAAATATTTCTTATATTAACTTGAAAGTAATGCAAATTAAATTGATTTAAAGTCAAAATTGAGTTTCATTTTGACTAAATTAATAGTTATGATTGCTAAATTAAACAATAATGTTCAATTTGACTAAAAAAATTATGATCAAGGTTAAAGGTTAATGTTTTATTAATGTTATATATAAAAAATATAAGAGATAACGAAGAGATGAATTAACTTTATGTAGTATTTGGTTTTTTTAACTTTCTTTAAATTCTAGTCCTTTAAAATTAAGTAGTATTTGGTCTTTTATAAACTAATTTTACGTAGTATTAAAAGATAAATTAAAAGACTTAATTAACTTTAAGTGAGAAGAATTAATTTGAATATTATTGTTTGAATTTAAATAATACTTCTCTTACCTCCTATTTTATCACATATTGGATTTGAATTTGTATATTTCTTGATCTAGAGTTAAATTTGAGTTTTAACTTTGATTGAGTTTCAATTTTGACTATTTAAATGAATGGTTAGGATTTTATTTTAAATAAATAAATAGTTAGGATTTTCTAATTAAATTTATAAAAGTTAGTATTTTATTTATATTAGAAGATGATATGATTAGATAATAATCATTTTCATTATAATGAACATATAGTAGGATCTTATAATATGTTAAAGTAAAATGTTTTGTTATTATAATTTAAAAATAAATTCATATATATTGTAATAATAATAAATTTTTATAAAAAACACGTTTTCTATTCTTAATTAATTCTAATATGTTACACACGTTAAATGGTTTGTGACTTTTTTGATGAAAAAGTATAAACATGTTAACTATGTTTTATTAAAGTGTTTTTGCATGATAATAAATATGAAAATTATTCATATTATGTAGTAAAATGTATTATAATATAACATATATTTAAAAACATAACAAATTTATTGCATTAATTCATAACATATTATAATCATAATAATGGTACGTGTTAAAGTAAACAAAAAAGAATAAAGGTTATAAATAATAATTAAAAGTATTAAATTAACGACAAAATTATATATGGGTTAAAAAGATCCGTGTGTTATGTAAATGGGTTAAAAGATCAAACTAAATCATAGAGATTGGATCCTTCTAAATGAGGTGGTCAAAGTTTTTTGGTCAAAATTAAAAAAATAAAAAGCTTTTATTGGTTAATTGGAATTTTATTTAAGAAAACTTTCTCAAGATTGATTTTCTTTTAATATATATGTAGATTGTAATGTTATTACTATTGTCTCTAAATATAAATAAAAGACTAATTTGGATAGTCTTTATTAGACATTCTTAACCGTTTATTTTAATAAATTAAAAATCTCAACCATTAATTTAAGTTGAAAATTTAATTTATATTTGTCTTTTAAAAGTCAAAGTTTTAACTTGAATCAAAATTATTAAAGATAATTTCATATACTTCTTTCTTAAACATTATAATATCGTATTTCTCCACTATAATGTATAAATATCATATTTATCCCTTATAACATTTCATAGTATCATATTTAACCAAGTTCTTAGTTTTATTATTTAAGATATTTTATAATCATTTTAATCTCTTTTTAAGTATAACCACTAAATAACTTGACTTTAATGCTTATAACTGTAATGATAATAATCGATAACTTATACAAGAAATATAATTACACTACAAAAAAGATGCCATTTATCCACACTTTTTATCAGTATTAATACACTTAAAACCGTGAAAAATTATGATAAAGCGTGAAAAAACTGGCTCTTATTAATTTATATCAAATCTTGACATTTGAGAGTGTGAAAATTGGAGTCAAAAACCACATTTATTAGAGTGGACAAATTATCTAAATCTTCACACTTATAAGCGTGAAAAATTTAAAAATAGTTTTAGAGTTACAAAAGTCCACACTTTTAAGTGTGAACTTTTATAATTATCTATTTATTATTAAATTCACATATTTAAAAGTGTGGACTTTTAAAATAAATTTATGCATCTATAAATGTTGAGTTTTTTGTCTTTTTCTAACAATCTTTATTTTTAAACTATTTTTCACAATTATAACCGTAACCACGCTTAAAATTTTACACGTTTATTATGAAGCGTAGATAAATAACGTATTTATTGTAGTGTCATGTTTTTTTGTATCATAGTATCACGTTTTTGTCATCACGTCTGCCCTCCCCTCACATCGATGTTTCCACGGTTGGTCTTGATGTTGACGTCGTCTATCGTCATTTTTTAAATTCTCATTTCTTTCGTATTTTATAATTATTTTAATATTTTTTATTTAATGTTTAAAAGTTATTATTATTTTAAACCAACCGGTGTATCATACAGACATTTAATGTAGTTAATATTAATAAAATACTAACTTTACTCAATATAATAATACAATCCTAATCCTTCATTTAGTCAAAATTTAACACATTTTTCAACTGATCAACATAGTCTTCATTTGGTCAAAATTAAAATCATTTTTGACTTTAAAACTTGATGACTCCGATTGACTTATGATTTAAATTTTAAAATATTAAAGCCTGATCTGTTTCTCCTGTAGATTTGCCCAATTAATCAACAAAATCAATTCATTTGAATATAATCAAAGTTTATTTAATTTTTATTTTTTGAAAAAAAAGATACGGTCATAAGATTATTCCACCACCAAAAAAAATGACAGTACACTTGAAAACCATTTAGACTAGGAAAGTATTAATTTAGTTTAGTTTATGTATCTCTTATAATTAAATCTCTAATTGTATAAACATATCTTTTGTGTTTTTAATATATTATTTTTTAAAAATCTTATTGTTTGTAATTCTTTACAATTTTATTTTTTGGTGTCGTATAATTATTTAATAGTTTTTAGTAATGTTTAATATTTAACCAACACATGAATCATATGAACATCTAATCTAGTCAATATTGAATTATATAAATTAAATAGAAATACTCAAAATTCAAGATACTTTATAATATGACGTAGATAGGATATAATTATTGTAGAACGCCGGCAAAATGGTTTCTATTGCAGCTGGAGATATGCCATGTGTGTTTTAATCGAGGTGTAATATGGTTAGTTGAACTTTGATCGGTTCTTGGCCGTGCCTTTAGCCAACTATATCATTCTTTGAAGACCAATTTTGCTATTGTATCCGTACTATAAGTGGATGATTAGGGGGTTATTGGGTGGGTTTGGGAGGGGTGCCATAAGGGTGGTGATGGGTAGTGCTCTTTATGATCTTTTCTTTTAGGGATTATAAGTTCTTTTACACACACGTACACATTGCGATCAATGGATAACCCATGAGTTTAGGCTTTATCTATGGCTTGACTTTATGTAACAGTTTGGCGAATCCCACATCGGCTGTGAACATGAGAGGTGTTGTGTTTATAAGTAGGGGTGAGTATGGTACCGAAACCGGTATCAACCGGCATCAGTACCGATTTTACCGAATACCGAATTTGGTTTAAAAACGGTACCGAATACCGTACCGAGTATTCATATACGGTACCGGTACCTATTTTACCTAGTTGTTTGGTACTAGTCCCGAATAACGATTTAGCAATATTTCAAGTACTGAGTACCGGACCGAAAACTCTAACTCGGTACCTGTACCGGTACCGATACGGTGTCGGTACGGTTCGGTATTTTCGGTACCCATGCTCACCCCTAGTTATAAGTAATCTTGGCCTTTACATGACACAACATATTTTGGGGCCACAAGCATGGAAGATGTCATGAGAACTCTGTAGTTAAGCGTGCTTGGATGTGAGCAAACTAGAGATGGGTGACCCCATGGGAAGTTCTCTTGTCGCCAAAAACAAAACCACGAGCTAGTGGGACAAAGTAGACAATATTGTGTTGTGGTAAGGCGGGGTGTTACATATGGTATTAGAGCTAGGTTGTGGGGCAAACCTCATTGAGGATGATGAGTCCCAAGGGGGGTTGGTAACACCTTAGACGAATCTTACATAGGCCATGGACAGGAGAAGTGTTGTGTAATGTGCGTGAATCAGATCAGGTTTTATATTTATAAATTGAAATTGTCAAAATACTGACTACAACACAAATAGACAAGTGTACCTAATCGTATTGCAGTATAGTTCTGGTATGACCGAGTGTCGAACACTTGAGGAACGAGTATGATTTCAGATTTTAAAATTTTAATTATTAATTAGTCTAAAGAAAGTGATTAAATGAAAATTTTGAGAATAAATCTAAGAATGCGATAAACAATACGAATTAGAAAAAAGAGATAACAATTCAAAACTAAGATAAAGCTGGAAGCTTGGAATGAGAATGATCAAGAAAGGAAGTGTTCTCACTTAGATTCAATTACCCCTTACTTATGGTTGATTTCAAGATAGTGTAATGAATATTATTCATCATATACGGATTTCTAGATTGGTTAGAAACACTAACTATATAATCATGAAAATTACTAACCTATGGTCATGGGATCAAGTAGTATCATAATTAGATAATTAATTTTGAATCATGCAAGACTTAGTCAATATTGATTAGTATTATTCATTCAATCAATCAATCACATATAATGATCATTACATACAATTGTTCACACATATTAAAGTTAATGACTTTGTCACTTAACCCTAGGATTTGGTCAATTACTAGTCACAATCACCTAATGGTCTTGGATTATCATGATAAAAGCATACATAGATAGATTGGTCCTCAAACCTATGTAAACTCAGTCAATAAACTACCGAGATTGAAACTTTAACATGTATGGATCTTAGATCAAGCCAGACATGATAAATATATAACTA
The DNA here is from genome assembly GCA_038502395.1 of Dittrichia graveolens. Classification (NCBI taxonomy): domain Eukaryota; kingdom Viridiplantae; phylum Streptophyta; class Magnoliopsida; order Asterales; family Asteraceae; genus Dittrichia; species Dittrichia graveolens. Next base: position 8,751,508 of record JARJIL010000001.1, read on the forward strand.
CTAAAACATCCAATTTATTAAAATCAAACCATAAAATAAAGGTAATCTCATCTAAGTAGAAACCATGGTATTTAAGCCATAATCAGAAGAAAAGAACTACTTGAAGTCATAGACAGTAAGCTAAATATAGACAATAAAGCAAACAAGATAAAACTCGATGATTCTTCATTCTTGAGCTCCCAATTCTCTCTCATGCTTCGAAAATCACTTATGGAGCCTCTCTATCGTCATATTGAAGCCCTAGAACCATATATATGTTTCCTAAGTCAAAAATAGGGCTCAATTTATCGATTTCATGTTTCTGAGGTGATGTGTCGCGTCTATTAGATAATTCGCGATCTTAATGGACTAGGACACCTGACACGTCACAAAAAATTGACCAACGCGTCATGACGTAGGATTTTCACGATTTGACCATGAAGTGATATTGTAGCACTCTGAGTCTAGTTTTTGTTTCCGTTTAAATCACCTCAATCCGAGTTCGTATGAGTGAGATATGATCAAACCATTGGTGGTGTGTTGGAATTGACAACTTTTCATATTTTCTTTAGTTTCTTCATTTTGCTCAAAACTTTTTATCATCCGTCTTTTTAACATGAAAACCAAAAATTTAAGATATTAAATATCTTTTGACTCATTTACGAACAATACACGCTAAAAAAATCAAATATTGCATAAAATATATATCTAAATATGGCGATATCATTGTGCTTACAAGTACTCTTTGGCCTTACATGACACAACACATTTTGGGGTCACAAGCACGACAGACCCCATGAGATCTCCACATTTAAGTGTGCTTGGATGGGAGCAAACTAGGGATAGGTGACCACCTAGGAAGTTTTCGTTTGGTCGCTAGAAACAAAGCCTCAAGCCAATGGTCAAAGCGAACAATATTGTGTCGGGGTAAAGTGGGTTACAATTTAGCTTGATTATTGGAAACCGGGGAGATAAGGGTGTTAACCATTGCTACCTAGCCATTTTCCAACTAGGTTAAACCTTATTTCGTACCACAAAACTCGAGCTTTATTTTGTGTCACGCGTGTAGTGAACTACATATTCTAATCACAATAGGATCATAGAAAGACCATGATGAAAGCGCAAGGAAGCATCAAACCACATCTTTTAAGCCAGCCAATGGTGGAATGGATGAGGAAATAGAAACCACATGCGCTGGACTACCCGGGTGGGCTTCCATTTCAAGCTAGAGTTGCAGCAACTAAAGGATTGAGAGGGTTGGATGGTGATTTTAAACAATGGGTATATCCTACACCAACACAGAAGAAGGAACAATTGATGCGACGACAGAAAAAAGGAGCAACGAAGCAAAGGCAAGCAATTTCATGTGAAGATTGCATTAATTCCAATACAAGGATGTTTTGTAAATAAAGTAATACACTTAATATGATAGGTTGGTGTATGTAACATCCGCAACCCTGGGCTAGGAGATTAGCGGGTTGGCAGAAATCAAAAGACTCAGTATAATTAGATTTCTGAGCCCGTGCTGGTTTTGAGGTGAGTGGGTGTTAATCGCGGATGGTAAAGATCTCGGTTAATGTTATTGGTGTGATTCATGATTGTGATTGGATTGGATTGATTGAACTGTTGATTGTGATTATTGATGATTGATATCTGCTGCATGACTATTTGGTCGATACGCACTCTTAGTATGAATTTGAGTTGCGTTGGGAAGTCAGCTATACGTAGGATTGGGCTGGGCTCGTTCACTGATTGGTTGAACAGTGTTAGCTTTACTGATGCATATGTTGTGTAAAACCCGTAATTTTTGTAAATTATAAAAATATATAAAATACCAATTTACTTGGAAATTAGTAACTATGTGTATGTTATGTTATTTATATGTTACATATTAAGTATATATGTGTCAACACTTTAATTAGATATATATATATGTAAAGAGTATGGAAGATGAGGGGCTAGTTTTGTAAAAATGAGTATAAAATCTTATGACTTCAATAATTGAAGTCAATGTAAGAAGAAAAGAAAGAAAATTCTGGAAAAGAAGAAGAGAGAGAGAGACGTGAGGGAGGGTTAGAGAGAGAGAGAGTTCAAGGATTTTGAAGAAAATCAAGAAATCAAAGAGAGATCTTGGTGGTTTAGGTGATCAAACTCAAGGATTGGTAATATTTCTTCATAACCTTCAACCTTGGTGTGAGTTTTGAGCAAAAGAGTGAAGAAACAAAGTTGGGTTTTGTGTTTGGTTTGAGTTATACATGTTATAGTTGGTGATTCTTAGTTTGATTTTGGGTTTATTGGGTCAAAAGTTGGGTTATTGCTAAAGTTAGGGTTTTGGTTGAGTCAATGTGTTCAAAGTATTGATTCTTGAGTTTAAAATTGAGGTATTACATTAGGTATGGATGAATGATGCTAAAAGATTGGTTGATTGTAGTGATTGTTGGTTATTTATATTAAAAATTGGTTTAATGGGTCAAAAATGGGAAAATTATGGTGTATAGAGTTTTGATGATCAAAATTATGTTTGATGTTGTTAAAATGATGTATTGGAGTGTTCTTGAAGTGTTTTGGTTGATGGAAATGAGGTAGGTTGGAAGAAATAAGTTTTGTTTGGAAACTATGTGGAAAAGTCAGGGATGCAGCAAGCAAAACAGACCCCAGGTTACTGTTCACGAGGAGCTCGCGGCGCGAGCCCCATAGGTCGCGACGCGAGGTACTATCTTGGCGATGGTCACTTTTCCAGAGATTTTTTCCCGGCGCGAGGTCCCTTGTCTCGCGACGCGAGGACCCCTGGAAGGTTTAAAAACTTGTTTTTAACCCCATTTGACCTTGGAATTGATTGGGGTTTGTTTCTAATGGTTTTAGGGAGTCCAAAGGGAGTCCGAAAGACCCGAAATGAGCGTTTAAGTCGTGTTTTGAGTCTATACTTGTGTGTAACTTCATGGTATGGTTAACTTAACTAAGTTAACATTGTGTTATGATCATAGGATCGTTGTGCGAGTGATTTGTTGCCTTGTTATGAAGCGGAAGTGATCCTCATCACTTCAATCAGGTGAGTTGTGCCCTGCGGATACCCAAAATGCTTTTTATGTGCAAGTCATCAACCGTTTTCATATAAAACATGTTTATGTATATGTATGGCATCAATGTGAACTGTAATTGATATTATCATGTTTATGATAATGTTTTATGCAATTGAATATATGATTCACCTGTTTTGAAGCATGCTATGCTATGTATGGATTATGGCAAGTTGTTACCCTGTGTATATAACTTGCATGTGATTATGTGACCCGTCGGGGTAACTGTTTATGTGACCCTTCGGGGTATGTGCTATGTGACCCTTCGGGGTTTATGTGCTTGGTCCTGACCGCTGTTTGTGATGTGAACTATGTACCATAGGGTTCCTAGTCATTGAGACGTACACAAAGGTTCCTGTGGCTTCGGCAATTGAGGGAACCGCGAGGTACGGGTGGCTGAGGGATCGGTGCAGAGAGTGGAGGGGTATGTCAGTAGCCATCATGACCGTGTGGGTTCACTGGGCCGACGAGCCACCGAGCCCGGGTAACACGAGTGGATTTGGTGAACAGGGCTTACACTCCAGAGAACCGTTGTATGGTGGACTGCTTTGTGCTTCCCCCACCTTGACGGGAGATGTGGACACACCCCCACGAGGACTTGTTGACCATGGTTGGCCCATATGGAACATACAAGTATAAGTGGACTTGTCCCCCACATCTTGTGTGAACTGTTTTATGATGCCATAACTGTTTTATGATATATGATGACTTGTTTACTTGTTTAAATGATTTTGGCACACTTACTAGCTTCGGCTAACAAGATTTGTGTTTATGTTTTGTATCCGTAGATAAGCAATAGTATGATGCCAGTGAGGCGGGTAGAAGCTTTTGGGGAGCACTTGTTGCCATTGGATATGTTTGGAATACATGATTATTCTTATTTTGTTTATTTAATGGTCGTGTATTCGGGTCAACAAGTAACACCATCTTTTGTAAATTTGACAAGCTTCTGCCTTTTGATGTAAACAAACACACTTATGATGATATTTTGTTGAAATAGAAAAAGTTTAAATTTGTTCTGAAATTCAGGGTGTTACATGTTGCATCAGAGGGGGAGTGCCCTGTGCCAATTTAGTGGAGGGCTATCGGTAAACCTTTGCTTTGGCCGGCATTGGTTGTAGGTTCTACGCCGAACCTCCGGTCTTCTCGGGATACGTGATTACATGCTTTGATATTGACTGTTGATGTTTTCTTTTAGTGTTTAGCCTCTACTCACTTAGTTTTGTGCTAATTCCCCTCAGTTGTTGCTTTTGCATGTTCGTGTTTGAGAGGTTAGCAGAAGGAGAAGTTGACCCGACTCTGATATAGTTTTTGAAATGAAACGAGCCTGTAGTTTTTGTAACACAACAATGACACTTTTATTTGTGAACGATGTTTGTACATTTTGTAAATATTGGTTTGTATGTTATTAAGTTTGTTTATTAAAAGCTTCCGCAGCGTATTTAAAAAAAATGGCTTGAGTTTTCCGGTGTTACAGTGTAGGGCGTGATGAGAAATTAAAATGAGGATGAAGATACCGCAAAGTAGATCTCCCTATAATAAGCTATGTTTTCTAGTGCAGTATAGAACAGTATTTTGTGGTGGAAGTTTCTGTATAATGACAATTTGACCAAGGAGAATAGGACAACTATCCGGATTATACATGAGGCCGAGGAAATGCTATTTGTAACAACTCGTCCCATATAAAGGGTGAAAAAGAGCCTATGTAAGGAGTTTGTGAAACTCCATCCCATATATAAAGGAAATTTGAGACATCTTATAAGTTTAAAGTTATGGGCTACTAATACCTTTCACCATGGTTGTAAGTTGATTTCGAAGTTATTTGGATAGCCCATGACTTTGGATTATGGGATGTTACATTATTGTTGCTTGACGAGATATGTTATTTTTCTACATCAACGGAAGGGATATCCGACTATGATCGAAAAATCAAAGAGATGCAAAAACAAAATTTTCGCCAATAATATCCACCGGTTTAGGATCATTATTATTAGTATTGTTGTTGTTGTTTATTATTATTATAACCATTTATTGTATATTTTTTCTTAGCATTTTAATCTCTTATATTGTAATCTTTTATTTTTCATATTGTAATATTTTATTTTAAGTATTTTAATTTTATTTTTAATATTGGAAAAATATTGGTGTAACTTTTATTTTATAAACAATGTGTTTTATATAGAAAAATATAAATTAAAATAAAATTGATGCTGATGTGACGATTAGTGATGATAGTTAGTGCACTTGCAATGGGTGCTCGTTATCACTCTTTACGAATGAAAATGATGTTTGTCTTGTTACTCCGTTGCCATTAAATCACTATTGCCTCGTCATTCACTTGCTCGTTGTAGGGTTAACGAGCCACCCCGCTCGTTATCTATTTTCTTTTCTTTCAACAAATAGAAATTGAGATAAATAATTATGTGTAGGTTCAGTGATGGTAGTGATTAGTGTTATCAAAAGGATGGGTTAGCGATGGGTTAATTATATTGATGTAATAGCTAGTGATGACAGTGATGCTAGTTTTCACTGTGGACGCTCTTATCAATGCAGAATGTTATAAGTTAGTGATGCTGACGTGGAGGTTAGTGATGATTGTAACACCCGCAAATCTGGGCTAGGAGATTAGCAGGTTTGTGATATGTGTTTATCTACTCCGACGTGTTGGTTAGAGGCTGGTGAGAAGCAGTTTGCAAGGCCCGAGATAGTTCAGATAACAGCTGATAAGGTTGCTATTGCCATAAGTTGAAAGCTGCAAGAGATAGACAGAAAATATACGCAGATCCACGTCGCCGTCCAGTTAAGTTTGATGTAGGGGAGTTAGTATACTTAAAGGTATCTCCGTGGAAGGGCGTAATTCGTTTTGGTAATCGCGGGAAGTTGGCTCCCCGTTATATTGATCCCTTCCGTATTCGTCAGATAGTTAATGATCAGACCGTCACACTGGATCTTCCAGCAGAGCTTGCAGGAATTCACGATACTTTTAACGTCTGTTATCTGAGGAAATGCAAGGTTGATGATGAAAGCCAGATTCTCCCAGTACATGAACTGAAAGTTGATTCAAAGAGAGATTGATAGAAGAACCGGTGGAACTGTTGGATCGAAAGGTGACCAAGCTTCGAAAGAAGTAGATACCAATGGTATTGGTCAAGTGGAAGCACAGTCTAGGTTCTGATTTGACTTGGGAGACTAAAGCAGAGATGAGAGATAGATATCCCCACTTGTTTGAGCAAGAAAGGATTCCGAGGACGGAATCCTCTTAAGGGGGAGAGATTTGTAACACCCGCAAACCCGGGATAGGAGATAAGCAGGTTTGTGATATGTATTTATCTACTTTGTTACGATTATATGGCTAGTTGTTTAGTTAATTATTTAATCTAGACATATGTTAATATATATTTATGCATGTATTTATTGTATGTATGTAACCGTATGCATGTATGTATGTATTTTGTTGTACACGTATTTGGGTCTAAGTAATTAGAGATAGTTTTTTGCCACCTCTTCCTTAATTGCATGTATACGTGTATGGGTTTTTGACTAAACCATTCATTATCTCAAATTCAAAGAAAGTGTTGTGTGTGTGTAATTTGTGTTTCTCTCGGTCGAAGGAAGAGCAAAAGAAGAACATAATCGGATTCTCTATTTGTGTGATTTTAATTCAAGATCAAGGTTAGGTTTTTATTATATAGTTGTTTAAATGTTACCATGGAGTGATTGATGTAGAAATAACATGCTTTTATGAAGAACACCATAATCGGATTTGAATATGAAATTGATGGGTTTTTGTGTGTTCATATGGGTTATATGTTTATAAGATGAATGATACATGAATACATGTTTATATGATGTTTCAAGGCATGAATATGTGTTTAGAAGTGTTTAAATATGTTTTTGAAATGATTTGATGAAAGTTATAAATTCTGGGTTTTTGAGTTTATAAAGTTATGATGTTGTCGGATTTGGTGTTGGGGAAGAAGATGAATTCCGATTATGGAGAAAAACCGATAGTTGATGTGAATACGATACACTTGAATTCTTGAAAACCGACACTCAAATCATATACTCCTAAATCAAGTTGTTTGCAAACCAAGACCAAGAATCCGATAACCATGAAATCCTATACTTGGAAAATGATGACTTAGAAACCGATACCTTAAATCCGGAACTATTAGAATCCGAGTACTTGAAATCCGAGAGCCAAATCCGGGAGTTCAAAATCCGATTGAAGTAAAATCCGATACATAGATTTGGCGGATTTCCAAATCCGACAGTGGCAAATCCGACACTCAGAGTTGCGGATTCTTGGGAATCCGATGGTTTTGGAAATCCGATATTTTATATATTGAACTTGTGATTGTTTATTATTTGTTGTTTGTTGTTTGTTTTCATAAATGAATTATAAATATATGGATAGATATATTTTTGAGGTTGAGACTGATTTGATTATTGTTGTGTTTTCAGGCAATCCAAAAGCTCGGTAATATTAGACAACTGAGTACGTGCTGAAATAGAGGTGAGTGGACGTTAATCGCTGATATCGCGCTAAATATATATAAATATTATGTGATATCGGGTTGATTTTAGCCGGAAATCGTGCATTTAATTGTAAAAAGGTACGTTTACCGTTTCTTTTATGTTTTGCAGGCTAAAAAGGCGAAATATCCAAATAATCGAGAAAAATAAATAAAGCCCGAAAAGTCGAGAAAGTAAAAAGAATTCACGAGAAAATAATTGGGCCGAAGAAAGAAAAGAAAAGAGAAAGAAAAGAAAAGAGAAAGAAAAGAGAGCCCAAGAAAGAGAAATAATAAAAGAAAAGAAAATAAAGCTAAGCCCAATAGGCCCAGCCCAAGAAGAAAAGGATCCGGGCGCCAAAAGAAGCATCGCGGCGCGACGCCCTTGCTTGTTGCGGCGTGACGAGCTCAGCCGGATAAGCCCATCTCTTTGCCACGTGCCGTCGCGGCGCGACCATATCACCTGTCGTGGCGCGACGCGTGAAGATGACGCCAGCTTTGAATTTTGAAAGACTTTGGATCGGGTTAAAATACTTCGTCGCGGCGTGACACCCCTGTTTTCAGAATTCTATTTAAACGAACTTCTAGATCTGAAAAAGGGTTAACCACCCCTCATATTCCACCATAATACAGCATTCTAAGTACAAAAACATCCCAGAAGCTGAGGAGCACGGATTTGGAGTATTTAAGCTTGAAGATTGAAGATTGTGGCTTGTTTAGCTTTGATTCATACGGTTCTATCATTCTACTCTTTTCTAAATGTTATTTTATGATTTCCAGAATGTTAGTATGTTGATTTTAGGCTAAACTTCTCAGTGTTCCTCCCTAGAGGAGATGTTTTCTTGGATGGTTGATTAATTTATGTTTAAAGGATCCAATTTACTATGTATTTGTCTTGCAAGTTTTATCAAAGATCCACATGTGTTCTAGTTTCTGTTTTCTAATGCTTATAATCTGAGTTTTTACAAATTGGAAGACCAATCCATTTGTATGCTTGAATCTTGATTAATTAGGACCATTAATTAATCTTGACTAGTGGTAGAACAAACCCTAGGCTTAGGCATAAAAAGATAGAAACTTTAATGTGTGTGATTGACACATGATGACCTTTGTGTGTTGATTTAATGGTAAATTAATTTAATTAATCATTAAAAGATAAAATCTTGTTTGATTCGAACTAAACATGTTAATTGTGCTTTTTGTTAATCTCTTGACCAAAGGATAAGTAATTGGCATAATTATAAAGATAAGAACTCGGACCAAGATTCTAATCACTATAGAAATCGGTACATGGTGAATTGGTATCCATTGCACTTATTTAATTAAAACAATATGTTGGGAAAAATAGGCTTACTAATATATCCTCTTTTGTTGACACAAAAATATATAACTTGTTTATATAATTGTATGTACTAACATTAACATATGTGCACATATACATATATATATTCAATCAAATATATTCTCATCTATGATCTACAAAATAAGCTTCATCAAATGGCCAATCTCCAATCGTCAAGATCCGAGTTCAAGTAGAAGCCGATGTCGAAGATTCCTACAAATAAACGTTCAAAGTTTATGAGCTTACAAAATAAATAATTAAATGAGTTTAAGTTTTTATAAAATAATTTTTATAAAAACTTTTATAAAAATTGAGAAACTTTTTATAAAATCACAAGCTTGGTAGTCAAAGCAAATGAATTCCTATTTTGGCAAATACTAAACATAATCTTCTATTGAAATAAGCCAAAACCATATTTAGCAAAAGGAATCTCTCAAAGAGGTAAACTTCCAACATGCTTTGTGCATTTGGTTTCTAAACTACCATTTTTATGATTAAATTCAAACTTAAGAAGTATGGCACTAACCCAACTTTTCTAAAGCTTCTTTTCAGTGCATTTTTATGGTAAAAATGGGTTGTGTGTGGTTTTGGTAAAAGGCCAACGTCTATATTGACAAGTCTCAAAAAGTTCCAGCAGGCCGACGGTCGATGCCACGGTCGACCGTGGATCGACCGTGGACAGTCATTGGTGATATCTTTCTTCCTTAAACTCTTTAATTACTTGCAAATATTGTTAAAGACTTTAAAAAGTGGGCATATAACCTATTCACCCCCCCTCTAGGTTCTAACACAATCAACTTGACAAGAAAGAATCGAATTTAGGGGGAACACGTCTTCATTTAATAGTTTTATCTCATCAATCTTAGTGCTTTGCAATTATATTGGTTTGTTTTGGTAATTTAGTAGTGTTAATAGTCATTTAGGTTAATAAAGTTTGAATCTTGCAACCAAATTCCCCTTAATATAGTTTAATTGCTTTAGTTTAGTATTTTATTGCATTTATTTAGTTTAATTGTCTTTATTGTCTTTAATTAGTTGTTTTAGTTAATTCTTTATTAATTTGATAAAAATCAGTTTAGCTCCCGTTCCCCAAGAGTTCGACACCCGACTTACTAACTATAATACGAAACGATTAGGTACACTTGCCTATTCGTGCAGTTTTTGGTAAATAAATCGGTAAAATATAAATTTAAAACTAGTATGTAAAACGCACATCAATCGCGGATGGTAAAGATTGTAGTTAATATTATTGATGCGATGCATGATTGTGGATTGAGATTGGATTGATTGAACTGCTGATTGTGAAATTGAATATTGATATCTGTTGCATGACTATTTGGTCGATACGCGCTCTTAGGATGATTTTGAGTTGCGTTGGGAAGTCAGCTATACGTGGACTTGGGCTGGGCTCGTCTACTGAGTGGTTGAACGGTAGTAGCCCTTCTGTTGCATATGTTGCTTCAGAGGTGGAGTTTACTATGCCAATTTAGTGGAGAGCTATCGGTAAACCTTTGCTTTGGCCGGCATTGGTTGTAGGTTCTGCGCCGAACCGCCGGTCTTCTCAGTATATGTGATTACATGTTTGATGTTGATTGTGAATGTTTGCATTTGATGTTTAGCCTCTACTCACTTAGCTTTGTGCTAATTCCCCTCAGTTGTTGTTTTGCAGGTTCGTGTTTGTAGTTGAAGAAGGAAGAGTTGACAATTACTCTAATACTATGATTTTAAAAGAGACGAGCCAATTATTTTTTAACATCAAACGGTAGTAGATGATGATGTTGAATTTTTGAACAATGATTGTACATTTGTAAATATTGGTTTAATATAATCAAGTAGTTTTAAATTAGCTTCCGCAGTGCATTTAAAAAAAATTGCTTGTGATTTTCCGGTATTACAATGATAGTTACCACTATGTGAGGCTTAAAATCTAGTATGAATTATCCCTATTCACAATCATTTATTTCACCATCCCAATAAGAGTGATTGCATTTCATCACACCTATCAATACTTAGGCGTTGTTTGATTTTTCAGAAATAAAATGTTTGATGTCTGTTTTCGTCTATTTTCATGTCTGCATGAGAAGATGTGGACTAAATGTCTCTTATCTGCACCAAGAAGACAGTTAAACTTAAAAAACTATTTGAAAGAATGTCAAGTTGCAATGCAATTTTTTTAATAAACACCTGATAAAATCACACAATTTGGTAAAAATTTTCATGCTTATGTATGTGTGTATTTATGTGTGCATAAGTATCTATGTATATATAAATGTGTGTGTGTAATTGGGTTGACCCGGTGGCCGAATAGTGATTGCTCGTCATACGCAGTCAACTAAATATCCGAATTTTATAACACTAGGATTATGGAGTTAGAACCAAAAGTGTTATTAGTATACACGTGAGAATATCTGTTTATAAAAGAAAATGATACACCTCTACTAAAAATAGATGTAAAAAGATCTTTTTTGATTGCAAAAACAAAAGTCTGTTCTTTAAATATCTGCACGTCTACAACACCTTAGTGTCGCACCATGTAACACCTCATAGTTAAAAATCATAGGCTAACCAAATAACTTAAAACCATGATGAAAAAAAATTAGTAGGCTACAATTTGAACTTATAAAGTACTTCAACATTCATTCATCTTTTTCATGTGGGATGAATTTTTCATAAACTCCCCGACTTAGATTCATTCTCATCATTTTATCCATGTGGTAAGGCTGACAATCCAGTTCAGGTTAGCGGGTTTGAGTGGTTCTTGTTCATGTCAATCCATTTATTTTCGTGTTGAGTTTGGGTTGTGTTTCGTGTGGACTGACTTCGACCAAATGTGTTCGAAGTGTATTTGTTTTCGGTGTTCGTTTCAATTTGAATTTGAATTTCGATTTTATTTTAACTTTGTTTTATAGTTGGTTGACTCGATATGACGAGAATGTCAAGGTTTAACAGCCCTATCACGATAGCAGCTCCTTCACCTTTAGGTCTATTCTTTTTGGTAAGTCGGATAATACGTTTCATTATTTTTATCTCAAGTCATATCAATATATATCGATAAAAAAAATAAGATAAGAGAAAAAAATATATTGATGATAAACAATGGGGACCAGGAATGTGTAGTCATCTTCAAGAACCTTTAAAAACAAAAACAAAAAGTAGTTAATTAGTGGCAAAATGATCGATCCATCCTCTCCTCCATCTTTGAAGGATCAATTGTAACTACAACCCACATTCGTTGGATTTTTTTTAAAATTTCTTGTTATAATGTTGTGTCATAAGTTTATCTCCATTTTAAACATTCCATAAAAATGTGAAGTCACTTTTCATGTCATTTTAAAATTCAAACACGTAAGTGCCTTATTAGTTAATTTTAGCATCCCATCAACCATCCTTATATTTTTATATCTAATCTAATTAAATAATATATAAATGCTTAGTTATCCAACATCCTTCAAGGATGTAATATGATTTGTACACAATAATTATAAATTTTTTATGCATAGGGATGTAAAAAAGTCGAGCTTTACACTAATCGAGCCAGATTCTTTTAAAAATGTAGAAGCTCGGGCTCGTAATTTGAGGCTCGAGCTCGGCTCGTGAATTGTTTTACGAAGCTCATGATGTGTTTGACGATCCGAGGAAAAGTGTACAAAGTGACACGGAAGCGCCTATATGTAATATAGGGAGATTTACAACACCAACTTTGTCCTTAAACATACTTGGGACATCCTTTGAGCTTCCCTAAAATGGGCTCTCGTTCCACCACCACCGTCGTATGGTTCAAGCAAAAGAACCAAAACGTCCGACTCCAATACTTTCTTAGACGCACAAGCACATCCCCTCGATGAAGAAACCGACGACGAAAACGAGGTTGAATTTGTTGAACCGGCACACAGCGTTGGAAAATAGAAAGGAAAAAAAAGGTTTCTTCGACCGTGCCAGGGTTTCATCGAAAGGATTGTACAATCAATTTAAAATAAAAAAGTTTGAAGCGTAGGAAGCGTGGATAGTACGAAAAATTTAAACATAGCTAAAACATAAAATAAATTATGCTAATGTGATATTGATATAGAGCTAAGATACCTTGAAATATAGATACACCCTATGCTCTAAATTAAGATCATGACTTTTGATGGTTTTATGAAAAAATAATAATGAATTTAAAAAAAATAGCATATTCCAAATTTCTATTAGAAAAATGGGAAAGCGGATACTGGTAGCCAGATCTCTGCCTTTTGATTTAAGGGTCCCACTTATGCAGATCCCTATACAGCAACTGTCAAATTATACATGCTCCTTTTCTCTAATTAATATCCACTCGACCTCAACAATACATAATTATTTATTATTTTTATTCAAACCGATGTTTTATATTATTTTATTTATTTAAGATAAATATCAAAATCAACTAATAATAAAAAAAAGATTTAATACATTATACATGTAAAAGGACATATTGTATAAAAATGTAATAAACTTTGTTTTAATTACTATTGTATATGATAAATTTTAAAATTTTAGAATAATGCAAAATAACTTTCGTAATCTTTTTATTGTATGAAAACAACTTTTTTATATGTCTTTTGTTTAGTTATCATTGTATACAATTAACTTTGTTATAACTTCTATATCATACAACAAGTTGCATACAATGTAAGGATTATGAAAGTTGATATTTTTAAGAAAATAAAGTTAATTGTATATAATGGTAACTAAGACAAAATTTATTATGTTTTAATGCAATTCTAACGAAAGTTTGTAAAATGATATAGTTTTATATTTAAATACTATAGAGGTACATGTCTACTTTGTTTCTTTCAAATCTTATATTTAGTTGGCTACTTGCATGTGATCGACTATTATAAGTTACTGAAACCCAATTATATTTCATATATTTTACAAATTTTCATCTCAAGAGTTTTCCAAAATTTTTAGTAAATATCATTAACTTTTTTTAAATCAACCTAAGCTTTCCCTTGTACACTAAATGTGTATTTTTAAGTAGAAATATAAAGTGTAACTCCATTTCCTTGTGTTAAATTAAAAGGAAGATGTAAATCACATGTCTATGAATACACCATGGTGCCATGTTAAGGCATAAGACAAGGATGATGTCATCAAAAGACATAAAACATTAAGTTAGAAGAGGAATACGAACCTAACACGAAAATAAAAAGTTTTATATCGATGCCTATGATAGATAGGTCGTGTTCATGGCTGCCCATACAGTATTAGCGTTCTTGCTATCTTTTGCATTCTTCTTGCTTTTTTTGCGTTATTTCATCCACAAAAGCATGCATTTGATCCTTTCTAGGGACAGATTGATAGACATTAGTTATACTCCAAAGAGCATGCTCTTGTGGGGTGGATTTTCACACATAATATATTCACAGTCGATTCGGGAATGTGTTTACGATATACCAACCGCTTAATGACACATCTACCTATTCACGATACAACAATCCTAATACAAATAAATAAACGGTTTATGTTCGGGTCATGTGTTTCTGCCCCACCAACCACTTGCCACTTTACTACAACTACTTTGCTTCGGCAACAACAACATGAAAAGAACATATAATTTGATTCCATATATGGTCGACTCCGAGTACAAAGACTATGGTCGACGACAACGAACATATCTTGCAACAACGACTATAGTCGACTCCATCTATGGTAGATTCGGCGGCAACAATGAACTGATCCGACATCTAGAATTATGGCAACTTGGGGATTGGTGAAACATTCGAAAACAAATGACATTTCATCATTGACGTTGAACGTAAGACAAAGGCAAGCAACCTTTAAGAACCAATCCGTAGCAGATCTGGAATCCTCATCACCGACGTTGAATATTGAACAGATGACATTAAACGGAACCAAACCATAGACTTGAAGATTTTAGAAGTGTTCGATTGAGACTGGGGACGTTGAAGAAACCAAATGATGATGTCAGAGGATTTTGCCGTCGTTTGTAGACTTTGTGTTGTTGAAAGAGATCACCGGATAAGAGGTAACCGGTTACCTTTTAGACAATATAAAAGTTTCTTTTATTACTAAAAAGAAAAGTTGAATACTTTAAATCAAGAAAAATAAAGTTATATACCTCAAATGAAGAATTAGAAAAGGTTGAATACCTTTGGTGCAATTGTTGTTGTTTGAAATAATAAATATTAATATATTTTGTTATTATGGTTGGCTTCAAAAGTTGAAATTCACTTTTACCAACAGTTAAGCTACCATTTATTAAATGGTGTTTATGATATTATTAATGTTTAACAATTAAAGTTTCCAACAGGAAAGATATGAATTTAAATTTGTATGATTATTTAAAGCAAACATTTGTACCTTAGAAAAACAAGGGATCAGGATTCATCAGCACAAGTACATAACATGCTTCACTTTATCACTTGTATGTCATCCCCTTCCAAAGTATTTATGATTCTCTACCCGGCCCCTAAAATTAAATTAAATTAAATTATATTATATTATATTTATATATATTCACTTTTTGTATCAAAATTTTAATGATTTTGGCAAGTGCCACGTAACTAGAAGAATAAACAATTTGTTTTGGTTTAAACAAATGCTACATATAATGTTTATATCGATATAAACTTTGCTACAACTTTTAAAATACCATTCGACACAAATGTTCATATCTACATATATGCTTATATTACGAGACATAAACTCACGACTACTACACTTCAATTTACACCTAATAATGTCCAACATGAATGTCCCATTTTCATTGAAAATCTCAAGAGGATACCATTTTTTTACTAAAACAAATTGAAATGTTTTCATTTTAAAACGGACATGTTTGACTCGATGTTCAATAAACAGTTCAACATTTCTTCATTTCCAAAAAGAAATATATTAAGATAAAATAAAATGAAAATTTAATTTAGTATGCATGTTGAGAAAAGTGTATATAACTTCTTTAAGTTAAAAGCAGATTTTGAACAAATTTTAAGTTAAAGCGCATAGAGTCTTTGTAGCTTTGGGAAAATATCTCACAAGACCCTTAAATGTGTTATGATATTGGATGTGACATCACTTTGTTGGTGACTATGTACACATATCCTAACATGTTAATCTTAAGCAGGGATAAACACTTTAATTGCACATAAATACCGACATACCAAATTGCTTTTAGTATTTATCATATTTATCTCGTGATAACCCATAGCGACCATTCTAATTTGAATTTGAATTAAGAGAAATTTAATTGTTTTAGAATTTATAAATCTGAACAAATCAAATATTAAGTTAAATGTTGCAAGCATTTATTTATAGCCAGCTGCTTTGTACCTTAACAAGTATAAATAGAATAAAGAGCAGGCAAAATAATTTCTTTTCATTAATTAAGAATTAAATTTGATAAATAACTGCCAATAAATAATATTGTATGTTTATCTACAACATGTAATTATAGTTCATTCATTACTTCATTTTCTATCCTTGAGAGTTGAGAGGCAAAATTTCGTGAGTAACTAGATGTCGCATCAGAATCAGTAATATATCAACATTCCTAAGTAGTAACTTTTTATCACTGTCACGTTTGTCCCCACTAAGTTAAATTATATCGTTTAAAAGAAACGCAAACATGAGCCAGCCCGTCCACCACCTCCACCAGACGATAGATCACTAGCTCATCACTACCTTGTGCAGAGATCACAAGGGGCACACCTCGTTTTCGACTCCTTATCATTATATAACGAGACCAATACGAGTGGCTTTATGCCTTCTTCATTGTCGGTTCATGGTGTTTAAGCTCGTCACCCCCACGATGAGATCAACGAGCAAAAAGGTTATTTTTTTACAATAGTAATAAACGTTTGTACTAATGGCTCCATTTAAAAAATGTGTACAAAACTCGTAATTTGTTTGCAATATACACACAAACAACCCAAATATATAACATTTTGGAGGCCATCGATAGCATCATCATCAAATGTTCCGTTTCTTTATGATTATCTACTCATCGGTTTCCGTGGGTACTCACTTGAGCTTAACTTCACCATAGTCGTAAGTCATAACGACCAAATTCTTGCAAACTCGCTTCAACCAACTTTAGTATTAACACCAACAAGGACTTTTTCAGCAAATCAATTTTATCAAACAGTTCCCTAACCTCCACCGAGTTATCAATTGTTTTCCCAACCTCTTCAACCAGAGCTGGAGGCCAACTCCGAGCCCGAACCCTTTAAGCCTTCTTGTTAGGGGTGAGCAGGAAAAACCGAAACTGAATCAAAAACCGAACCAATATAGCAACCGATGGTTTTGGTTTTCAAAATTTCAAAAACCAACTTTTTCGGTTTGGTTTTGGTTTTTAAAATTTCAAAAACCGAAAAAACCAAACCAAACCATTTCAAGGGCAATATCGTAAATATTCATATCCAGAAAATCAAATATCATATGACTTTCCCATTTACACAGCCGCCCTCATTTACATTAAAGTTCCACCAAAGAGGTCTCACACTAATTCAGTTCTCCTTCGCAGTTGCAGCTTAATTTGGTCATAGGGCTACTTGATTGAGTTCACCTACATCACTTCATTTTGAGTCGATGAGATCACTTCTTATCGATTTTTTTCATTTCCAGCTTAATATAGAAATCCATTTCTAGTTATTTATCTTGATTTTCAAGTTTTAGTTTTTTGAGATGCATACAGTTCATCTAGAGTTGATTGTTCATCTCGATTTTCAGTTTTGGTAATATGTTATTTATCAATTTGCTTTGAGTTTTGATATATTTCAACTTTGGCTTTAATGTTTAAACTTTTGATTGTATCAATAGCAATATTTATAGTTTGAATGAGGCGGCACACATCTTGATATTTTGAACATAGCTTTAATCTTGTTTAATTTATTAGCTTCATAATAATGGTTGTATAGCTTGAAATCTTGATGGTTAAAAAAGAAAAGGTGTAAACCCAAACCAAAAACCAACTTCAAAACCAAAAACCGAACCACTCCAAAACCGAAATTTTTGGTTTGGTTTCGGTTTTATGCCAAAACCATACCAAACTGAACAATGCTCACCCTTACTTCTCGTCGACGAAAAGTAAAAAGGAGGTCGTTGCAACTAACGGGAAGAAAATTGGATGAATCCCAATGTAAGTGGAAGTGGTTAGCTGGGTTGGAAACTCTCAAAACACCGGCTCATTTTGGTTGCAAGTTCAAGAGCAATTCAACGATCTTGTGACAAAGAAACGGACACGTGACCAATTTTCTTTCAAGTGGAGGACCCTAAACAAAACATGGTCTAGTTCAACGGACACTATACAAGGTTAATTCAATAAAGACCGTCTGATGTGTGGGGCGAGGGTGTGTTGAAGCAATCCCGTATATTATACGTACGTTAATTATACTAAAAAACAATTCGATTTCTACGAGGCGTGAGAAATTTTAAAAACATTTGCTAATTTTATAGTCCAATATTACATATTACTACAAACCATAAAAATGGGAATTATAATAAAAAACTAATTTCTTGTAAATCGTCAAATACCCTAATTTATCTACTTATTTATTTCCATTCAGAAGTTAGTTCTTATTCTCTGACTCTTTTAATGTTGTCAACGCCAATTGCCGATGTTCTCCATGGACTTCTCTCTTTAGCCCTTTGTATATGTTCATAAATGGGTGTGCACCTCCAAATGGGCGGGGGCCAGCCTCTCAGTCTCTTATCTTATGCAGCAACGTTCACCGGGGCTTCGGTCGCCAGCTCCCAGTAGACTCGTCAGTTACTAACTCTTCCTTCTTATGGAATGAATCCCAAACCTGCCGTTTTTGCTGACTATTTTTGTATTTACCGCCACACATACTTGAACGAAATAATCGCAAACTAGGACGCAAAATGATCCTATTCAATGCTCAAATCTCACTTAGTTGTCTTTGGATATGACGATCCACGTTTTCACCAACACCATTTTTGATTTAGAAGTCCATGGTTGTTCGGATACGGTCTGTTATACAAATTAGATATGATTTGTTATGAGGTTTTTTGTGTCAGGATAAGGTAGGACCGGTTTCGCCTCGACCTCAATACGAGGTTGGGTCTCAATATATGTTCCTTGTATATGAGGGTTTAGAAGAGCAAAGAAACTCGTGTATGTGATATGGATTGGTAAATGTGAAGCTTGGGATTTTTGGATGGAAGGCTAATTGTACTAGATGATTGATATAATTTAGATGGTGTAAACATGTGGTGCAATATCAAAATGATTGTGGACGATTCTAGTCGAAAGGGGCTTGACCTATGTGTGCTTGAACTCGTTAAACGAGTTTTATTTTGAACTCTCATGCTTCGTTGGTATCACCTTGCGATAGTAGTACAAAGATAGACAACCCTCTAAAAATGCGTTGTGTTGAAAAAAATCTCTAAATATAAATAAATAAAAGTAGTCAATATTTCAATAAAAATCATAAGCTACATCAACGATGCTCCAACCACTCTTCGTCTGGTTGCCGTGAACTAACTAAAATTACTTACGAGAGATGACAATACCCATAAGAGAGGTGATATATGATTCTACTTTTTTCTTCTAATTACAAGATTAAAGCAAGTGTCAAAATCAATTAAGGAAATAGAAAATAAAAAGGGTCAATAATGGTTTAACCATCAAAGTTTTCGTTAAATTTCGGTTTAACCATCAAAGTTTTTTTCTAAACGAAATTACCATAAAGTTTGAATTTGTTATGATTTAAAACTCATACTTTTTTCAAATGATTTAAACCTTGAAACTTTGTTAAAAGAACTGATTAATCACTTAAGTTTTATATATTTTTGATTTTACCCTCTCTACTTCATTATGCTTTTTACTTTTTATTAAAAAGTTAACAAAACTTATAGAGTTAAATCATTTTCTAACAAAAAATTAAGTGTTAAATTGTTTGAGAAAAACTTTAAGATTTAAATAAAAAAGAAGCTGTAATTGTAAAGATTAAATAATTATAAATTCAAACTTTATTATAAAATACTTTAATAATTAAACGAAAGTAAATTAAAACTTTAATGGTTAAACTTCTACATTAGGTGGGGTGGGGTGGGGTGGGAGATGAGGGGTAGTGGTGGTGGTGAGAGGGTGGGTATCGGGGTTAGCAAAAATTGGGAGGCACAAACACTGCGTACCGCAGCGGTTTCTTTATTTGCCATTTAAATTGTAATTGTTATCCACACAAACACAAACAAAAACACACACGTTGCTTTTCTTACAAACATTTTACCCCTTCTTCTTATCGTCCTTCTGCCGCCATCCAATCAACACCCCTGCATCTTTTTACTATTTTCAATACCTAGACAATTTTCTTTTTTTTTCTTTTCTTTTTTATTCTTATTATTATTTATTTATTTTTATTTTTATTTTTATACTACGGAAATTTGTGTGCGCTATAAATATTTGAGACTACTGGACCGTTTCAAGCAGGTATGTCAAAAATAATCCATACTTGAACAAGCTAATTGTTTATTATTTGATAGTTTATTAATAACTCATTAATGAATAGTATTTTAAGAAAATCAAGGCTTACTCATTAACAATGTCTACTTGCATGCAATTCACGTTTGGTTAATATATAAATGATCAGATACCTCTATTAGTGAGTAATTAGTAATGTTACAAATTGTTCTCGTACGAAAAACAATTCTCGTTTGAACTTCTCTCTCTTTATATATATATATTTGTGCGTGTGTTTGAAATAAAATATGAGAGATTCTATACCTTTTTATCACAAGATCAATACAAGTGTCAAAATCTAGAGAGGAGACGAAAAAATAGAATTATTGAATTATATATATAATCATTTATTGAATAGGACTATGAAGTATGAAAATTTAGCAATAAAAAGTATAATTTTTTAAAAAAATATATACTCTGTACACAGCTTAAAAAAGCTTGTTCATAAAAGAATTACTACGCATAACTTCGTACCAAAAGAATTATACGTTTTTAGGCAGATAAAGTAGAATATATTATTCTTAAGTCTAAAATAGTCGACTTGGTATACATATTGTAAAGAATTGAAGATCCATCTAGAAAAAGTTAATTAGTTTTTAACAATAACTTTTTAATAAAATATAAATAAATAAATAAATAACAATTATTCATTGCTTCAATCATATATGTGTTTTAATTAGAGTTTTGTAGTTACTAGTATGAATAAGATGTTAGGTGAAAGTTTGGCATGATATATAGGTAAACAATTTAAGAAATAATAATTATTTATTATGTCTGTCCACAGGGTAATTAATGTAACTTGAATTGCCTAAAACTTCAAACTACCATTTCACACTTTTTAGGTAAAACTCCAAATAAGTTGCCACTTATTGCTTTCACCCAACTTAAAATAGAAATAAATAGTTAGGCAAAAAGCATCTTTACATCACTATTACACATTTTTGGGTGGCTATGTTTTTACTTTTTATTTTTTTTAGAAGTGAGTATATGTTTAAAATGATATTTCTACAAAATGTGTGCACATATATTCCATAGTTTACAAAGCATGTTATAAGTTATAACTATTTTAATATGACTTAACGAGTTAGCGTCAGAATATCTGAAAAGTTTTAAAATAGGCTCGAGTTCAATCCTCGCTAACTATATGCATGCATATTAGATGACCATGGTCTCGGAAATGGTTAGACCATATCAAGTAACATAGCTCAAGTTATCCCAAAAACATACTAACTTCCAATTTAAATTGAACCACCATGGAGAGCATTGACGACTAACTTCCAAATTGAATTTTGATCCACTTTCTATCTCCACCACCATTTAGCAAGTAATCATATATCTAAAGCACGAAGGCTAGAAATACCACCACCTTGATCTCTAAAGGCTAAACAGTCTTCCATTAGATCCAACATATTTTTTCGATTTAAGGTCGTTACCCCTAAAAAAATTAAATCACAATCGTTCCATTTGATCTATAATGGCACACAGGGCTATAAGTTACCTCCTTTTTTTAACATTTGAGACCCTCCTGTTTATGTTATAAAAAAATTCTCTTCAGACCAATATCTTCATTCATGATCATCTTGTTATATTAAATAGAATGAATTACTACGTGATTTAGTCAAAAAAGTTGATTTACTTGTTTAATATGAAAATTTTGACCCATTATTCTTATCGTTGCATTCTTAAAATTGATTTAGTCATTTAAAATACAAAGTCAAAATCAATAAAAAAATAAGTAAAATAAAATAAAAATAGATATTATTATTATTTTATGGATAAAAAAGGAATTAAAAAGAAACAATACTTTTTATAAAAAGTTATACAATCCGATGGTTAAGAACAAAAACATTTTGTTAAGCAAAAGATTTATGAAAAAGTCAAAGAGTAAAGAATCAGAAAGTCAAAAGAATCACAGTCTCTTTTCTGAGTCACGTGCGTCTCTGTGTATAGGCCCAGACTCCTATACTCTACTTTCCTCAGTATAGAAGCTACGCCTTCCCCTCTGCCTACCACTTCAATTAATTTTACCTTTTGGCCCACCAACTTTTTGTTTTTTCACTAATACCATTTGTTTTTATTCATTCATTTAAGACATTAATATTTTAGTTATTAATATCAATAAACTAACTTTATTTTCTCTAAAAATAAAGAGACCACAGAAGAATACTTCACACTTTCTTAATACCTTTTAAGTTTTCTGATAAATCCTTGTAATTCTTCATCATAATATTTACATTATCAGTTTCAATTAATTACATAGAAAAAAAAAGAAATAAAAAATAGTTCATCTACTAGTTATAACATTCTTTACGATTAGTTCTATATTTTAGGATTCATGTTTTTATTTTTTGTATGGCCAGTAACCGATAAAGAAAATAGATACCATACAATATACAAAGTTTTATTCGTGTGTCATATATGCCTCTGAAAAAAAAGAGACAAATACGAACAAAAGTTTTATAAAAAAAATAGTTTCTCTCTTTATAGATAGAAGTATCCCTATCTACAATTATCTCCTTTAACATCATTTTGGATATAGCTCTTGAAAAACTAAGTTTAGTTTCAAAACTAACACAATTAAGACAAGCTAAAGGAATAGTACAATCATAATTATTAAATTTTATTACTACCAAAAGGTAATAGATTATTATTAAGGGAGATATTTGATTCTATACCATCTTACTTAACTTTTGATTGAAAACAAATTATTGTTTTGTAGAACTTATAAGAAAAAAAAATATTATATTTTTAGGTAAAATGATTAGACACAATTTAAAAAATAAGAAAATGAAACATTATATTTTTATTTTTCAAAAAATCTCTAATTCTCCACACATATATATATCTTTTTTTTTCTTGTTCTTCTTTTCAAGAATTATACGTAACTTGTATAAACATATGAATTCTAAAGTTTAGGAAAAGTAGAAACTATTGTTGAAGTTCAATGGAAGTAGAAGGAGCATATCTAAAACAAATTCATAAGAGGGAGGACTTAAGTTGACAATGTGTGAATATTAGCATAAGTTAGCGTGTGTTTTTCTTTAAGCAACAGTTAAGAGGACGTTTAAGTTTATAGAAAGACGTGATTAATCAGAGACTGATGTTCGACTAAAAATAGTACAGTCTTGGTTATTATAGAAAATGATATCTTTATATTATTATTTTTTATTTAACCTCATGCTCATAGGAAGATATGTGAAATTACTATAACTTTTTTTTATATATTTATTGATTTTAACACTTGTATTAATTTTATGAGCAGTATAAATACATATATCACATCTCCTTGGTTATACATTCATAAAAGGGTGCTTACACATGTACCATAATCTATAGTTTTAAACACTTATTTTTATAAATTAATAATATCAAAATAACCTAGGAACAAAATAGACCTTATAACTAACTAGAAGTGATAAGAATATAGATTAAGGTATCCAGAATTTATAGAAGGTGTATGAATCATTATCTTTTAAAAAAAGTAAAAACTAAAACAAATGAAAAATAAAAGAATATTTCTAATTATTCTTACTAAATTATTCTTACTTTATCTTTATACCAACTATATTGTGATATGTATAATCCTCTCATTCCTTTTACTAATCACTCCTAATTTTGACACATTTTCTTATTTAGTAAGTAGGATGATGAGTGAGAATATTTAGTAGAAGAATATAGAATATCTCAAAATAAAAATAGAGATCTTTTATATCATCTTATTTTTTATTTCTACTCATAAGATTAAAGCAGATGTCAAAATCAAAAGTTGGTTACGAGGCAATTTTTGATTGGTAATCTACAAACAAGTCAAATAAACATTTATGGATTTAATTTCGGGATGGGGTGACACTAGGGGCTTAGCCGTAGGACCCCGTTAAGGGTGATGCCCCTTGGATCCCACCAGGGGCGGCGCCCCACACCCTCAAACACCCGATATTAACTTAAATTATCTGAGCGTGCAGTCCGGATCTCACAGTGCCACCGCCCACACCCTTACGCACTCAATATTTAGTGACTTGATAACACTAAAATTATCAATATTTGTCTATGTGTTTCCTATACCATAGTCTCTAAACATCCAATATACTTGCACTTATCGAAAATTTAACCAGAGTCTCAAAAACTTTTCATATATCTTACTACTAAACATCTAGAAATGGTTCATTGGGTGAAATAAAGTAAAACCTTTCATTATTTTACTTTATCCATCCATCCATCCATATATACCTTTTAACCTAATATCATCCACTTTATTTTATACACGAATTACTCGTATTCATCATTGGTCTCGATCGTAACCTCATTTCATTGTAACTTATTTTTATTATCCATGTATCATAGGATGTAAATATTCAAATACTTCAGCTTTTATAGGAAAACCAATTAAATATACGATAAGGTTGTAAACTAGTTAAAACTTATATTAAAAAGAGTAAAAAAAACATATTCATTTGAAGATTTATTGTGACAATTAATTAGTGTTACGTTAAACTTATTGTAATATGTGTGTTATTATTCATTATCTTATATACGATTGATGAAGAATGTTTGATGCAAAAATTCTCCCTCCTTTAATTGAATTACTTACCCATAAATTCTTTACATGCACTCTGTCACACTCAATCCCCTCACGCTCTTTATCCATAAGTTCTATTATCCAAAATGAACAACCAAGATTGGTTTTCGCAGTTCTCTTACGAAAAATAATTCTCGTTTGAACCCTCCCACATATATATAGCTTCTGGGTGGAAAGCTAACAATTGTCAAGCGGATTGTTAAAAAGATCTAGTTGATTCTCATCAATTGTTGCGTACGTACGTAAAAAAGATTGTAAAGTTGTTGCGATGGATATTTGATCAGTTGCAATTAGACGCTGGTGGGCCAAGGATCGGTTCTTTAGATGAATGAATGGAAGGAGATCGAATCCAGGGAAATGTAATTCATAATGTTCGGTCTTAGTCGCATAGTGATGTTCATTCTGTTTTGTGGTGTACGTATGGAATCATGTTTAGGTCAAATATAACTCATCATATTCTCTTACAAACATAAAAATGGGTCCCTTATTTTAGTCAAGAATGGGTTATCTTTGTAGGGTCCACTCTCATGCTTGTGAGATGTTTGAGTCAAACATGAGAGTATCTTTGATTTCTATTATCTCAAGATTCCTTCGCCGTGAACCTTTGCTGAATTAATGTTACTGCATGTATTGCAGTGTTTGGGGTCTTGTTGTTTACCCCTTGTAGATATATGATTGCCTTTGTTTGTAAACATTAATTTTGATTTTTATAATCTTTTTCCTTTCAAAATATATTAATAGACAAGAGATAGTTTTTATAAATTAAGATAAATTTTTATATTATTTTACTTTAGCTGTCATAACTCACTGTTACATTAACATCACTTGATACTTGAATCAACCCAACATTAGTGCGTGCGTATATGTAATACCAATTGTCGGACCCGTATTATTAAGTATCGATCTAATATCGAAGCAATCAAAACATAATGATAAAGTTGTGGGATGTATCTATGAATATACATACGAACAAGAGCATACACGGCCAAGAAATCACAGTACGATCGAATGAATGCTTAATGATTTAGGGTTTATAGCTTTGAATTTATACCCCTGAATATTTACAAAACGAACCCTAAATTATTGATAATATCATAAAGAATCTAAACTAATATAAAGGTCACTAAAATCAAATGATCACAGTTAAAGATCTAGTATGGTTAAATATATATAAAAGTGTATACAAATGCATATATAAGGTAGGTGGTAAACGCGTTTTCTTAAAGCTGAAAACATACATGAAAAACTATCCCATGTCAATAGTGGCTACCCAGGTTTAGGTTTGGTGTTTTGCATGCCACGTGTCATTTTATTATTAACATGCCATGTGACCACCGTCCATGTAGGATCCTTGACTCCTCTCGACCCCATCTCACATGTAATGTCATGCTCCTTAGCCTTTGACCTTTATTATTCTTAATTTATATAGGCAGAGAAAACTTTAATTGGAAACTGTTTTTTGTATGATAATTATAATAACTGTTTGTAATATCATTATTAACTTATTAATAAGGGCATTTTGATATTTTAAATATTTACTTATCGTAAATTATATCCAGATAAGCCATAATTAATTTGTGAGGCTTGATTTTCTAAAAAAATCACTCATTAATAATCGATTAATGTGTCATTAATGAATTATTAATGAGCGGCCAAATTTCTAAGTCATTGGTTAATTTTAACTAAGGTTAATATTGGTTCTCGCAGTTCTCATATGAAAAACAGTTCTCATTTGAACCATTCCCTATATATATATATAAGGAGGGTTCATTTGTGAACCATTGTTATTGCGAATACCGTAAGAGAACAATCTTGGCTCTTGATTAAAACAAATCAATAGTCAATAAAAATGACAGTTCATTTATGATACTAACAAGGGATATTTTAAAAAAAATCAAGCCTCGTTATTTAATGATGGCCCACTCGGACTCAATTCACGGTTGTGGAAATATTAAAAGACCAAAATACCGCTATTAATGAGCATTAATAGTGGTTACAAATGATACTCGCAATAAGAACGGTTCTTAAATGAAATTATCCATATATATATGTGTGTGTGTGTATAACAATGATCAATAAAGATCCAGACTTATGTATTGAACCTATAGAACCAATTTCAGTTTTTAGATTTGAATGATCATTGCTTGAGATTAAAACTGAATATTCGATTTATGTAATTTGCATATTTCATTGGAAACTACATATTCGATTTAAGAAATATGCATATTTTATTGTAATCTCAACCATCAATCATCCAAATTTAAATACTGGGATTGGTTATATTGGTTTTTCATATAAGGTTGATTATGTAATGAACCTCACCAAATATATATATATATATATATATATATATATAAGAGTTCATTTGAGAACCATTCTTATTGCGAGTACAACGAGAATCAATCTTGACTTTTGATTAAAATAAATTAATGGTCAATAAAAATGATAGCTTATTAATGGCTCATTAAATATGCATTAATGAGGGTTATTTTGTGAAAATCAACCTCGATCTTTAATGACGGTACACCCGCACATAATTCACGGGTGGAAAAATATATAAAAGGCCAAAAATACTCCTATTAATAAGCATTAATAGTGGTTACAAATCGTACTTGTCGTATTCGCATTTAGAACGGTTCTCAAATAAATTTCCCCATATATATATATATATATGTTAGTCCCAGATTGAGTACGCAATAACAAATGTTTGTAGAAGGGGGGGGGTTGAATACAAACTTTAGCTTTTAAAAATTAAAGACACATTTATATATTTTTATATAATTCTTATTGATATGAATCAAGAATTACATGTACTAGAAGCGGAAATTCTAAGTATAATAAAATGTGGCAATCAATTTGTCTAACATATAGACAAGCTAACTCTAAAACAACTAATGTATTTAGAGTGTTCAACACATGAACAACTTTGATTCTACACAATGCTTATACTCTACGAAATTTCTCTACTGATGAGATTTTCTTTTTGTGTAGTAGAGACTTCACTTTGTTGAGTTGTGTAATATTGTCTATTTGCATGTCCACCATGCATATATATATAGAAGTCTTGGTGGATCAGGTTGCATGAAGGTAAGAGACCAAGAGGATGTGATAATATAATATTTTAATTGTAAAGGTAGTGGGTGAAAAGTAAAGTTACTTTAATCAAATGTATGATAAAAGTAATTGTACTTTTCTGTAAAAGTGCAACCCATTCACAATATAAAATATTAAAGTCCACATCTACTGTCGTGTAGAAGTGTCTTTCCTTTTCCATGATTGTACTTTAATCAACAGCATGCTTCTGATTGATTTGACTTTACCAAGTATGAGATTGCCAGCCATACTTAGTTATTTGAACAAATCTTCAAGATCTTCGTCTGTTTAAGGTATCATTATCCCTTTTCAGAGGATAAGATCAAACCTTTTTGTCTCATACTTGATCCAAAAAGTGCATTTTACTTTTACAAACAAAGATCTATGGCATAATAGAACAACACATGTTCTGCCTTTTACATATGACTTACAATCTGAAAAGATAGAGTAGATTTGACATTTTTCACGACTTAGCTAACAAATTGTACAAGGAACTCTGATATTCACTACTCAGTTGGCAAAATATATCAGTTGATCACTTTTTGCTAGGACTCAGTTGACACATATTGCTCAGCTGATCATATAGATGCTCAGCTGATCAATAGTAAGCTTAGGAGGACATAATGCTCATGTATTTGTATGATCAGTTGATCAAGAATGCTCAGCTGATCAATCAAATACATCAGTTTATAAGGGGAGATGACTTGTGTGAAGAAAGACTTACTTAGCTGATGCTCTGGGCCTCAGCTGATCCAATTGGTTACTCAGCTAATAGAGTAGGCACTCAGCTGATCAAATTCTTCACTCAGCTGATCAATCTGTTTACTCAGCTGATGAAATATTTTCATCAGCTGATCAACAATTTCGCTCAGCTGATAGATTGTTTTCCTCAGCTGATGGTCTTCTTTACTTTTTTTCTTCATCTGATGCTCCTTGGCTGATATCCTTTGGCTGATACTTTGAGTAGGATCTGATGCTTAGCTGATGGCTTATTTTCCTCAGCTGATGGTTCCATACTTAGCATATTTTTACATAAACTGATTCAAACAACACATGTTTGAATTCTTTCTAAGTCATACTGAATGTAGGGTTTGGTTAACATCAAATTCTATGTTTTAGATAGGCAGAGTTGATTATTAGGGTGAAGTGATTATCTCCCCAACAATCTCCCCCTATTTGATGATGACAAAACCTTTTTCTTTTTGAAGAACCAGTTTGACTTCGAATAACAAAAGATTTAAACTTTTAAGTACATTTGGCTACCTAGCTATCTGTTTTTGGTAGCTATTTTTATTTGAACCTTGTTCTGTTTTTGGTTTCTTTTCTAATGTTCCATTTTGTTCTGTTTTTGTGGAATTTTTTTCTGTGTTGTACCATTTTGTTCTGTTTTTGTGGTATCTTTTCATTTTTTCATTTTTATATGCTTTTGATTTTCTGATATACATAAACATCACTTGAAATAACAGAATAAAGAAATGTACATAAGTGATTACATAGATTAACTACTAACTAACTATTCTATAATGTACAATCAACTAAATAACAACAAAATCTTCAGAGTTAGAATCAGTCTTCAATCATCCCACCATGGTTCTTCTTTAACTTCAAAATTTTTGGCATGGGGATCAGCTTCAGCTAAGACGTCACATTGGGCTTGAACAAGGGCTTCAAAGTTTTCATTTCCAGTTCTGCCTCTTGTAGATATCCTTAGCCTAAATAGAAACTTCTTGCTAGCTTTAAGGATTTCAGACTGTCTAAAGAACCTCCATGTGCCAGCTCTGTCTAAAAAGAATATACCTTCAATAGGCATAATTATAAACTTGTACAACTCAGGAGTGATGTTCAGTGGAAGAGATGTGTTGAGACCCTCAAAATCTGATAGGAATTCATGCTGGGGTAGTACCTCTCTTAGCTCAAATGGTTTGAAGGGCTTGGAGCCTTTCTTATGAAGATTATCAACTGTGTGCACATGCTTGTAATAGTCATCTGGAGTGAAGGCCCTTTGTGACACAGCTAGAGCTATCCAATTCTGAATTTTCTGAATGAATTGAACTTTGAGCTTTGATTTGGATTAGAAGAGAAGGTACAGGATCTCAACTAACTCTGTGAACCCATATATGTGACACCTCTCATAGGATACAACTTCACAGCTGTTGAAGTTGTTCTGTCTTATTGCTTTGAGGTAGGGTTCATCATCACCTTTATGGACAGTGGCTCTTGTTATTGGAGTGGGTTCTGTTCTGTTTCTCAAAATATTGATTCTTTCTCTGAAGCTTTGAAGTCTTTGTTGACTTAGGTTGATGGGAGCAGATAATTCAATGTTGAAGAGGGTTTTGATGGCATCAGCATGGGATCTAGCTTTGAGTAGTTCAGCCTGAGATTTTTCCCTTGCCAATGTGTGTTGAGCAGCAGCTTGATTTTGACTTTGTTCTTGCTCTTGCTGATATGCTAGCTCTTTGGCTTGGTAGATTTCCTCAACTGAAACACCCAATGCTTGAGCCATTTGAGCATTCTCCCTTTCTTCCTTTTCTTTAAGAGCAAGCTCCCTTTTCATTTGATCATCTGCTTCAACTTGCTCATCTGTCATCTTTTGTTTGCCTTTATCCTTAGGAGCAGAGGTTGAAGCCTTTTGGACTGATATGGTTGATTGGACTAGTGGAGCAGATGGCTTAGGGCTCTGTCTTCTTCTTCTGAGGATGTCAGAAAGTGGAGTATCATCCTCATCATCAGAATCAGACTCTATATTGATTTGTGGAGAGCAACCCTCAGCAACTTTTCTTTTAGGCTTTGGCATGTTTGCCATCCTTTTTAGCCTTTTGGGAAACCTTTGCTCCCCCTCAGAAGATGCTTTTCTTTTAATGGGTGTGGGAGCTGTTGCTTTGGGTGCTTCCTGCTGCATGATTTTGGTGGCTGTTTCAGCATAGGCAGCATCAATATCCTCTGAGTTAGGATCATCCTCCCTGGAAGAACTTGAGAATTTCTCCCCCTTTTTGGCATCATCAAAAGGAGGAGGGGAGTCACCTACTGCAGGCTTATGGGTTGAGGTAGGGGCAGGGGTAGGGGTATGGGTGGAGGAAGGAGTAGAGGTAATGTTAGAGAGCTGAAGGGAGAGGTCATCCTTGAGATCTTTGATAGCTTTCCACAATGAGAGATGACTCATTCTGGATTGTTCTGTTAAGGTCTCTATGTCATCAAGGATGCCTTTGAGTAAAGAAGGCATAGGGAGTAGTTGTTCGGGAATGGGTACAGAAATGTTGGGGTTTATTGGGCGTAGGGTTTGGAGTTGGGATAGGAGGTTTGATATGGTTTGGTTTAGGGTAGATATGGTAGATTGAGGTAGGCTGGGAATTTGTGGTTGAGAGGGAAGAAGGGTAGAAAGATGGTCTATTTTGGTTAGAAGGGGGGTAAGATCAATGGGTGCAGGGGAGGGTTGGGGTGGGGTCTTGAGGAGCTCAATGTCTTTTGTAAGTCTAGACAGTTGAGTAGAGGTTTGGGTTTGGAAGGCTTGGAAGGTTTGGGTTAGGTGATCAATGTTCTGCTTTATGGTTTGGATAAGGGTAAGGTTTGTGGTTTGGGTAGATATGGATGGGGTAGAGGTGGAAGGAGTAGATAGAGGTTCAAAGAATTTGGGTAAGGTTTGTGTCCCCTCATTTGAGCCTTGGTGTATAAGCTCAAATTCATTAGGAAAGAGAGTTGAGCCCTGTGCAAGTGGTTGGTTTGTACCACTAGCATTGGCAGGCTGTGCAAGTGTAAGAATTGAATTAATAATAGGTGCAAGGTAAGTGGACTGAGTGTGGGATGCACTCAATAACAGGGAATCCCTTATTGGATCCACATTCTGTTGGGAGAATGTAGATGGTATAGGCTGACTCAATTGTGGGATAGACACAGTGTGACCTTGGGTTGAGGTCTGTCTTTCAATGAGATCAACCTTTTGGGAGGTTGTCTCAGCTAACGGTTTAAGTCCCATTTTTACAGATGTATCCTGTTGTGAGGATACATCCTCTGGCTGAAAGGTTGCAACATCCAATTGCTCCCCCTCAACATGAGGAAGGGTAATTGGAGTTGAGGTCAGAGGTGTGGATTGCACTCCCTCAAAGTGCTCATAATGAGTCACTTCTGGTGACCTTGTATATATGGGGCTACGGATAGGAGTAGAACTAGTGACCACAGGAGGTTCACTAGAGCTTGGCTGTTGGAGTGGTGTTTGGACTGGAGATGAGGATGGGCTATCAAAGGTTGGGACGACCATTTGAATATCCTCAGAGGTGGAATCAGTACTATCCATACCTTGGGACATGATGTGCCTACTTCTGTCAATGAGCTCCAGAAGTTGCTCAGAGATCTCTTGTTCTTGGGCATCACCATCATCACCAAGAGGACTTAGTTCCATTGGACTGGGAGGAGCAAAATCACCAGCATCATCATCATCATCCTTAGAGCCAGTGTGGCTTTCATCAGCATCATCATCACCATCATTATCATCATCATTTTCATCTGCATTGTCGTTTGCAGCATCTATCAGCTCTTGCATTTGGGCAGTGATTGGAGGACCTCTGTCTGCCTTTAAGAAATGGAATATCTTTTCACACATGGCAGGGACAGGTATATGCTCAAGATGTAGGGCACCTGCGACCTCGATGATTTCTTGTTGGTGCTCTGGGTGATTTTATCAATAAGGTCCGAAAATATCACTTGAGCAAAGTCGATATTTACCCTGAAGACTAGGGCATAGAGCACCAGAAGCTCGGTTTGGTTGATGAGATGATGGCTTACAGATTTAGGACCGAAGCAACGTATGACCACGTTGGCCAAATACTTCCATGGATGAGCGAGAGCAGAGACCTTGACTTGACCATGCACTACAGGTTCATTGTAGCCGATGGTGTCTAAAACGGTTTGAACTTCTTATCTGGAGGGAAAAGCGGTGTACGGTGGGAAGTTAGGAATAGCAGAGGCTTCACGAAGGGTTTCGGTGGTGATCTGGAGATGATAGTTTCCTTGGGCTAGGGTGCAGTGGATGGTGTTGGTGTTTAGGTTATAGGTTGCGGAGTACCATAGTTCACCGATAATGGTAGGGTAAATGTAGTGTGGATCAGCGG
Organism: Dittrichia graveolens; assembly: GCA_038502395.1. Taxonomy (NCBI): domain Eukaryota; kingdom Viridiplantae; phylum Streptophyta; class Magnoliopsida; order Asterales; family Asteraceae; genus Dittrichia; species Dittrichia graveolens. The sequence continues at coordinate 8,784,655 of JARJIL010000001.1, forward strand.
TGAGACTTTCAAACAGGGGATGGGCTTGAAGGAACTGAACCATTGGTTCATAACCTTGGTTTTCTCGCACGACAGGGATGGTGGTGCAAAGTAGAATGTTGTTGGGAGTTATATTCATCGGTTGATTGGGTGCAACATTCTCACCAGGGTTAACAGCCGGGTCTGGAATATAGGTGGCCATTTGGTAGGGATGATGAACAGTGAGTATCGAGAGAGAAGGTAGGGTAGTTCTTTGTAGAGAGAGGGAATTTGGAAAGTTTGAACAGGTAAAGGTGAATGAGAGAGAAATTGGGATATTTATGAAGATTAGTTAACAGAGATCGTTAGATACTGCCAAAACATCTAACGGAAAACAAATTAAATAGCTATTAAATGAAAACTGACAAACGGAGTAAATAACTAGGGTTAAAAAGCATTAAATGAGTGTAAAAAGTGAAAATTTACTAAGTGTAGAATCATCAGCTGATCAAGGAGAGTATCAGTTGATGGGTATCAGCTGATGAAAAACTATTAGTTGAAGGGTATCAACTGATGGAAAACTATCAGCTGAGGGGTATCAGCTGATGGAAAACTATCAGCTGATAGTGAGAATTTGGGTATCAGCTGAGTAAAGTACTTAGCTGAGCATGTCTTCCTTATCTTAAAGTGATCAGCTGAGTAAATTTGATCAGCTGATAGGCATCAGCTGAGCATAGTTACTCAGTTTACACAAATCAAGTAAGACTCAGATATGCTTAGATAAGTATCTTATAATTTTCAACACTTATAAATTGACACAAACTAAATTACCATTATTTTAAACTAAAAATTTAGCATACCTAGTTTGGATATTAGGAAGTTGAACCTTGCTTCATCTAATGGCTTTGTGAATAAATCTACAAGTCGTAAATCAATGTTAATGTAGTGCAAAGTTACCTTCTTCTTTTGCACATTATCTCTGAGAAATGATGTCTGATTTCAATATGCTTTGTTTTTGAATGCATGACTGGATTATTTGAGATGGAGATTGCACTTGTATTGTCACAAAGAATTGGTGTGTCTTCAAACTTCATATCATAATCAAGTAGTTGATTTTGTAACCACAAAATTTGAGCACAACAGCTTCCTGCATCAATGTATTCTGCCTCTGCAGTAGATGTTGACACTGAATTCTGTTTCTTACTAAACCAACTAATCAATCTTCCTCCTAGAAGTTGACAACCACCTGAAGTACTTTTTCTGTCTAATGTGCATCCTGCAAAATCAGAATCAGAATATCCAACTAACTCAAAATCTGAGTCTTTGGGATACCAAAGACCAAGATTAGGAGTTCCTTTGAGATATCTGAATATTCTCTTAACAGCAGCAAAATGTGATTCTTTAGGATCTGCTTGATATCTTGCACAGAGACATGTTGAAAACATTATATCTGGTTTACTTGCAGTGAGGTATAAAAATGACCCAATCATTCCTCTATAAGTAGTAATGTTCACTAATTTGCCATCAGTGTCCTTTCCTAACTTAATAGAAGTAGACATAGGTGTTTTCATTGAAGAACAGGTTTCAAAATCAAACTTCTTGAGTAAATCTTTGACATACTTTGTTTGATGAATGAAAATATCATCAACCTCTTGTTTAATTTGCAAACCAAGAAAATAGTTTAACTCACCCATCATGCTCATTTGATAATTATCAGACATGAGTTTAGAAAACTTTTCGCATAGTTCCAAATTAGTAGACCCAAATATTATATCATCTACATATATCTGCACAAGTATCACATCACCTTTGTACTTCCTAATAAATAAAGTGCTATTTATGCATCCTCTTGTAAAACCTTTATTAATGAGAAAAGAAGAGAGGGTATCATACCAGGCTCTTGGTGCTTGCTTAAGACCATATAAAGCTTTGTTTAGGAAGTAAACATGATCAGGTAAGCTTGACTCCTCAAAACCAGGAGGTTGTTTGACATACACCTCTTCTTTCAAATCTCCATTCAGAAATGCACTCTTCACATCCATTTGGAACACTTTGAAGTTTTTGAAGGCAACGTAGGCTAGGAATAGTCTGATGGCTTCCAATCTTGCAACAGGGGCAAAGGTTTCATCAAAATCAATACCTTCTTCTTGACAGTACCCCTGTGCCACTAGCCTTGCTTTGTTTCTGATGATTTGCCCATTTTCATCTAGCTTATTTCTGAACACCCACTTTGTTCCAATGATGGATTTATCCTTTGGTTTGGGTACCAAAGTCCATACATTATTTCTTTTGAATTCTGCCAGTTCCTCTTGCATGGCAGACACCCAGTGGGGATCATTGAGAGCTTCATCAACCTTCTTTGGTTCAATCATTGAGACAAATCCAGAATACAAACAGATGTTGCAAGCTTTTGATCTTGTTCTAACTGGATCATCTATGTTGCCTATCACCAAATTATGAGGATGGTGCTTTAGGTCTTTGAAGGCTTTTTGGATTTCTTGGGAATTGGGATTCATTTGGATTTGGGGAGAAGAAGTTACATGTTGGCTATCAGCAGTAGAAATGAGTTCATTTTGAGTGGCTGATATAACTTCATTATTGCAATCTGTGGGTATCTCTACTGAAAAGGGAATGAGTGATATGGAATTGGAATCCAATGATGTTGAGTCATTTTCCACATGATTCAGTAGAGGTATAGGATTGGATGAGGATGGTTGTACATGGTTAAAAACTTGGATAGGAACAGGTTCATCTAAATCATGAGCAGCTGGTGGAGAGGGATCTACTTGCTCTGAAGGAACTTCTCTAGTTTGCATAAGATCATTAAATTCTTCACCTGAAACATGATTAGAAGAACAAGAAGCAACAAAGTCATTTTCATTAAAACTTACATTGATGGATTCTTCTATGACTTTGGTTCTGAGGTTGTATACTCTGTATGCTTTAGAAACCTCTGAGTAACCTACAAAGACTCCTTCATCAGCTTTAGGAGCAAACTTCTGCAATTGATATTTTTGATTAAGTATGAAACATGGACAACCAAAGATATGCAGAAAGCTGATGCTTGGCTTCCTTCCCTTGAGCACTTCATATGGAGTTTTGTTGTGCCTCTTGATAATAAGGGACCTGTTTTGTGTGAAACATGCACAACATACAGCCTCAGCCTAGAAATTAAATGGTAACCCACTTTCACACAACATGGTTCTGGCAGCTTCAATCAATGTTCTATTTCTTCTTTCAGCTACACCATTTTGTTGTGGGGTTCTTGGAGCAGAAAAGTTTTGAGATATCCCTTTCTCATCACAGAAAGATTCCAGAGTTTGGTTTCTGAATTCAGTTCCATGATCACTTCTAAGACTCCTCACCAGATTGCCATTCAACACTTCCATTTTCTTGATAAAACAGATAATCTCTTCAGCAGCCTCACTCTTTGTTTTATGAAAGAAAACCCAAGTATATCTTGAGAATTCATCAACCAATACAAGAGCATACTTACTTCCACCAATACTAGCAGTTGCAGCAGGACCAAAGAGATCCATGTGCAACATATAGAAAGGTTCTATAATTGAGAAGGCCTGCTTGGATGGAAATGATGTCTTATGCTGCTTTCCCTTCTCACAAGCAGTGTAAGGTTTAGGCTTAAGATAAGTCAGTGAAGGTAGTCCTGACACTAGTTCACCTTTGCTCAACTTGTTGATGTTTTTAAAATTAAGGTGGGAAAGCCTCTTGTACCACAGCCAGTTTGTATCCTCATTATTCTTGGAGTACAAACATGTTTCCTTTGAAGGGTCACCAGAGGACATGTCAAGTGTATACACATCCTTGGTTCTCTTGGCACTGAACACTGTATTACCTTCTTTATTTATGATGGAGCCTCCTGTCTTTGTGAAGTGGACTTCATTATCTCCATCACACAATTGACTTATGCTTATGAGATTATATTTCAGCCCTTTGACATATGAAACTTTTGACAGCTTGAGGTTCCCATTATGAAGCTCACCATAGCCTTTAGTTTGCCCATGGTTGTTGTCACCAAAAGTCACCCTTGGACCTTTCTCTTTCTTATAGTTACTGAGCAAAGCGTTGTTACCTGTCATGGTTCTTGAACATCCACTGTCAAGAAACCAAGAACCAACACCCTGCACAGATTTGAATGAAAAAAGATTTAGTGACACACGTAGGAATCCACTACTCAGTGGATCCCTGTGGAATGCACCTAGCTTTCCACTTCATCTCAGGTTTCTTATGTATGAGATGAGTGACTATGTTATCATCACAAGTCCGCTGTCTTGAATTCCCTTCTAAAGAACATTCAAATGCCTTATGCTCTTTGCTTCCACATTTATAACATTTTTGAGATTTTGTGGCCTTGGAGCATTGGACAACATGATTTGAATGCCTATGAGATTTCTTATCAGTCATCATTTGACTAATTTGACCATTCAGCTTATGAAGCTTATCCTGTAAATTTCTTAGCTCTTTATTTACAGGCACCTTAGATTGATCTTTGTTTTTGGAAAGTTTTTGACCAATCTTTGGAGTGGCAGAAATGGGAACAATGTGAACACCAATCTTTTTACTCATAGTTTCTTCTATTAAAAGAGAGTTGATTAGTTCTAGATCAACTAATTGTTTAGAAGATGAGCTATGATCAGATGACAGGTTATCAGCTGAGTATTTATCATCTACTAACCTATCAGCTGATGGAGTAGTATTAGCTAATGATTCTTCAGTTTGTGAAATGCTAAGAATTAAGTCATCTGTTTTCAAGGTTTGACAACAGAATGTCTCTGAGGTCTCAACTAATGATTCCTTTCCTTTAATCACATCCTTTGACTTTTTGTTATTAGTATTTTTACATTCTGAAATCTTACTAGAGGATGATTCAATAGAAGGAATAATTGATTCTTTTGAGTGGCAACTCTTGCTTCTAACAAACTTATTTGTGAACACACTTTTGCCTTTAACAGTCTTGTGAAAGGTCTGTGGCAAGATGTCAGCTTTGTCTAAGATATTAAGGTTCTTACTAGAATCAACATAGTTAGCAGCCTTAGAGTAATTTCCACCAATAATAGCTTGAACTTGTTTGGGTATCTGCTCCTTGACACACTGAGTGGTCTTTTCTGCAGATACACACAAGACTTTACTACTTTTTGGAGGTCATTAAACTTTTAGGTTGCTTCAAAAGTTTCTTTTACTAAGATCTCATTAAGTATCTTTTGATTAGTTAGTTCATCATTTAAGATTGTTATCTGCTTAAGTTCCTCATCCTTAAGAATTAATTTTTCCTTTAGTGATTCTACTTCTAGTTTTAGCTTCTTCTCTCTTTGAATAGCAGACTGGAAATCAATACACAAGTAATCAAACATAGCATTCTTCTCATTATCATCATAGTTAATAAATTTTCCAACCTGATACATAGAAGAAGGATCCCAGTTGGTAGTTGAACAAGCTTTAGCAGCCTTTTTCATGTCTTCATCAAAGGAACTACCATCATTGTTGTTGGCCATCATGCAGAACTGAGCAGAGATCACCTCATCTTCATCTAAGGAGAGATCTTCTTCTGCCCAATCTTGTTCTTCAGCAACAAGAACTTGGCCCTGGGCTTGCTTCTTCTTCTTCTTCTTGTCAAGGACAGCAGCAAGGAGTTTCTTATACTTGGCTTCATAATCAATCCGGCTCTCCTGCTTTTGCACAGATGAAGAACCAGTGTTATATTTGGACTTACAGTCAGTGGCTATGTGGCCAATTTTGCCACACTTATAACACTCTGCTGTGGAGGCATCAAAAGTGGATTTGGGCTTGACAAACTTTGATGACCTCTTGCTGAACCTCTTAACACCCTTTCCCTTCTTGAAAGGTCTGAACTTCTTAACCAGCATAGCTACACCTTCAACCAACTCCTCCAGATTACTTTCCTCACAATCCTTCTCCTCATCACTTTCTCCAGCACTCTCCTCTCCATCTCCTTCTTCATTAGAACCAGAATCAATAGCTGCAAAGCTTCTCATCTTTGTATCTCTGGATACAAGGGCAGTTGGTGCAGCTTTCACTATGTCTTAGAACAGTGACAAAGTGATCCCATGTTTCAGGGAGGGAGTCTAGAAACTTGTTCACCAAGACAAAGTTGCTCTTGGTTATGTCTGCCCTTTTCAAGTCATTAACTAGGCAGTTGAACCTGGTGTATGTCTGTGTAAGACTCTCACCTTTCTGAGCAAAGAAGAATTCATACTCTCTGTTAAGGAAGAGCTTCTTGTTCTCCTTCACCTCTTCAATCCCTTCATATGCAACTGTGATTGTATCTAACATCTCTTTTGCAGAAGGACAGTTAAGCACTTGATGATAGATTTCATTGAGTAGTGCAAAGACAAGAGCTGATCTAGCCTTAACATCTAGGCTAACCAACCTCTTATCCTCATCTGTCCACAGATGCATGGGTTTGGTTATGATTCTTTCAGTTGAAGAGGTTTGACCTTCAGATTCTGATGGGATAGATAACACTGATGTTGGAACATAAGGACCATCAGTGACTATTTCAAGCATTTGGATATCAAGGGTGGATAGGAAAAGATGTGCTCTACTTTTCCACATGGAGAAATTTTCAGCGTCAAACATGGGACATCTTGTTAAGGACCCAGTGTTTGAGATATTCATATTGTTTACGGATGAGGCCATATTGAGAGGGGTAGAAGCAGTTGTAAAGTAAGCAAAACAGATCTAGATATTGATTACGTAACCTGCTCTGATACCAGTTGTTAGTCCCAGATTGAGTACGCAACAACAAATGTTTGTAGAAGGGGGGTTGAATACAAACTTTAGCTTTTAAAAATTAAAGACACATTTATATACTTTTATATAATTCTTATTGATATGAATCAAGAATTACATGTTCTAGAAGCGGAAATTCTAAGTACAATAAAAGGTGGCAATCAATTTGTCTAACACACAGACAAGCTAACTCTAAAACAACTAATGTATTTAATGTGTTCAACACATGAACAAGTTTGATTCTACACAATGCTTATACTCTACGAAATTTCTCAACTGATGAGATTTTCTTTTTGTGTAGTAGAGACTTCACTTTGTTGAGTTGTGTAATATTGTCTATTTGCATGTCCACCATGCATATATATATATATAGAAGTCTTGGTGGATCAGGTTGCATGAAGGTAAGAGACCAAGAGGATGTGGAAATATAATATTTTAATTGTAAAGGTAGTGGGTGAAAAGTAAAGTTACTTTAATCAAATGTATGATAAAAGTAATTGTAATTTTCTGTAAAAGTGCAACTCATTCACAATATAAAATATTAATATCCACATCTACTGTCGTGTAGAAGTGTCTTTCCTTTTCCATGATTGTACTTTAATCAACACCATGCTTCTGATTGATTTGACTTTACCAAGTATGGGATTGCCAACCATACTTAGTTGTTTGAACAAATCTTCAAGATCTTCGTCTGTTTGAGGTATCATTATCCCTTTCCAGAGGATAAGATCAAACCTTTTTGTCTCATACTTGATCCAAAAAGTGCATTTTACTTTTACAAACAAAGATCTAAGGCATAATAGAACAACACATGTTCTGCCTTTTACATATGACTTACAATCTGAAAAGATAGAGTAGATTTGACATTTTTCACGACTCAGCTAACAAATTGTACAAGGAACTCTGATATTCACTACTCAGTTGGCAAAATATATCAGTTGATCACTTTTTGCTAGGACTCAGTTGACACATATTGCTCAGCTGATCAATAGTAAGCTTAGGAGGACATAATGCTCATGTATTTGTATGATCAGTTGATCAAGAATGCTCAGCTGATCAATCAAATACATCAGTTTATAAGGGGAGATGACTTGTGTGAAGAAAGACTTACTTAGCTGATGCTCTGGGCCTCAGCTGATCCAATTGTTCACTCAACTAATAGAGTAGGCACTCAGCTGATCAAATTCTTCACTCAGCTGATCAATCTGTTTACTCAGCTGATGAAATATTTTCATCAGCTGATCAACAATTTCGCTCAGCTGATAGATTGTTTTCCTCAGCTGATGGTCTTCTTTACTTTTTTTCTTCATCTGATGCTCCTTGGCTGATATCCTTTGGCTGATACTTTGAGTAGGATCTGATGCTCAGCTGATGGCTTATTTTCCTCAGCTGATGGTTCCATACTTAGCATATTTTACATAAACTGATTCAAACAACACATGTTTGAATTCTTTCTAAGTCATACTGAATGTAGGGTTTGGTTATCATCAAATTCTATGTTTTAGATAGGCAGAGTTGATTATTAGGGTGAAGTGATTATCTCCCCAACAATATATATATATATATATCTCTGTGTGTGTGGGGGGGGAGAGTTCATTTGAAAACCATTTTTTTACGAGTCTCGCGAAAACCAGTCTTATGCAAATTACATAAATCGAATGTGAAACTCATAATCTCAACAATGATTATCTAAATCTAATGGCTGAAATTAGTTATGTAGGTTCTATAAGGCTGAATTTGTATCGATCCTTGACATACATACATACATAAATATATACATACATATACATATATACATACATATATATATATAGGGGAGGGTTCAAACGAGAAATGTTTTTCGTACGAGAACCAATCTTGACCGTTTATTTTGGATAATAGAATTCATGGATGAAGAGCGTGGGTGGATTGAGTGTGGCAGGGTGCATGCAAAGAATTCATGGATGGGCAATCCAATTGAAAGAAGGGGAATTGGACGACTAAGATTGGTTCTCGCGGTTCTCGTACGGAAAACAGTTCTTGTTTGAACTTTTGCCTATATATATATATATATATATATATATATATATATATATATATATATATATATATGAAAAAGCTCAAATTAGAATGATTTTTTGTATAAGAACTACAAGAACTTTTTGTAACATCATTAATGACCTATTGATATGGGTATTTTGGTCACTTATAAATTTACTCAACCACCAATTGTGTCCGAGTGCACCTTGATTAACGAGTGAGACTTAATTTTTCTAAAATATCTCTCGTTAATAAGTCATTAATGATCCATTGATGAGTCATTAAGGAACGGATTAACGAGTGTTTACAATTAGTTATTATTTTATTTAAATCAACGGTCAAGATCGGTTCTCGCGGTTGTCATACGAAAAACCGTTCTCATTTAAACCTTCTCCTATATATTAATAACTAGTTTATTTATATTTGTATAAGCATTAAACAGACGCCTTTTGTAATAATGACTTGATATTGTATTAACAAATATCTTTTTAATTAAAATATTACATTTTTTCTATTAAAAACACATTCCATAATTTTTTACATAATCTTCTTTCGACTTCCATGTTAACATTATCATGATGTATTACATACATAAGTTGAATATGTATAAATGACATTTAATGGTCACATTAACATCACTAGACTATTATTAATTAATACTTTGAAGTATAAACTGAACCTGCACAAATTTATCTTCAATACTATTGATTGCAAAAAAAAAAAAGTCTATAACGTTTGTCTGGGAGTAACGAGATGCTTGATAACGAACCAACAACGTGGTGGCCGAATAAGATCATGCATGGCTCTAATTAAATTATGATGAGCGAATCCAAACCATATGGCGTGGCGTGGCTACTCCGAACACTCTTAGACCATGAGTAGTGGTCTTCCCATACCCAACCGAAATGCTACATCAGTTGTCACATTACTTTTTTTCCTCTCTCTTTTACCCAAAACCCAAGTAGCATCTATCTCAAACCAACCCATTGATAGGTATTCCATTTACAAAACTGACCACTCTTAGTCTTTTCTTACTTAGCAAGAAAAAACTATATATTGTTTATCTTACTTTTTTGATAATTAGGTTAAAAAGTTATTGTTACTTTTGACAATTTATTTATACGTGTATATAAGTTAACGGTAGTTATAACGATGAAGTTCACCATTATTGGAGCACATGTTAACTGCTAACCCTGTTTAGAATCTATTCAACTACCTTGTTATTTTTAATAATTAACACGATAATAATGCCAACTATATAAACAATCATTGTTACAAATTAAAAAAAACAAAAATCAAATAAACAATTATATTAATGATTAATATTCCGTTAAATTTGGTATTTTTTAAGCAAGATGCATGTTCTTCCTACCTTCACTAATATAACCTCATCATCTCATACTTTTAATAATAATATAACAGATCAATGGTCAGTCGTAAAACTGTTTTAATTTTTTATTTTAATAGTTATTAATTAATATGAACTTTGTTCTAACGGTATCATAATGTATAGAGTGTTATTTTCTCTGTAAGGTTGAGAGCTCTCACTGCTTGAGACACATGACTGAAATTAAAATGTATAGTACGTATTGAAAAATATGGTAATTTATAGTTGGGTAAATATATAATTGATCAAAATACCACTATTAATGAGTTGATATTACAAGCAGTTCTTGTATGAAAAACAATTCATGTTTCAACCTTTTCATCACTACAAAAAATACGAGCTTTAGGGACGACAGACAATAGGGGGCTTCCGGGCGTAACATGCAGCGGCGAAGCAATATGAGCGACTTAACAAGGACTACATATCTATTGAAATCTGAATAACATGAATCAGGAGACCTATAAATTAGGGTGTTTTAAGTTTATATTATCTTTTATTTACAAGTTTATTGAAATTTGAATAAACTCTATATTATTGTGTCAATTTTACTTTACGAGTTTAAATAAGCTGATAAATTAATACTTAAGAAAATTAATTTATCAAATTTTTTTAATTCTAATAAATTAATAATCTAAAAATAAGTTAATCCATATATCATACGCCTCTTAATATATAATTTCGTGACGAAATGATAAAAAGTTGTTATAATCATATACAAATAATTTCGTTGCGATTAAAACAAAACCAATACACAATGAGAGCTTCTCTATTCCTGAGCTGCAATAATACATCAAAAGTCAAACTCATTATATTTAGCTGTTAACTTTAGTTTAAAATAATCTTGTGTCGTTTAGAATAAAAATTGTTTTAATATTTTGATACGAGTAAAGTGCGTGAAAATACAATAATTTATGTTTAAATTGTAATTTCATGTAACAAACTTTACTTTGTATTTTAAAATATATAAAACTTACAAATTTGGTTTTGTGTATATAATTGGTAACCTGATTACGAGGTTACCGATTATTTCTTTTATTTTTGAATTTTTTGAATTATGATATTCATATGTTCTTTCTCTTCTTCAAAGTATTTTTTCAAGTTCATTATTCAATAGTTGTTGATGAATAACAAATCAAAACAAAATTGATTTTATACAACTAACAAGAATGACAAAGTCGATAAAGCAAAATCGAACCCCAAAGAAAATATATCTTGTAAATCAAACAAAACTGTAAATCGAACAAATTTGCATTACAGATCTTGAACCAACCGATTACAGATCATGAAGCAACATATCTTGAACAAATTTGAATACGCACATATTTAAATCGAACAAACACAAAACCTCAATCTAAAAACCCTACCTCGATTGAAGCAACCAATGAAGATGTAAACTCGGGAAGGATGAAGAATAATCAAAGCGATTTTCATAAACCCTGCCTCAAATAAATTTGGTTTCAAACCGTAGTTGTCGATTCATAAACCCTAATCGCTTCAAACCCAGGAAGGATGAAGATATAAAAAACTCTAAACTTTGTGTAGATTTAAAGTTTGCAACAGACCCTTGGTCCTTTGTGTACAAACCGCCACTATTGTTGTTTCCTAACAACTACCGCATAATAAAATGTGTGTGAAGAGGATAAAGCACACAACTAGAAACCATAAAAAGCAAAATGAAATGTGTGAAGATGTGACACCCGAGACTTTATTTAAATAACTCATCGAGTTTTATTTTGAGTTAATTTCATAAATGGTCCTTTAACTAACCATAAATTGCAAGTTTAGTCCTTTTTTTGAAAAAGTTGCAAATTTCGTCCTTTAACTACCATTTTGTTGCAACCACGATCCTTTCTAACAGAATCCGTTAGTTTGCTCTGTTAAGTCTCCTCATGTGCAATGCACATGAGGGTATTTCTGTCCTTTTAGCTAATTATTATTTTTTAATTAATTTTCAGTTTTAAATACTATTTTAACATTTTAAAAAATAAAAAAATCATATCTTCATCTTCACTCTCTCCCTTCCAATCTCTCTTTCTCCTAGACAAACACACATCTCTCTCTCCAGCCCATTCCCTAATCCCTATCATCGTCGCCTTCATCCTCCTCCCTTCTCATTTCAATCTCATCATCATCTTCGACACCACAACTACCAGCACCACCGTTACCACACCACAACTCCCACAACCACCATTGCCGCCTCACAAATCCCACCACCATTGCCGCCTCACGCATCCTACCACCACTGTCGCCGCCTCACAAATACCACCACCACCATCGCCGCCTCACAAATACCACCACCACCATCGCCGCCTCACAAATCCAACCACCACCGTCACTACCTCGTTCATCATCATTATCATCATCATCTCTCTCCTTGGTCTCTTTCTCTCTCTCTCCTTCCATACCCTTTCTGATTTAGAACCACCACACCTGATCCTAAATACAAAAGAACAAAAACCTATTCCTAAAAGTCTATTCAAACCCTAAACCTAAATCCATAACAAAAACAAAAAAAATAGAAACAAAAACAAGAGGGAAAATAAGGAGAAACATAAACAATAACTTCTGAAGATGATGAAACCTGGAACATGATCGTAAACATCCCTCGCTTTAAGATGATGAAGTAAGAGGGTAGAGAGAGAGGCTACCTAAAGGGAGAGATAAAGTAGATCTGTGGTGGTCTTAAGGTGGTGCGATGGTAGATCTACGGCAAGGTGGTGGTACGGTGGCGTAGGTACGGTGGTGTGTGTTCAGAGAGACGGAGAGAGAGAGAGAGAGACCTGTGTGTGTAGGAGAATGAGAGGCTGAGATGAAGATATGATTTTTTTTTATTTTTTAAAATGTTAAAATAATATTTAAAACTGAAAATTAATTAAAAAATAATAAATAGCTAAAAGGACAGAAATACCCTCATGTGCAGTGCACATGAGGGGACTTTATAGAGCAAACTAACGGATTCTATTAGAAAGGATTGTGGTTGCAACAAAAATGATAGTTAAAGGACGAAATTTGCAACTTTTTCAAAAAAGGACTAAACTTGCAATTTATGGTTAGTTAAAGGACCATTTATGAAATTAACTCTTTTATTTATATACATCGGAGTTCTTGATTACAGCGGAAGCTAAAATAAAATAAAAGGCAAGAATTCCAACTAGAACTTTATTAATAACTAAAACAACGTCTCCAAGTGTCATATTGTCCCATCGTTTTAATGCCCGAAATCCAAGCTTTTCTCTAACGGTTATATCCTGAGATATATATGTAAATACATAAGCCTAATGGCTTAGTGATCTCGTATGTTTTGTGTACAAAAATATCTCATGCATTCATGATAAATATGAAATATAAAATATAGAAAATACGTTGAGATCTCGGAGTTTTGGGTAAATTTATTATCTTATTTCCAAGCCATTTTTTGACATCGACTAGCATAGGTGCTATTCGTGTCATGACTTCTATATAATATACTAGAGGTGCTAGATATGTATGTACCGGTAACGACTTAGTAATAATGAGATGCCTCCCATGCACTAGTCGTACCAAATTATATTTTATTAGCAAACAACCATTACGTTCCCGCTTTTCTTTATACATCTACGAACAACCTTTACGTTTTCGCTTATTTTATTATTTACCCAACAACTCGAATATATATGTACGCATAAAAACAATATGCATGACATAAGACATAAAAGCGTTAAATATGATAATCAAGGTGCATGGGGGCAATTAGACATATAACCACAATATATATCACATATATCTTAGTTTTGTGAAGGTATCACGAAACTCACCTTAAAATTTAGTTTCTTTGTTTTTGATATTATGTTTCGACTCTGGCTTTAGAGAAGAGTAATGTAGTATTTTTGTAAGAAAAAAGTTGAGTTGGTTATGGATTTTGTCTTAATTTCATTCATGTTATATATTCATACAATTTGCAGGAAAAAAAAGGTATATAATAAATATCTGGAAAAGCATTTCTCTATCAATTGCTAGGTTGGCGGGTTTGCTATGTCCTATTTTTAATTGGGATGTCATGTGTTCGATTCCCATTAAACTCATTTTTTGGTTTCAATGGATATTCCTTTTTTTTATTTCCTGCTTTTGTTATTTATTAAGTAACTTTTTTTCCCTTTTTCTCTTTTCCCATTTATTTACGTTTAATTTTTTTTATTAGATTCAAATTTCAAACAATTAATTTTATGTACCTTTTGTTTTTCTTTTAAACTTTTTAATATATAACATCTTATGTAAATATGATTATATGTTTATAACCATCTTATTTGTTCTCTATATTTTGGCATAGACTTTGTCATAATACAACATTTATTTTAAAAATGTAGTTTTCAAATAAAGTATATTTCGGCATAATTAGCATATTACGTTATTAAATAAGGGTTGGTGGTTTGTTTGGTTCTCAACAAACATTATACATCAAAACTATAAGAGAAAGTAAGTTATTCTTACTATGAAAAGTAAAATTAAAACTAATAGAAATTTGAACATTCTAAATGTTTGGTTTTTTTTGTCAAACTTATAAGAAATAAACCATTAGATGTAATATGTAAATAAAGTTTAAATCAGTTTGAATTTCAACATCATAAATGTTTAAGTTTCTCATGTTTTATTTTAAATATTTATTTTCAAATGTTAGTTTATATATTTTCTTTATACTAACAAAACTTTCTATCGTAATGATTAAAAATACTAAACAGTTATATTTGATGTGATATAAAAAATAAAACATGAAACAATTTCAATTTAAACAAATGATGTGTTACAAGTGTAAAACCCTATGCTTTTTTCAGCTTTAGTTTAAATATTTATGTTTGAATTTAATTTTTATATTTTATTCGTTTTAAAATCCCGCCGCAACGCGCGGGCTTAAATCAACTCGTTTATACCCAAAGACAAGGTGAATTAACACTCTACAAGTAGACTCGAATATATATATATATATATATATATACACACACACACACACACATAAAAACAATATGCATGACATAAGGTAGGAAAGCGTTAAATATGATAAACATGTTGCATAGGGCAATTAGACATATAAGCACAATATATATCACATATATCTCATTTTTGTAAAGCGTTAACACTCTACAAGTAGACTCGAATATCTATATATATATATATATACAACTAGATATGGATGAAATGACATTATCATATATATATATATATATATATATATATATATATATATATATATATATATATATCGGGGAGGGTTCATGCGAAAAGTGTCTTATTTGCGAAAAATGTGAGAAGCAATCTTAACCACTTATTTATATTTGATCTTGTGGCTTATATTAATCACATTATTTTTATTTTTTAAATTTAAAAGGGCATAATGGTAATCCAAAATTTTTTCTCTTTCCAATCTATTTCTCTCTCATATTTTTCTCTTTCTTATATTTTAAATAAAAAATAAAAAGATTTATAATAAATTATTAATTTCACGATTTTCACTAGTAAACTATGATTTTTTTCTATTTTTTCTTATATTTTAAGTTAAGCACTGTGCTCATTAGTAAACATTTTTTTTTGTTTTTTTAAAGATCAATTTTATTATTAACACAGTATTCATTATTGAACATAATTAAAATATTTTTTTTCTTTCTGTTTTTTTATACTTCTATTTTACTTGTTCAATGATAAACAATTAAAATATTATTTTTTCTTTCTGTTTTTTTTATACTTTTATTTTACTTGTTCAATGATAAACAAGTACAATTACATAAACTATTACTTGTTCAACAATAACTTGTTCAATGATAAACAAGTATAATTATATAAATTATTACTTGTTCAGTAATAAACAGTATAAATGTATATCAATAAATAAAAAAATCTCTCATTTCACTAAACCACAACAACCATAGATAAATACATAAATAAAAATGAACAAACCAAACAAAACCATTGATAAAAATCTGTTCTTTATATACCAAATCTCTCCAAATGCATATCAAGTTCTTTTTTTTAATAATGAACAAACCAAACCACAGATTAAAATCTGTTATTATAAAATAGCACGATGGATCTAGAAGAAAAAAAACAAGGAGAATAAAGAAAAATTAAAATCTGTTCTTATAAAGAAAAACAGGGAGAATAAAGAAAAAAAAGGGAGATAACTTTGGAACCTAAAATAGATTTAGGTTAATAAAAAGGAACAGAACCCTAGTCGCCACCATTTTCCCGTCATGGCTAAATCCCTAGCCGCCATGATTCTTACCGTGTGACCAGATCTGAAACGGCAATGGAGGCTGTAGCTCACTGTAAAAAGGAAAGAGTGGAGTTCGACGGTGACAGATCTCGATGATAGTGGTTCACGGCGGTGGTGCACTATGGTGACTGCTAGTTGTGAAGTAAACAACAGCCGATAGTAGAACGACGGCGGTGGATCCACTCACAGACGAAGACATCGAAGGGGTGGTCGTGCACTGTTTTTTATGTAGACCTGTTGAACGACGGCGGTGGACTTGAAGAAGAGATTCGGCGGCGGTGTTCGCCGGTGGTATTGCGATAGATGGATGCGGCGATCTTCGCCGGTGGTGTTGTGGCATGGAGGCGGCGGTGTTCATTGGGTGGTGTTGCGACTCCCTGTGGTCGGCGACTCTCGATGGTGTGTGTTTTCTATTTTTGAAATATGGGTAGTGAGGGGATTAGATGGGGGTTGCTGGGATATCAAATGAGAGAAGAGAGAGAAAGGGGAGTAAGAAAGAGGAGAGAGGGAAGATTGGAGAGAGGGAAGATTGGAGAGAGAATAGGGTATTTACTCTTTTATCCTTTATTTACTTAAATAAACACCATTGAGTTTGTTTTTAATTACTAAAATGCTATAAGGTATTTATAACCATTGATTAAATGATCAAATTGCTTAGAACGCTTCTCGCACTTTTCGCAAATAAACTACTTTTCTCTTGAACCCTTCTCTCTCTCTCTATATATATATGCACACACTTACGATAAGGGTTTAGTTCCTGTAAATGTATCCAACTTGTCACCTTTTGCTATTGTATGTATCAAACTTTCAAAATTACCATTTAATGTATCAGGCTTTCAAAACATACCGTTTAATGTATCGGTTTACCTGCTTAGCAGGTAACCAGTAATTCACTCTTTTTTTATTTAATTTTATGTCACTCATTTTCCAACTCATTTGCCACATCACACTTACCCTTTACTTTTTATTAATTCTGAAGAACACTCATGTGTTTCTAGATCTGGAAGAACACATAAAACAAAATAAAGAACTTAAATCAAGATGAAATCGTTTATGAACTAGAAATCTGTTTATGAACCCTAAATCAGAAATCTATTCTTAAATCAAAAATCAAAGAAATCAACACAATCAAAACCCTAAGTCTGTTATAAACTAGAAATTTGCACTCAATAACAAGATGAAATCAAAACTTACAAGTTGGTTAAACTGAATCTGGGTATCGACACAACAAATGAACTTACAGGTCGATTGAATCACATACAAAATGATGAAATCGAAACTTACAAGTTGATTAAACCCGTATACTAGGGTTTGGTTTGCACTTGAAGCCATCAACGACGCAATTGCATCTGAACCTCATCTATGAACCCTAAAATCATACTTAGATCTAGAATCGGTTTAGGGTTTTCGAATCTCTTTTTTGGGAACGATGGCAGATGTGAACTAATTTGTTCAAAACCACAAGAAATCCCACGAGAAATTCATACTTGTTCAAAACATAATCTATTCAAAACCAAAATTTGTTCTTGAAATGAAACATAACCCCAAATCAGATCTTGAAATCGTCAACGAAAATGAGAACTAAAACCCTAAATCGCATAACCCCAAAGCAGATATTGAACTCACATGAACCCTTATCAGATGACCATCGATGGTTCGAATGTTCTCCAGCTTCGTTCTTGTGAGATTTAAATCGAATACCCAAGTCACGAGATCTAAACTAAAGTAGATGAAACCCATGGAGAAGAAGATGTATCGTATGAAGATAACAAACTCGAGGATTGATTTTCAAACTACAAATCTCGAACCCATATGAGAAAGACAAATTACATACAAGAAAAAGAATCGGAGGTGATGAGGATGAGATTGTTTATTTATTTATTTACTTATTTATTATTATTATAATAATTATTATTATTATTATTATTGTTTTGAAATATTTTTTAAAGAAGAAAAACACATCAGCATCCAAATTAGCATAATGTCACTTCCATGTCATCTAAACCGGTGCCACGTCATACTATGACCTACCATACCAGGTCTGATACACAAAATGGTAATTTCTAGGAGTCCAGTACATTAAATGGTAAATTTAAAAGTTCGATACATACAATAGCTAAAGGTGACAAGTTTGATACATATTTATGAACTAAACCCCTTACGATAACTATTTTAATAAAAAGAGTTTGAATTGGTTAGTATTTGTATATATGGCCTTTTCAAGTATTTGATTTGTGTATTATTATTAATATATATTACTATTTTTATTAATATACGTAATTCATTATTATTTTATTATTATATAAATATAAATTAATGTTTATATATTAAATTCAAATATGATTGAAATTATAAATATAAGAAATACGGGTGTTACAGAAGAGGATAAAGCACACGGTTTATTTTTTTGGTGAAGAGGATAAATCACCGGCTTTGGTGAAGAGGACATAGCTTGAAGCTTTGGTGAAGAAGATGAAGCTAATCGGTTGCTTCAATCGCTCGGTGTTAATCTAAGTTGCTTCAAGATCTATAATCGGTTAGGGCAAAATTAATATAAAAAAATTTAGATTACAACTTCATTTTTTTGGTAAAGAGGATACATCACCCATCAAAATATTAACAAAATAAAAGAATAATTAAAAACGGGGTAAAATCTGTTTGTTGACCTGCAATCACAGGTGACTTGTATACAATGTGATTGTATTTATAGGAACAAAAAAAGTTTTGTTGTATGCAATGACAATTTACTCATAATTTGTTATATTTTCGCACACTTTGCCCTTTCGACAAATAAGTCGAATAACAAATATTAATACATAAAAGAACAACATTTTTATTTCTTATTAGATATAACTAGTTTAGATATTGATAAAAGTTAGTCTTTTATTAATATTAAAAGATAAAAGATACTTTATTATTTTTTGGTGGATTAAATTAATGAAGTGAAATCTTTCTTAGATTTAATTAGTCAATTTTTCATTAATATATCTTGTAAGGATTAAAAAATCTTTAACCTTCACAGTGGATAATTATAACATATTAAATTTAAATATTTTTTTGAAAGGCTATATTAAATTTGAATATTTGTTACTTTGAATTTAAAAGTATTGCAAATTAAATTGAATATTTGTAACTTTAAATTTAAAAGTTTTGCAAATGAATTGTTACAATTTACTAATTAAAAACGATGTTAATTTGACAAAATGAAAGGTTAGAATTCTTTTGATAATATTAAAAGATATCATATTATATGAAAATCTTTGATTCTTATATAAACCTCTTCACTAATTTTTAGAACAATGTTGTATAAGCTAAAGTGCAGGAATAATAATATTTTGTGTAAAATTGTTATAATATACTCCCTTTGTCACAAAGGAAGCATCAATTTTCATGTTGGTTTGTCTAAAAAATGTAGCATTCCCTTATCGGGTAGTCATCATCACCCGAAGTTAATAGTTTGGATTGTGGTCCATCTGCTTACTAATTATTATCGGGGAATTTAATTTAATGTCACTGTAAATCACTTGTAGATGTGCATTATGGTACAAATTTCTCATGTCGTGATCATTAAGTATGATAACATTAGAAATTTTACGTAATCTATTTATAGTTATATGTTATCTACTAAATTGATTTGAAGTCCGGCTATATAAAGTCAAACTAAACTAACAAACTTTCCATTTTGGTTAAATGATTGAGTCATTAATTTTTTTTTGTTGAATCAACGAGTAGAATGTTGTGCACGTCGGTCTTTTAATTATATTAGAAGAATTTCTTTTTTAAATTAAAATAAAAAAATTGCGAAACCTGTTTTTGTTATTATTTAATTGTATTGATTAATAAATATTATATTTGGAACATTGACGTTTACATATTTTGAACATAACACATGAAAGAATTCAAAAAATCGTGGATAGAAGTATTGATCTAAAGTCAAATTTTAAATAAATATCTAATAAATTATTTAGGCCTACATGAATTCAAACTAACAAAAGTTAAAATTAAAAATTCAGGATTAAATGAATGTTTAAAATTAAACAATTAGATTTTTTTTAAACAAATGGCTAGATTTTAGTAAATTTCATGCATGTTAGTCTTTTATTTATATTAAAAGATACATTACTTAGATATGTTACTTGATCTTCATATATGTGAAAAAACTATGAAGGATTAAAGAAGGTTGGAAAGTTGAAATCATTTAGAGAAGTCAAACAAATGTTTGGATTACCAAATGACATTGGTCTAGCTGTATCTGGCATTCAAGTTGATCCTTGATGTGTTTAGTTAAGGTGCCGTAACATACAAAGTATGGATTTTGGAGTTGGCATAGAGGGTGTGTTAGTTCTGTTGTATAGAAAATGAGAGTTTTGATTAGAGGGACTCAAAAGTCGTATGGAAGATGTTTTGAAATAATGGTAAAGAGGAAAATGTGCATATTTGTTAAAGTGTTTTTTTAAGGCAATAGAGTATATTTGTTAAAGTATTTGGAATTTAGCAATCTGAATAGATTTTTGACTTGACTTGAAGTGAAAAACTAGATTGGTAAAATCAACAAGATACGTGTTTGGAGTAGAGGTGCACAAATTTGGTCATTGACCCTTTCGGGGTCGGTCTAGTCCTTGCATAAGACCATTCAGTTTCTGGGCGGTCCGGTCTTTTTTCATACCGGTTCTCGTCCGGACCGGTTTGACTTCTATTTAGACCTGTCCAATTTTCGTTCGGTTATTTTTCGGTTATGTTTAGACATTTCCTGTTTTGTATTTTAAGTTTCGATTTAGACATTTGAAGTTATTGGTTCGTTTTTCGTTAAATTTTTTTGACAATTAAATTGTAAAAAGTTGCACGTTAGAAACATATATATATATATATCATTTTTGAAAAGATATACCTCATATTATGGAAAAATTGGAAGAAGTAGTAGAGGTATTTATAAAAGGATTGAAAGAAAACACTAACCGCTTGGACAGGTCTAACCCTGTTCGACTAGTCTAGACTGGGAAAGTAGTCGTTGTACTCCAAGTTTCAAAATCTATCTGTTGGGAAGGGTTCGAGCGGTCTAATGAGGTGGAAACTTGTAACACCCTAACTTCTTTTATATGTGTAACTTTAAAACATTTAAAAGTAAATACAGGAACTTTATAAGAAATTATTTGTCTCAAAATCTCAACTCCACTGCGTAAATTACAATTTAGAAAAAGGGCTACAACCGGCTACTTTAATAGTAAAATAATTCTTTATAAAGTGCACAAAATCCATAATGTTGTCTACTAGAAGTCTTGTCGCACAACACTTGAAAAATAATCATCAACAAAACGAGCGAGCTAAAAAGCCTAGTGAGAAACTCAATAAAACACTTGAAAACTTATAATAAACAAGCAACTGACAAAATGATGCGAATGTGACTTCAGTGTCACGGTCATCAAAAAATAAGATGCCACCATATTGTAACTATGCCACTCAGGCTATTAGAATGCCACTTAAGCTATTAGGTCACCACTCAGACTAATAGGTCACCACTCAGGTTAATAGGTTTCCATTTAGGCCACTATCACAACACATGAAACATCTCAAAGTAATCACATAATACTCAAAATGCGCACATCAACAACATATATATCACATATATGGTCCCCTACCACCCGGTAGTCCTCGACTACTAGAAGGGACATTGAATTTTGAGGTTACTTCGACCTTTGGATGCTACATCAACATCAGGTTAGTCGCTATGACTAACGATTTGTCACATCTGCCATCTTTACATCATGTATCGTCTCGTATCATACATCATCATATAATACCATCATATACACTCATCATGCTTAGATTCATCAAACATATAACCATATCAGCTTACACACACACCTCACATAGCCACATTAGCTTATACAAACACTTCACATATAGCCACATGGACCTACACTTACAATTCTAATGTCACCTCATGAATTTCATCATCATGTTAATTAGTGTGAATTAACTACACATACATACTCTCCTCATCTCTATATATTTCATCATACTTCATCTCTTTCATTTTATACTCCCCTTTTATAAATACACAACATTCTTTGCACATTAATTATATATACACACAAAAAACCATCGTTTATTTCTTCTCTCACATCATTTTCAATATAATACATCATATATTAATTATATGTGTGTGTATATATATACACACACAAACTCTTATCATCTATCTCTTTTTACCGTACTCTACTCTTTCATTATTTCATTTCATCATTTACATGTGATACTTACATGTATCTTTTTGCACTTTGCACTGTTACATATTTTCTTTTTATGAAAATTTCCATACTTTGTTTAATCTTATAGTTATCCTTAATACACTTATTCACCATATCCATATATATATATACACGTATATATATATATACTCTTAGTCTCTCGTTGCATTTGAATAATATTATTTATTCACATATATTGTTACATATACTCATATCTCTATTTTACTCATCTATTTCTTCGTACTATCATTTATCATCCCCTGTTTAGTAGTTTTATAAACACTGTTCACTTTACATTAAATTTTATTCTAAGTATCTACATCAAATCTATGTATAACCATATTGTTGGTTCTGTGTGCACAAGACAAATTAAAATGATATTGTGAATAATAAATAAACTTATAGGGTCACATATTTACAATCAATTGACACCAATTATGTATTTGAATATGATTTAAATATGTTTTCAACACATTGTATATATATATATATATAAAGGTATTATTATTTAGCGTAAATAATAATATTACGTTTATATAAGTATATATATATATATGTTTATATAGATTTTTTATTTAAGTGAAATAATAATATTACATTATATATATATATGTAGGCAAAAGTTCAAACGAGAATTATTTTTCGTACGAGAACCGCGAGAACTAATCATAGCCGTCCAATTCCCCCTCCTTCTACTGGATTGCCCACTCATGAATTCCTTACATGCACCATGCCACACTCAATCCCTCCCGCTCTTCATCCATGAATTCCATTATCCAAAATGAACGGCCAAGATTGGTTCTCGCAGTTTTCGTACGAAAAACAGTTCTCGTTTGAACCCTCCCCTATATATGTGTATATGTATATATATGTACATGTACACATTGATATAACAGAATGCATATGAAATACATAAATATAAATACGAGTTTATATATATGTAAGTATATATCTGTTACAAGTAAAATGTTACTAGTAACAAATAAGTATGTATATAAAATACATGTAGATGTATTTTATACATAGTATTGCAAATCTAGTACACCTTTTATTTATTTAAAAGAAACTAGAAATTCCACATTAATCACTTAAATGGAGTCATGGTGAAATATAAAAGAAAATAACTATGGGTGTGTTTGGTAAAGACGTTGTAAGAGAAGGTTACGGGGGCTGAAAATTCTGGTTTTGATACTATAAAGTTATAAGTCTCTCGTTCGTTTGTCAAGATTTCGAATGAATTATAAAAAATAAAATATATACTTCATAATCTTCAAAATCGTATCTTTTTAAAGTAGATTGTAGATTATAAAATCTTTCATCTTAAGCTCTTTAGCCTCAATCCAGCTCCGGTTAACTTTGTTAACCACATCACATGTATAATGAAAAGTGAAAATTAATAAATTTTTACAAGAGTTTGTAGCATTCCCATCACTCAATTATCACATACTTTTGAACAAGGTCAAATTCAATGTGTAAGACTTTTAAATGAAAACATGAACGAAGAGTGTTTTGGTTTTGAAGTGGCGGAGTGGAAACTTTTGCACGTACAACTTTAAATGCAAACTTATTATACTTTCACTATTATTATAATTTAAATGTTAAGTTTGAGATTTATATTCATATTTATGGCGCACAATTCAAAATATGCATTTTTGTAATCCAAATCATTGAATAGCTTTTATTTCATTTCATCATGTACATTGCATACTTTTTTAATACAAAACTATCATATCCATATGCACATAAATGTTAAATATAAAATTAGAAGCATATATGCATCTCCATCATTTGAACAACAAAACAAAAAAATCCACATTGACGCTTTTTTTTTAAAGATTTTCAAGATGAGAGTGTGAAGGGAAGAAAAGTGATGAAAAAAAAGAGTAATTAATTTGGTGTTTTTGAGTTGAAATCAAAAGAAAAGAAAAGAAAAGAATTTCATTTTAATCATCTTTCATTTAGAACGAAACATTTTGAACAAAATAATCCCATATACACTTTTTCTTTACCTTTCTTTATCTTCTTAAAAAAACTCCAAAGCATATAAACTTAATCGTTTGCTTTCCCTCCCAACCGTTTTCTTATAATAATAAACTAAAGAACACAGTGTAAGGCTTAGGCTACATCCTACTTCCTTGCAATTTCTAGCATGTCCTCTCCCCTCTACCATATCTGTCACCACCATTTCATCTAGCTCACCACTCCATCATCAGATCTGCCACCATCGTGCGACCACCTTTGTCGCTACCCGAGTTAAAGGGTTTGTTTGGATGTTCCGAGTTCATCAAGAAAGAAGAAAGAACAAGGTTTCTCCATATATAGGTTTATAACATGCGCTACTTTCACCCTTTTCCAAAACCACCACTGCTTCATCTGCCATGTTCAAGCACCGCCACCACTGCTTCATTAGTTAGAAATTTTGTAAATTTCATAGGGGAAAAGGTTTGAGGTGTTGGGGGGGGTTTAATCACTTTAGTTTCCTTTAATTAAATTTTATTGTTAATTTTTTGGTTTGAAGAAGAACAAACCAATTTCTTAATTTTTGTAAATTCCTAAATGGTTTATTTTTTGTTTTTTTAAAATTTTCCCAACATGTTTTGGGTATACACGTATTTGTACTCATTGGCAAACGAGAACTATTTTTCGTACGGGAACAATCTTAGCCATCCAATTCCCCCTACTTCAATTGGATTGCCCACCCATGAATTTCTTACATGTACCCTGCGCGCTACACTCAATCCCCCCATGCTCTTCATCCATGAATTCCATTATCCACAATGAACGGCCAAGATTGATTCTCGCAATTTTCGTACGAAAAACAGTTCTCGTTTGAACCCTTCCCTGTACTCATTTGTATTTTGTTTCGATACATTCATTTGTGTTAATTTCATCACCAAATTTGTTCTGATTCTTGAATGTTTGGTTTTTGCTTGTTTATATATTTGTAATCATTTGTATTTTGTTTGGTTTTTGAATGTGTCGAATTTCTATCTTTTTTTACATTTTTTCAGATATGTAGATGTGTTATAGATCTTGTTTGATATCCACGTATGTTGGTTGTTTGACTTTAGCTTGTTGAGTAATTTTCAGATCTATATAGGGTTTGATTTCTATAAAATACTTATAAGTTTGTGGTTGTTTAATTCTTGAATATGATAAAGATCATACGAAGATGCTATGATAACACAAGAATATAAAAATTTTATAAATAAAAAAATAAGGTCATTTAGTTAATAATATAAGTAAATGTAACTAGAAAGTTAATTTAAATAAAATGCTAGGAAAGAGGTATGAGATGGTTCGATAACAAGAATAAAGTGAGAAAAGACTAAAATACTATTTGACTAACAGTCAAATTTTACTGAAATTAGTGAGAATGATCAAAAGTGAAACAAAGTGATTATTTTTATAATTTTTAAAGTTAAATAACTAAAAGTGAAATTCATGACAGCCATATAAACTATTTAAAAGGCAAAATATTGACGGACCGAATTGTAAACGAAAACCGTAACAATACTTGTCAAACACATTGATCCAACATGGGTCAACATGAAACCCGACACAAAATTGGCACGACCTGAACTTAACGCAAAAATAAATGGTTTGAAATTGGGTTGACACGAACTCGTTAACCTAAAAATTACCCCAATTCCAGCCTTATATATAGGGAAGGGTTTAAACGATAAATTATTTTGGTTTGAGAACAAATCTTAGCATTTGATTAAAATAAACTAATGGGCTAATACTGTTAATGGATCATTAATGTCTCAATAAGGAGTGGTATTTTGGATTAATACTGTCCAACCAGATGAAATTTAGGGTTGAATAAATATATAAATGACCAAATATGTCCCTATTAAGGTTGTTCGGTTGATCTAATACGGAGCAACAAGAATGGGTGATAGTAGGGCTGTCAATGGGACAGATCGGATCGGATCTTTTAAAGATCTGACCTGACCCGTAGACCCATTTAATTGGATTTTGATCTGACCCATTAGCATTAAGATCCAATTACTTGAATTTGGATCGGATCCATTACTAATTGATCTTGACCCAGAGCGACCCATTTAATATTTTATTATTTATAGTATAATCTATCAAATACTTTTTCAACCACTACCCCACCCTACGGCCCTACCCCACCCCACCACACCGCCACCCCTACCCCTACCCCCACCCATCCCTACCCTACCCACCCCACCCCTAGCCCCCACCCACCCAACCCCTACCCCCACGGACCACCACCACCGCCACCGTCACCGGCCACCCGCTGCCGCCGCCGCCACCGACACCACCACCACCACCACCCGCCACCGCCGACCACCACCGTCACCACCACCACCGACCACCACCCGTTATCGCCGACAGTGTCCACACCACCACCGCCGGCCGCCGCCGCCACCATCACCACCCACTACCCGCCGCCGCCGTCACCATCACCACCGCCGGCCACCACCATCACCATCCCCGCTCAACAGCCGCCGTCACCTTCACCGCCGACCACCACCCACGTCACCACCGCCACCTTCACCGTTGGCCACCACCCGCCGCTACCACCGCTGTCACCACCGCCACAGCCACAGCCACCGTCACCGCCGACCACCACTGCCGCCGCCGACACCGTCACCACCACCACCGCCAACCACCAGCCGCCGCCATCGTTGTGGCTGGCGGTGGTGGTCGGCGGTGGCGGCGGCGGGTGGTGACCGGTGGTGGCTGGTGGCCGGGGGGTGAAGGTGGCAGCAGCTGGTGGTCGGCGGTGGCGGTGGTGGTGACGATGTCGAAGGTGGTGGTGGTTGGCGGTGGGTGGTGGTCGTTGTCGGTGGTGGTGACGGTGGTGGTAACGGTGTCGGCGGTGGCTGTGGTGTTGGTGACGGTGGTGGTGGTGGCCGGCAGTGATGGTGGCGGCGGCGGGCGGTCGGCGGTGGTGGTGGTGACGGTGGTGGCAAGCAGTGGTGGTGGTGACGGTGTCGGTGGCGGGTGGTGGCCGACGGTGATGATGGTGGCGGTTGATAGTCGGCGGTAGTGGTCAAAGTATCGGCGGTGGTGGGTGGTGGCCGGCGGTGATGATGGTGGCGGCTAGTGGTGGTGGTGACGGGGTGTCGGCGGCAGCGGCAGGTGGTGGCCGGCGGTGACGGTGGCGGCGGGTGGTTGGCGGTGGTGGTGGTGACGGTGGTGGCAGGTGGTGGTGGTGGTGACGGTGTCGGCGGCGGGTGGTGGCCGACGGTGATGATGGTGGCGGTTGATGGTCGGCGGTGGTGGTCAAAGTATCGGCGGTGGTGGGTGGTGGCCGGCGGTGACGGTGGCGGCGGCCGGTGGTTAGTGGTGGTGGTGGTGGTGATGGCGAGGACGGGTGGCGGGGGTGGTAATAGGCGACGGCGGTAGCCATGGCGGTGGTGGGCAGTTTAATATTAAACGGATCGACCCAGACAGATCTTGGATCGACCCACGTAGTGATCCAATTAAATGGGTCGACCTATTGGATCTCTTACTGGGGCGATGGATCCAATATTTATACCCATTGGATCCAATAAATGGGGCAGATCGGATCGGATCTGGGGCAAGATCGGATCGGATCTGGGGCAAGATCTGACCCATTGACAGGCCTAGGTGATAGCTAGCTTCTTTAATTGGAGTTGTAAATAAAAAGATTTAAGTGGGTATTGTGTTGAGGTAAGAATAGCAGGCCGGGTGGACTGGGCTACAAAACCCAGCACAGGGTTAATCTCATTGGTAAGAAGAGATCGAGGAGTCGATCGTTGTTTGAAACAGATTTATCTTCATCAATTAATTAATGTATATATTATTTGCAGAAACAAACATGCATGTACGGAATGAAACAATATATCTTTCTTAGATTTCAAGCTTTAACATGCATACGTTGTTTTGAAAAGCCTATGATCGGATCGACCGTACGTTTCCTATATATACGTACTCCTTTTAGTTATTCAATACCTGACAAAGATTATTGAAACCGGGTGTTTTATAACTAGGTATCCTACCACTAGACTCACTATCTTAAGCTAGATGGTTAATTATATAGTAAAACGGGATGCAAATACTATGCATGTTCCAAAGGAATATATATATATATATATAGACACCAAAATTAAAATGCATGCATTATGAATATATATATATATATATATATATATATATATATATATATATATATATATATATATATATATATATAGTACCTGGTGAATTGAGAGTCATGTTAATGTAACTCATTGCTCTTAGTAGCTAGTGACTCAACTAGAAAAAGATGGAATACTACTACTATTGAGTATTCACTTCAATTATTATCCTATTGCTTTTTTTTTACTATAAAAATTGTGTTTTATATAATAATAATAATAAAACTTAATATAATGTTGAATCAGCTAATATATATACATATTTTTTTTTTCAAAAAAATAATTAAAAATTTATTTGCTCATAATATTTTATAGACGGGGAAGGATAAGATTTGGGCTAAGAAATGATTGGATCCAGTCCACTGGACTTGATATTGAGCCGATTACTTGGCGAGTCTAAGTGAGTTAATTTAGCTAGGAATTTATATCAATATGTATGAATTATTTTATATATTAAAAAAGAATACTTCTTTTAAAGTTAGTTCTAGTAAGCAAACTCTATAAATAATTGCTTGCTGTTAATCACCAATTCGATCACGACATGATGATTGCGCTGCAGTGAAAGTTGTGTGGACACGGGATGTGATGAACAATACCTAGGTTTAACTTTGAAAAGTGTAAAACAGACATCTAACACATTGGACATGCAGCAATGAAAGAGATAGATAAATCCACACAAATTTGAGAAAGAGAAAAGAAGAAATCAAGTAGACATCCCTGTCCGTTGTTATCGTTATGAATGAGGATAACCAAGCCGTGACAGTAGACACACACCCAACTTAAAAAGAACACGTACACTACTTGAGAGCAGTGGATGGCATAGAAAAATTATGTAGAATTTAGATCTTCGAATCACTTTTGTATTTTTAAGCAAACAGACTTATCTGGTAACGTCTGTCCGTCCACCAACACGTTTAGTAAGTATACAAATGTTTTTGTTAACTTTCATGCTTGCAAATATATGATGAGTGGGTGTCTAAAATCGGGAGTCGTTTAAATTTTTTAGATTTCCATCAATTAAAATTTATACCATAAAAGTATTTGTCAATTTACTCTTAGAATTGAAAGTCATATGATTATTAATTCTAGCTTTAGTTATTCACTTTCACATATATGGTTTTACCAATCCTTTGCTTTCTTATGTTTAGTAAAAACCCGAAATATCTTAACATTTATTAATCGGGCATTCGACATTTTGTATCATAATATAAGCAAATCGTCGAGGATACGTCTTTTCTATACGCTAATACATGTGCAAGCTGCAAAACGAGTTTTACAACATTGTCGTCATTTACCTTTTTTGCAGGAAAGCATTGCGATATATCGCAAACGACAAGAGTAGTAGACGAAAAACAAAAAGAATCAGCAAAACGAATCTTTATGATTTCTTTTTCAATCATATATATAGAAGGAATGTAGTTGAGAAAAAAAAAACAAAAAGAGATGAGAGAACTTTTGGGTTGTGGCCTGTGGGAGGAGTAAGAACAGAACAGGATGTACTTGATAGAGGATAAGGGCTTACAAACGTTCATCCTTACAATCTGTCTCTGATATGTGTACATTTGGCCCATAAAGATTCCCAATGTTTTGCATTCTACTTTTTGAGTTTTGTGGCCAAATTCACAATCTATGGTTGGGTCTTCTTAATAAGCTTGAGCTTAGACTAAAACATATTTAGTAATTAGTCCGAACTCGGACCTCAAAGAGTGTGTCCGTTTACGCTTGTAAGCATAAACGAGCGTTATATATAGTATAATTAACATCGAATATGTGTGTGTATTATTTTAAAGAAAATTTCAAAGTAATACCCGAGGCTTAACGAGCCGAGCTCGAGATTAAAAGAATCTATACAAGCTTGGTTCAATGAGGACCAGGCTTGTGCACGATCTTCAACACATGTTTTAAGTTCAACTTATGTTTTTGACCATTTTTTCTCCGCTTTAATCCAGACTTAAATCAGTGATTCGCAATGTTATACTTTCTTAGAGAATAAAATAAAATTGCATGTACGTAAAATGGTTATTTAATTTTAGATTTTTCACTTAACGAACTCAAGAACCAAAAGGATGATAACTTTCAAATTAACTTGAACTAAAATCATAATTATTCAACCATTGTAATAAGAAATAAAACAAAATGCAAATTGCAAGAACTGAAATGTAATTTACTCAATTTAAACAAGAGAGATGATGTATTCTCCGACTATTTCCTCGTACTCGATCACAAAATCAATACATGTGTCAAAATCAGTAGAGGATGTAAAAAAAGAGAATTGGTGAATTGCACGTATCAATTTATTATGAGTAGGATGATAAATTAGAAAGAAATAGTAAAATAAAAAATTATTTTTTAAATAAATTGATATTTCTCCAAAGGAAGGTGATTTGTGCACAACAAAAATTTGCTATGCACAACAATTCTGACTTTTATGTGCCAGCAACTCCACTATCGATCTATTATTTGTGTTCAAGGGTATAATGGTCAAAACAAACACTTTTTGTTGTATATGACAAAATGGTGTTGTGTGACCAGTCAAAGTCAAATGTGCACTCGTCACTGGCGTTATAGCAATAGCAAGTAGCTAACGATATTACACATGATCAAATAATATATATAATATTAACAATAAACGATATGCAAACAACAGTACGTACGTACAACAAAGTTATGAAGTAAATAATATAATATTAAGGAGGCGAGGCTGGGAGTGGTTGCAAATCCCAGCGTGAGTGAGTGGAAAAACCTATTTGAATGCATGCATACGTACCTCCAGCCTCCTTCAAACTGAAACTTCATGTGAAGCAACCAACGTACGTCTTTTGACTCACCTCGATCGGCTTCCTTCTTCTTTGTTTTTTTATTGGTGCGAGGGTGTGAGGGTGTGATGTAGTTTCCGTTTCTAAATGTCAAAGTAATTAAGATATAAATAAAGCTGAATTTTATTCACTGACATGCGTTGGTATTTAGTTATAAGTTTTGAAAAGATTAGGGACTAGAAGTGCCAACTAAATATGAGTAAGAAAGGTATTTAAGCAAAATTAGGGCACAAGACCCTCTACAAGATAACTGAAGCCACTTCTAATACAATCAGTGTGCACTGTGTGTGAGCCAAGGAGTAGAACTCCGCGTTTTCAACATCAAATCAACGTGTTTTTAATAGAAAACACCAGTATGATTCTTTATAAGTTTGTGGTAATGTAGATACCAATTCTATGTCAATTGATCAAAGCTTTTTGAATTTTTGAGTCATTTATGAACTATTTGAACCGAGCATAGAGCCAAAACTATAAATGAGGTTTTGATCCATCAAACTTTGTTTAAATCGCAATTACTGATTAGGGGATTTTTCTTATGATGTTAGGGATCTAATGAAATTGGAACCATGAATTTTGGTTAAGAATTGAAGAAGTTTGATTTGGTTAGTCATGGTTGTGTTAAGGGAATCACAAATGTTCTTGGGTTTATATTGAATCGTAAATTAGTAATGGATTTGAATCGAAAACTGTAAACTATATGGGGGAATCGTAAATTATGTTGTGAATAGAAGCTAATCTAAAACTGTGGTAAAGTTAGGATCGTAAACCGAATGGTTGAGTCTCTTAGTGAGATTCCCCGAATCGTAAACCATGAATGAAAAATTTGTGCTACAATTGCAAATCACAGTTGGGCTACATTTGTAAATCACATATTGGGCTACAATCATAAATCACATAGTGGGATCACAAATTGATTGGGTGATGGGTTATTAGAGTCCATAGCATATTAGTGCATACTGGGGTTATGATCCTGGATAATATCTAATGTTGTCGAAACCTTAATTGTAGGTGGATACAAGTAGACATGAGTCTCTTGGATACCTAACTGATTTACTGATATAACTATTGTGCTACAATACGATAAGTTACACTAACTTGCTCATTATATTAGTGTAAAATGTGCATGTGTTGTATATGTGAAAGTGTAACTATTGTGTTCATGTATGAAATAAAGGGTTGTGTTATATTGTGGTGAAAACACAACTCGGGTATAGTCAGACACGTGAAACCCTAGGTACTGTGACCCAAAGTGTGAAATCGTTGTCAGTGTACTGCTTCGGTAATATGTGTGTTTATATGTGATCATGGATTATGTTGATGATTTGTACACCTAGTGTGATGTGTAAGTTGTGTGTTCACTAAGCTTTAAGCTTACTATTGTTATTTCATATCTTTTTAGGATTAGACCATGGAAAGTCCCAAGCAGTTTATAAAGAGAAACCTATTTATTTTTGCATCCTATTTCTTATTATATCAAGAATCACAACTTTTAAATAAAAAAATAACTACTGGCCATAGAGTTAAGAAGGGACTGGTGTTTTCCCATTCATTATAATTATTATATAATAATTAAAAATATATTGACATATATAGTTCCTATTTTTAAAACTTGGCGCAAGTACAGTCCCTTTTAGTTACACATATTAGAAAAGAAGAACATATATAGAGAAGAATACATACAAAAGAACTCGCCTTAACTTAGAGCCCTAAACACGATGAATGAGGGCGAAATCGGAGCACCAAACCCTAACTCGATGAAATCTGTCACCAAGAAATAGTGGAGGTGGCATGAAGGTGAGGCAACAGTTACCTTAAAACAAGAACCCATAAATGGATCTTTGAAGAGGAAATCTTCATGAGGCGGAACCCCTCAAACGGAACCCTAGAAATGGTGGATGTATCATGAAGGTGATGACAACGATTAAATGGCGATGATGGCATCTTTGGTGACTGAGGTGGAAGATGAAGTTATCGTTGACACAAATATATGCATGATCAAGGGAGAACACTTGGGCCCTAAAAAAATTAATTTAACTAGTACAAAAATTAGATGCATTATCTGACTAACGCACTATGCATCTAGCATATTTAAGTTTTTATATCTGTATATAATTTAAAAGCTTATTATTTGTATGCATTATCTCAATTTTTTTATTTTGCTAGCGTTGACAGTGTACTCCGCAAGAGAGTTATCCTCCTTGATACTTTAACACCAACACGCATGCAAGCATGCAAATATTCACATCTCTTTGGTTCTCAATTAGAAGGTCGAATCTCAAGGTGTTCGAGATCCTTTTTTGGCCACAGGTCGATCTGCTATAGTTTTGTAGCAAGGTTCTTGTGTTGAAATATGTTTAAAAGGTGTTAGGCACTAGCTTGGGTTATATGATGTATCTTTGAGACTTTGTATGGGGTAAATTTCTCAGGCTCTAGCCTTAACGTTTAAGATTGTGTCTGATTTGTTATATCTAAGAAAATTCTTTTGATTTTCAAAAATAAGACACACACATGCGTGCACAGAGCGCATACACACACACACACACACACACATATATATATATATATATATATATATATATATATATAGAGAGAGAGAGAGAGAGAGAAAAGCAAGATCAAGGAAGATGAGAACATGGAGAATAGACTTAGACCCTTGAAATTTTGATCTAAGTGCTACAAAAATGTGATGTATCTACAAATATTAGATGCATATACTATATTTATCACTTTTTATATCCGTTTTTTTTTAATATAATTTAAAACTTCATTGTGATTTGCAATGATGAAACTACCCCTCTTACTTCTTAGCCGTAAATATTTTATTCACTAAGCAACAAGTAAATACTAAATAAACGTACATAAATGATATACATAAATGGAGTTGAAGATGATTTTGTTGTTAGTTATCATCATTTTTCTTCCACGGACGGTGGCAATTGATGCCAATTCTGATAATAATTATGGTGATGTTTTTCTTGGCATATATATCTATATATCGATGATCACATCTATAAGAAAGTTGATGTAAAATCATCTCTACGTATATAGTTACGAATTGAATGAAAAAAAGGTTAAGGCGAGCAAAAAAATGGTCAAATGAGATATGAAAATGGCTTCGAAAAGGGTCTGAATTGATCGATCTCGTACGCATATATATTCAGCAACACGTACAATTGAAGAAATCTTGTGATGTCCTAAAACCTGCAGATAGAATATATATATATATATATATATATATATATACCATCATTGAAGTCAAACATTTTTATATGTTGTTATGTGGAGTGTGGCCGGTGTTTTTATGTCACGTTCTCTGTGAATTGTTTCGATCATTTCTTAGCATGCATGCATGCATGCATGTACATTCATCTTGTTGGAATTCAGTTTGACATTACTCGTGATGCATATATGGTTCCTATATATAGGAATTTGAGCTTTTGTTTTAATTTGTTCGATCTCAAGTTGTAAGCTCAACTTACTAAACCCGGCCGACACTTTTTGGCCGGGTTGATCATATATAGTTACGTACATGTGGTTCAAATTAATTAGTTGACAAATTTAAAAATTATTCTAGGCCGTGTTTTCTAAACTTTCAATTTGTCGTACCTGAAACTTTTTATAATTAAATTTGACATATATTAACATCTTTATGACCAGACATAATCAAAGATATTTCACAAGTGCTTCTAATTAACTCGATGCATGTGTTTGTTTTGAAATTTAGTTAGATCATGTTATCTTGTGCATGGTTGCCCAACAATAAAATATATATGCTTTAACGTGGGCTTATAATTTCATCCTTGTGGTAATTAATGTGTGGAGTCTGATTTGGTATTCTTGCCTAGAGATTGATCGATGTATATATGTAAAACATTTAGTTAATTAAGCTATATCACTCTTTAATTAATTGATGGCGACTAAAATGGTCACGAGGCTAGCTAGCTAGGATATATAATCATCATGTAAGAGCTAGCTAGGAAAAATTAAGAGTAAATTATTCTACACTTGACAACTTAGCTTTCTTAGAGATGTTCTTGGTGTGTGTTTCTAAAATATTTAAATGTCTTGTATGATTTGAAATAAGAATCGGATGATAAATTTATCCAATTATCTTGAATTTGAATCATTAGAATTAGAACATATTTTTGTAAAATTTACAACGGAATAATAACATTTGTGAAGATAAGTTGAAAATGGAGAAGATTTTACATAGAGTAGTACGTAACTTTAACTTTGTGCATATCAAACATATTTTGATGGGAAAATTGTTGGTTTGTTTCATACATATATAATTAACATTGCTACAGCTTGAAACTTGTTTAATTATTTGTTACATATCAAGAATGCTAACTTATTAACCTTAATTTCCACACAATTTATATATGATAATTAAATAGTAGTAGGGGAAGGTTCATGCGAGAAGTTTTAAAATTACGAGAAATACGAGAAGCATTACAAGTCATTGATTGGTGTTTAATCAATCTAATAGTTTAGATTAACCATGATTAATATTTTTTCTTAATTCAAAAGGTCAATTTAGTAATCTTTTAATTTTCTCTTTCCAATTAATTATTTCTCCTCTTATGTCTCCTATCCTAACTCTCTTTCTACGTCCATATCTATATAAAAATTACACAAATGAAACTTCTTGATAGATTTCTCTTCTTCATTTGATCAATGCCAAAACACGCAAGTAGAGAGAGGATTCTACAATCCAACGATTGGGGGGTTGCCGGTGGCGTAGTAGTGGCGAAAAGTATTAGAAGCAGTGGACTTTGTGGTGATGCTTGGGGAACGACGAGTTAGTGACTTGCAGGCGGCACGGTAGAGGTTGGCACAGGCGGCACGCTGGAGATTCGGAGATCTACTGTGAATTTAAGAGAACAAAATAGGGGAAGGTAATTAATAGGAGAATATTCTGCATGGGTGGGGGCTGGTAATTTAATTATGGTCTTGATTTGAGAAGGGGAAATGTGATTGAGAGCAAGTTGGCAATAGTGGAGATTGTGTGAGGTTTGCGAGATGGTAGATGAACTTAGGAAGTAAGAGAGAAAATAGGGGATTTGTTAATTAAGGTAGGTATTGTTGGGATATATAAATGTACTATAATACCTTTTTGTATTTATTTTAATTACATTTACTTTCTAAGTTATTACAAAAATGTCTTAATCATTTACATCCATCGATTTAATGATCTAGTGGTCCTAATTACTTCTCGTATTTCTCATAAAAAAATAGTTTCTCGCATTAACCTCCCTCAATAGTAGTATCTTAAACAAAATTTTGTGTAAAATAAGCAACTACCATTAAAAAAAACCATGACTTAATTACTGTCACCACCATCTCCCTCGTCGCTTACCGCCAACCACCATTAGCATTCATTACAGTTCCTTTTTATTCACCGACGCCATATAGCGAGGATATCTTGCTGGTTATTAATTAAAATTAAGGTAAATTAATTTAGAAAATTTTCTTGATTTTATAACCGTCATTCTCCATGTATTCCACGAGAGATGTGTTCTGCTTGAAAAGGAATATGGGTCAAGTTAAAGTTAGTTTTCTATTACTTCATAAACAACACATATCATTAATTACTATGGTGTAACCTATAAACCGGTTTCAATCCTTAAGAGATTCTTTCTTCAAACTAAGAGGGGGTGGTTGGTTCATGAACTTGCTGAAATCCTAAGGATTCCAAATCCTATAGGATTCAAAATCTCTTGAGATTTCAAATCCAATCAAATTTTTTGTTTGGTTCATGTAAAAGACAATGGGGTTTGTAGAGCAAAGACGGTGAAGGATCGACTCATCTTCACAACCTAACTAGCCTGGAGACGGGGAAGGGCAACGACAGCAGAGGCGGGTGTGGTGAAGGGCGACGGTGTCGGAGGGGGGTGCGGTGAAGGGCGACGGTGGCGGAGGCAGAAGTGGTGAAAGGCGGCGCCGGAGGCAGAAGCGGTGAAAGGCGGCGGCGGAGTTAGTGAAGGTCGACGGGACGGAGGCAGAGTCGGTATGAAGGGCGACGGCGGTGGAGGCAGTGAAGGACGACGACGACGGGTAAAAGGCGACGACGACAGCAGCGGAGGTGAAGGGTGACGACGGCGATGAAGGTGGTGGCGGAGATGGGGAAGGGTGATGGCGGAGACGAGAAAGGGCGACCATAGAGACGGGGAAGGTTACGGCGGTGGCCGGTTAGGATAATGACAAAAACGATGAACAAAGGGAGATGACTAGAATGCAGAGACGGTGAAAGGCAACAGTCACGGCGGTGGTGGTGGCCGACAATGGTGATTCTGGTACCGGTTATGTCGGTGACCGATTATGCTAGTGACGGCAAGAGTAAAGAGTCGGTTAGATAGGTCTTGATTTTGAAATCCCAGGTATGAGGGGTTTAGAAATACCACACATCCCCAAGGATTTTGAATTCCCACACCTATAGGATTTGAATTCCCAATCCCTTCCTTTTTATTTTCAACCAAAAATAAGATTTCAAAGGATTTGAAATACAATTTCTACAAAATCTCTGAAAATCCCATAAACCAAACAGACCATGTTTTAAAACCTTTATTAATTTTCAAAGTGAATTATTTAAATTAAATGATAGCATAAAGTAACTTTCACTATAATGCAATTTTAACTTTACAAAAAGTTCACCATTCTTTATACATAGCAAAGCAAATGTATCTATTGACTACTTTCTCTTTCAAAGAAGTTTGTTTGTAATATGGAAGATTCGATGTTTATCCCCACGCATTTTTTCCCAAATAAAATATCTCTCTTATTTTATCTATTAGAAGTTAGAATTTTTATAAGAGAAGTTTATTACACCTAAATACAACGAATTTGATATTAGTTATTTTATGTATAACAAATTTTGATTTTACTTAATAAATACAACCAACTTTGTTAAATACTTCACGATAGTCAAATGGCTTGTATTTGCCCTTAGTCAACCGGTTATTTTGGTTTTTTTTTTTAGTTTTTTATTTTTTAAATCCTTGAATATCTAGAAATGAAAGCCGAGGGAGGATTGAAGGACAGAAGATCAGTCATTCCCATCGCTACCGCTTTTGATTTTAGGCTTAAAGATCTGGAAATAAAGGCTAGATGATCTAGAAAACAAGACTTGAAGATCTAGAAATTGAATGCTAGAAAAGGCTTATAATTTTAGGGTTCTAGTTTAAGATCCATGTCGTCACTATTACCTAAATGTCGGGCAATATTTGGGCTCGAATTTGTAGTTCGCATTTTGGCCGATTTTGGGTTCAATTATAAAGAATAAAGTTTTTCTCACAGTTGGGTCTAAATTTGGTTTTCACTTGGTTCGATTATGAAGAACAAAGTTGGGTTTTTTCATATTTGATTTTGTTGTGTTGGATTCTTGTTCATGATTTTTTATTTTTGTTTATTCATTTCAGTTATGGGTTTTGATTTTAGTTATGTTCTTTGTTTGTTAGTGATTTTAGTTTGATAACCTTGTTCATCTGTTGGGTTCTTGATTGTATGTTTTCAATTTCCACTCCAAGATGAACTTTCAAAAAATCCATGGATTAATTAAAACCTAAAGTTAATTGTTCAAATCGTCCTTTAACTTAACAATTTGTGTCTATTTAGTCATTTAACTACAAAAATGGTGAAGATAATCCTTTGAGAATTATTTTATGGCGAGTTTGGTCCTTTATAACATTGGTCATTACTAAAGTCTGTTAAATCAAGGGTATTTTGGTCTTTTACCTTTCTTTTTTTATTTTTTAGTCTTTTTACCCTTTTATTTTTAATTAGTTAAAATAAAAGTTAGCTTTTTTAAAATAAAAATATATATTACTCTCTTTGCTCTCCATAAACACAAACACGCGCGCACACACACACACACACACTCTCTCTCTCTCTCTCTCTCTCTCTCTGCCTCTTCCAGATCAATGCCCCACCACCAACCTCTGAGCACCGCCACACCACACTCTCTGTCTCTCACTATTCTCATCCTCTGTCTCTCACTTTCCCGATTCTCTCTCACTTTCACTCTCACTTATATCTCTCTATCATTTCTCTCACTAAAACCAACACCACCAGACACCCCTTACCATCTTCAAGTGGCGTTGAAAACCTTAATCGCCAGCTTGAAAACTTTAATCGTCAACCCCAAAACGATACCCACTAAAGAGAGTCTAGATCTGTGGTTGGAGGCAATGGTTTGTTAGCGGAGATGGTGGTTGGTGGCAGTGTAGAAAACCCACAAGAAACCGAATCAGAAAATAATGTGGTTCACTCTTTCTCTATAAACACACATTCTCTCTCTATAAACACTCTTTCTCTCTTTAGTAGTGTTGTTGAATACATGAAAAACCAACTTCATTTTTGGGCTTCTTGTTTCCAGATCCGAGATTCTGTCTTCATCTTCATCTTTCGGATCTTATTTTTTTTAATTTTGGTTGCTTCTTTCCAATTTGGGAGGGTATCTGGGTTAGAGTTGGAGGATCGATTTGGGGGTCGGAGGCGGTAAGTGGTGATTGGGTGGTTAGGTTTCATATTTTTGTTGATGTGTTCTTTAAACAAAATAGATTAGGTTTTAGATTCATCTTGGTTAGTTAGGTTTCTTGTTACGAAATTTATGATTTTCCAAAATCCAATTGGTTAGGTTTCTTGTTCCCAATTTCATGATTTTCTAAAATCTAATTGGTTAGGTTTCTTGTTCCTAAATCAATGATTTCACAAATCTAGTTAGTTAGGTTTCTTGCTC
This sequence comes from Dittrichia graveolens, assembly GCA_038502395.1. Lineage (NCBI taxonomy): Eukaryota > Viridiplantae > Streptophyta > Magnoliopsida > Asterales > Asteraceae > Dittrichia > Dittrichia graveolens. Next base: position 8,824,969 of record JARJIL010000001.1, read on the forward strand.
CCAAGTTGAGTTGAAGACAAGATGAAGATGAATATGAAAAACACATTAATAAAAAATAAAAAAAAAGTGACGTATAACTTGTATTTCAAGTAATCCACGACACTCAATCAAGCATTTAATAAAGTTGGTAGTATTAATGGAGAAGAAGTAAAGTTTGTGCAACGCTCCGTTTTCAATATAAAAAGTTTACGAAAATATTCGTAAATAAATGAACTTTATTGCAACAAAAAATCCAGTTTAGAAATAGTAGCAGAAGCATGTACTAAAAATCTTATAACTGATCTCACGCTATTATCTGATAACATCCTTGTATCACACTTATGGATATCAATAAGAATGTAGTTTTATTATTAGACATTAAATTATAATCATTGCCTCACACCTGTATTATTATGAATTCCTAAACATTGCAATTCATTATATATTTGTTAAACATTACCATTTTCTGATATATTCATTTGAGTTTATCACTTGACAAGGATCTTATTACACAATTTGTTTCTAATACCATTATTGGTTTCAAATCATTTCCTCATATATTATTGTTTTCTTTCGCCACTTTGTATGACGATTCCGTACTTAAATTAATAACTCTTATTAAATGCTTGTGGACATCTTATATATAATGATATTCTTATTTATATTATTGTTCTGTCACTTTTCCGGCGGGTATCCCGCTCCCCTATCCAATTTACAACTCATCCATACTCTCTCTGTAAATTCCAACGGGGATATATTTTGAATCATTATTTTAAACCATTTAATAATTTATAACTTTTGATCATTTTTATCAACTTTTATTCAACACCTTATTTTAATAACTTTTATAAATTTAGGTGTTACAACTTTCCCCTACTTGTTCTGATTTCGTCCTCGAAATCATTCGCTTTTAGATTAATCGATATCACATATCCGTCTTACTTACTACACTTCACTTGATTTAATCAAGTTCTTACGTATGCATATACACGTATACACTTGAACTATCAATTCAACATTAATAGCTACATCGTATTCTGAATACATTTAAACTAGGAAATCCTTGCCTCAATTCCAGATCACATCCTTTACTATTAACACATTTATAATCTTAAATAGGTATACATTTCCACTTATACTATCAAAGAATTATCTATTGGATTATTCTCACTATTTGTGCTAGAGCAATATACTCCGTGTTCAGACCTACATAGGCCATGTAGGCCTCTTTCAGATTAAAAGTTTGGTTTTATGCTTTATATAAGATGTATGATTCTTGTATTATCTTTACTTAGGTCTTATGGGACTTAAGGAAAAGATGAGAGAGGACATTGGAAGCTATGGACCACAAGTGAGTATTTTAATATAGTACTCATAAATAGTGATTCATTAATTAATATAATTCTATGCAAACGTATATATGAGTCATATGAATATGGTACAACTATATAGTTTAACATATATGAGATTAAGATAAATAGTATGATTAGTTTAAGTGGAAATTACCACTGTTATCTCAAATAGTGAAAGTGATATATGTAAGGAATTATATGATACGCATATATATGTTTATGGTTATATAGATAACGCAATATCTATAGAATTACATGTGTAGATACAATACCTATGTGAATACCATGATAGTGGTACAGATATAAAGTGTTATAATTATCCAAATATGACTATACGAATACAGTACTTTTATGTACAGCAAAACGATCAATCAGATACAAGTGTTATGATTACAAAGACAGTACATAGATGTGAATTACAAGTGTGGTATTTATATTAATACAATTACAGATATACATATATGGGGATGAAGATATGGTACCCATATATATACAATTATCATTATACAGTTACAGGAATTACTACAATTATACATATTTGTATTCAAACGAATACAAATATATATATATATATTATATATATACACACACGCACACACAATACAACAATTCAAACACAGCGGATACAACTGTATATTATACAAACATAAGTGTTATACATATACAATCGTTATACAAATACAAATGTGATACGGATACAACTATGATGTGTTAATACAACTACAGTTGCAGTAGTTGAGATAAATAGACAATTACAATGCGTGAACACAACTACCTATGTAGTAGTTGGAATACAGTTACATATATAAAGGTGTGAATACAAATGTCATTTCACAGTTGAAATATGAATACAACCATATATATAAAAATACAATCATGGAGATGGATACAGTTATTATATAGAATCAGTCACAGAACAGACGTGATTACAAATATTATCATTAAACGGATGTAAATACATGGATATTTATTATACAAACGTGGTAACGAATTACAGAATATATTAAAAGAACAAAGCTTAATCAGATCGTGAAACATTCTTTACAATTACTTATTTTGGGTTGCTCATTGGGCTTTATAGCTCATCAGATACTCCTAACATTTTTTCAGGTACTTGAAGATTTTGAATATGGATTCAGTGGATGGGCTCCTGTTTTGCAACCAAATTATTTAAAGATTATTTAGTGCCAGTTGTTTCCCTGACTTTTGAATTAAATATGAAGTGTTTGTAAACGTTTTTAGTACATGTTTCCGCTACTAGTTCTAAACTAGATTTTTGGATGCAATAAAATTCATTTATTTATGAATATTTTCATAAAGTTTTTATATTGAAAACGGGACGTTACAGTTTGTGTGATAACTTATGCAAAATTTATTGTATATTAGTATAATAAACCTTTTATAAAAGCTTTAGAGAAATTTTACATAATCTATGAACATCATTCTTCATTTGTTTCATATCATTATTCTTATATAAAGATTATTTGATTACCCAATGACGTGACAATTAATTCTAGGGTTATGTGAATCGAAATGTCATAAAGTATCCCGATTTTAATATTTTATGTAACGAACTAAACTTTGTTGGTATTGATACATTAAACTAACTGAAATTTATATTTAATTTAATATGACCTTTAAGCAAAGGTTTACCGGCCACCATCAATTTTTTCTTATTTTATTCTAGTTTTTATTATTTTATTGTCATTTTTATTAGGACAAGTTGCATTAAAATACAATAAACTTTGTCTTAGTTATCATTATATACAATCAACTTTATTTTCTTAAAAATAATACAATCAACTTTTATAATCCTCACATTGTATGCAACTTGTTGTATACTATGGAAGTTATGACAAAGTTCATTGTATACAATGGTAACTAAGCAACAGACACATAAAAAGTTTGTTTGAATACTATGAGAGGATTATAAAAGTTAATTGTATTATTTTAAAAAATTTAAAGTTGTTTGTATACAATGGTAACTAAGACAAATTTCATTGTATTTTCATACAATTTGCTCTTTTTATTATGATTATGATTATGATGATGATGATTATTATTATTATTATTATTATTATTATTATTATTATTATTATTATCTTCAACCATCTTCATCCCTCCCCTCACATATTTGATTTCTCCATTTTAGCTCACATATTCATCTCTCACACCCTTATCACCACCTCCTCCACCGCCGAACACCAACAACTTCAACCACCACCACCGCCACACAACCTCATCCTTTGTCTTCAACCAATTAACTCTGCGTCATAGCCTCATCCTTCAAATCCTGGTTTAGTTTCTTCTACTTAGGGTTCATCTTCATCTTCAAATCCGTATTTGGGTTCGTTGAAGATTTCTTCCATTTCTGTTTTTGGGTTCTTCAAATTACGATTCATCTTAATCTTTAAATCTTTGTTTGGGTTTTTCGAATCTCGATTTGGAACCGACGTACACGTTAGGGGTTTTCAAAATCCATTCTAGTTTAGGGTTTGGAACTGATTATGGTGTATGGAACTAGGTTCTTCACATTTGGATTTGGTGGTGTTCTTCTGTGGTTGTAGAGGTTGGTGATGAAGATGATGGAAGAGGGTGGTGGTATACTTCATTAGAGTTAATGATAATAAATAAACTAAGTAAACTAATAGAATAAAATAACAAAAAATATGAATAATAATAGTAATAATAATTATAAAATAGAATCAAATAACAAAAAAATAAAATAAAATCAAAGATGACCCCTTAACCTGTGATTATAGGTCAAACTCAAAAATATTACATTAAATGTTATTGGGGTAGTGATCGAGTTCGTACTCGTAGAGTTTAGCAAGTAGTTCAATATTTGCCGAAAAAAGTTGTCAGAGTTATTTTAGGAGCTAGACATTTTTTATATTTTATATTTTTATTTATTTGAAATAAAGAGTTGGTGTTTTTTAAAATAAGACATTGGATAGGCTAGTGAGATATATACACAAAATTTATTTATTTTTTTACTGTTGCCTTGACGGACGTTTTTCAAAAACTTACAAAAGTAAATAGCCATTGAATGGATTTGTACTGTATTTAATTGGGCTTTAGCAACTTGCTAGCCTATTTTAATTTGATGCTGCTGTTAAAAAAAAATAGCCATTGAATGGTGATGACAAGCGCATGCCTAACGAGGCGTAGCAATTGATGACAAGTCGACGATGGTGACGAGCTCGTCATGACAAGCTAACCAACATCACTACGTGTGATATAATATGAGAAAGAACTAGTATTGTACTCGCATAATGCAGTGGCCAAGAATATTTCTTGCTTGGCATTTGTATGTTTTCAAAATAAGGATGTTGTATTTCTTTTTTAAATTATCATAGCTCAATAAAATTTCACATAGATTTATTACTTCTAATTATACACAATTTGTAATAGTTAGGTCAAATATTTTTTATATGATAGAATATTGAATATGAAAGATTTAATTATTAAATTGCTATAATTATTAATTTAATTACATTGACTTGATTTTTTTTAAATAAGTTTTGTCATTAAGTTTAATTATTAAAATGATATATAACATGTTATTAACTCAATCTAATAATTACATCATTTAATAGTTTTAAGTTTTCAACTATAATTTCAATGATTTATTTAACTTCCATAATTCCTAGTGTATTGTGATTGTTTATACAAGACGCAAAAAAATTGGTACTATTTAGATTGTCCGTATAAACATAACCCGAAGGGCTTGTGTAACACCCATACGCATGTTTTGGGTTGACATTGTCTTTTTTCTCTATTTTGGGTTGGTGAATGTGAGCTACCTTCTCCTCTGTCTTTCATCTTCCTCTTCCTATGTCCATATATATATATATATATATATATATATATATATATTAAAAATAAAAGATACGAGTAAGATTGAGTTAGACTAGACTAACTTTTAAGTTTAGAAGAAGAATATGATATGATGTGACGTTAATATAAAAAATGAGTTGGAGGACCTGATACGAATGACCTAAAATTAAGAGGTTATTACTTTTAAAAGAAAGTGTGTTAAATAATTAAATGTGTTATATAAAATAACGCGTACATTAGGAATAACTAGCATGGTACCCGCGTAATGCGGCAGCATCAAATAGTTTTTACTCGATAACTTGTTCGTTTTCGGTATTTACGTAATACGATGACAACGAATAATTTTACTTTGATAACATGTCTATTTTCTTTATCTTTATCTTTTTCTATTTTCTTTATTTTTCTATTCTCATTCAACTCTTTTATTATTTTTAAATAAACTTTGAGAACAATTAAATAATACAAAAAGTCTTTACTTATAAAATAGGGTAAATTGTATGAAAATACATAGTGTAATTTAGTAATTTGAAACTATTGAAAATTAAGAGATTAAGAAAATAGAGTAAACTAATTTGAAACTATTAATTATATGAACTATTTAAAAAATTTTAAAATATATGTTTATAAATTCTGATTATAGATTATTCAAGTTTATGAGTTTTAGTCGTACATATTTTCTGATAATTATGTCAAAATATTTATTACATGATAGAATATTTAATATAAAAGGTTTGGTTTATGAAAATATTTTTTAATAGTCAAGTTAATTTGTTTGAATTTTTTAAATATGGAAGGTTTAGTTATTAAAATGTAATATAAGATAGTTATTAACTCTATTTAATAGTCACTTTATATAATAGTTTCCACTTAGTTTACATGAAGATAAATTAGTAATGTTAAAACACTTAAAATTTAAAAAATTAAACAAAATACTTAAATGTTTTATAACATAGTATACATATATTTCGTAAAACAATTGCACCGCATATCTTCCTTCCCTTCACCTATAATTAATTTGTTTTACATTTCTCTCTCCAATCATTTCTATATTAATTATGTTTTCAACTTAATTTATTATTCTCTACTTCTACCATCAACAAAATATGACAAATAATAAGAACTACTTAAAATTCCTATATATAATGCCTTATAACAAATTAAGGAACCATAAATACATACGTCAAATTATATTATTTTCTTAGTTAAACATCAATAATACCGACATGGATTTCTTATGTTTATTTATTTCATTTGCATATTATTATTAGCTATTATATTCTTATTTATCTATACTATATTATAAAACATTTAGACATTTTATTTAAATTCTTAAATTTTAAGTGTTTTGAAATTACTAAATTACCACTCATATAAACTAAATTGAGTAACTATTAGATATAGTTAATAAAATTCTTATATTCTATTTTAATAACTAAACTTTACATATTTAAGAAAAAGGAAAAATTGTTTAACAATCAAAGTTTTAGTTCAGTTTCGGTTTAACCATCAAAGTTTTTTTTCAAACAGTTTTACCATAAAGTTTGAATTTGTTTTAATTTAATTCTCAAAGTTACACCTTATATTTGGTTTAACCTTAAAGTTTTTTCCCAAACGATTTAACCCTTAATTTTTTGTTAAAAAATGGTTTAACCCTCTAAGTTTTGTTAAGTTATAAATAAAACTAAAATACATAATCAAGTAGAAAGGGTAAAACCGAAACCATACAAAACTTAAGTGATTACTCAATTTTTTAAACAAAACTTTAAGGTTTAAAATATTTGAAAAAAACTTTAAGGTTTAAATCATAATAAATTTAAACTTTATAGTAAAATCGTTTGAAAAAAAACTTTGATGGTTAAACTGAAACTGAACTAAAACTTTGATGGTTAAACCATTATTGACCCTTAAGAAAATCAAAGTTGTTACAAATTTTTTGAAAATCAAAGTCAATACAAATTAACTTAATTATTAAAAAACTTTTTCATAACTTTTTTTTTCAATTATAAAGAACAAATAAGTAAAGGAAATTATAAAAAAGATAAAGAAAATAGACATGTCAGCAAGCGAAAATTATTCACTGTGATCGTATTACATAAATATCATACTCCCTACGTCTTGAAAACGGACATGTTAACGAGTAAAAATTATTCGTTGTCGCCGTATTACGCAGGTTTTATGCTAGTAGATAAAAATTCACTCTTTTTATTTGAATATTATTGTCCACTATACTATTTTAGTCTGTCATATAATAATAGCGGTCTACTTTTAAAAAAGGTTTGTCCTTAATCGCTACTTTTCATATTTTATCCTTAATTAATTATCATTACTACATCTTCTACAAATCAATGATTTATTAAATATAGTACTAAAGATCACATTTTCACTATTTAAACATTCAATTAGCAACTCTATCTTAAAGTGTGTTTTTCTTACTCGAGATAATAATCTGGATGAAGAGCATATTTATTTATTTTGACTACACATGTATTTGTTACTTTGTTAGGAAATTTTCTTTTTGTAGGGTTTTGAGAGAATCGAAGGCCTGGATAATCTTTTAATCATATATAGGTTCACTGGATAATCTTTTAATCATATATAGGTTCACTGTCCTTAGTTTTGTTTCTACCGTATGAATTGAAAGGTTTAAAGAAATTAACTTGAAGATAATCGAAAGAGTCCTTCTAGTCAATACATATTTGATTTTCGTGTTTGTTATTCTTTATATAGACACACTGAACATACGTTAATTTGACACCAATAACCGCCAAAATCAGTACACAACGATTAATTGTTAGTTATTAACAATTATAAACGGGTTAGAAACATGTTAAGCAGAAGAATATATTAATGAGCAAAGTAATGATCAGCTAAGCAAAGATACTCAGTCAGCTGAGGGACTAAACTTCTCATGCTAATTAGCTCAACCTCGGTTGATTAGTTCATCAATAGCTAAGTACGTTTCGCCTTGGACCCTGTTAGAAGGGGGTGCGACCCCCTTGACCTCCGCTGTTTTTGAGTCTAGGACTACTAAGACATAAATGAGCGTGCTCACTACACCATAATAATTCTTTGTCAAGTTCAGCTAAAATCTTTACATTACACTAAAATAAACTAAAAGTATTACATGGGCCATTAACCAAATCTTTAATCTTTAATTAATAAATATTAAAAGAAAAGGGTTATGAGGTCCTTATGCTATATTTAAATTTTTTTCCACAATTTTCATCTCTTTTATTTCCCCTAATGGTTTATGAATGAATGTTTTTTTAAATAACATTTTTAGATGATTTAGTTTGTTAACACATAAATATTACAACAAAAAAATTTATTCAAATCATTTAATTGATACATCTATCTATTTTCGTGGTTAATAATATAAATACGTATACCAATTGGTTTAAATTTAAAAAAAATCAAATTTGATTTTAAAGAGGTTTTATAAAAAAATTTGATGATGATGTTATGTATTAATTTCTGATTTCTAATATATTTATCCTTTTTTAAAGAGATTTTATATATCTATATATGTTTTACAATTGTTTTACTATACATATTAGTATTTTTTAACACCATAAAAAAAATAATCTACGTATTTATACATGGGGTGTTAAGCTAGTTATATATAAATGACGTACATGATTAGTTAAAAAACAAGAGTCTTGTTCCAAATAAAGCAAGACAAGGATGAAACGTTTGTTGTCTGGTAGTTTACACATTTGATCATCTGGAGAATTGAAGGTGAACATATATATTCATAGTCACTTTTGGCAAGGGGCCATTGGTTCTTTCTCTGTGTTTGTTTCTATTATATATAGATCGGTCACAAATTAATATATAAAAGCAGAAAGGTAAACAATGGAAGATGAAGCCAGTTTCATGTGACTCATGAACAACAAGACATGGTCTACTTTCTTTAGATTACATGCATACACTGTTTGTTTGGATTATGAAAATTTGAAAGCTATTAGGTGATACCTATAGCATATCATATGTTTTAACAACTTTAAGTTAAATCATTGGTAGGTAATTTTGTACACAACAAGTTTTTTTCACATATAATAATTTGTGATTGTTTTGACAATCACATTTTAGCTTGAATATGTGAATAAGAATAAAAGAAAGTAAAATTATAGGGATATAAAAATCATAATTGTTGAAAATTTTAAAGTTAAAACAATGTGTACAAAGGTTAAACATAAAAACACAAATATATAAAATGTAATTGTTATTCTCATGAAGAGTATTTTGTAGACTTCCTGTCTTGTCTTAAGAAAAGAGAATGAAAATAATAATAATCTAATAAATATAAAATTGTTTGATTTAAAAAAAATTATATAAACTATAATTGTTTATGTATAAAAAAATAGAATAGAGTGTGATGCTTAAATAAGATGAGTTCCATAGGGTAAAAGAAACAAACTACTATCAAACAAATGACACCAATTATTATTATTATTATTATTATTATTATTATTATTTGTTTTGTTTTTTTTAAGGAAGCGGTTTCAAAAATAAAAAAGAAAAAGAAAAATATTGTGGGCGGGGAGCGGAGTGGCACACGAAAGCCCGTGGTTTTAAGGGACTTTGGATGTTTGCTCCATGTTACTTTCCCCTCGTAAATATGAACCAACCATTTACCCAATCCAATTTTGCAACAAACTTTTCTAAATATTAATTAATAATTAATAATTAATAATCTGTCTATAATTCTATGTGATTGATTTTCTACCAATATTTTATGTAGTTCTTATTTTTAGTCATTAATACATGGTTATGTCGAGTAAAGTAGATGTATGGTAGATTTGGTAAAAAGTTTATACAAATATGTTCTTTACAACTATTTTAGTACGTTATAATCGCATAAGTGAGTCTCTGTTATGTTATGTGTATTGTATCGATCTTAGTAATTAAATGTCTGCTTAATTGCAAATCTTTTCGCATACAATTCAATTTAGAACCTAAGGAATAAAAGGCATAATTGAAATTCTTATATTTTGAAACTAACACGCGGGCACTTATAAGAGCATGTTTTAAGAAAAACCCATCAAACTTGAATTGATCATATTTTAGTCATATATAACATATTTTATGAAAAAATTATACCATTATATTTATTTTATTATCCTCAAAACCATTATTGACATATTTCTAATAGCTTTTTTTAAATGCATGTTATTGCCCGCATAGCAATGAACCAAAACACATCTTAAAAATGATTAATCACGTTCTAACAACATGAAAAATGCAATAAATAAAAAACACACAGCAAAAATGCACTTGCAATTTCATGATAACAAATTCACGTCTCCAAACTGACTTTTAATACACACTGCATGCATTTTCAAACTTTACTTCGAAAATGCAACTTAAGCCACTTATTGCATCTTCACATACTTAAAGGTTTTAATCCGAGCCTTTTAATCCTTTTTGTTTCATTTTAATCTCCTTAAAATTTAATTTAGTTACAAAAATGACATAACTTATCCTAGTCTTTGATTTAATCATTCAATGGCTATAAGTATTTCTCACACTTCCTGCATTAACCACCCTACACACACTTCTAGCGAAGTACCCAAAATACAGTTGCAAAAAACAATAAAATTGACAAAATTAACTTAACTTTTAATTCACAATAAAATCTTGAGTTTTATTAAAAGATATAGATGCAAAAGGTGATAAATATAGTAGATTTATCTAATTTTATAGATACATCTAATTTTTGTATGTGCATCTAGTAGATGCAACATATTTTAGTATCCCTTAAATCAAGATTTTAATAGTCCAAATTTGTTCTCTTTGTTCTCCTCCCTCTCTGAAACAGCTGTAACATTCTGATTTTGGATCTAGTAATTTCGTAGGCATTGGTAAGTTTACACTTGATAATTATTTGATTAAGTGTTTAATTTAATTATTGATTATGAATGTACTTAAATTAGTTCATGATATTAGTTAAGTAAAGTTATATATATATATATATATATATATATATATATATATATATATATATATATATATATATATATATATGTGTACACATGTTTACGTATGCATGAAAATGTGAGTATTAATATGGGAACGACACCTCTTACTTGCCTAGTAGCTTGTGTGTTTTAGGATAAGGTTTGACTTTCAAAATCACCTCCTCTTTTTGTTTACCGGAGAAAAGTGTGTTGTGTGTGAAAGTTGAGAGAAAAAGAAGAACAAAAACTTGGAAGTTGAATTCTTGAAGTTGTTAGATTCAAGTAAAGGTTGGTATATTCTTTATTTGTTTTGAATCATGATTCATGTTAACATGCTAGATTTGCTGTTATGAGTTGCTGGGTTTTTATAAAGGTCACCATGGATGAACATAGAGGAAACCTTCATAAATGGGTTTTGTTGTTCTTGAGGATTTTGATGTTTTTAACATGTTCTTGATGTTTCTAAGCATGCTAAATGATGTTTATATGAGTTTAGATGTATTAGAAAGTGATTTCCAGTATTATAAAATTATTTAGAATATTATATGGAGCTGGAAGATGAGAAAGTTGCACGTTGGATTGTGGAAGACGACGCGACGTGACGCGTCCAAAGAAAGAACGCGACGTGTTCTCGGTTGGCTTCGAATTCAAAGCCTTGGACTTCGAATTCGAAGTCTTCTTCTTCATTTTTGGTGCTCGAAGCCTCCTTGGCTCGAAGGAGGGGCGCTCGAAGTCTTCTTGGTTCGAAAGGGGTCCATTCGAAGTCTTCTTCTTCGAATTTAGGCTGCTCAAAGTGATCTTGGTTCGAAAGCTTGACGCGACGCGTAAAGGAGTAGGACGTGACACGTCCCCGACTATTTTATTTTTTGATGCTTTTACAAGTGTGATGCTTTGTGTGATTGCATGTTGGGTGTTTCTAACTTGTTGTGCATAGTTAGAATTGATATAAATATATGTGTTGAGATATATTTATGAATCAGATATTGATTTCGGTTTTATTGTGTTCTTAGGATCGGATAAGGGCAAGTAATATTAGATCACTGGGTGGAAATTGAGAACCGGAGGTGAGTGGACGTTAACTCACAGCTGATATTAATTGTAACTGGTTTTGGTTGCAACTGTTTATGGATTGACGTATGGATAGACCTTATGTCTGATAATTGATTAACTGGTTGATTGTTAATTGATTGTTGCGTCAGTGATATGTATACATGTTTATTTGAGAGGTCAGCTCGGCAAGGCTATGAGCTAGGTTTGTTTGCTATCGGCTAATCAGTATTTGGATCTTTTGATGTATGCGTTGCAACTTAAGGGTAATATTGTGTGAGAATAACAAATGAACTATCGGTAAACCTTTGCTTTGGCCGGCATTGGTTGTAGGTTTCTGCAGAACCGTCGGTCTTCTCGGGGCACGATTATTTGTTGAATTGATATCTTGCGGTTGTGGCTGATATTCTGTTGTGGTTTACTTTCATTCACTTAGCTTTGTGCTAATCCCCCACCTCTCACTCTTTTTACAGGTTTTTGGTAAGTCAGCGGCTCGGCTGAGAGTGGGTTAGCTTGGGAACTAATTGACTGGGCCTCTGATATTTATTTGTGATAAGCTGTTGTTTTGTAACACTAGTATTTTGAATTATGGTTGACTCGGAATCTTTACATATTCAGTTGTAAATACTTTGGTTTTATTTCTATCGTTTCCGTAGTGTTTTTTAAAATGAAAAATCTAGGTGAAAATTTACAGTGTTATAATAGCCGTTCTCCATTGATCCTGCATATACACAACATACATAATAAGAATCAAATAAAAATAATTTTAAACTACGGAAGAATACAAACATCGCATCTACCTTATTTGTGTCTCTCAATCCTCACTAATTCTCCATTTTCGATCACAACACCTTAATCTTCATATTTCTCTACGAGCATCTCCTTGCATCTTCATGGTCATCCACTTCCACATCATTATTTTCACCAAAATGGTACATCAGATGCAATATTTTTTACTGCATATAATTTGTTTTATTCTATAAAACATATTGATTCAAAGTAAAATGACAAATTGAAGGGTAAAATCATGCTTTACTATTGTCAAATAGTGATCTTTCAATCTCTACATCTAGTAGATGTATTAAATTTATATTAGATGAAGCGTTTTTAGCGTTTGAATTAGAAGATTATTTATTGTAGATCCTTGTTATATATATATATATATATATACATATATATATATATATAACAAAATCAAAATCACAAACCATATTCGTCAAATCGGAAAACCCAAACCAAATCTCAAACAACAAATCAACAAGAAAGATCGACGTGAGAGAGAGAAAGAGAGATCTATGAGAGCATGGTTGGTGTCCCTATTGGCCAAATTGAAACATACTCATGTGGTGGTAGTTGGTGTTTTTGGTGGATACGTGGCACGGGCAGCAGTGCTTTTCGTGAACAAATTGACGTGAGAGGGAGAGAGATATATGTGAGTGTGGGAATATAGATGAAAGTGTGTGTTGAGGGATTATGAGAGAGATAGTCGGCTCGTTGGAGAAGGTTGGTTGTTGGTTTTGCTGACGTTAGAGAGATGGGGGTTCATGTGATACTACTTATGTGAACGAGAGAGGGAGAAAGATTAACATCTCTTTGTATTTTTTCTGAAAGATTTAAACAATAAGTAATATTTAAAATCAATCAACAATGAAAGAAAATGAATAAAAATGACATATAGGGTATTTTGGTCATTCAATTTTGAGAGAAACTAAAAGTATAACAAGATTTGGTCCGTAAGGATCCATCCAATAACTTTTGGGATCTAGGGACCCATTCCATAAATACAACAAATCATATGGAACACAAATGTAATTTACTCTAAAATTACTATATACATGTGGAAAAGTAATTATATAAGTTTATTTTTTTTAAATTACTATACATTTGTTTGTTTATTTTTTATTAATTACTATACATGTATTGGAAATTAGTAATTTAATATATATCTATTTATTATTTAACTAGATTAAATGTCCGTGTGATACACGAGTTACTTTAAACGATAGTAAATATTAATAAAAACGTATTAAATAATAATAAAATACGAATTAATGAGAATCTAAAAAATGACGGCGTACGGCATCAACACTCTAACCAGCGGTGAAAAAAATCTACGCGAGGGGAGGGCAGACTTGCGGCAGATACGTGCTATCATGATACGAAGAGACGTGATTCTAATTCTTATATAAGTAATCAATTATTATTGTTATAATTAATGCTAATAAAGTTAAAACAGTATTGCTTATAATTACAAAGGAATTTAAAATGATTATAAAATATTTTAGAATGATAAAACTAAGAATTTGGTTAAATATGATATTTTGAAATATTATAAAGGGTAAATATGATATTTGTAAATTAAGGTGGATAAATACAATTTTATATGATTTAATAAGGTCATATATGAAATTATCTTTAATAATTTTGACTCTAAAATGTCAAAATCAATTTTTTGATTTTAAGTGAATAAATGGTCAAAATTAAATATTGTTTTAAATAAATGGTTTAGATCGTCTAATAAATTATATTAAATTAGTCTTTTATTTATAAATTTTATTAAATTAGTCTTTTATTTATATTAGAAGATAATGTATTATATATTAATTTACATATAAGAGGGTTCAATTAATCGACAACTGATCATGACCATTAAGTTTTAGGATAAAGGGTTCAAAGGCGTATTTAAAACAAATTAATATTTACCTGATCATAGACGAATTATTAAATATATAGTAAATTATTAAATAAATAACTATACAAATTTGTAAAAAATAAATAAACAAATGTGTGGTAAATTATTTAAAAAATAAATAAAATTAGTTTTCCACACATATATCTAGAGTAAATAAACAAATGTTAAAAGGGGTAAAATGGTAAGGCTAAAAATATTAACACCATTAACGTTAAGGTTAACGACACAAGGACCAAATCAGTAATAAGTTCCCCATAGTAGAGATTATTAGCGTAATTTTTTATCTTAAATGATCAAATAAGCAAAAACCAGCAAATCATATGGACCAAATCAGTAATTCTCTCTAAATCTAATATAGAATCATAGTTTTTGTGAGTCGACTATATAAACTCTTTAATCACTATCGCCGGCCGTTAATCATCTTGACAACTCCGTCGCTTAATACGTGTACCCTACCTTTTGTGAATGTGTGTATATATATATATATATATATATATATATATATATATATATATATATATATATATATATATATATATATATATATATATATATATATATATATATATATATATATAGGTAGAGATAGGAGGAGAGAAAGACACGCTAATATACACATCTTTGGTTACTTCAATAGGCAGTACTAGTTGATTTAAAAAATTAATATTTGGTTACTTCATGAGATTCATGTGATAATATATAGAGCATGCAATTGGAGTCAAATTATTCCTTTTTGCTAATCAAAACGATGTTGATATAACAAAGCTAATTTATGTATAAAAAATAGTCAACAAACTAAAAATACTTCTGATTTTAATCATGGAAAATTAGACTAATTATTCCATTTAAGTTGCAAGATTGTTGGTGTAGTCTAAGCATTATTGGCTTGTTTCCTCGATTGCATGACCTCAGCAATACCAATCAACGAGGGACCACGATTTTATTTCTGTTTATTTATTTAAAAACTTATTTGGATGATATACATTTCATCAAAACAAGTTGCAAGTACGACTGTAAATAATGTGTTTAATTGGGTTATTAAACGATGAAGTTATAATAACTCATGATCACATCCAAGCATGAAGGTAGTAGCTAGCTAGTTTAAGCACATTTCAACTAAAGTTATATCTTGCTAATACATTCCACTAGTATAAAGTAGTTTTGTGGGAAACCCATCTTAAAATTAAGATTCTTCAACAATCAGTCTCACAACTAACATGAAGACATAAAAAGTGTAACTCCAAACTAAAGGATATGTGCTAGAGTTGAGGTTTAAGTTGAGATATGAAGTTTTATAACTTTGGTCTTGATGGTGTTAAAAATGATATTAGATATGTATCTCTCAAGTGCAACTCGATCAAGCATCTCCTAAGGTATTGATTATGTAGTGAGATCGAAACTTTATAATGATGTCATGTGTTTAAGTGGAATAATTTGTTACAATTGTTTCACACTAAAAGAGGAATAAAAAAATTTGTTAGTGTGAGAACATAAAGCTAATTATCACGTCGACAAAAACATAATGGTTTAAACACTATATATACAAGTTCAAAGTTATATATATTACTCATCATTTTTACTGTTTTTAATGATGAGATTAGTTAATTTATAACTTTAAGCTTTAAAATGTTACGTTTTAAATACACGAGTTATCATTTAAGATGTGAATTTAAGAGCATTCTTAGGTTAAATTTTGTTTATAACTTTATATTATATTATAATTATATATATATATATGTATGTATGTATGTATAAAAGTACGTACTATATATAGTTTTAATACATAAATATATAGATATATGATATAACTAATTTCTTTACACATTATTTGTACATTTCAATCAAACCATAAAATATATTCATACCATCACAATTATAACTATATATTTAATTATCAAAAAAAAAAACGTTATTTATTATATTGATTTGTTACGCTTAAAATCTTAAAGCGTACGATCAAACTTCACAAGATCAAATCCACCAATTTTATATCTCAAATTGTGTTTGAATAAGAAAAAATATTAGCAACTAATTAATTTATAAAAACATTAATAGTTGTTGGGTTTCCAAGAAGTTTGAAAACGAAATAAACCCATTCCACAAAATCATATGACAAGATTTTGTTCCATTAAACTATTTAAGTGTTTCCCAAACAAAATTATGATTTTTCTTTTTAACATAATTTTATAATGAAGTGCCCGTTTTCTTGGATATGCTCAAGTAGTTAGGATTTTTTCATAATAAACTAAACATATTCAGCTCCATTCTACTTGGGTGTTATTTCAAATTATTACAACTTGTTAGCTAGCAAATTATTGACAAAAAATCATTAATTCTCACTTTTAACTAGCTATATATATTAGATGTTTTATAAGATTATGGATATAAATCTCGTAACGAACAAAATTAAAAAATGTAGATTTAGGAATACAATTAGTTAGGATGTGTTATGTCGTTTAAAAATTAAAAATCGTTTGAAAATCACAATTAAAAAATAACAATAACTTTAAATAAAATAGTTTAATATAATCCATCTTTAATACATTGTCAAGGACACAAATGCCTCAAGTCTAACTACATGTGTATATATTCTTCCATTACTAGTTCAATAAACATTGAATTTAGATCTTTTTAGTTGGACGAAAGTGACCTCTTCCCTCTCTCGCAAGTCATAGCAAAAGCGATATGTCTGGCTTTACATATGGTTTAACTATATTATTTTATTATTAGGTCAATTTGATACCTAAAATGCAATTTCATAATACCGTTAAATAAAATATGGTTTAATCCTTAAACATTACATTTAAAACTAGTTTAACTTTTAAACTTTTTTTATACATGTTTTTAACTATAAACTTGTTACATGCACCATGTGTTTTACTTACTTGACCTTCTATAAGAAGTTGATGATATTTAAAACGGTAAAATCTGGTTTAATTCATAGAAATTAATACATTGCAAGATAGTTCAACCCTTAAACTTTTCACTTCAAAATGATTTAACCCTTAAATATGACACTACTTCTTCAGTATCAATCTATTGTGTTGTGCATCTCTCCCAAAACTTGATCCACTCTCTTTGCTGACCCATGTGAAACATATATCCTTGATGAAATCTCTTGGCTATGTGTTCGCATGTGCAATTCATGTGTGTGGGTGCACATGTGGCTAGTTAAAATAAAACCTCGGGAGATAGGTTGTTTATGGGTGTGTGCACGATTTATTTGTTTTCGATGAAAAAGGGCTTGATTTCTTGTCACTAGAAAACATCGCTAGAAATAGTTGTGGGTTCCAAAAACCGGTTTTCTAGGTTACAAGTTTGAACAACTAGTTTTGGAAAAAAATGATGACTAAACCAAAAATGAAACTTTGATGAAGTTTCTTGTCATTGGGAAATTGTTTTTGTCAACCCTACATATCAACATGGCAAGTAGATACGGTCTCCTTTGTCAACCCCATCTAGTAAACTTATTCAAGCTTCGTTTGGACTATAGAACCGCCCACTAGGATTTTGGGATATCCACGAGGTTCTTCTTAGGACATAAGTATAGAAGCCTAACCAACCTAAGTGTCACATCAACGCTACGTCACCTTCTCATTTCCTTCTCTTCTCAACCCAAAAGGTAGCATAGCCTAACACAATCTTAACCCACGTTTTATTTTATTTTATGATATACAATTTTTAAAAGAGAGAATGAGAGAGAAGGGAAGAGAGAGGAGAGATAGATAGAAGGTGGATTTGGGAGAAGTTAGCTTTCGTTTTGGCCAACCCAAACTTTAAACTCGATGGCCAACCCAAAAAGAGGGCATAACGGTGTTCCCCTCAACCCAAATGAACCTGATGGCCAACACAACCCCTTCGGGTTAGGTGCTATGCATAGTCTTATAGTATGTCTTCAACATCTAAAATTTAACCATGTAAAGATCAAAACTCTAATTTTTAACTTCTCCTCTAATCTTTCTTCCTCATCCCCACCCTAACGTCATCAAAATAAAGTAAAGTGTACGTAGGGTCTCAATTAAGAGTTGATTAAATGAGAGGTAAGCATATTAATAATTATTAGATTAAAATAAATTATTTTTCTCTAAAAACATTTAGCACATAGTATTTGGTATAACTATCAACATATAATTGTCATCATCTCAATTTTATATCCATTTCCAAATAACTTTATCATAATATGATATTTCTTTAAAAGTGTATTTTCAAAATCATGATACTAAAAAATTCATTTAATAGAAAATAATTGATGCAAACAAAAATAAAAAAGATCTCACTTTATACTTATTGAGGTCAACAATTAGTTAGTAATTGGAACTTTTATAACAATTTTCTAAAATTAAATGGTGGTTGATAACGAAGTGATTGAGACTCTGCCGTAGAAAAGAAGGAGATGAGAGGGTTGGGTTTGAAGAACAAACTATATTGAAAGCTAGAGATAACATTTTTAATTTGTAGGTTTTTTATTAATTATATTTTATTCATTATGGTACATCATATTATAGATAGCATACATTCTATTATGTGAAGTTATTCGGGATCTGTAAATAATGTTATTATAAATACGATATATGAATCAAGTTTACTCAAAATAAGCAAAAGTTAGCTTTGTTTTAAAGGTCTCTCTTGTTGATTAGAGAAAAATGTGAATGATACATCAAAATTAAGTATAATCCTTTACTTAACAATATATGCATTACTTTTTTAACCCTCTCTCACGTGAATTGCAAATTAGGGCATTTTTATTGATTTCGTATTTTCCATCTTCCATACCCTAAGGTGCCGTTTGGTTCACGGATTGTTTTCAGATGGAATTGGAATGTAGGTAGGAATTGGAATTTGAGGGATTTGGATTTGGAATCTAAATCCTTGTTCATTGTGTTTGGTTACCTGAACAAAAGGAATTGGAATTCATCCATAAAAACAGCCATCATCGAATTGGAAGCTCACCACCGGCCCACCGCCACCATCGAAGCTCACCACTGCCACCATCGAAGCTCACCACCACCACCATCGAAGCTCACCACCGCCACCATCGAAGCCCCATCGTCGAATCGAAGGTCACAGGTCAGAGCCACATCGTCGAATCGAAGCCACATCGTCGAAGCCACATCGTCGCCACTGTTGAATCGAAGCCCCATCGTCGAATCGAAGGTCACAGGTCAGAGCCACATCGTCGAATCGAAGCCACATCGTCGAAGCCACATCGTCGCCACTGTTGAATCGAAGCCCCATCGTCGAATCGAAGCCACATCGTTGCCCCAAGTCAGAGCCGCCGTCGTCAGAATCGAAGCAAGCAAGTCGAAGAAGGTCGAAGTCGCCGTCGAAATTGAAGCCTCGTCGGAATCGAAGGTCGCAGGTCAAAGTTCGTGCTTTCCAGTCGCCGGTCTCTTTTCGCCGCTCGCCGTTTGAAGTTCGCCACGTTCCCTGCTTCCACGAAGGAATTTGAATTCCATAGCAAAATGGAAGGATTTTGAATTCCTTTGTTCAAGGGAAAGTTTTCCATCTTCAAATTTCAATTCCATACCTCAAATGTGAATCAAACGTAAGAATGTCTAGGAATTGGATTCCAATTCCAGGGAATTCCCAAGAATTCCCTCCAACCAAACACCCCCTAAAGACTCCCTCATTAATTATTTTAATTACGTATTTAATAGTTTTCTTAAGTATTTGTACAAAATACAGTGCAAATTTTAACAATAAATTCCATCGCCATATATGACCCAAAAGCTTTTGATGTTATCATAGTCAATCTCACGACCTTAAACAAACAAACAGGAAATTCAAGATTACCGGTAACTAAAACAATTCAAAACAATGCTTAAGGCATCTACCCAACTCACAAAGACCTTCAATATCTACCTACTGATACAACATATTAAATACACTGTGTTAGCTATAAACCTAGCTAGTGAGTACCACCAAATTTTTTTATCTTTCAAAACCAAGTCATCATCTTTAAAAACACAAGTTTGGCAATTTACATGCTATAATAGAATTCACATAAAAGCAAATATGGATGCGGGTCTGTTCATTGAGCCATAATATCTTCACGTGATAGCTACTCACGGTCAACATGTGCCCACATGAGGGATAACCACATCTCCCCGTCAAGGTGGGGGAAACACAAAGCAGTCCACCATACAACAGTTGTCAGGAGTGAATGACATGTTCCCCAAGTCCACTCGTGTATACACTAGTTCGGGTTGCTCGTCAACCTCTTGAACTACACGGTTATAATGAGTACTATCATCCCCCTCCACCAATTGCAACATCCCTCAATAATACCACATATGTGTCCCATGGTTCGGTTAGCCGCAGGCTCTTGAACCACACACGCCCATAGTGGTCAAAACATAATTGGATGAGCAATTGAAACATACTAGTACGGACTATATCCATACCATAAGGGTCACATAAAGCACATATCATAAAGGCGAATTAACTCAAGCATTTAAGCTTACCAATAAGCAAATAAGTGTCACATAACTCATAGCTCTTGAGCATGAATGCTTAACAAACAATATCATATTTGGAATCTCAATGCCCATAACACACTCTAAGTGTAAACGCAACTTATCAATTCAAAATCACATGAGCTAATACAAGATCTTAAATCACCCCTTCATTGAGTGTCACATCACAAGCAATTTATCATGTATCAACATTTTAATAACTTAGACCTCCTCCTAAGTAGAGTATTGGTCTCATTTGATTTCCATAATGGTGTTCAACATCATAAAATGATTACATAAATTCAACATCCTGTAATTCAAATAGTTTCCTAAAACAATTGCCAAACATATAAAACACATTTGTGATGACTTATAAACTTTAACAAAAGTTAGGTATCCACAGGGTGTACTCACTTGATGTAAGGATCACTTCCTAACAAAGCCAAAGCTTAAGCACTTGATCAATAGTCCTATGATCACAAAACATAAAGTTAACTTGAATAAGTTAACCAAAATCAAGACTTCTTAAGAATATGGGCTCAATACTATGCTTAGTCACCTTTTTTTAGGTCTTAAAGACTCCATTTAATCCCCCTATGATCATAAGAATCAAACCCCAATCAAATATAAGGTCAAAGGGGGTCAAAACAATGTTTTTGGAGATCGCGTCGCGACACTTCATAACACCAAAACATCAACACTTAACATATCTTTTATTATCGAGACCCTAAATTCACCATTTCTTCCCATTTTGGCCCATTTACAAAAGTTTTAAACACAAAGCAACAAATGGTCACCAAATACTTCATCCATTGCTATAAACAAACATAAATAATAGCTTAAACTTACCTGATCACCAACCTCTTGAGCTTGCCCTTTCTTGCTCCAAAAATCAAGTTTAAATGCTAGAATAAGTGTTAAAAACACACTATAAAACCCAAACACCTTAACCACCAAATGATTATTGATTTCTTGCTCGAATCCTTGATCCTCACCTCAAGCTCTCTTTCTCTCTAACAATTTGGTTGGGCAAAAATGACTCAATTGAGTCAAAGGGGGGTATTTATACTCAGTTTTTCAATTTCAATCTCTCAAGTTTCCTTTATTCACAATTTGCCACAAAACTTACTTGTAAGACACATACATAAATATAACTATGGTAATAGTAACAATAACATTCAATTTATATTCAAATAAGCTTATATATTTGTAGATTTTATAATTTTATAAAATCTCGGATATTACACTTCACTAGTCGATGATTTATATATTAGTTTCTTATAAAGATGTCGGTACCCCTTCACTACGGGATTTGCTCCTTCATTGATCGGCACCTAACATCGCCCTAATGGTCTACTAGGGCAAGGTTTCTATGTGTAGAGAGAGAAGTAAGTCACGATTAGGGTTGATTGACAAGGAGGACTTTACTTGGTTGCCCTAAAAGTAGTAGAAAGAGGTAGCGGTGGACACGAAAGAGTGGTTAGCGAGGGTCATGGGTTGCGATGGTATAGTAGCATAATTCATACCTCCGTGAAACATAACCGACAGTGAGAGAATGCGTGGTGGTTGCCGCATAGTCTTGTTGAAGGAGATCAGTAAATATCAAACAATGTAGAGAGAGAATAGAGAGAAACAAAATTGGGGTTTGAATCTAGAGAGAGACGCATATGGACGAGGAGAGAAGGAAGGTAAAATGTCAATATTGCCTTATTTAGTCCTTAATAACGTGGTGTTGTTGTTTTTAATTGAAAACGTCATGATTTGTTCCTTAAGTTCTATGAATAAATTGATTATATATAGGTAGGTAGGTTCATGCGAAAAACACTTTCTTTGTGAAAAGTGAGAGAAGCTTTTATGATCGTTGGATGATTAAGTTAGTGGCTAGGATGAGTAATGACAATTATGTAATTAAATTAAATTATTAGGAGATTTAAATATAATAAAAAAGGGTAAAGATGTCTTTTACCTAAAAAGATTCCACTCTAATTAATATCTTCCCTAATTAAAATCCCTGCCCATTTTCTTCCAGAAGACTTCCAACTCCCACCCCACATCTCTCTCTTAGTCTCTTTCCTCCCTCTTTCTCAACCACCGCCTAAGCCACCATCCAGCCTTTCATGTTGGCGACCACTGCCCTACGCAACACTCTGGTTGTCTCCGACGATGAGATAGTATGTAGCTTTCCTCCCGATAAACACTTCCTACGCAGCAACTGTGAAAGTCGCCGACTCGTTCTTTGCTTTCAAATCAACTAGCCACCATCCAACCCTTCCTCGTTCTTTGCTTTCAGATCAGTGACCATCGCGACCTAATGTTTCATATTGTTGTCGTCTTTGCGCACCCAACCAACGGTTGCTATTCATAAGCCACACCATTACCGTTCGCTAGCCACACCAGATCTGTTTCTATTTAACACCATCGTCGTTCGCAACCCACCCTTGTCAGCCGTACTATTGCCTCCTTTTCCGATGACCTTCCATTGTTGCCGCCTCTTGCAACTTTTTATTTCTACGGGTTTGCGTTGTCTCCCTTCATTGCTCGTCTTCTATTTACAAAAAAAAGTCTTGATAGAGATTTTATAAATCTTAAATGTGCAAAATCTTGATACTTTTCATTATGAATCTTGTTTTTCCATGAGGGCTAAATAAAATTAGTGGTCAGCGTGTGGATGAATACAAGTTGTGTATCTAGGTTGTTTAAGTTGAACATAACTTCATTAGTTGTGTTCAGTATTGAATACAAGTTTGTTTGAGTTTTTATGATATTCTTTTGTTTACTAATGATGGATTTATTTATAAGTGAACCAAACTTTTGTGTGTGTATTTAGGTTTTTTAGGTTGAATCCTTTTCTTATCTATGTTCTTACCTCAAGTTTCTTTCCAGTTTCCTGGCGAAGCTTCTAGAAGGCCAACCACTACATAGACCATATACCAGTCAGAAGAGTCCTTATAAATGATGATTGAGACGAGATCGTATTGATCAATTGATCTTCGCGTCCTGCCAGTTCCCTTTCTGTTATTGCTAGCGCTTTCCCGAGCCGATCCAGAACATAACTTTTATTAATTATGTTCAGTATTGGATATAGGTTTGTTTAAGTTTTTATGATATTCTTTTGTTTACTAGTGATGGTTGGTTTATTAGTGAACACAACTTTATGTGTGTTATGTTCATGGTTAAACACAAATATTAATTATAATTTTCAATAATAAAAGAAAATAAAAATTCTATCAAAATATTATAATTAAATAATGAATAGTTGAATATATGAAAAAGAAAGAATTAATTTGAAAAATAATAAAAACAAAAAAATAAACATGCAAAATCTAGAAAAATATTAATTAGAGTGAGAAAAATTAAAGAAAGATGAGAGAGAAAAAAATTTGTTTACTAATTTGCTCTTTAGAATTAAATAAAAATATTAATTTCAGTTAATGTGAATCACAAGATAAAAACCAATCATTGGCTGAATTGCTTCTCGTGCTTTTCGCATGAATTCTCTCATATAAAACACACTATTATAAAAAACATTTAACATTCTATCTGGTCCTTAATTTTAAGAGTTCTTAAAAATCAATCAAAATAAAATCTTAACTTTTTATTTTATCTAAATTAATCTCATCCGCTCAATGTTTAACTATTTCACACTCTCCTAATTTACTTTAACTTTTTATTCATTTGAAATATACTCTCTTACTAACACACACTCTCCCACAAACACAATTATCCATCAATATCAACATAATTTCCAAAATCTTATTAATTTCTCTCTCCTTATTTTATAAATATAAATCTTTTTTCTTAGTTTAATGTCTTTTATATTATTTTTAAAATTAATAAATTAATTGATGTAGATAAAAGAAAACTTGAAAAAATGGACTTGTTGTTGAAGAAAACTTTTTTTGTAACATTGAATCTCGTGATAACATATCATTGTATTGTTGAAAGCAATATCTTGTAAAACAGAAACTATTTGCCACAACAGTATTGTGTGAGTATGATGATAGTATATATATATAGGGGAGGGTTCAAACGAGAACTGTTTTTCGTACGAGAACCAATCTTGGCCATTCATTTTGGATAATAGAATTCATGGATGAAGAGCGTGCGGGAATTGAGTGTGGCAGGGTGCATGTAAGAAATTCATGGGTGGACAATCCAATTGAAGGAGGGGGAATTGGACAGCTAAGATTGGTTCTCGCGGTTCTCGTACGAAAAACAGTTCTCGTTTGAAATATTGCCTATATATATGTGTGTAGAAGTTTATTTGATAAATGTTCTTAATGCGAGAACAACTGTTAACTTTAATTAATGACTCATTAATAAGAATTATATCATTTATATGTTTACCTAGCCGTTAATTCCATCCACATGAATGAGTCACTATTCATTGAGACTTGATTTTACCCAAATATTTTTATGAGTGAGCTATTAACGAGCCATTAATGAACCCTCGTTTAATACTAGTCATTGATTTATTTTAATCATGGACCAAGATTGATTCTCCAACCACGAGCTCATTGATGATGAGTCAGTCACGCAAGCACAAGTAGCATAACATGTATAACGAGCAACTCATCACGTCAGAAGATAAGCTCGTTATATGGATACTCCACCTGCTCTAACGCTCACGATGAGCCTTAAATGCTCGATCAATAGAAGAACTAGTTCGCTCTCTTGAAGGGTTATTACAACACTACACTTTTGAGTTATGCGGTTATCGAAGGGAAAGAAGATTTATAGTTCATAAAATACTTGTATGAAATATGACTCCAAATTTAGGTGGTACACATCCCCAAAAAGGAGAAAAATCAACATAATTAAACAACATAAATAAATTTAATGATGATTAATGAAGTAGTAATCCAGCTGTGTTTTATAATTAGGTGCATGCACGGGTTCTTTTCATTAGTATTATGATAATATTATTTAATTTTGTTAATCATGGATCCTAAGAAAATTTATGGGCATGTAATCTTTCATAACAACGACGCCCTTGTCTTTGTTTCAAACGTTTCTTCTTAAATTGTCAAAGTTACTTATAATGTCAGCCATTTCTACCTTATATTATACAAATTACAGAAGAAGATAACGCGTATAATGATTTTTAAGCATGTGAAGTTAGCAATGTTATAAGATGCAAAATGCGTAAAAATACAATAAACCTTGCTAAAATTGTTATAGTATGCAATTACACTACAAAAAATGGTATTTTGAGACGACACATTGTTGCCGCAAAAGGCCTCATTGGCACCGCAAAATGGCTTTTAGAGGTGACACGTCGCCTCAAATAGCCCGCCGCAAAAAACTCGTACCAAAAACTTATTTGCGGCGAAAATTTTAACATTTGCAACGAAAAATGGCCAACATTGAACAACTCACATGGCCTTTGGTCGCTGCAAAAAAATTTCGTCTCGTCTAAGATGTCCACATGGAAGCCCCGTATGTCATAAAACTTGAAAAGAATAAACAACAATAGAAATAAGCTAGAAAGCCCAATGTGCAACTTCACAAAACACTAAAATGATAGTAATTACATGTAACTACAATCTCATTTATATCACACAGAATGCGACCGTAGAGCACTAGCGGTAGTCTTACCTTTACACATCTGCCCGCTACCGAGGTAGACGGTCTGTAACATATTGATGATATAATCATATATCACATATATAGCGGTAATTTAAAGTTGTATTACTACAGAGCAATGCAATATAAGTTGTAGCATTGCAGAGTAGTGCAATATAAGTTATACCACTATAGAGCAGTGCAATACAAGATTTACCACTATAGAGTAGTACAATATAAGTTGTACCACTGCAGAGTTGTGCAATATAAACTATATCTGAAGACCCAATAATGCATATTGGACCTCCCTTCATAATTTACGTGGTACCAAGTTATAACCTCCACAATCATATAACTTTTCATATCCATATCATATAAGCAATAATTGCACTTATATCATACCGTTCAATCATCACATACATACATTAAAAGGGAAGTAGCATGCTCACATTATCTCATATATACACTGTCAGGATCGTAAATAAACAAAATAACAAGAATTATCTTTTACTATCTTAAATCAGACTTGTATGAAAAGACAATATTTGAATTTAATCACAATCAACTAAGAAGTTGCGGAATCACACTTAATTGATTTTAATAAAGGCTTTAATCACAAGAACAATTCAATCAATTCAAAGAATAACTTTAAACACAAGATGTTTATTAATAATCAAAGATGATTACAATATTCACCAACACTTCCAATCTAACTCTTTTGTTAGACGAAGAACACAAACTGTTCTTAGGTTTCAGAGAAACTTGGAGGCTAATACACTTTCTGAAAATATTAAAACAATACGAATAAGTGTAAATCAAAAGCAATACTAACAAACTAATCTACACAGAGTATTTATAACCCTTTAGGTTTTTGAAGTTTGTTAATCTTCTATCTTTGTGAGATAATCTTGATAATCTTTAAAACTTGATAAGATATCTTTTAAATCCACAAAGATAGCAATTTCCATAAATATCTCAACAGAAACTGTTTGTTGAATAAACAGTTCTGAGTTTCTTCTAACAGTCTTCTCTTCATTCTCTTCCAATAGTTGATATGATATAACTAACAGTTCTGAATCTTTTTGTACTAACAGCTTTGAAACTGTTTTCTCAAAACTTACTCCAACAGTTTTGCTTTTTGCATGTTCAACAGTTTTAACTTACTTAGCCTTATTTCCCAACAATCTCCCCCTAACTTAAGATATTGAACAATATACTTAAGTTGTTTATAGGGTTCGACCACAGAAAACTTAACATAAGTAACTTATGCAAAACTGTTTCAATCAAAACTTGAAAGTTAACCTTTCTTGGACTGTAGGGATTCCAATCTTTCTTTGAGCCTCTAAAGAAGATTTTCTTTAACTTTAGCAGGGTCAAAGAACTTTGCTTTTATCAAATATGAGAGCTTTGTTTTGTTATGCTCTGTGAACTCAAGATCAAACCATTTCCCATCACAATGTGATAAGTCTTTGACTTAGCATACACCTTGACAGTACTTATTGGGAATGCTTCCTCAGCTATTAACATCTGCATTACTCTCAGAGGATCACATATGCTTGTTAAATGTCTCATCAACACTCTGATTTCAATACCAGCAGCTTCTCCATAGTGCCTTAGACCATATTCATACATTTCTGGCACATCTCTCCTGGTCACACTATCCATCAATTGTAAGAAGCTTGCATAGCTTTCAATTGGTTCAATCTCTCTCACAATTGTTACTCCTTGCTTCCCAGTTTCAATTCATAACCATTCAAATCTCCATTCAGTTATATGAGATTTTTGTTCGAGTTGAGCTTCCACAAGCTGATCTAGCTTCTGTTCAACCTCCATTCTGAGCTTATCTTGCAAAATGGTTTGTACCATACCAGCCTTTGCTTTTTCTTTTGATGTTTGAACTGTTTGGAATTGTTGAAGCTGTTTAGGTTTAGATATCTGCTTTTTCTTTTCAGCTGTTTGCTTTGAAAGTGGAACTGTTTTCTTTCTTTCAATTCTCTTTCTTTTCACTTCCTTATCAGCCTTCTTTGCCTTTTTTTCCTCCTCAATCTCCTTTGTTTTTTCAGCAGCCATCTCTGAGCTAATTTAAAATCTTTTTGCTCTTGTTGCTCCATCTCAGCATTTAGCCTCTGAGCAAGCTCATGATCATACTCCTTTTGTTGTTCCTTTGAAAGTTTTAACTTTGGAATATCAATAACAACTTCCTTTCCCTTTCCTAGCATAGGAGGCATTTTTTCATCTTTCTTTGATTCTTGAATTGCAATGCCTTTGAATCCTGGCTTAGGTGCAATCGGCTCTAGTTTAGATACTTTCCCATCCAGCCACCCATCATCAATCTTTTGGGCCATTTTGAATGTGCTAATATTAAGCGTTTGAGCACCAACCTCAATCAAATGATTTTGTTTAGCTTTAGACCACGATTTGAATACTTCTGTTGTCGGATAATCCCCAGACATGATCATCCTATTGATCAACACTCTATCAACAGCAGACAGTTTCTCTTCTTGTGATTGATCCCTTGCAACTGTTTGAGCAACTGTTGTTTGTGGAGTTGCAACTGTTTGTAGTTCTGGTGCAGCTGTTGAAGTACCTTGCACATCCTTCTCTTGCTCCTTTATGATTTCCTTCTCCCCCTTTTTGATTGGAACTGATTGAGAGGGAGAGGCATGCATTTGCTGAAACATGTGATCATGCATTCGAAGAACCTCTGTTGCTTGCAATAGAGAGGTTGACAAAGCCTTGATTTGATTGTGTTGCTGAATAATTAGCTCATTATGCTTGGCAAGCAGCTTGTCTTGTAAGGTACTCCTCTTTTTGAGATAAAGAAATGCAGCAAGAAATGGTACTAGATCAGAATTCGTCAATGCTTTGTGTTTCATGCTAGCCTCAATGTCAGCAAGTGTTGCCACTTCAAACATATCATCGACAGATAAAACTGGTGGGTCACTCCTAGAAGATCCCTCACCAGTACCCTTTGTTCTTGGTACTGGGGATTTCCAAAAGCTGTTTGACCAGCCTTTGTTGCCGTGGGTGAGGTCTTACTTATGTTAACACTGCCCTGTTCACCCCTTGCAGATGAAACAGTAGTGTCAGCCTCAAGAACCACATGATTACCCTCTTTAGGAGTGATCAGCTCCTCAGTGTGCTTAGGAGACAGCACAATAGGTTCCCTTTGGATATTCTGCACAGATGAATGCACTTGTGCAGGGCTTACAGTTTGGGATGATGGGACTGTGGTGGAAGGAGCACCAACAGTTCTTTTCCTTTTTCTGAATGTTATAAGTGAGGGGGCTTGTGTAGTAGCTTTAGAAGGAGTAGCAGAGGGAGATATTTGAGTATCGTGAGCTGTGGGTTCCAGAGTTGGTGGTGTAGAAATAGTTTGGGCTTCATGCTCAACTCTGGCAGCTCTGTTTCTTGAAAGAAACTCCACCATTGCAGAGAGTGGTGGAGTGATGTTACCCGAGAAATTCTTCCCATTTATCAACAGTTTGCTCAATGTGGAGGCCACATGAGCAGAGGGAATCAGAACCCTCTTGTGAGTTTGAAGATTTGGCAATAATAAGTTTAAACATGTTTGCACAAATCTGGGGTACATAAAAAAGAGACCATATTTGGTCCCGAGATGCTTTACCATTCCATTAAAAATTAGCTTAGAAAAGTTGAAGCAGCGATTGTTGGCCAAACAGATTAAGGCCAAGGCAATGTTGCTTCCAAACTCATTCCATCCGGTTCTTTTAGGACTTAAACATTGTTGTAGGGTATGTATTAAATATTTCCAGTAAGCGCAAAATTGTCCTTTGTAAAAGGTACCCTTTCCCCTAGGGCCCTCATACCCCAGTTTAATCAACTCCTCATGCAAGAATTCCAAGGAGACTGAATCAGAATACTCACCCTCAACATCATTAAGTTGAAGGTGTTCACGGATGGTATTCTCAGCGATTGAAACATCATGGCTATCTACACTTGAAGTGATCCATTGCACTCCATCTATTTCAGTGAGCGTAGCATTTTTCCAGAACTGATCAAGATGAGAAGTGTAAATGGTTGGATTGATGGTTAGAGCAGTATTAAGATTTGACAGGGTAAGATAGTCGATCATGTCATGAAAGACATGCAACTCAGCTGGTTTGGAGAGGAAGGCAAGCATGTTGTGTTCTTTGACAAACGGAAGGGGAGCCATGGCGATTTCGAAGAGAGCGTCTAGGATTTTAGCGTTTGATTGAAGGTTAGTTAGCGTAAAGGAAACTGCGAGGAGGGAATGACTTATATATGTAATGCATATTAAATGCAATTCAAAATTCCTCAGAATATCTTCAAAGACTTAAATACCCTTGACTAACAGTTGACGGAGAGTATGGAGCTAACAGTTGACGACTGTTTAGCTAATAAACTTCAACTGTAACACTCCCCCTTAACTGATTAGGCCGCTTGCCTAACAGTTGTAACACCAAAGTACTAACAGTTGACAACTACTAGTTATAATTTGTACTATAAAGCCCTGAACACTTTCATAAACAGTTGTTAGACTGACAACTAACAGTTTCAAACTGTTAGTGTGAAAACACAAAAATCATAGACAGAATAGCTAACAAAGCATTATTCTAAGTTAATCATACCAATATTTGAGATTAGAAAATTACATCTGCTTACATCAAATGCTTTGGTAAACAGACCAGCTAACTGATCATCAGTATGTACTTTTAAAACTTGGATTAACCTTTTCTCATTGCAGTCTCTGATGAAGTGAAACCTGATTTCTATGTGTTTTGTTTTTGAATGCTTCACTGGATTGTTCACAATGCTGATAGCACTAGTGTTATCAACATAGATAGGAGTATTCAAAAGAGTCATACCATAATCCGATTGCTGATTCTGAATCCATAATACTTGAGAACAGCAACTTGATGCAGCAATGTACTCAGCCTCAGCTGTTGAAGTGGACACTGTTGTTTGTTTCTTGCACTGCCATGACACCAGTCTTGAGCCAAAGAATTGACATCCTCCGGATTTTGATTTTCTATCCACATTTGCTCCACCATAGTCACTGTCAGAATATGCCACTAATTCAAAAGGTGAATCCTTAGGATACCACAGACCTAACTTTTGTTGGCCTTTGAGGTACCTAAAGATCCTTTTTACAGCAAAGAGATGTGACATCTTGGGAATACATTAAAACCTGGCACAAACACACACAGCAAACATTATATCTGGTCTAGAAGCAGTTAAGTACATTAATGAACCTATCATAGACCTATACAAGTGTATGTCTACATCCTCCCCCTCAGGATCTGCTCCCAACTGTTTGTGTGTTTCCATGGGAGTGCTTGCCAGCTTTACATCTTGATAGCCAAACTTGTCCAAAATGTCTTTGACATACTTTGACTGACTGAGAAAGATACCAGATGGATTTTGCTTAACCTGTAACCCCAAGAAGAATGTAAGTTCCCCCATGGAATCTCTTATGCATGATGGCTTCAAATTCCTTGCAAAGATTATCATTGGTAGATCCAAAGATTATATCATCAACATAGATCTGTACAAGTAAGATCTCTGTTTCAACTATCTTTGTAAACAAAGTTTTATCAATTGTGCCTCTTTTAAACCCATTCTCAATCAAATGAGATGACAATGTCTCATACCAAGCTCTAGGAGCCTGATGTAACCCATACAAGGCTTTATCCAACCTATATACCCTATTAGGATACTTTGAGTCTTCAAAACCAGGTGGTTAACATACATACACTTCCTCATCAATGGTTCCATAGAGAAAAGCTGATTTGACATCCATTTGATATACCTTAAATCCTTTGAAACTTGCATAGGCAAGGAACAATCTGATAGCTTATATTATGGCAACTGGGGCAAAGACATCATCATAATCTATACCCTCTTCCTGAGTATAACCCTGTGTAACAAGTCTAGCCTTATTCTTAATGACTATTCCTCTTTCATCCTTCTTATTTCTGAACACCCATTTGGTGCCAATTGCTCGTTTGCCTCGAGGGAGTTCTACCAGCTTCCACACTTGCTGAATTTGGAACTGTAAAAGTTCCTCTTGCATAGCTTCTACCCAAGAAGGGTCTCTCAATGCCTCTATTGCTTTCTTTGGTTCTATTTGTGATAGAAAGTAGGCATTCACATCAAACTGGTCAAGAGTTATGCCACTGTTTTCACTTTGCAGCATACCCCTTGTTTGAATGGTTGTGGCAGGATCACCTATAATCTGTATTGGAGGATGATTCTTGTGAATTCTTGATGTAGTAATGTTCTCTTCAGGCAAGGAATTCTCCAAATGTGACATATCAACCTCAGAGTTTCTTGCATTCCCAGAAGTGATACACACTTGGTCGGCAACTGTTTGATGTTCAGATGCATGGTGATGGGTAGGAACATAAAATTCCTTGTCAGCATCATCATTTATTTGGCCATCAGCACTTGAAGAATTATTTTCAGTGAGAGGAAGCACCACAAAGTCTTTATTCACTGTGTTTTCATCAACAGTTGTTGGATTCAAACAAACTGTCTTAAGACTGTTGACACTGTTGGAAACTGTTTGTTGATTTGTACCAACAGTTGTAGGAATATCAGCAGCTGTTTCTGTGGAAAACTCAAAAGACAAAGATTTGGTTTGTGCATCAATATCAAATAACCACTCAGGACCATTACCTGCTGCATTGATTTTATTCTCATTGAAAGATACATGCATACTCTCTTCTATGATCCTAGACACATTGTTGAAGACTCTATAGGCTTTGCTTTGAGTGGAATAGCCTACAAAGAATCCTTCTTCAGCCTTGCTTTCAAACTTTCCTAATTGGGACTTGGTATTTAGGATAGTGCAGGGACATCCAAATAGTTTCAAAAAATTGATCAATGGCTTTCTGTAAAGAAATAACTCATAGGGAGTTTTCCCTTTGGACTTGACAACCTGTACTCTATTCTGAACATAGCAAGCAGTGTTCACAGCTTCTGCCCAAAATGTCATTGGGAGCCGAGAATCAGCTAGCATTGATCTAGCAGCTTCTATCAAAATCCTATTCCTTCTTTTAGCCACTCCATTCTGTTGTGGAGTCCTAGGAGCACTAAACTGTCTTTCAATCCCTTTCTCTTAACAGAAACTGTTTAGCTCATAGTTCTTGAATTCAGACCCATTGTCAGACCTAATGACTTTCACCTTTAAATCGGACTGATTTTCAATTCTAAGAATAAGGGATTTAACTAACTCTGCTGTTTCATCCTTAGATCTAAGAAATTGAACCCAAGTAAATCTGGTGAAGTCATCAACTATGACTAAACAATAAGCTTTCTTCCCTATACTAACCACAGATGTAGGACCAAAAAGATCCATGTGCAATAACTGTAAAGGTGTAGAGATGGAAGAAACTTCTTTGGTCTTAAAAGAAGTTTTGTGTTGCTTGCCTTTGAGACAAGCAATACAATGATCATCACATGAGAATTCCTTTTGAGGTAAACCTCTTACCAAACTGTTTTTAGCTAACAAATTCATGGTTTTAAAATTCATGTGACACATCCTTCTATGCCAAATGGCAGACTCATCCTGAGATGCCTTGGAGAGTAAACAACTTAAAACATTCTACTGAGCAACCTTTTGTGTATCCAAGCAGTAAACATTATCCTTTCTTGGTGTTCTCAAAAGAATGTCCTTTTCTGATAACTTAAAATCTTTTGAAAGGATAATGCATTCAGTATCTATAAACACTACTTTGTTTCCAATGTCACAGATTTGGGATACACTCAACAGATTGTATTTGAGTTGTTCAAAATAGTAAACATCATTAAAAGTAAGGTTACCTGCATCTACAGCTCCCTTACCCGTGATTCTTCCTCCCTTTGGATTTCCTCCAAATGCTACAAATCCTCCATTGATTCTTTTGAAATCCTTCAAGCAGTGCAGATTTCCAGTCATGTGCCTTAAGCATCCACTATCCACATGCCAGATTGCTCCTTGATTGGCCCTATGAATGCTCTGCATAAAATAAACTCAGTTAGTAGTAGGAAGTACCCAGGCCATGCAGGTCTTGGGTACACCATTCATGTCATAGTATTTAACAACATATTGAGTTTTCTTAGTTTCATCCCAATCATATTTCTCTATTCTGTGTGAAGAATATTTAGTGAGA
The DNA here is from genome assembly GCA_038502395.1 of Dittrichia graveolens. Classification (NCBI taxonomy): domain Eukaryota; kingdom Viridiplantae; phylum Streptophyta; class Magnoliopsida; order Asterales; family Asteraceae; genus Dittrichia; species Dittrichia graveolens. The sequence goes on from JARJIL010000001.1 coordinate 8,859,997, forward strand.
ACATATGGTTTCCAACTGTTGTGATTAACATGTGACTTGGTTTGAATTTCAGAAGAATTATCAGATTTAGTTTCTTCAAAAACTGTTTGTTTTTGCACTTTTACCCAAGCCAAACAACCATTCTATGTCTTTGGCTTAACAGTTGAAGAACCGTTAGACTGTTTTGGCTTAACAGCTGAAGAACTGTTAGACTGTTTTGGCTTAACCGTTGAAAAACTGTTAGACTGTTTTGGCTTAACAGTTGAAGAACTGTTAGATTGGTTTCTGGTACTTGGTTTATGGGTCCTATATAGCTGTTGATTATGATAACAGTTGTGAGCCAAGTGATTTGCTTTCCCACAAAGTAACAATTTTTAGCTTTGACTATAGGTATCCCACTTCTTTGTGCCCATAATTTGTTTCTATTTCTTTGATTCCCCCTCACTGGTGCTGGAGGAGGAAACTTTTGCACACCATGTTGTTTGCATGTGTAAATAGACATTTCTGTATGCTTCTTCACATGTTTGTTTTTGGATTTTAATTTTGAAGCCTTCTTCTTCTGTTTTGCAACTGCAACTTCATCAATCTCATTCTTTCCTTTGGTCTTAATACTAATAGTTGAAGTTTTTGGATGAAAACTGTTTGGACTTTCCTTGGAACTATTAGTGTAAAGATGGGGACTGTTTTCAACAGTAGTGAAACTGTTTATAGAAGTAACAGCTTTGAAGGGTTTTGGTTCACTGGTGGAAGGTTCTGAGGATGCTTTTACAAACATCACATGTTCTGAGGATTCTTTTGGTTCACAACAGATATGATTTTCGATTGGAATGATTTCCTCTTTCTTCACAAATCCTTCCTTCTTTTCATCAATTATCTCATATACAACTCCCTCATCCTCACTTTCTAGCTGTGGATCTGCTGACTTCAATTCTTTCTCTAGTGGTTCATCAACATACCTTTCAGCTACATCAGTCATGGGAGTTATATAGGTGTGATTATATGGAGGAGGAGTCTGTTTGTAGCCTATGCCTGATTTTATTTTATTTGAGATCTGTGATTTCAAAACAGTTTCAAGCTTAAGGGATGAGGCTTTAAATATGTTCAAATCTATGTCCACACCATTTAATTTCTTGGTTAATTCATCTATTTTATTCTCCTTCTCACTCAACTTCTCCTTAAGACTATCAATCTCTTCTTGTAGTTGCTCTTTCTCCCACTTGTGATACTTTCTATCATAGTCCATTTGCAATTCATTAGCCTGATAATCTTTGATTTTCTTTTCAAAGCTCTCAATTACAGCACTGGTTTCATACCTTCTTTCTTCCATTTTGCTTAGAGCAGCACACACCTTTCTGTTGTGTTCTCTAAACCTTTTAACTATAGCTCTACATTCACCAGGACATAGTTTAGAAGATACCTGAATGTCTTCTGTCTCTGATGAATCCATGTTGATGGAGGAGTCAGTCAATGCCATCAATGCTTTGTTGTGAGTTGCTTGCTCAGCCTGATCACTCCAATCAAACCCATAACCTTCTTGAGAGACCAATGCTAATGAGGTGGGAGTTGAATTTTGACCTTGATTTTGGCTTTGTCCACTAGATCTGCATTCTCTAGCAAAGTGACCATGCTGTTGACATTTGAAACATCTTACTTTGGATTTGTCAAATCCAGTCTGACCATCAGCCCTGAAGTTCATGTTTTGTCTTCCTGTTCTTTTGATGAACCTTTTTGCTCTTACAGTCAGCATAGCCATCTGCCATTTGAGATCCATCTCCTCAAGATCATCTGGATGCACTTGCTCAAGATCCTCATTTGTAAGGGTTGAATGTGCATGACTTGCTAAGAATGCTTCAAACACTGCATCAGAAGTATTCATATTTACTCCAGTAACAGCACCTACACAACCATCAGCAGAGTTAGTTAAAGAAAGATTTGAGTCCATACCTGAGGATGAGAGAAGAGTAGCATTGTGACTAGGGATCATTGACTTCCTTTTTCCTTCAATTTCCCCTTCAAACACAATTAAACTGTTATAGAGATCATCTAATTCTATATCCTCCAAAGAGTCCTTAGTCCTTCATTGTGCAGCATATACTGTCCACTCATCACCTAAAGACCTAAGGAACTTTCTATTGATTTCATCTTGCTCTATTCTAACCTTTGCACTCTCAAGTTGACTTACCAGCTTATAGAACCTATCAAAGATCTGAGTGATGCTCTCATTCTTTTCACTGGAAAAGTTCTCATAAGCTTGTTTGAGAAGATCCCTTTGATTTCTTTTGGAGCTTGCATTCCCTGCAAACTTTTTCTTTAATGCATTCCACAATTCATGAGCATTCTCAAACTTCTTAAACTGATGTTGATATTCATTAGGAATAGCAATCTGAAGAATGCTCAGAGCTTTCAACTCTAGCATCCTCTCTTTTCTTTCAGCATCTGTTTTTTGTGGTGGTTTCTTCCTAGGTTTTCCAGTTTCATCTAAATCAACAGGAGTTATGTGCTCATTCTCAATGATTTCCCAAACAGCATAGTCCATCAATTGAACATGCTGCTTGATTCTCAGTTTCCACATTTCAAAATCAGTTGGTTTGAGCATGGGAACACGAATGTTTGACCTAGATCCACCAGACTCCATTGTAATTTAGTGATTGAGAATTCTTAATTAAACAATAAACAGACTTTAAATCAATAAGAACACAGCAGATTGTGAAAAACCTTTAACTGGTGATTAAGAGAACCTTAATGTTAAGGCTCTGATACCACTTGTCAGGATCGTAAATAAACAAAATAACAAGAATTATCTTTTACTATCTTAAATCAGACTTGTATGAAAAGACAACATTTGAATTTAATCACAATCAACTAAGAAGTTGCGGAATCACACTTGTTGGGAAAAATAGGCTTATAAATAAATCCTCTTTTGTTGACACAAAAGTATACAACTTGTTTATATAATTGTATGTATTAACATTAACATATGTGCACATATACAAAAGTATACAACTTGTTTATATAATTGTATGTTTATACAACTTGTTTATACAAAATAAGCTTCATCAAATGGCCAAGCTTCAATTGTCAAGATCCGAGTTCAAGTAGAAGTCGATGTTGAAGCCTCCTACAAATAAACATTCAAAGTCTATGAGCTTACAAAATAAATAATCAAATAAGTTTAAATTTTTATAAAATAACTTTTATAAAAACCTTTATAAAAATTGAGACAATTTTTATAAAAATCACAAGCTTGGAAGTCAAAACATAAATTCCCATTTTGGCAAATACTAAACACAATCTTATATTGAAATAAGCCAAAACCATATTTAGCAAAAGGAATCTCCCAAAGAGGTAAACTTCCAACATGCTTTGTGCATTTGGTTTCCAAACTACCATTTTCATGATTAAATTCAAACTTAAGAAGTATGGCACTTACCCAACTTTTCTAAAGCTTCTTTTCAGTACATTTTTATAGTAAAAATGGGTTGTGTGTGGTTTTGGTAAAAGCCCAACGTCTATATGCACAAGGCTCAAAAATCTCCAGCAGTGCGACGGTCGATTCCACGGTCGACCGTGGATCGACCGTGGATCGTCTGGACACTTTTTGAGCATCAAACTTTTTCCTTATTTAAAGCAACTCAAGTCTTGTGTTTTACTCACCTCTTGCAATCTGAAAAAACACAGAATACATAAAAATCTTGTGAGCTCATATTCCTTGATAATTCAATCTTTCAAGATCAAAAATCAAACAAGAGTGAAAGTCTTCAAGTTCATATACTTCATTACATTCATATACATTTGTAATAGTGTGAGGATAATCTCTAGCCTATAGAATTAGAGAGAAGTGAGGATCAACTCTAGCCTTTCCAATTAGAGTGAAGTGAGGTTTATCTTAACCTTGTTTGCAAGAGTGTAGTGTAATTCTTGTAAGCTAAAGAGAGAAGTTGTAAAAGGTTTATCTCTACCTTCAAAGAGAGAAGTTAGTGGAGCAACTCTTGGTGGGTGAGGCCAAGGAGTGGATGTAGAGCAAGGTTGTTAACCCTTGCTTGAACCACTATAAATCATTGTGTCCAAACTACTTCATTGGTGATATCTTCCTTCCCTAAACTCTTTAATTATTTGCAAATATTGTTAAAAACTTTAAAAAGTGAGCATATAACCTATTCACCCCCCTCTATGTTCTAACAACACTTAATTAATTTTAATAAAGGTTTTAATCACAAGAACAATTCAATCAATTCAAAGAATAACTTTAAACACAATATGTTTATTAATAATCAAAGATGATTACAATATTCACCAACACCTCCAATCTAACTCTTTTGTTAGACGAAGAACACAAACTGTTCTTAGGTTTCAGAGAAACTTGGAGGCTAATATACTTTCTGAAAATATTAAAACAATACGAATAAGTGTAAATCAAAAGCAATACTAACAAACTAATCTACACAGAGTATTTATAACCCTTTAGGTTTTTGAAGTTTGTTAATCTTCTATCTTTGTGAGATAATTTTGATAATCTTCAAAACTTGATAAGATATCTTTTAAATCCACGAAGATAGCAATTTCCATAAATATCTCAACAGAAACTGTTTGTTGAATAAACAGTTCTGAGTTTCTTCTAACAGTCTTCTCTTCATTCTCTTCCAAAAGTTGATGTGATATAACTAACAGTTCTAAATCTTTTTGTACTAACAGCTTTGAAACTGCTTTCTCAAAACTTACTCCAACAGTTTTGCTTTTTGCATGTTCAACAGTTTTAACTTACTTAGCCTTATTTCCCAACATACACACACACACACATATACATATGTCACATACTCTGTCATTATGCACATAATCATATTGGCACTCTATATTATTACAATTATAGTGTCACATGCAATATTTGTAACTCTAATTATTCTCTTACTCTTGATTTAATTAATCAAAGGGTAGACATATATATTCCTACAAAATTACACCTCCTCTACATTATCCCCTCATTTTTTACTCATTTCATGTTTCTCTCTCTATATATACATATGTATATGGACATAACATACTATACTCTCTCATATTTGTGTGTGTGTATATATATACATATACGTACAATATCTCGGTACTCCAACCTCAGTCATAGCCATGTATCTCTGTCTCGTGTCTCTTACATACAATTATACTCTTCTCTGTTAATTTCGTGTTTACCTCTATACTCTTTACCAATTAGTTAACAACAATTCTCTTGATATCAACATATAATAACAATCATGTAATAACTCTCACTCTAATATGTCATATGTACAATTATTATAATTAATATCTATAAGTACCAAGTTGAAGTATTCACATTAGCAGATATGTCTCGACTATCAACTCTATTTAATCCAATAATTATCAATCAACAGTTAACACCTATAAACAGTTGAAACCACATCAACATCAAATTCTGATAGGCAAAAGTGGCCAACACGGCCACAAACATGGCATGCGTTCATGTACACAGCCTACTCACAAGGCTACATAAGACGTGTCCTACCCGGTGTTCAATTTTAACCCTACACGGCCCATGTTGAATTGTACACGGCCCATGTAAGCCTACATGGGCTACTACACGGCCTATCCTCCTCTACACGGCCCGTGTTCTGCAACTCGCAGCAACAATTCACCAGAAACTTACTGTTTTACATCCAAAAGGACCAAAACTCACTTTTATTACTACCATAACATTTCCAGTTTTTATAATTACTACATAACATCTACTAACTCCAATACACATCAAAGCAACACTATTTGATTATAAAACACCATCTAAACCAATTTTGACCAATTTGCTCAAAACTATCAAGAACAAGAACATAATGAATAGTTACTACCTTTAGACTTATCGTTGATTTTTCATCTTCCAAACAATAGCTAAAGTGTGAGATTGGATGAAGGAACAAGAAAAAAGAAAGAAGGGAAGGCTGCCGACCCTTGGGTCAGTGGTCCCCTTTTAGCGGGTATCCTACTCTCCTATCCGACTTATAACTCATCCATACGATATCTATAAGTCCCAACGAGGATATATTTGGAATCGTTATTTTAAATCATTTAATAATTTATAACTTTATTTGTTTTCCTCAATTTTTAGTCAACACCTCATTTTAATAACTTTTATAATATTAGGTGTTACAAACGAGTCTAATGTATCAAGCTAGCTATAAAAGGACATCATAACCAAACTACCTTGCGAGCAACCGAACTCACCAAGCAATGCTCTTAGACAATCTACATGAGTACAAGAAACATTTTTAAAAAATAAATCTAAGTAAACGGCCTCGTGAGTTAACAAAAGGAGTATCAAAACATAGTCTCACCTCATTAGTCAATTAGATAATGGTGAATAAGTAATAATCCATTCTGCCCAATCTTAGATTTGATCAATCCCAATACTTGCAGACACATACCACATATTCGGGTCAAATGTCCATCATATAATAATCATATCGTCATAATACATCATACATATGTCAAGCTCATTAATCATATCTCATACCAATTATGTCATGCATGAAATCAACTCAAACAACAAGCCCATCATATTTCATAAAATCACATTCTTATCTTTAACATACAACCTGAAACCTTTTCTTTATCTTTGATTCATGATCCTTTTCTTTATTCATTAATCATTATATTTATCTTTTACTTTACATTTATATTTGTCTTTCGTCTTTAAACTTTGATATGTAATCTTCTTCAAATCATTAATCTCTATTCTTTCCTTAAATCTTTAATACTTATATTTATTTTCTCTTTATCATTAATCTTTAATCTTTCAAGGTGCCTAGGTAGTCAGCCTAATAACCTAATCTTTAGATCCGTTTATGAATCGAGTGCCTAAAAACCTATGAACCAATGGGGTGATACTCCCGCTGATGCACAGATTAGTAAGCCATACTGTTATTGCTACTCTAACAATGTTGCGCATAGCGTACAATGTGGCGTCGTTCAGGTGAGGAATTAACGGTGCCCGTCTATATTTACACAATCTTAACACCCAAGTGATGAGATTAATTAGACCTCTATGGTTCCATACCACTCTAGCAAGCAAGCATACAAGACACTCACTTGTCAAGTAATAGTCATTCATTTAATATCATTCTTATACTTATATCAGCAAGACTGTATCTTTCCATATCATACTTATGCATACCTATCATGTAATCATCATGAAGTCATGGACCATGCATCATACATATTTTCATTATTATATCATAATAGTGTATCACACTAAATACTTCGTGTCTTTATCATGTCAAAACATCTACTTAATGACAACATAAGAGAGAACACCCCCCCCCCTCCCTTTTTTTCCTTTGTTACATGCTAAAAGTAGCCTTCTTAGGTACCCCTAACCTAATAGGAAGCCTCTCTCACCCACTCTTTTTATCTCATATACATATTATTTAATGTTTTAAGTTGAATAAAGGGAAATGTTTAAAAAGAAAGATACTTAATATAAGAAAAAGAGAAGAAATGAACAATGGACAATGATAGTGTAGGGACCATATTTTAAAATATAATGATATCCTAGAATTTAAAATGTCCATAAACAAACCTTTATGTGGGTAAGCAAAATTCATAAGTAAGTGATGTTGTTAGTTAGTTACATATATTGTCTTATGAACAAAAAGTGTCACAAAATATAAGGTTGTTTCAAAAACAGGAGCTATATTGTATATCATATAGCTGGGGCTTTACCTTTTAACAATAAATAAAGTAATTTTTCGCTTAGTGAGGATACTCAACTAACAATTCTATCATGTAATGTCGTGAAAGATATGTAAGACTCTAATAATTGTATAACAATATCATTGTATTGTCTGTATATATGTCTCAACTAAATTAATGAAGATCCAATAACACATATTGGATCTCCCTTTTTATTCATTTGGTACCAAGTCATAACTATATGATATTTTGTATCATAAAATATATCACATACTATATTGTAAAAATTTTCTACATCACATATTTACAGTTAATAGAAAGTTCAGTATACTAACAATATAGTTGCAATTAATCACACAATAGTCTTTGGGTCAAATAATCACGTTTATAGACTTTCTCTAATCAATAATAATGATTACCATTTAGAATATTAAATTCTGTAATGAAATATAAGCTACAAGGTCGTGTAGTGATCTACATAGGTCATGTAGCACTAACCCTACACAAACACAAGTAGTAACACAGCCAGTGTTACATTAGGTCCTTACACGGGCCATATAAAACAATACGGGACGTGTTTCATCTACAAGGTCTCGCTACATGGTCCCCCTAAACCTACACGGGTCGTGTAGCCTTGAACACAGATCTGAACAATGCTATTTTGACCCATTTGGTTTTCATAAACCAATTCTCTACACATCTGGGTATTCCTTACACTTAAACAACCTATGCGGTTGTTTAAAACACATCGACCTTCTTAAACAACCTATATGAACTCTAACTACGTAATTAATCAAGAATTTCACGTACAAATCACTTACTTACGGTTATAATCACACTAACTCAATGTAAATTTTCCTTGTGTCTTGATTTAATTGACCTTCTTTCCGGTCCCAAGTTGCAGTGATTTCCAAGTTAATTTCTTGGTAAATTTTCAATTTTCTTAGCTTATATATAGAAGACTCTAAGCTATTTGTATATTCTACCCTTGGACTTCATCATTATTAGAATTGACATAATTAGTACCTAAAGTTATTAAACACATAGTCAATTATGTAAATTCTATTAAAAAATTTAATTTAAATAATCTAAATAGTAAATTAAAAACTATTTTCGGACCTTGGGCATTACAATTCTTCCCCATTCAGAAAATTTCATCCTCGACATTTTATCTCTTGAAAAGTTATGGGTAGTTCTGCACTATTTCTTCTTCGGGTTCCCATGTACAATCTAAACCCCTTCTATGTCTCCATGACACCTTTAATAACCCTATTTTCTTATTAAGCAAGCCCTTGACTTTTCTTTCTAATATCGCTACAGATTGTTCCACATAATTCTGTTGGAGTATGCCCACTGACATACGCACGCCAATTGATCACTACCGATGATGCATAGGCCTATTGAGTCACACACCAAGGATTGATCTCGACAACAACCAAGGTGGAGGGGCTAAAAGGAATCAATATTGTTGAGTTATAATTTTCTCCCGACCAGAGGGAGTTCACGGCGTGAACTTATGTCAGAAAGCATGCAGCTTTTTGCATGTTGCCTCCCTCTTCCACCAATGCATGTTCATCCTAATGATGAGTCTTTGGCCGGTCTTTGAGGACTGGAGGGACATCTTAGGGTCTTTATAAAGACCATGCATCAGCTCCATTTGGTTCTCTAGTTGACACACACACATAAACACTAAGGCCAATTCAAGAGAGCAAAATAGAGTGTTCTTGAGAGGATCTTGCAAGGAGCTTTTATAGTTGTTGTTCCAGAAATGGTTTCAAGTCTTTGAAGACCATTGAAGGCTTGCTAGTACAAGGAGATCATGCTAACTTGGGGTAGACTTGCAATAGAGGAAGACTTGGCTTAGCTTTCTACATTCATCCATCAAGTTCGGTTTCGCCAGAGCACATTCGTGAATGGTATAACTTCTTTTCCTTTGTTTTTCTTGTTGCATTACTTGCATGTAGAGCTTGGTCCATGTGGTGGGTTTTAATGGCATCTTGGTTCTTTGAACCACGTGTGTTTTGTTTGATTCTTCTTTTGCTTCCGTTGCGTGCCATGCTAAAACCCAACAGTGGTATCAGAGCCACATCTACATCAGTTTTGCACTTGGTGGCCTAAAAACTTAATGAAATCTGGTCGGATGAACTTCACGCCGTGAACTGCTTGATGTTCACGCCGTGAAGTTCAAGCGAAAAATGAGTTTTTCAGTTTTAAAATTTCAATCTGTTTTGGTTCTTTGGTTTTTGGCCATTGTTGTTTGTTTCTGGATTTTTCCAGTTGTTAGATATCATGTGATGATCTTGTTGCCTTTTATCTTGTTTTGTATATTTACATGTGGATTATGATTTTGGCATGAAATGTATAATTGCATGTACTTATTTTATGTATATATGAATATGTTTCACTAACAATAGTTTGGTGTTACTAATGCATATGTACATGGGATTATTTTTTATGTGCCTTGAGTAATAAAATAATCTTAACCAAGATAAAAATAGTTGCATGGTTTTGTGGCACACCATGCTTGTATGCTTTCTTTTGTTGTTTAGATAACATGTTTTGGTAACCATTTTGCCCTAGACCTTTGGTTGTGATGTTTGGTTGCTTGTTGTATTTATTCATTCATTTGGTGATTTAATATCACATGGTTTGTAATTAATAAATTTATTGTTTATTTATTTGGTATGTAAATATGTATTTTGTGGCTTGCATGCCATTTAAATTCCATATATTTGTAAAAGTACTAGAAAAGAGAATTGTGTGGCTTGCATGTCATTTCTATCTTTTCTATGTATTTGTTATTTGGAGGCCACCATCGGGAGTCATGGCTATGACGTCTTGGCGATCACAAATCCGGGAGGCCCTATGGAGGTAGCGGGTTTAGTGGGAGCACATCCGAAGTCATTGGAAGTTTTTCCTTTATTTGACTTTTTTTTCCCGTTTTGGCTCACGGGAAAACGCATAGGCTTAGGGGCATGGTTACCAATATTTTGTATGCGTGTGATGTGTTTTATTATTTATGCATGGATATTATGTTTATTGCATTCTAGATAACTTTTTATTAAAGTAATAAAAACACAAGAGTTTTAAATATGGTTTACAAACTCGCGCATGCATAAGATTAACAAAAAGGATATAAAATTGGTTTATATTCAAAAGTGAAAAATTATTTTTGTCACTAAATTTGTTAATCAAATCAAAATGGTTTTTTAACCGGAAAACAAATCCCGTTTTCTAAATGTAAATCTCACGTCGCCCATAAGATGACACCACCCGAATCTAGTCACGTAAGGAATGATTGTCGAGCTTTAGCCGAGTCAAACCTTACATGAGCTATGTGGAAGGTGATGGTGGCAACTCGCATGATTGGTTGACGAGCTCTAGCCGAGCCAATCGTTGGGCAAGAGTACCACCGTGTATCTTGGCTTTAGCCGAGTCCACCGCCACTACACTCTACCACCATCATAGACCCCCACCACCGCCACCACCACTACCACCAACCTCCACATTGCCAGTTATCGCCACTACCATCACCTTCACTTTTATCACCACCTCTACTAACTACCATAATCACCACTCGCTGCATTTAATTATCGCCTCAACCAACAGAGTTGTAGCCGTCACAAATCATCACTCCTAACGGTTGCTACCACCATCACAACTTACTATTGCCACAAACTACCATCAACACCGCTACCACCATTGACCACCACCACTATCATTGCCGACTACTGCCACCACCATCGACCTATTATATATATATATATATATATGTGTGTGTGTGGGGGGGGGGTAATGATTACATATATTAACCAAGCAATATCAATGGTAATGATAATACCAGGGAATGCTCATTGCATTCGTTCGTATTCCCTTACCCTTTACCATTCTGATTCCCACTATTTAACCAAGCACCTCCTTAGTACTTGCAGCTATAATTACACTTATTCGATGTTAATTTTCCTTGTTTCTTGATGTAATTGACCTTTAAATCCCCAAGTTTCTTCCGGTGATTTTCAAGTTAATTTCTTGGTAAATTTTTAATTTTCTTAGCTTATATATAGAAGACTTCGAGCTATTTGCATATCAGCCCCTTGACTTCCTGATTATTAAAAATTGGCAGATTTAGTCCCTAAAGTTATTAAACACATAGTTAATTATCTATATTCTATAAATATTTTTAAATAACTAAAACAATAAATTAAAAAAATAATATTTAAGACTTTGGGGCATTACATGTTGATGCGAACATAACACAAAAGATAGGAAGGTGACCATACCATATGGTCTTAAAAGATTGTATTCACCTAAACATATATGACTAAAAGACATGATAATTGGGGCATCAAAAATAACCGAATCTGAATAAATCGAATCAAAAAAATTAAATTTGGGTCATTATGTTCAAGTTATTCAGCTATTGGGTTTCTTTTCAGATAATTAGATAACCGGAAAGTAGTTCGGTTAGGATAGCGGGTATATCCGAATAAGATTTTAACTTCTCGGATTTTTTTTTTACTTTATCCATTGAAGTTGTTATAAAAATATAGACCATAATAGTTGATAAATTAGTCATTATGTATCTTTTTTATCATAAATATCAACATTTAACATTAAGGATTCACTTTTAACCGTCATTTGATCTCGTAGTGACGTTTGGAATTAGGATACGCCACCATATTTGGTTTCACGTTATAGAATAAAAAGTTGACGGATATAGTACAAATACTCACTTAATGAAACATCTTACATTGGCCAAATAACTTAACTTGTTTGATTTAAGCAAATATCTAATTAATTATTTTTATTAGAAAGTCCTATAGAGCCTCATGGTTATTTTATATGCATAATTATATTTACTAAATACTAGCTTGTATTTAAAAATATGAGAAGACAAATATGAAACATCTGATAGTTTACAACCACGTCAATGATTTTTTTTATTTCTTCGTTAGTTCATTAAACGAACACAATAGAAAAACTCAAAAAAAAATACAAACGATCTTATCCGGTTAAACCCACATAAGGATTTATCGAATTGAACCCGAATATTACCCGAAACCGAATAAACTGAGTTCTCATATGATTTCTTAACGGTTATTTTTTAAAAATAAAATACCCGAATAACTTTAAAACCAAATAAAATAACAGAACAACACTCCTATACGATATTATTTACTCCCATTTTAATTGTATTGTAAATAATGATATGTATAATTTTAGGTTATAGAGAATGATATATATATATGATCGAAGAATTCAAGCTATATATACGCGCTCTATTGTACAGGTCATACGTTAGATAAGAAGTTGAAAGCTAATTATCTATGTGTTTATACATCAAGTTCATACGTTAATTAGATAAGAAGTTGAAACTTGAAAGGCATAATTTTGTTTGTTAATTTAGAAAGCTAATTATCTATTTAATCATTATCATTTTATATATATATATATATATATACAACAAAAAGACACACACATGCAGACAAAAGACATTACTTTAATATGTTCAATTCATAGATAGATAGATAATTATTAAATCATGATGTTCTTTTTCTTTAATCTTTTTAGGATAGTTAAGTCTATGTCTTTCAATTCGCGAAGGTACGTACTACGTGAAACACATGATCTACAAGAAATTGAGATGTTTACCTACACATAGATTAGCCACACATTTCAATGTGTGAGTAAATACCTACACATATTTTGTATATGTGTGGGTGATAGGAGATTTGATTTTTTTTAATAACATTCAAAATTTATTATATGTAGATAAAACTTTTTATTGACACCTTATTTTGGAGGGAAAATTTCCTTCTAAAATAGGTGATCGGCTTCGGATAAAATTATTCACACATTAGGTGAATTTGATATATGTGTGGGTAAATTGTTTATACAAATGAAAGTTTTCATCTTATATGTGGCTAATTGTTTAAGTTTTACTCACATATTATGTATAAATGTGATGGTAATTAATATAAATAATTTTAAAAAACTTTTGTAAAAAATGACGCGTCATTATTGATACCCACACATGATTAAAAATGTATTATATGTGTAAATAAAAATTAAAAATTTTAAATATAGAATGAAGTAAAAATTAGAAATAGAAATCTAATATTTAAACCTATATAAAAATAAGATAAATCCCATATTAAAGATCGAGAAGTAGGGCTAAAAATTAGGAGACGTGGTTATTAATCTGGTTCAAAATTTTCGAGAGGGTGAGAGACGATTGTCGCCGCTAGAATTCAGTCCTCTAAAATTTTCATAAACCTCGCCCGTTTTAGAAGAAGTAGAATCATGTATGAGTATCGAAGAAGAAGAACCTTCTGTTAGTCTAGTCAAGGTAAGTGTTCAAAAATGTCGAAACTATCTTTGATTTTTCTTTTCTGCTCATAGTGGTCGGGAGTAACCAACCTTAAAATGTTCTGGTTTTGATCCAGGTTTGGTGTGTATTGATTTCACTTCGTTCATACAATTCTGGTAAGTTGAAATATATGGTCAATTTCTTTTCTTTTATGATGGTGGCTGGTAGTAGCATGAACCCTAAGTTTTGCTTCGAATTAAAAACTTATTTATAGGTTTATAATCTGTTATGTTTTATGTTCTTGTTACGATCAATTCAAAAGCTTTACAACTAACATTCATTAATCTGCTTTAAGAATTCTAATTAATGTTCTTATAATGAGCTATACGAAAAACTTCCAATCTATAATTTGCTTCAAAATTCTAACTCAAGCCAATCGGCATTAGAATCATCTAAATCAACGGTAATTAACATAACCCCAACTTGTCAAAATTTCGTGTAAAGTCTTTTTATCAGCCATACTATCAATACCACAAAGAAATTATCATTGAACTTTATATCTTTAAACCTTTATTTTTTATGTGTATGTGTATATGTAGTTATGTGATATGTTCCTCTTCGTTGAGGTGTGCTTCGATCCGTATATGTTTACTTTTCTTTGATTCATCAAATATCTTTTATTTCAACCTCTTGGCTATTTATAGAACCATTAATAATTAGGCTTTGTATAATTTATCAATTGCCCTTTTTTCTTATATACAATAATACAAATAAGCGCATAAACATATGCACACTACTCATAACAATATTGTATGAGGTAGATCTCTAAACCGAGTCGGTGTAAGTATCAGTAGGAACATTGCCATTTACTATTGCAATCATCAATTTGATCATTTACTATATATTGTGATTGTGATAAAAATAGATGTGAAAAAAATGGGGATGGACTATAGAATTGAATGGGTAGTTATGGAAGGAATCTCATTCATTAAGAAATAATCTATTACATTCAAAAAATCAAATCAAACTAACATTTTACATTCCGTATTAATAGACTATTCCTTTTTAGCTTCAATTCTAGCCTACCAAACATGACTTTAATGTGAGAATATGTAAGTTTTGATTCTCTTTTCATACCGCTAAATATGATTGATTTGGAAGTCTTTTTAAAATGCAATTGGGGATTTATAATTTACATGTGTTAATCTCGATGTCTATATATGGCATATATTTAATTTATTGACCTATTATTTTTGCTTCAACAGGAAGAGATGTAAAGTTGAGTAACGAGAATTCATTAAACTCAATGTGCGACAAGGCTATTCTAAAGAATGTACTAATTGGATGAAGTTGCGTTCATATGTCTCTGTGGGGTCATCCTCCTCGTTGCATGCAAGGCCACGACCATTATTCAATCAAATCTTCCTAGTTACAATCAATTGGTGGATCGAGCTTAACTCTTAGAAGAAACCCTTGGAACTATCTAACAATTGCTAATTGAAAAAAATCTTGCCTTCGTCAAGACAATCTTAAGATGATACGTCTAACTACACTCGATCAAGACAATCTCATGATGATCGATGAAAGTAGTGATGAGTTTGATGATCTAGAATGTTTAGCATTTTCATGATACATATGGTTATATATGAGTAGTTTTTTAGCATCTGAATTACATTATTAGTATTTTAATTTTGATTGTTAAAACTATTACGTTATAACACTTTTAGTTAAAATAGTTTTTTGGCCAATTCATGTGTATCTTTTTTTACCATTTATTTGCACCTATCTAAATAGCATTATCTAAATATATTGTGATTATTGCTCATTTAAAAGTTTGTTTTTACTAACAATTGTATAGCTATTACTTACACATAAAAATACATTTATTCACACATATTGAATGACATGTGTCACTAATTCTTTATGTGATCATGCCATGTCACTTGACACGTCATCATCCACGTCATTGTACAAACAAATTAAAAAGCTTCTACCCACACATATTGACTACTTATAGACACACATATATATGTAGGTATAGAGTACAATCTATACCCACACATAATATATGTGTGAGTAAAGATTTTTACCTACAGACATGAGCCCACACATGTCTACACTTATTTTATGGTAATTACTCACATATATAGATGTTTTACCCACACATAACATGTGTGGGTAAATACCCCAATTTTTTGTAGTGATCTATCAACAAATATAAAAACGGACCAATAAGAGTCGAAATTTTTTACTATATATTACAATTTTATATATACGTGCATATGCATATATACGTACGCATGAATAACAACAATAATACATAATCTCATCTAGATGACGTATGAGAGACAATATATGAAATGACGGATATATTTTTAACTTAGATATGTCAATCTTTTCAGAATTTAATTAAAAGTATTAACATTTGGGGCGTCCGTGAATTTTTGAGGTCGTGTGTGAATAGAAAAAATAGGCCTTTTAAACACATACACATATATATAAGCAAAATATAATTGATACAATGATATTTTAGTAAATAAAATAAAATAACGGTAAATAAAATAGTTTATTTTACATAGTTACTTGAATATATTGTGAACTCCCAATATTATTGAAATAAATCAGCTCTTAATTATCAATACTCTATATGATATTGATCGTAATAGCTATCATTATCAATTTATTAAGTTCTAAGTCTTTCTTGTGACATTCTGAGCCATAAGTTGGACTTCAACTACTTAAGTACCGAGGAACTTATTTTTGCATATGTCTGTTACTGGAATATTCACTGTTATTGGAATAGTTAACAAAACTCTATATGTAATAATTGCATATACATAAACAATTGAAAGTTGAAATATTAAACAACTCAAAACCTGACTTGTGATGTGGATTGAACGTTAAATATTTTGGTTTCTCCTTGATTGTCTCGACCTTAACACATCGTATTTTTTCTTGATTCCCGAACAAAGAATGTGTTTTTCCTAATATGTATTTTTTGAACTTATAGAATAACTATTTAGTCTATTTTAAATATGGGTATTATAGTGTTCTATCTTATTAAGTGGCTTTGAAAAATTATAACATTATATCTATATATAATATAAGTATATAAAAAATTGGGCCCTCTCTTAAACGTGAGCCTTTTACGGTTACACCTCCTGTATTTATCAAAACAACCCTGATTGATATATATATCTTTTTATTTATTTATTTATTTATTTTATTGCTAAGAATGATTATCACAATGATAGTCTTTATGTGTTGTTATTGTAATTAATGAGGTCCTTATTGTTTGAAATATTATTAAGCATCCTTAACGTTTACAAATATGTTTCATACATTCTTCTAAAATTGTTAACTTTTGTGGTTTTGACTTAACCCGATTTCTTTATTTTAATATTATTAGTTTTTTTCGAAAAGCAAATATTCTTATTAAAAAGTCTCGCAGATTAAGATACTCGATTATTAATTTTCATACCAAAATTAATATTTTTTTAACGTTTTTTTTCTAATTTAAATTTCATATATTATATATATAGGGACGGGATCAAATAAAAAGAAAATTAAAGTAAAAAGTATAAAAGGGATGATTATTTGATCATTTTTCGGTATATATATTAACTGATAATCGTTAGTTCATCATATTTATTGATTAAAACTAGTTCTTCATCAATTTATTTTTTATTTCAAATATAGATTTTGAAAACAAAATTTTGAAATAATTTGTTGATGAACAAAATACTTTCATCTAAAAAGTGATAAATATGTTGGATTCATCAAAAAGAAATTGATGAAGAACTAGTTTTAATCAATAAAGATGATGAACTAACGATTATCAGATGATATATATACCGAAAAATGATCAAATAATCATCTTTTTTACCCTTTTTACTTTAATTTTCTTTTTACTTGATCTCTACCCTATCTATATATATATATATATATATATATATATATATATATATGTGTGTGTGTGTGTGTGTGTGTGTGTTATTTGTGTGTTTTGATATCCATTTTCTAAAGCAAATATTATTATGAAACCAAGTGGTTACAAACCAAGAAGGCAAGAGTTAAAAGGTGTGTAGAACCTTCACAAGGAAAACCCAAATTTATAAAATGAATATTATGAATGCTACTAATCATTTAATAACATTCATTTTAATATTTAATTACTTGTTGCATATAACCTTTGTA
Organism: Dittrichia graveolens; assembly: GCA_038502395.1. NCBI lineage: Eukaryota > Viridiplantae > Streptophyta > Magnoliopsida > Asterales > Asteraceae > Dittrichia > Dittrichia graveolens. Next base: position 8,878,172 of record JARJIL010000001.1, read on the forward strand.
CTTGAAAATACTTATATTAATTTTAAGTACTTGTTGCATATATTATAGTAGTAATAATCGCTTACACAACGTTTATAAAAGAATTTTGTTTTTCCATGCATTAATAACATATAATTTTAATGTATATATATAGCACACATACAAAATTCTTAAAAGATCATTTGAAATAAATATTTAATTATAAATCCAAATATACAAGGTTTTTAATTTAACCACAAAATGAAGAAAATAAAAACAAAAAGTGTACTATACTATAAAAGTTAAGCAATGGTAAAAGCAATCAAACAGAAAGGATTCAGTAAAGGAAATTTTTGTACTTTATAATTAAGATGGTATAAAAGTAATTAGTACAATATAATAATTATTATAAAAGCTATTATACTAATCTAAAATTGAAGTGCCACCATCTCTTAATATTCCTCTCCTCCCTATATATTCATCCATGATTCTCCACTTGTGCAACTTCATCATGTTCATCCTATATGCTACAAATATTTCATCTACCCTAGAGAGAGAAAGTGAGCTCTAGAGTGAGAAAGTTAACTCATGGAGTTCCACCACCACCATAGCCACCATGGATTCTTGGAAGAAATTTTAGATTCAAACATTGCTTTTGGAATCAATACTATTGATGATCCATTTGACCAAAATGCGCTTCTTGGTGTTCTTGCTACCCCTACCACTTTTCTAGAAAGCTCACCTCTTTCCATCGCTTCTCAAACCTCTTCTTCCTTTGAAGACTTTTCTTTCTTTGACCCACAAACCCTAAACTGTTCTTCATTTGGTCAACATTTCATTAACCCTAATTATGTTGACCATGATCAATTATATCATGATCATCACCATACTAGTTCCAACATCAAGCTTGAATCTTCACAACTGTTTGATGAAAATTATAACTGTACGTTCTCGATGCTGGATGATTTACAAAACTGTCATTTTGTGAATGATGTCAGTAACTGGGTCAACCAGGAAATGGCCGATCCGCAAGGCCGGGTTACGAGTCATGACCAATTAGCGTCCGAAATATCTACCGGTTTTAACATGGGGAAGAATGGTAAAAACTGTAAAGTTGAGGGGCAACCTTCAAAAAATCTAATGGCGGAGAGGAGAAGAAGGAAGAGGTTGAATGATAGACTCTCCATGCTTCGATCGGTTGTACCCAAGATTAGCAAGGTACAACTCTTATTTCCTTATATATATATATTAGAAATCTGGATATTTTAATTTTAATTTCTATTCTATGTTTGTTTCTAAAGCAAGAAAATTTATAATTATTTTACATATTTATTTATATAAAAAGAACCAAAAGTATATATGCCCCTGTGATCAACGTTTCTTTTGTGCAATGACTTGATTGGAATTAATTAGTGGGGCATATATAACTCATAACGCTAAGTTATAGTTGAGGTGGTGTTATGTTCTTATATGCAATTAGTGATTTAATTTCTAAGAATAATTTTATTTTTCTATTTTCCCGTTTTATTTCTTGCGTGTGTTAAATAATTAGATATAATATTTTTTTATGATTATATATGTTGAAATGATAAATGTTATTTGCCGTATCTAAGTTAGATGTTATTATAAGCAACTTACTTAAATTATTTAATAGTTAAATTACTTAAAATATTTTTTATTTTAATGGGTCGTGAGTATAACAACACCTAATTTAGGTGACGAATTAATTCCCCACAATATATTTAGTTATTTACAGCTATATAAGTAGATTTATTTGCAATATATAATATTCTCTATTTTAAATAAAGATTTAACATTCCATTTGGGCCGGCGACTGCTGATCACGGTTTTTAAGTTAACATCTTGTAATTTGTAGTGTTTACTATTAACCATCCAAATTAGACAAAACTTCCAATTAAATATTTGTATTATCTTATAACTACTATGAACAATCATTAATTAATTTATTGAAATTCGATTGTTACTTCATTAGTTTTACTAGATTAAATGTAAGTATACACAGGTTACTTAAAAAAATAATAAGTATTAAAGATTAATAAAAAGATATTAAATAATTATAAAATGCAAATAAATGAAAAATTAAGAAAACGATGACATCAACACTTAGACCAATGGTGAAAATTTCGACGAGAGAGAGTGCAGATGTGACGGTTGAAACATGGTCTTATGATATGAAGAGACGTAATTATATCTTTTTGTACAAGTTATCGATTATTATTGTTAAAATTAACAGCAATAAGATTAAACGCTTGTTGTTTATAATTAAATTATAACTTAAAATGATTATATAATATTTTAGAATGATAAAACTAAGAATTCTGTTGAATATAATATTTTAAAATATTATAAAGATTAAATATGATATTTATGGTTTACAAAGAGCATGTATAAAATTATTTCCAATAATTCTGATTTTAATTAAAGTTAAAATTAAATTCAATTTTAACAAAAAAAAAAGTTAAAATTGGATTTAATTTTTATGAAAATTGGTTGTTAAAATTTGATAATTAAATTTTTTTATCAAAATTTAATGGTTAGAATTATTTAATAAATTTTATTAAAATTAATCTTTTATTTATATTAAAAAATGATAAATAGTACGGACAACATGAGAATATGTATTTATTTTTGTGAAAGACAACTAGTAGTAAAATGGTAGTTGCCGGTAATACACACTCTCATTTTGTTCGTACTATTTATATTATTCATTTGAATTATAATAGTAAAACAAAGTTTACGTACATGATTAATTTATCTTTATTTTTAATATGTATAGATGTTACAATATTTATATTAAACTATAATTGAAAATTAAGTTATTGTAATTTGTAAGGTAAATTTTTTAATGATAGTAATCCGTTTTGAGAGACATATATATATATATATAATATATATATATATATAATGGTTGGCCGGGGCCCTAAAAAGATATAAGTGAAAGAAACATTAACAAATGGATTAAATTCAATGAAAATGATAAGTAACATAATAGGAAAAAATGAGATAAAGAAATGAAGTGAAAATGAAATTAATTTAGATGTTGAAAAGTATTTACATGCTCTTAAAAACTAATAATAATAATAATAATAATAATAATAATATGAAAAAGGCAAAAACATATATACTTTGAAGGGTCAAAATATGAAAATCAAATACTATTCATTCATTTTGTCACATCGCTTACTTTACAAATTCATCTTTACTTTTTCGTCAGATTGATTATAAGCCTAGCTTTGTCGTGTATATACCATTTTTTGTTCTTTTATCAAATTTTAAGAGTTATTATTATTATTATTATTATTATTATTATTATTATTAAAAGATCCCGTACTAGAAACAAATATAAAAATTATTATTGAAGCTCCAAGTATAATCAATCACCCCGTTATGTTAACTTCACACACTTAATATTACACAGCATATAATGTAATCATATCTTATCATATCAAATTATGAGACTGATATATACGTAACTATCAATCAAAATTTTTTTTAAAAAAAGCACCATGTCGTGTGTTCGCACCACACGACTCTCCCACCACATCGTGATTTGTGTCATTACCCTCGTACCCCACCATATTGCAATACAGTTTACTCGATCTATATATATATATATATATATATATATATATATGTGATATTGTACGTATATATAGCTAGGTAGCTCCAGACAGACAGACTTAATTAATTGTGATTATTTGGATCTAATTTGGATTGCATGTATGTATGTAAAGATGGATAGAACATCCATACTCGCAGACACAATAGACTACATGAAGGAGTTGATTGAGAAAATCAATCATATGCAGCAAGAGATGGATATTTCCTCCAATCTAATGAATACGAAGAAGCCTAACGAAATATTTATCAGAAATTCACCCAAGGTAGAATTTTCATATTAATATTTAATTAATAATTATTATTATGTACGTACGTGCGTGTTAAATTTGTTGTTGTTTTAATTAGTTTGACGTGGAAAGGAGAAACACAGATACGCGTGTGCAAGTGTGTTGTACGGGTAAACCAGAGTTGTTGATATCCACCATGACGACGCTTGAAGCTCTGGGCCTTGAGATTCATCAATGTGTTATTAGTTGCTTCAATGATTTTGCCATGCATGCTTCTTGCTCTGAGGTACGTAACTTTTGCCTACCTTTCATTCCTTATTAATGCCTCAGCTCGTTAATTTCCATCTGCTGATCATATTAATTATTAATTTATGTGAGGTTTTATTTACTTATAAGCATAATAATTAAATAGCGGAGTAAACGAGACGAGTCAAACCCCCGTTTGACTTGTTTAACTTAATACAACTCTAGCACGAACTTGACCCGTTTCAAATCTTTTTGTCTGATACTCAAGTTCAGCTCCTGCAAAATTTACGGACTCGACTCCGGCTCGAGCTTCTTGTTATATATATTTTGAGACGTTGTAGGAAACAATAAAAAAAGTTTTGCATTTGTTCTTTGATATAGATAAAGATTGTTAATAATTGTCAAATAGCTTAAATAATGTTTTAACAATGGAAAAATAAATAACAATACAAAGAAGAAGAGGGGTTTTTTTCTTGTTTCCTTATTATTTTAAAATATTTTTCTCTGATCTGTGTGACATATATCATATATGGTGATAGCTCGAACTCAACTTCTAAGAAATTTTAAGTAACAACTCTAGGCTGACTAATTTGTTAACTATTAGCATGATACTCATGTAATATAGCGATGACGAATAATTCTTACTTAATAGCGTGTTTGTTTTTTATAACATAGGGTATGGTACTATTCACACACTATAGGTGACACCGAATTATTTTTCATTCGCAGCACATCCATTTTCTTTCTCCATTTTCTATTTATTTATTTATTTCTTATCTATCAATTTTTTTATTAATTTTTAAAGTAACTTTAAAAAAAATAAGAAAATAAGATAATGAAAACAAATCAATGAATGTGAAAATTGTGTTGATGTAGATGAGGAATTGTGTTTGTATGAGATAATGTTTGGTGAGTTTGTGTGTTTTAAAAAATGTAAGAATATTTAAGATTATATTGGTTATTTTTCATTACTTAAATTTCAAGAGTTTAAGTAAAGTAGAGAATGTTAGATATATTATAAGTTAAAAAATTTATTTTAATTTTATGAGTCAATTATAAAAATCAAAAAAAAATTACAAATTCGTGTTACATGATTTTTTAATTTGTATTTATATCTTATAGGTTAAAATTTAATTTGCATTGAGTTAGCATTTTTAAACATTATTTCTTATCAAAGGTTTAGTTATTAAAATCGTAATTAATTTCATTTAATGGTTTTCTTTTATGTTTAAATAAGAGAAATTAGTAATTTCAAAATAGTTAAAACGAAAAGATTAAGATTTTTAAGAGAGAAATGGATAAATGTTTTATATATTAGTATAGAAATAGAAACATAATTTAAAACATTTTAGGGAAGAATAAAAAAAGAAGAGCATATATATTATCAATTTGATACATAAAGATTGTTTAGAAATATATGTTAAATTAATTAATGTCTTTTTAACTTGCAGGAAATGGAGCAAAGAGTGAATTTAAATTCGGAAGATATAAAGCAAGCCTTATTTAGGAACGCTGGATACGGTGGAAAGTGTCTCTAAAATGTTTTCTTATCTTATACATGCATACATACATACGCCCGCTCATTTTCTTTTATTTTAATTCTTCTTAAATACTTGAATTAATAATTAATAAATAATAATTCATAAGCTTGAACTTTGAGTGATCATTATTGAGGGATAGAATTGTAATTTTGTTAGAAGCTAGGTAGATAGAGGTCGATCGAGAGGATGTAGCTCTTGTGATCTAATTTTGTCATCTATAATAAACAACCAATGGTATGCTACTTTTTTCCCCTTTCTCCTTTAAATGTGCTTTTCCCTACATATAAATCCAACCAAACAAAATCACATATATGATTTCACACATACACTACGTAATTTGAAGCATGCGAATTCTCTCGAAACCATCCGCTAGCATAACATTGAGCCTGCGTTTAGAATCAAAGTTGATCCTAATAGAATTATCTAAACTATCTCCTTTGCTTTATGATTTCCAACGGTTAGAGGGTGGTGGAGCCATGATGGAGTGGCCATACTGTGGTGAGTGTTCCTCTTGCACTACCAAGGTGTGGTGATGGTGATTCATGGTTAAGACAACACGGAAGGAGGGTGGCATTGTGGTCTTTTCATTTTTAATAATCATCAACTCTTTAGAAGCTTAACTTAGTAACAGAAGGGAGTACTTCTCTTGCACAAAACCCAATGTCAAAATTGGCTTGGTACCGAGCACTAACACCTCCTCATGAGAGATGGAGTATCTCCGAGGAGTGATAAAAAGACTGGATGAGGAGAGAGAGAAAAAGTGTATTTAACGAATAAAAATAAATTAAAAACGAAATAGATGGTGGAATGTGATGAAATATAATTCCTGAGTCTTAGAATTAATAAAATAAACATTTTAGCGGAGAAATATTTTATATCTATAAGTTTGTCCTAATTAAAAAAAAAACTATAAGTCACAATATGTTATTTATCCAATTTTAATAGAGAAAACACATAAATAAATAAAGATAGAGTAAAGTATTATTTTTAGTCCCTGAAGTTTGAGACATGACTCCACAATGCCACCTATAATTATGCACCAACAAGAAAAACAGCCTTGATCCTATCCCACCTCCACCTTCCTCAACGACCTTCTATGGCCGCCAATTCCTCTCTTTAAAACCACCCTTAGCCCATCGCCACCGTACGCCGTTCAAATTTCTTCACAAATTATGGAGAATAATTACTCCTATTCTTCATATCCAGACTCGAACACCTCCACCCCTCGCTCCCGGGAAGTTGATTGCGAAACCGCCTCATACGATGAACAACTCCCCAACAACCCTAACCCTAACCCTAACCCTAACAATTACAAGGTCAAGCTTATGTGTAGCTATGGAGGTAAGATACTACCACGCCCACATGACAATCAACTCACTTACATCGGCGGAGATACCAAAATTCTCACCGTCGATCGTAATATTCGGTACGCTTCCATTTTACATAAACTCAATTCGCTCACCGATACGTCGGATATTTGTTTTAAGTACCAATTGCCTGGGGAAGATCTAGATGCATTGATCTCTGTTACAAACGATGAGGATTTGGAGCATATGATGACGGAATATGATCGGATTTTCCGTTCGTCGGCGAAGCCGGTTAGGCTGAGGCTGTTTATGTTCCCTTTATCTCCATCGACGTTCGGCGGTGGTGGTGAGAGTAAGACGGAACAGCAGTGGTTCGTTGATGCGTTGAACGCCGTGCAGATCTCGTCTGCTCAAGGATCTTCGCCGGCATCGGAGAATCCTGATTTCCTGTTTGGATTTGATAAAGGAAACGCGCCGGCATCGGCTCCGTCGAAGGTGCAGGACGTCCCGGCGGTTGTCGTGCCACAGACGAACGTTTCAGAAGCCGCTCGTCCGGGATCGGAGTGTGGTTCGGAGGATAGTAACAGCAACCGACACGTGATCTCCGATACGGTTGTTTCACCGACGGTGGATATCCAGAGACAGATGCAGGAATCTCAAAGGATGCAGATTGCAGCCAGTCATGAGCAAGCAATGAACATAGACCCTAGAGCTTATTACGGCGACTACTACACTCAGAAGATTCAAACGGCGACTGCCACCGGTCAGACGCGATACTGGCAGGACCAACGACACATGACAACCGGAGGTTACCAGATGTCTGTAGCCGGAACCGACTCTCCGGTTTATCTAATTCCGTCGTCCACCGGTGTCTATCCTTCTGCATCTCCTCCTCCGGTACCTGCTCCGCCTGCGCCTCAAACTCTCCGACCGGCAACTCAGGTGAGTCAAGGTCAGACTTACTACGGAATGCAGAGGATGGTGAACCCGCCTGAATTCTACCGGGAACAGCCAGTGTACAGCACAATGACACAACCTCAAATTCAGCAGCCCAAAGTCGGTACATACCAAGAAGCCATTGGAATGGTGAGACCACAGGCTGAGCTCGGGTACGGGCAGGTGGGCATTGATGCCTCCGGGCGGCAGGTGTATTACACAACCTCACAGGGTGCGATGGCCCCTGCTTACCAACCGGTGGTTGCCGCTGCTGATATGAGACAGGCCCCTGGTTTAGCTGTCAATCAAGACGGTAAGATGGTTATGAATCCCAATAAAGGTCCTTAAATTTCTTATGTTTGATTTTCTTGATCATGGGTTATTACAATTTGGACAACTTAAATAACTATATAGGTGTGTATGCCTGTTTGGTGTGCCTATTTGGTTCTTGTTTTGCATTGTGTTTGTTGTATATAATTATTTATAATTTTTACATTCAATTTAAGAGTTTAATTTTGCATAATCATTTGGTATCTTTTTTTTTCTTCTGGTTTTGAAAGATATATATTGCTCTATCCTCTTGACATTTGTATTATGCACCAGTAAATTTGGTATATCAGATAATATTGTATACAGTTGGGAATGATAATGGGGATGGTTCCTGTTTCCTGTCCGGGGTTTTTCGGGGCATAATGTATGACTGGTCGAGATCTTTCGGGTTGAACCGAGTTGTGTCAGTAAAAGTTAAACTCTTGCTGGAGGGTTGCATGATTGAGACTCAACAAAGGAGGTCTTTCTGGTCATCTATTGCGATCCAAATTCGTAATCATGGAAGGTTGTGAGTAACCTGATTCGGGTTCGTGAATCTGAGTTCACATTATCTTTTTGTACTATATAATTGATTTGATGATAGTATAAAACGAAGGAATATTTGAATTATGCTAAACGAAGTTTTTATAAAATTTACTGTACTCTGATAAAACTGAATTACACCATCGTATATTTTGATAAACCACATTCTTGATGTTATACAACAGACGACAGTGTAAGTTGAAGATAACGAACAACAAAACACCGAAAACTCACTAGTCATATAACGCACTCAGGTGCATCACGACTTGCTTCCGTCTTCGCATCAAAGCCTTTGAAGCTGCATATCACAAAAGACTACCAAAATCCCCACATGAACACTTACCGTTAACAAATCTATGTAGTCTTTTACTGTCTCTTACCATGATCTCCCTATGTGTTACCACTGAAACAAACTTAATAAATTTATGACAGTCGCTGCACATACTCGTACTCTTCACAACACGAATCTCTGCAGGTATTTGTGTCTTCAACAAACCAAACACCACAGCAAACTTCTCACTGTGATGAACCCTAGAAAAATTCTCTATTTCTTCATTTTCGGGTATTTCTAAGTTTTCTTTCCACTCGTATCCAAGATTTCTAGCTTTTTCGAGCAAATCAGTTAATAAGACATGAACTTCTTGATACTTAGAAGAACATGATCTGTCATCTGGTTGAAAAGAGTAAACCTTACTTTTAATGCTGATCCAGCTCCAATCTTTCAACTTCATAACTTTTTCATCTTTCATAGCTTTTCTCACTCTAGATGCATCTTTCCATCGTTTTTCTGAGACGTACATGTTCAACAGCATAAGGTACAACTCAGGATCTTTCGGGTTTAGACCGATTAACTGTTCAGCCGCATAAAAACCCAACTCAAGATTCCCGTGACTTCTGCAACCTGCTACCAGTAAAGACCAAATGAACTCATTTGGTTCCAACTCCATCTTCTTCACAAAATTAAAAGCTTCTTCTAACCTACCTAATCTTACAAACATATCGATTATGCATCCGTAATGATCCATAACAGGACTAATCTTGTACTCGTTTTTCATCATTTCAAAATAACTCAGACCTTCTTCCACCATTCCAGCATGACTACAAGCTGCAAGAACACCAACAAACGTTACTTTATTTGGCCTATCGCCTGCTAATCTCATGTCACTAAAAAGATCTAACGCCTGTCGAGAAAGCCCATGTTGAGCAAACCCCGTTATCATCGAAGTCCAAGAAATCAAAGTCCTTGAATTCATCTCAACAAAAGCTTTACTTGCTTTCTTGATACTACCACATTTACTATACATGTTAACCAACGCCGTCCCAACAACAACATCTGATAAAAACCCAGATTTTATAGCCTGGGCATGCACTTGTTCTCCTTGTTCTAAACCTACAAGATTGCTACAAACTGTTAAAACGCTAGAAATTGTAAAAAGATCAGGTTTCAAACCTGATCTTTGTAATCTCAAAAACATCTCAAGTGCCTCAACTCCATTTCGGGTAGCTATTACGCTATTATCAGCAACATCCATCATCTGGGCATGGCCTGCAATTATCGCATTCCATGTCACTAAACTCACTCTCTCCAATCCGTCAAGCAACTTCTTCGCTTCGATAAACCATCCGTTTTTTAGATACAAATACATGATGGAATTAGTCACAGGCAAGTTAGATCCATACCCAATTTTTACACTCAATGAATGAACCTGCAAACCGAAGTCTATGGCCTGAATCGTGCAACACAAACTCAACACACTTGTAAGAATGAATTCATTCGGCTCAACACCCTCCTCAAGCATTGCACTAAACAAACCCAAACCGGATTCAGAATTCCCATTTTCACCACAAGCGGATACAATAGTTGTCCACGAGATCACATTTCTTTCCCTTATCCTCCAGAACATTTTCATTGCAGACTCAAAGGACCCGCCACATTTGGAGTACAAGTTACATAGCGCGTTCCCAATGCTTGTGTCGTCCTCGAGCCCGTATTTTATGACATAGCCATGAACTGTCTTCCCTAACTTAACATCATACAAAGCAGAGCAAGCGTTTAAAACAACTCCAATTGAGTAATTTGTGGGATACGATCCGTTTTCCAACATTTCTATAAACACTCTGATCGCCGATTCGGGCTTTAAGTTATGAACATAGCCAGACATCAAGGAAGTCCAAGTGACTACATTTCTTTTAGGCAATTTATCGAACACCTTGCGTGCAGCTTCCATGGCGCCACATTTTCCATAAACGTTCACCAAAGATGTCATAACGAACAAATCTTCTTGTTTCCCGGATTTCATAATATGACCATGAATCATTTGGGCTTCTTGGAACGAGTTCTTTTCTAAGCATTTTTGTAAGAGTGGCACGTAAGTTGAGGATTCAATTTCTCTGAAATCCAAACTCAATGCATTAAAAGCTTTATCCAAATCACCAGAGCTAGAATTTCTCTGCTAACAAAGAAAAAAGATGATGAAATTAAATAAAAACCACTGTACTTGCATCGTTTTTGCTAACGAATTACAGTTGTAAGAAGTGAATCGTAAGAAAGGTTTACCTTTTCAATTGAAGGGAAACTAGCGGCACGTCTCTTGAGGTCTGATTCGAGTTTGGTCGTGTTGCCGATTACAAGTGAAGGTAAAGAAGCCATGAAAGCTTAAGATTCAGCTTATTTCATGATTTCGTTTGTGGGTTCTTCTTCTTCTTTTTCCCCAGAAATTCTATTAAACTGTGAGGAATTTCACGTTATCTGCATATGCGTGTTTCAGTGTTTGGATGAAAATGGATTTCACAAAACAGGGGAGAGATGGGAGGAGGAATTTCTTTATCTTCGGTCTGGGGTCCACTAACCAACCACTGTCTATTAATTTATAATTTTCCTTTTGTGTTTAGGATTATTATAATTAGTTAACGTAAGGCACAACTATTCATTTTCATCGATTTGATTCGTTTACATCCCGACATACTAACAAAATTAGTTGAAAACTGTTACTTTGAAACATATTATTTAACCCTAAATAAGTGAATGATATGATAATCAAATCACCTTCGCTATATCTAAGGCTGCGTTTTTTTCACGGAATTCAAAGGAATAGAATTGAATTTCTAAGGAATGTGATTCCTGTTCATGTTTATTTTGCTAAAAAGTAAATGGAATTGAATTTCATTTCAATCCTATTTTGTGTTTATTTGCAAATTATTACAATGGAATCATATCAAAAGACTAAAATACCCTCGATTCATTTTTGTATTATAACTTTATATAATTATGTTTGTAAAAAGCACTCATACGCACACCCAACCCCCAACCCCCGGGCCACCCACACCCCCAGGCTAAACCCCCCCCCCCACACACACACACACAACCGCTGCCACCACCGTTACTACCAACCACCACCGTCACCGCCACTGCCAACCACCACCTGCCGCTGCCAAGTTCGTCGTCGTCGCTCCCATCACCAACCACTACTGCCACCGCCACCACCGTCACCGCCATCATCACTGCCGACCACCACCCGCCGCCACCACGTTCGCGGTTGCCACCATCGTTGCCACTCCCACCACCAACCGCTGTCGCCTCAGCCACCGTCGAGCACTACCAATCGCTCCCCCTACTAACAGCCACCACCACCTAGGGTGGGGTTGGGGGTGGGGGTAGGTGTAGGGTGGGGTGGGGTAGATAGGGTAGGTAAGGGCGAGGTGAGGTGAGGTGGGGTGGGTAGGGTAGGGTAAGGGGAGGGGTGCGATGGGGTAGTTGATGTAGGGGTAAGGGTAGGTAGGGTAAGGTAGGGCGGGGTGGAGGTGGGGTGGGTAGGGTAGGGTGGGTAGGGTAAGAGTAAGGGTAGGGTGGGTGGGGTAGGGGAGGGGTAGGTGGGGGTAGAGTGGGGTAAGGTAAGGGTGGGTGGGTGGGTGGGGTAAGGTAAGGGTAGGGGTAGGTGTTGGGGTGGGTAAGGGTAGGGGTTGGGGTGGGTGGGGTGAGGTAGGGTAATATGGAGTAGAGTAGGGTGAGGGTAGGGTAGGGTTAGGGTTAGGGTGGGGTAGGGTAAGGGTAGGGTGGGGTAGGGTTAGGGTTAGGGTGGGGTAGGGTAAGGGTAGGGTGGGGTGGGGGTAGGGTGGGAATCTGTTGTGATGGAAGGATTAATCGATTAGGGTTAAATTAAGGTTAATCTTGTCTTTTGTCAACATTACATAGGAAAATGAATTCAATTCCATCTAACCTATTACTAGAATTGAAATCCATTACCTAAAGGAATATTAAAATTCCAAAGAATTTGATTCCATTCTAAATAATTTTACCGAACGCAAAATATTACGAAATTTGATTTGAATTCCATTCCATTCCTTCACATTCCGATAAAACGAACGGGACCTAAATAGTTGACATTTAGCTTAGCAATTCCAAAGTGTATTAAGGTGTCCTTTATTCTTAAGATTGAGTGATGAAGTCTAGTTATAAATATAAATATATATTAGGGTGTGTGTTAGCCGTTTAAAAAAAGAGGTTGAATCTGATTATCAGCAATTAGATAAATTAGACTTTATTTTACGTATATAGTCATTGAACTTTCCGGTTATTTACTATTTTGGTCATTTTAATCACACATTCTACCGATCAAATTAAGGGTTCTAGCTATTTTTCCACGAGTCAAGTTCTCAAATCATTTCTCCGACTACTCTTTACCTCTGTAAAAATAGTTTCCTACAAATTCAATTTCTAATGATATGTTAATTGTTTTGAAGATTTCGGCAAGTTCTTATCATTTTCATCGATTTTTTCGTTGTTTTCTGTATATCTAACAGTCCTTATAATTAAATAACTATATATCTTCCGCTCATATGGTGCATGCAGTCCCTTCAAGCCTCAAAACACTGCTTAATAACAAGTAAAAACACCAAATTAGGCCCAAGTCTTGGACCTTGTCGTGCTAGCATGGTAAAGCCTCAGGCCATGACAAAACCAAAACGAGCTTTTCATATACAATGATCTATATGACTAAACCAACTGAAAATACTCACTTTATCTTCTACCCATTCATATATTGTGAAAGAATGAACGATATGTGATCGAGTCATCGTCTTATATTCGTTATCTTGTGTACGTATATTTGATAGAGTCGTACGTTTATAGTTGTTGATTAATGCATAAACCAAGAAGTTTAATCAATCTACGTAGGGGTTCAAGATGCTATCTTTTTTTATATAATGAGATAAATTATAAAATTAGCTGTGATTATTATGTAATTGCAAGGTGATTATTATACAATTGATCATCAGTTACTGAAGCATCTTTGCAACCAGGTTTACTTTTTAATTTTTTTTGTCCATTTTCTTGAAAAGGATAATTTAGCATCAGGTTAGGATATGAAAACGTAATTAAGCATGGTTGGCATTCGTTTCTGTTCAATTAAGGTCTTGATCATTGTCGATTGTATAAGACGGTTACAGCTGCTTCTTGATCATCTTCATTGCATTCCTATATCCCGTTAGTTTGTTCATTCTAATTCTTCCCACAAATTTACAAACCAAACAAAATATAGAATTTGAATAGAATTCAATTTAATTCCTTTTTTTTAACAAATAAACGTGATACGAAATCTCATTCCTTAGAAATTCAGCTCCTTAAAAAATTCAATTTCATTCTTTTGAATTCTACCCAACAAACTAAACCTTAATGTTTTTTGAACTTCGATGTGTATAAAACAAATATATTTATATATGTTTGTAGTTTCATATAGATGTCATCCTCGGATACGATTATCGGTTCAAATATGGAATAATAATATTATCATTTATGTAATTGATATGATATATGCTTCTAACCGCACATATTTTAGGTCACACTTACAAACACTTTAAATAAAAGATATATCAACGAGTGTGAAATCACTTATCTAGATGCACACATCCTTTACCTTTTATCTAATTCAACTCTCTAAGCACAATATAAATGTAGCTCAAAAGCCAGCCTTTTTCCTGTATGAATTTCATTTCACCAAATCACCTTTTCGCTATTTATAATACAAAATATAATAAAAACAAACAAAAAAGAAGCTTGCAATAAACAAGTAAATTTATGTTGCTTATCAAAACAAAAAACCATAATCACAATCGAACAAACAAAAAGAATAGAATACATGTAGCGATTATTCATTCTTTAGTGTTTGCACGTTCGTTTTGTTTTTTTAATCTTTGTATTTCATTGTTTCCTTCTCAAACCCGATTGTCGGGAATTGTTTGGCATACGCCTCTACCTCCCCCCGAATCTTTATAATTTCGTATTGAAATTTCTCGTCTCCGTGCATTGTTGCAACAAAGTCCTTCAACTTGGTTCCTGATATCAATTTCGTTTGCAGAACAGAGAGCTTCGTTAGCATATGTTCAGAAGTTTTTGTTGACTTCTCAAGTCAAACCGACAACTGTTGTTAATTCTATATCAATCTGTTTGTTACAAAGCTAATATCTCATATGTTCATTAATATTGTTTTATCTTGTAGCATTTGGAATGAATTTCATAAAATCAATCAAGTTTGAGTTGAAACTAGCATGTTTGACCTCTAAATTCAACCAATATCTCCTTTTCATATACAGAACAAGAGGTGAGGTCCATTAGGGTACAGAAATTTATTTTATTGACTTCTGGGGTACTGCAATATCAACAAGTCTTACAAAGTTAATGTCAAAAACTAATCCATTGACCTAAAAGGTCAAATCAGTTTTCTTTTGCTAAGAAAATGGGCAATTTTTGAAAAAAAAAAACTATGAACTTTTACTTAAATGGCATATAAATCCTTCGATGATATTTTTGCTCGATTAAGCCCCTGGATTTTTCATAGGTTATCGACAAAGCCCCTCCACTTTATTACCAACATGACAGTCCTTTTGACTTTTCCGAATTTTACAAAAGGTCGTCCTTTTTGCATGATGAACTACCTAAAATTTATTTAAACTTCCTTTCCGTTAAGAATAAAGTCTAAGGAGTTGTAAGTGAATTTAGTGAACATGTATAGGGTTTTTATTGACAAGTTCCCTAAGAAAATAGTAACATCTAACCTGTGGATGCAGCCTTGATTTTCAAGGCCAAGTTGACTGAAGCATCAAATAACTCAGCAACTTTGACAAAATCATCCTCAAGAAATCCTCTAGATGTTAGAGCAGGAGTTCCTGAACCATAAGAGCAGAAAAATATTGTTTAAATTTTATTATTAAAGAGAAATATTCAGAGATTTAGAAAATGTATAAAAACTTATTTTATGAATGCAGGATATATAAAAAAAGATGAAACTTACCCATACGAATACCACCAGGTACCATGGCAGACACATCACCAGGAACGGTGTTCTTGTTGGCAGCAATATGCACCAACTCCATAACCTTCTCAACTCTTGACCCATCAATACCCTGTGTTTACAACTAAATGCTATCATACTAATTACTTAATAACCTCATGGAAACGTCTTAATTGCCCTTCAAGAATGATAAATATAAGCAAATAGGTAATAATCATAAGTATATGCCAAAAAAGGAGATGCTATGCGAATCTGAGAAGAGGGTATTTCAAATTTAAGAAAAAAAAAAGTACCTTGTTTCTCAAATTTACCAAGACCAAATGGTTATCAGTTCCACCGGATACAAGATCATAACCCCTCTCAATCAAACTCTGCAAAATTAAAAAGGAATATGTAAACATTTAGTTTGTTTCATATTATTTAACATTTTTGTTAAGAAAATATTTTTTGTGTCTTATCTTGATTCTGTTTATAACATGGAGTAAAATGGCTGATGAACCTACAATTACATCTTATTTCTTATAATACCACATCAATTAGACATGTGTGATTTAGGCTATGTTTACTTTCGTATACACCATCTTCTTCCATTCTCCATTGTGTGAATCTCATCATCTCCTAATGCCACGGTGCCCAGTGTCCCACAATATTATATTTGTTTTGTTGTTTATTGTTTTCATTTTGTGGGTCTGAGCTCAAAGGTGAGTAAAACTAAGATCAAAAAAATGAAGAACATATGATGGATGAAAAAGGTCTAAAATGGAATCAAACCTGCGAAAACTTCTTGCAGTTGGCAAGAACTTGTTCTTGATATGCCTTGTACTCTGGAGTCGTAGCCTATAAATCAAATAACAAAATAAGTCAAAACATAAAATCAATCAGGTATAAAGAGCGCCAAGAATTGCTACTAAGAAAAGTAGAGGTAGCAATTTCTCGATTCATTAGCCTACAAATGGGTTGATTTGATTATATTTTTAATTCTAAATGAATTAACAAAATAGGAAAATGGGTCAAGTAAAAAATCATTGACGTGCATCAAATACATAAAACCTCCTAAACCACTTTACTAAAAGTTCAATTGTTATTGTAATACGACAACTTCTTTAATCATATTTAACACACTAGTTATTTTCAAAATTAAGGATATGGTCAATAATGGGCATTATGGGTTCACCCTACTCGACTTGACCGATTTTGACGCACAATAAAACCCTACTCGTTTTGACCCATTACCCAACCCAACTATTTTGCCATCTTGAAGATACAACAATAAACCTGTTTTAACGCAACGGCTAAACCAGTAATGGTATGATTGTGAGGACCCCCTTGAAGCCCTGGGAACACAGCTTGATTTATTTTATCTTCAAAGTCATACATCACCTACACATTAACATGTATGTTATAGCACAACAATATGAAAGGAAATTAAGAAACGAAGATAATGTATTGCTATATTAAACTATAACTTACTTCTTCGCCTTTTTTATTGATCTCTTTTAGCCCCTTCCTGAAAAAGATCATTGCTCCACGTGGCCCACGTAGTGACTTGTGTGTTGTGGTCGTCACAACATCTGCATACTCAAAAGGTGATGGTACAACACCAGCAGCAACCAACCCGCTGATGTGTGCCATGTCAGCTAATAGAACAGCTTTTTGTTTGTCACAAACCTGTGAAAATTAGAAGGTTTGAGATAAAATGCCGTCCGTGAACACAAGAAAGAAATGATTTACTATGAACACAAAAGGTTAGTTTGTCTGTCTAGTAACTTTAAATTATAATCTATTGAGTTATTATGAACATAAAGCTAATGTTAGTTGCATAACAAATTGTAGAAGATGCATATATCAAGATGGATGGCTTAATGTATTACTTGCACAGTTTGAGAAAGTAAGTGTTAGAAGGATCAATTTATGTTTTTCCTGAAAATTGAGGAAAACTTGCAGGAGAATAAGAATCTGCTGTCTGTTGAGGCTGGAATGTCGTCATTTTACGTAAAAATGTTTACCTTGCGCATGCGGGCATAGTCATATACTCGAGCATAGGCACTTGCACCAGCTACAATTAACTTTGGCCTAAAAAGCACCGCACTTTTCTCCATCTGCACATAGAATCAACTTTTTTCATTAGGAAAAAATAATCTTAGCAAGAACATGAAATATGATGCCAACTCTTATAGCTTACTTGGTCATAGTCAATATAACCCGTGCTTTCATTCAATCTGTATGGCATTGTCTCAAAAAATATTGAGACAGCTGAAATCTTCTTTGTGTCGGTCTAAATCACAAAAAAAAAACATATCAAAATGTAAGACTTTTTTATAATAGCTCATACAATATGAATGAATTTCAGTCACGACTAAAGAAATCACATCACCTGATAACCATGTGAAAGATGTCCACCATGAGGAAGATCTAGTGCCATGATTCTCTCATGAGGTTTCAATAGAGCGGTATAAACTTGAAAGTTAGCAGGTGATCCAGATAACGACTGCACGTTGACTGCATGAGAGATGGCAACATTTCAAACAAAAAAATAAAAAATCCATATTTAGGCATATGAGCATATCAAAGTTCAATTTTCAGGAAAAGAAGAAAAGGATATAGATGATTAAGAACTTAAACGTTATTTGGATACAATATCACGACTTGTAATCATGGTAAATCGGATTCATTATGTTCAAGAAAGATGATTCTGTTTTTTTCATATTTTTGGGGCAAAATAATTAGATTTGGAGAAGCCGGTAAGGAGTTGCTGGACACTGATTTTGAGTGTAATTGTAAATTTATTTTAACTACCCGCAACTTTAGTCAAATGATTATCCAATCTTGATTCTCGGGTTGAGTAATCACTTTTGATTCTTAATGATGAAATTCAATAAATTTCCTCTTTGAAACATCATACTTGGTTTTTCTGTTGCAAACACCAATGGGCTTATGAAGATGCCAGAAAAACATGCAGCTTGCAAGAATGAGCAGTTTTGGATAAACTATGAAAATGCAAATGCAAAAAGATCATCTTGTTTGGCAGCTTTTGTCCCAAAACCATTCTTACTGTTTGCTCTTATTTTGTTGTTGTTGTTTGCATGAACAATAGTTGGCTTGCAATAATAAGCCAGTAACAATTGTCCAAAAAGCCAATCACTTAGGATTTCAGATATTACCTCCCCATTTTGAAGGATCCAAATTAAAAGCTTCCAGCGCACGCTTTTGACACAATCTCTCGGCCATATCGATGTACCTTTGAAAATAGAAAATACAATAGATGAATGGGAAAAATGGCCACTAAATACATGGAAAACTAATAAATCAAAGTGAACTTTTCATACTCATTTCCACCATAGTATCTAGCACCAGGATAACCTTCACTGTATTTATTGGTCATCACTGATCCAACAGCTTGCATCACTGACAACGAGGTGAAATTCTCTGAAGGTATGAGCTCGAACCCCTATGTTTAGACGAAGTAATCAAGTTCTCTCATCGGAGAAAAAAACAATATGCACTTTGACTTTTGAGCTCAATGTTTCAAAAGTGAAACTAGTATGAATCTTTTAATAATTCTAACACGAATGTTATGTTATTAATGCTGCTACTGTAAACTTCGGTTTCCTTAGCAACCGCTGATCATAAATCTTATTATTATTCATGTCATCTTCAAAGTTACGGAATTATTCTCCAAAGTTATAATGTAGCTCAGTCTTTGAATAGAATCCACATTCTAATAGTTTGCATAGTATATGTAACATTGACCATCATAGAGTGTTATAAGTCATATCATATTCATTTTGACTCTTTGGTCAAATTGATTGTTCTGTGAAGTCTGATTACTTAAGGTCAGTTATGGAGAAAACTTAAAATTATGTATTTGTAATTATCGATGCCACAAAGTCAACTTGATTAATCACATCCAAACAGCCCCTAAATTACCAAACTTGTGACTTCAGATGTGAAACAAACTACTCTAAATTTTAACATTCGTCTCAATTACTAATGTTAGAGAAAGAGACCAATAACCAAAGACAATAAGTACTATAAATCAGAGTTAAAACTCATCGAAGAAACTAAAGATTTGTTTTTTTTCTTTTCTAAAAGAAAAAACTTTCAACAGTAAAACAAATAAAAAGAAAAAACGAATATTCGGAGGATTAAAGTTACCTTCCATTGCCTAGCTTTTTCGAGCTCAATAATGTCAGCAATTTCAGGATCAATTTCTTCAAGTGGAGCATTCAATTGCTTAGTCCACTATCAATAAAATACATCAAAAAAACATCAAACCAGAGATGAGAAAATCAAGATCTAATAACACCGGAAATAAGAATCGAAGTGGTGTACTAACATTAACACGTGAAACTTCGATGTCACGAGCAGCTGGATTCGGCAAAGAGGACTAGATTAAAACAAGCAAATGAATGATTAGATTAGAAAAAGAAGAAAAACCCCCACGATGAATTGATTTCAGTAAAGAAATAAAGTAACCATGTAAAAGAGGGAAGATCCATTGGACAAACGACGACGAAGATGATGATGATGATGTGAAGAAGAGAGCCTTCGAAGTGTGATCGCCATGGCCATTATCAGGTGGATCTGTTATCCGAGTGAGTGAGAAAGGTGGTTGCTTTTGGATTTGGAGGGTTGCGGGAAGACGGTGGGTGAGAGATTGAGTGGGTTGGGGTTGGTGGGCTTCGACATATCCTCACCTAAAATTAAGAAAACGACTGTCGGCTCTTTTCAGTAAACATTTTCTAACAGGAGCTTATTTCTTATTGAAATTTTTTGTATTTTTTAAAAAAGGGAAAATCTTATTCCCTTTTTCTTATATAAAAAAGGGAAAATGTATACAGAAATTATTAAAATTTAATAAGTATAATAGCAAAATCTGAAAAAATATATATATTTTATTGAACTAAACCTTGTACACTTTTATGTTTTTGATATATCAATAAATTTAAAGAGTTTTTAAGACTGATTATCTAATTGTTCATAAGTTAAATTAGTCATGTTAATTTACACATTAAAAAAGCACATTACAAGTAATTAATAAGGGGTGGGTTTAATTGTAAGCTTAAAAACTAGTATGGTCTAGTAACCAAATAAAAAAGAATTTCATCTATATCCTTGTAAACCTTGATAATTACGTATATATTCTTATAAAAATTAAAATTACATATATATCCTTTTAAATCCTACAAACTCTCATATATATCTAATTACTTTTTTATTGTAATTAAACAATTAAAAACTAAGAAACGTATAACTAAACTGATTTACCTTTATCTAAAACCTATTAATATGTCTATTACAAAATACCCTTTATATCAAATAACCAAAATCACGATTGAAACACATGTCGTCGATTGAGCTTCTTCTCATTAGATAGATTATTGAAAGTAATTTCTCCCTTCCATTCTTCCGCGACGAATGAAACCAATTCCCATAAATTCCTCCAAAATCATGGCTGCTCTTAGCCGCCTAATCTTAGTTTTTATAACCATTTTCCTGTTCCAATGATTTATAACAAAAATCCTTGAACACCCACTTCAATTTGGTGCTACAAAAAATTATTTTCTTGTTCAATCTTAGTGGTTATCATAGTAAGTTTGAAGGATTGACACCAGCTTAAGATTTACCTTAGAAAAAAGCAAACCCACTAGTAAGAAATGGTGATGCGCTTGAATCCAATATGAAGTTGGTTAAGTCAATTAATAAAGGTTTAATTGGGCTTGTTGCTAAAGTTTTTTTGTGTTCAGATCCTCTAGCTACGGCCGAGTCTTTGAGAATAGTGTTTTTAGCTTCTCGAACTCATGAGGTGATTGGTCATCTTTTCTTTATACGTGGTTAATTTTAGGATGTTTTTCAGTGGTTTATTTGGATTATGCATATAATGTGTTTGATCTTTTGTCTGTATGGGTTTATTCCAAGTTTTTGTGTTTATTGTCTTATTAGTGAATTGGTTCTATATGGAAGCTGGTTTCATTCATTGTGCCATTGTGGAGTAGAAAAATAGCTTTCAAGCTTCGATCGATTTAAGAAGAAGGAATGTTTCAATAGATATGAAGGACCTGGGTTTAACCATGATTTTGGTGATTGAGACAAGGGTGTTTTGTAATATTACATATTAATATATTTTAGATATAGATAAATCAATTTAAAGATAATCTTTTTAATTTTTAAATTGCTTAATTATAATTAAAACAAGTGATTGGATATATATGAGAGTTTATAAGGTTTAGAAGGATATACATATAATTTTAAAAATTATAAGGATATATATGTAATTATTAAGATTTCTAAGGACATAGATGAAATTCTCCCTAAAAAAAATAAAGGCCGATATTTTTAATCACATTTAGTTTACTAATGTAAATGTGCATGTCTTCATTCATATGTGAATAACTGAATACCTTATGGACATTTCCATGTATTAATTTACCGGTGATCTTGACTTTTACCTTATTAACTCACTAGTTTTCAAACTTTTATGAATTTTAAATAAATCTCCATAGCTTCCAAAAAACAAAACTAACAACAATATACTAAACTAAAAACATGCACATTAGGGGCGCGAGCCCCCTCGACAACCCCATTCTTGCTAAGGACACACAACCAACCCCTAGCCTCCTCGACAAACCCATTCTTGCTAAGGACACACAACCAACCCCCAACCTCCTCGACAACCCCATTCTTACTAAGGACACACAACCAACCCCAGCACCCTACCACCACAAAATTCTTTCAAGTGGAGTTGGGCAATGGTCATGAACTAACTATTTGTGATTAAGTTTTTCTCATCCTTATAAATACCTTACTTTGTTACTACTTTTTTACTCTAGAAAGTATATACTTCCTTGTCAAATTTATATACTTGCTATCTCTTACCTCTCCTACTTAAAAAAATGTCTACATTCTCATTTTCGTTATCGTCATCTTCACCAATATCTTCGCTTACCCTTCCCCGTGAGCTTCTCATCCCATTGAATTCATCAGGAGTCAAAAACATTATTATCCAGGTGTACATGCAAGTGGAAGATGTTGATTGTTAGCCACATGGATGAAGCTTAAGGGTCTCCTTAAAATAAGATAAGAAAGTACGTGAAACGACTTAAACCAACACATGCAAGACTAATTTGTGGAGGATTCAGTTTTCAGTGCAGCTTATTTTTGTAGATGGTATTGCATAGGTAAGGATTTGTTTTGTCAAATTGTTGGTAACTTGTAACACCGTGGTTTTTAAAATTTGACATTTACAAAAAATTTGAACTTTTGTCAGTTATTAGCAATAGAAGGCTTCAACCTGCATACGTAAATGTTAAAATACTATCACACCTATCTTTTAAACCACAATGTCACGTTTCTTAAATCATATTCATAAAATCATTAAACGAGTAAGATAGCTAGCCATAAAAGGGACATCATAAACAAACTACCCAGCGAGCAACCCAACTCATCAAGCAACACTCGTAAACAACATGCATGAGTATAAGACATGTTTCAAAAGAACAAGTGTCGGCAAAAGGCCTCGTGAGTCAACAAAGAATTAAACAAATCAAAATCCCAAATCATTAATCAATCATATAACGGTGAATACGCAATAACCCATTCCTGCCCAATATTACATTTGACCCATCCCAACACCCGCAGACACATACCACGTATGCTGGTTAGATGCACACCATTAATAAGCATATCATCATTATACTATGCACAATAGTTAAGCTCATCAATCATATCCCATACTAATTAAATTACTCGTAAGAAACAACACATACGACAAACACATCATCTTCATTGGAGCACATTCATATCTTTACATATGTCATTAATTCTCTTCTTTTTCTTTGGTTCCTAGTCCTTATCCTTATCCATTAATCTTTGTCTTATCTTTGTTTTTAGTCTTTAATCTTTGTTTGGTGATCTTCTTTAGATCATTACTCTTCACTTGTTCTTTAGATCTTTATTTTTATCTTTACTCTGTCTTTAACACTAATCTTTAATCGTTACTTTATAACCTTTAAATCTTTGATTCATAATCTTTAATATTTCTATCAGGGTCCTAGGTATTCGACTTATACACAATATTTAAACCCGATTCAAGAATCATATGTCTAACAACCTAAGAACCCTTGGGGCGCGTCTCCCTCAGGTACCAAGATTACTTAATTCCATCCACTATTGATACTCCAGTGATGCAGTGCACAATGTACACCACTTTGCCACTCAGATGAAAGAGTTAACGGTATCCATCTATATTGACACATCTCCCAACATCTACGTCATGAAATGCATGCGGCCTCTTTGATCCACACCAATCCAACGAGTAATCTTACCTGCCATGTTGTTAGTTGTCACCAGGCCTATCATGAATGTCTGGCAACTCTTCAATTGGCTATTAATTTTTTCTAAAAGGCTATGAACAACCTACTAGGCTCTTTCTAAATGTTTTATATATGATGTAACACCCCGTCCCACTATATAGAGGTTTGTGTACACATTCTTTAAGTATTCTGTAACTAGTCTTTAGATAATCTTTGGGTCATCTTTAATTAGTCTTCAATTACTTCCTTGGTTAGGCGTTGTTTGATCCTAATCAACCTTTGAGTTCGTTATTAAAATAATCATTGATTTGATCTGTATTTACTATTAATTCATAGTCGTCTTTAATTTGTTCTACACAACAATAATAAGTCCTCAATCATGTAATGATTAATCAGACTTCACAAACATATATCTATAGTCAAATATATGCCCAAAGTACATCCTATCACAAGACAAATTTATTACCACCACTAACACACATTGTTCATACATGTTTGGGGTTTTCCTTTAACAATAATTTAAAGCACTTACCAAGTAATGGTCATATATATCATGTCATTCATAACTATCACCATGATTATATGCATCAATTTTTAGTCCATGTACACATAAAATATCATCATCATGAAGTCATAGATCATACATCATATGGGTTGTCATCATTATCTCATTAAATGGTTCATATCTTTATCATGCTAAAACAACCACTTAATCATCTCATAAAATCTAGTCATTAAGTATAATAATTATCACATGGAATCGTATCATTAACCTCGTCATGTAAAATATAACCTTACTTATATCATATCATGGATATCACTATTTATATACAAATCATGTCATTATCTACATTATATAATGATATTATAAATCTCATCATACAAAGCATAATCAAGTTATCATAGAGTGCAGATAAGTTACACCATTAACCAATCACACCCCCAACAAGAAAATGTATTTTGTCTATGTATTCGGTTTTAGAAAAGGGTTCATATAACTCATCTCTGTCCAAGCTAAAGAATCAGCTCCAACAATCCACGAATGTTCAGGTACGTTCTATAAGAAGCCTTAAGCAAACACATGGAACAACGAGTCCATACGAGGGCTAAATTAAACAATCATATAAAGCAGCCGCTTGACGCGTTACTTTTCTCTTAAAAAAGAAAAGACCATTGGGGTATAAGCACTAGACACGTCGAGTTATGAAAGGTAACATGTCGTGTCAGTGATGATCTTGCAAAACCCTAATCTCGAAAACCCTTACGAACCAGAACCCCAAACATTCACTTCTATGGGACATTTATGTTCTAAAGTCGGTCATTAGTGGTCTAAAATCGTTCAATCAAGTTTACTCATTAGAATAATCATCAAACTCTAATCAAGCGCATAATCTATACAATGTTCGTCAAGAAATTTAACCAAACACTTAAATCTTCAACATTTGCTTCTCCAAAGTTTAAGAACTTCTCTCTAGACATTAGGTTGTTATTTCATCGTGCATTAGGGTAATGGGGAGGTTAATCCCGAAATCAAACCCTATGAAAGGTTTAGGAATGATATAATGACACTTAGGTCCCTCCAAGATACTTATTATTCACTCCAACCCATATGTAAACCTTTAAGAACTTTTCTTTATCATTTTAGCCCCTAAATATTATCTTAATATATGTAGAACATACTCACCCTCACGATCTTTCCGTTATATGACTTAGAAAATGCATCACCGTAGTTTACACAAAGGTCGGATGCGAAGGGTATAAAGGGGTGAGTTTAGGTGTTTAGCCGATTCTAGTATTGTACTTCGCTCATATGAGAATTAGCATACAACATCAGTTCAACGCGTTCGACAGGTATTTGAACATGTCTGAAAGGAATTCCCGTAAATGTGTGCAAAAATTTTGTAGATGGATATACGACCTTATGGCCACAAGTATCTTCATAGACTTATTTTTAGCAACATCCAACAATTATATATTTATATGCGACACATGGATCTCCCCGCATGCTAGAAAGCTCATTGGAAATTGGGGAAATGTTTGGTTGCATGAAGAGGGCAATGCATGCGTGGTGATCACGAATATCCAACGCTAATGCTTGAAGCAATGGCATCGTAGATCAATGGATTTGACATGTATTCTTTGGTGTTGCAAGTTCAAACAATGATATATATATATATATATATAATTTAGCTCTTTTAGTATTTTTTTTATATTATTTATAAAATTTAATTAGTTATTAGAATTATTTTGTTTATATAAGTTGAAACTAAATAAAAATAATAAAATTTGAAAGATGAATAGAGAAAAGAAAGATAGGTAATTCCTAAGTTGAAGATAGAAAGAGAAAAATGTATAAAGGATAAGAAGACATTGACGAATAATTGAAAAATTAGAGACTAGGCTTTATTTCATTCCTCCTCGTACTCTAAGAAGTGACAGAGAAAAAAAACCAATAAACATAAATGAACAAATTAAAATAGGTGATTTTATTTGGACTTTCTGATAATCTAAATTGACCTATGTGATGTGATATATTATGAATGTGTATCATGTATTGAAAACTATAATTGATTAATGTAAGATGTATAGTAACACTCGATTAAAATAGTTGTGTTAGTTATATACAACTCCCGCATAGTTGTTATCGTACGTAGTCCTCTCTCTCGACCAATCAATCCTTAAATTAAATTCGTTGAAAACGGTGGGTCGGATTTCTCGTATTTCCCCAACCGGCAACTTGATTCCCACACTTGCATTCCTTACCATCATCTCCAACTTGTATCAAACATACAAACAAATCCACTTGACAACAAAGTCATACAAGGTAAAGATAACATCAAATTCTACGCTTCAATATACTAATTATTAAATATTTAATTATCTTCTGATATAAATAAAAACTAATTTGTATCAAATTTATTATATATATATATATATATATATATATGATTCTAGTCATTCATTTAATAAATCAATTTTAATTATACAACCTTAAAATAGAATTTCGTATATACCATTTTTAAACTTTAAACTATCATACATGTTCATCTTAATTTATAAATATTATATTATTCTTTATCACATTTTAAAATATCATATTTAATCAAACTATTAGTTTTAGCATTTTATAATATTTTTTAACATTTTAAATTCTTTTTAAAACCAATAAAAACTTGATCATATTGCTCTTAATTGTAAACAGTAATGATCGATACTATAAATATAACCACGTCTTTTCGTATTATGATATGTTTCTACCGTCAAGTCTGTCCTCCCCTTCGTGTCAACACTTCCACCACTGGTCCAGAGGTGAACGTCGTCTGTCCCGGTTTTTAAAATTCTCATTTTCGTGCTATATAATTATTATATATATTTTTATTAATATTTAATATTTATAATTTTTTTAACACGCGTACGACACAAAATTTTAATCTAATAACTATATACAACTAATTAACAAACTAGCATCATACCCGCGCAATGCTGCGGCGGTAAATAGATTTTGGTTTACAATATGTCGCTTTCAATAATGTAATGATATGTTATTCGCGCGATTCAATATCACGAAAAAGTTTTCTACAGCAACATATCCGGTTTTTTTCAAATTCTCTTTTATTTACATTTAACTATTTTATTAATTTTAGAAATAAATTCTAAAAGACAATAAAATAAGAAAAAAGATTTATATTGATGAAATAAAGAGAAGGGTTAATAAGATTTTAAAAATTATGTTGATGTGGGTGGATAATTGTGTTAGTATGAGAGAATATATTTTGAATAAAAAGTTAAAGTAAATTAAGAGAGAATAAAATAGTTAAAAATGAGTGGATGAGATTAATTTAGATTAAATAAAGGGTCAAGATTATATATTGATTGAATTTTAAGAAGTCTTAAAATTTAAAAGAAGAGAGAATGTTAAATGCTTTATATAGTAGTATAGATAATTCCTCTAACATATGGCTAGTGTTTGACCATGTGTACGCTTGATTTCCACTAGAAAAGGCCTTTCATTCCACCAATTGCCCGAACCAATGAGTCTTTCTATGGAAATTAACCTCCAAGAACAATCGTGGTGAGTCAAATCCAAGTTAGATTTAAGTCTATTTCACGACTGGAACAACGTTGTTTAAAGTCTTTCTTACCAACGTTAAAACAAGCTAAGTTTTTCTTGTTGCTTCAAGGTCCAACTTAAGATTAAACCATACATACATACTAAGTAGACGTTGGTCTCAGATTTTGTAGTTTGGTTTGGTTCATTTCAACCAAAATGCACACTTCTATTGTACATACATAGTTTCCACCAATTTTAGTTCAATTTTATTGAATTCTGTAAACGGTGGGATCGATCTAATTATTTTTTAGAGCTTGGGTGGGATTTTATGTAACACCCAAGGTTCGAAATTCCTTAAATTATAATTAAATAGGAAATGTCATATATGTATTACTAAATGCCCTTATGGAGTTAGATGTGTTTATAAAACTAAAGGGGTTAAAATCGTCAAAATAAAAGTTAATTAAGTTCAGGGACTAAATGTGCTAATACCTCAAACTTATATATATATATATATATATATATATATATATATATATATTGCTAACTTTGACATTTTGAGTCAAAGATCTCATTTCTATACTTTCAACTCACGTACACATACATCAACTCCTTTACACCTTCATTTTTGTTGAGCAAATCAGTAGAACAAGTAGTTATTACAAGATCATAGCAATTGTGCAAGCTTGAGGTAAAATCTAAACCATTTTTCTTGAAGTTTTGTGAGTTTAGTTACATGATTCAATGGTTAATCATGTTAGAAGTGTTTACTATTGAGTAGGCTATGTTTCCTTACTGTATGGGGTGTAGGAAAACACCCATATCATGTTTTTATTGAGTTTGTATAGGATTTGTGGCCAAAACTGTAACTGTAAGTAAGAACAGTCGGCTGGGTCTGTAGCATACACGCCCCGTGTAGCTTTTGGGAGGACGTGTAGATAGCCCGTGTAGAGGTAACACGGCCCGTGTAAAGGTACACGGCCGTGTAGTATCAAAGGCGATCACAGGGCCATATAAGGCTACATGGTCGTGTAGCATGAGAGGTACACGACCCGTGTATGGAACACGGCCCGTGTAGTGTGACTAGACAACACTGGCCATGTGACCAGCTTAGGTCGTGTAGTGTATAAGAGACACGGCCCGTGTAGGGCCTATTTCAGATCAGAATGCTATTTATGTGATACTTTACCATATTATTTATATAGGAAGGTGATTGACTAATTATCCGAATCATTGTCACCTATGGATCATTGCATATCATAATAATCATAAGGTGAGTCTTCTAGACTACACTTCATATCCGCAGCATGTGTGATATCATATCAGAATACTAACATGTAATGTTATTCATATGTTTATGTAAGCGTACTGCTATGTGCAGTAAGGCTCAAATGTGGTACAGTACTGTGACCTATGCTTCTACCCTGGGTCTAGAACCAGAGGCTAGCATTGATTGCTAGACATACATGTATTATCTTCATATGATTGTATGCCTGTGTTTATATGATGTTTAGTTTGGAATACTCACTAAGCTCTCGTAGCTTATTAGATACTGCTTTTAAAATGTTTTGCAGGACACAACAAGGACAAGAACAAAGCTCCTGTTTGACTACTTTTTGGATTTAAGTATGAAACACTTAACGCCCTTTTGTGTAAATGTAACACCCAAGGTTCGAAAATCCTTTTATTATATTTTAATAGGAGGTGTTATATGTTTATATAAGCTACCCTTATGATATTAGAGGTGTTTTTAAAACTAGAGGGACTTAAAATGCCAGATTATATGTTATTTAAGTCCAGGGACCATTTATGTAAATAGCTTATAGTTATAGATATACATAGTTGACTTGTACATGAGCCTTTCATTTGATCAAGAACAAACACAGCTGCAAACCTTTAACTTCTAGCGATTTTAGACTTGGAAACACAACAAATTTATCAGTTAATTAGCATCAATCAGCCTTGCTTGATAGAGGTATGTGTAGCTTAATTGGTTTTAGTGTTCTTCATGTTCTTATGGGTCAAGGATTGATCACAAGGATCAATCCATGTTATTTAGTTGTTTGTTAAGTTGTTTAGGTGTTATGGGTGTAGGAAAACACCCTATACACGTTTTTAGATTGATTAGAATTGAGTTTTGAGAGTTTTGGCTGGAAATACAGCTTCTGTCGGTCAGAACTGTGCAGACCAGGGGAGGGCACGGGCGTACCCAAGGAGGGTACGGGCGTGCCTTTCGTCCCGTGGCAAACCCTAGTTCATCAGGTACCCCCCGTGCTTTTAAGCTTAGTCACGGGCGTACCTTAGATAGGCACGGGCGTGACTGCAGGATAGGTACGCCCATGCCTGGGTCAAGCCCAACCGTGCCTTAGTTGCAGGCACGGGCGTACCTTTGACAGGTACGGCCGTGCCCTAGCCCTGTTCAGTTCAGTTTGATTGAGTCAGCAGATGTTAATATATATACTATTGATATTATGTTGTAGAAACAAGTTGTGGACCTATACATTGATCTTTATCGTTTGTGGATCATATCAGATTATATATCAGAAGGTGAGTCTTCTAGACTTGACTTCATATTAGCAGCATGTGTAGTTTCATATCAGATTGTTAACATGCTATGTTATACGTGTGAATATGTAAGCTTACTGCTATGTGCAGTAGAGCTCAGATGCGGTGCAGTACTGTGACCTATGATGCTGCCCTGGGTCTAGAACCAGAGGCTAGCCTTGATTGCCAGACATGCATGTATTATCTTTATGTGATTGTATACGTGTGCCCATATGATGTTATGTTTAGATTACTCACTAAGCTCTCGTAGCTTATCAGATACTGCTTTAAAAATATTTTGCAGGTTGCAGCAAAGGCAAAAGCAAAGCTCCTGTTTGACTGCTTTTCAGTTTTTGAACGATAAACACTTAACGCCCTTTTGTGTAAATATTTAACCTTGACAGTACACTAAGTATGTACTTGTGGGTTTATCTTTTGATTATAGTATGGTTTTGTTATGAAAACGTTTCCGCTTTTGTAACTCAAATGACTTAAGTGTTTTTATGAATTTATCCTACTTTTATATCGTATATTGAAATTGAGGCGTTACAGTAAATATTTAACTTTGATAGTACACTAAGTTTGTACTTATAGGTGTATCTTTTGATACTAACACGGTTTTGTTATGAAAATACTTCCGCGTATGATTTTCAAACTGTATGTGTGCTTTTATAAAGATGTTTGATTTCAATATTGTTTTATAAAAATTGGGACGTTACATTTTAAAAAGGATACTCTCAAATAAAAAAAAGTGTAGTCAAATAATCAAAATTCACATATAATATGAATATTAAAAAAGAACAAACCGACTTATAACTAGATGACCTTGGAATGAAAAGTTCGCAACACTATTGTTAATCTCGAGTCATTAAAAACTTCTTACAGTATGTCTAAACTAACTCATTATTTTATGAATGTATGTGTGTGTAAATAAAGTATAAACAATCTTGGTGTGATATAGCCGGAGAGAGAGATAGAGAGAGAGAAAGGTCTATGTAGTGTGTGTGTGTGTGTGAGGTTTATGAGAGATAAGAGAGTTTGAAAAATAACTACATAGTGTTTGAAAACATGGATAAGAGTAAAACATACCAAATTGTCCTCACATAAAAGAACAACCAACTCTTATTTAAACATTGTTTGAGTTAATAAAAAAAAGCTAATTTAGAAACAAAAAGTAAATAATAGAGACTACAATATAATTTTCAATATTAGATAACTAAATTGATTAACCAGAATCATTTAAATAATTCACTTTTTAAAAATAACTAAAACTCATAAACATAATTTTGATTTCAAAAAACATAAAATAATTATTTCTATAATTTTTATATAGTAACAAATTTAGGATATGTTTCGAATACAGCTTATTGAAGCTTATTACAACTTGTATCTTTTTCTATTTGAAAGTCTAATGAATTAATAAAAATCCCAAATTCAAAAAGAGCATCATAGCCAAAGCAATCTACAATATGTAGAAAATTAAGGTCATGACCTCATAAAAATAGAAAATTGTTTTAACTTTTTCCTTTTTAGTAATTTTAAATTATTCAACTTAAACTACAAGTTCATCTCCCAAACACATATACAAATAAAAATTTTAATTTTCAACAACAACAACCTAGTTTAACTAATAACTTTCAGTTACCAACTTCTAGATTTCAGCTATTAGCTTCTAAGCTACCATCTACTTGCTCCGTACACGTCCTTAAAACAAATCTTGTACATATTTATGAAATAGTATTATAAATTGGGCAAATGATATATATGATGTTAGCAGCATCTAAGTTAAATGTTACTACACTTAAATATCTTTTTAATGAATGGTAATTTTAGTATTTTAGTATTTACTTACTAAAAAGATATATGAGTTTGATAACACTTAACTTAAATGTTATAGCAGCATACTTCCTTTTTTAATGGAAGTTGATTTGTACATAACAATATTTAGCAATACACAACAAAGTACAAACATTTAATATACATAATACAAATTAATAGTGCATACAATCGTTATGTATAACCATTTCTATTACGTAACCATCACCTTATTTTTCAAATCAATTATCTTCAAAACAATTATTGTCATTTTGTGAGAACCGATGTGAAACGGAGCAAAATATTCAGGAATATGCAACCAATTGAGATTTAGAAAGTATTATTATAAGGAAGATTTATAATATTTTATATTTATATATATAAATTAAAATCAAACATTTTAAAGTTTACCCTTGGCCTACTCTCTATAACTCTATAAGTACATGTTAAATTATTCCACAGGAAAAGAAACCCCCTCATTTTCTTAAAAAAATGGGAAGTGTTGCAGTTGAGCAACCGGCGTTGGCCGACGATGACAAGAAACTACCGGAGGAAGATACTGAAGAAGAATCGCCGATTGAAGAAGTCCGGTTAACCGTTCCGACGACCGACGACCCGACCCATCCCGTATGGACTTTCAGAATGTGGGTATTGGGTCTAATTTCATGTGTTTTGCTCTCATTTCTCAACCAATTCTTTTCGTATCGGACTTCGCCGTTGATCATAACTCAGATCACCGTTCAGGTGGCGACGCTGCCACTAGGGCGGTTTATGGCGGCGCTACTCCCCACAACCACCTTCAGCCTCAAACTACCGGGATGTAGGTCCCGGAAACTGTCGCTAAATCCGGGGCCGTTTAACATGAAAGAACATGTATTAATTACTATATTTGCCAACGCCGGTGCAGCTTTTGGCAGCGGATCGGCTTACGCCGTCGGAATTGTGAATATTATCAAGGCGTTTTATGGCCGGAATATATCTTTCATTGCGGCTTGGCTTCTCATCATCACTACCCAGGTTCTTTTATTATACTTATTTTTTTCATAATTATTATCATTATTTCTTTTTCCATAATTATTATTTAAACAGCTCATGCGCTTATTAATTAAAAAATCTATTTTTTCCATAACTTTATCATTTTTATTTAAATAATTAAAAGTTATATTTTCTGACGATATCTCAAGTGTTTCTTTCTTTTTAAGATTGACAAGAAAATGGTATCCGATGGATGGATACATGATAAGTGTTTCTTTCTTTTTTCAGGAATTTGTATAATTAATTAATTAATTACTAATTATTATTTGCTTTAAAAAATTTATTTTTATTGCTTAGGTTGACAACGATCATGTTTCTTGAATTTTGACTCTCAGTACTTGTGTTTTCTTTTAGGAATAGGATACTGTCTATAATATTGCCTTCATAATACAAGAATCTCTGCGAATATTCATTTGTATATTTAATTTGTTTTTAATAATTACTTTTTATGGAAAATTTTAAACAGTCTGTTTTTAGGAAAATAAGCTATGTAAATCATTTAATAGAAAATATCACTTAAACCACATACTCTACATTCAAACTTGTGTTTTGCTGTATGGAAAAATATGTCTGAGCCAAATGCTTGTGTGGAATCATAGATACAGAATGAAAACACTACAATCAAGATAAAATGTTTATAATGCTAGACAATAAAGTAATAACAATAAGACAATAAATATGTGAATATAACTAAGGGAACAAGGACACTAACGATAATACAATACTAATGAATATCAAAGGTGTTTTCGATATGCAGTAATTATTGGTGCTAGCTTATTGTTTTGAAATAAAATATTATAGTCTTGTTTGAACAAAAGACTTGGATGTTTTTCTTGAACAAAAGACTCCTTCAAATAGCTTTTAAAAATTAGCTAGAAGCTAATTCTATGTAAATTATGTAAATATCTTCTTTTAATTAATTTACGATTCTTCCTTATTTATAGTTTTTTTTTGTCATTTTATATAATATAACTCTTACTACTAAATACTCTTTAAAAAACACACACATATATATATATATATAAATTATAGCTTATACCTCTAGCTAACACAAATAAGAAATAAAAATAATTAAATTCAAACTTAAGTCCTATGTGATAAGATGAAAGTCCGAGGACTAATAAAAAATTAAAAATAAGTTAACATCATAAAGTGAATCAATGATTTGGAATCTTTATATATATATATATATATATATATATTAAGGATCCATATAGTCCTACATTAAACATAGAATTAAAAATTAATTCTCAGTCACTCATTTAATAGAGTAAAATAAAAATTCTAAAAAAAATTCAAAACTCACGCCCCTTCTTAAAGTTTCCCAAAAGTTTTCTTTTTTAATTGTTTATTTACTCTTTAAAATTTTAAATTACCATAACTATTTCAATTTTGAGAATTTGAGAAAAAAAATTATACCAATTTACTCATTTTTTAATCATCTTTCAAACAAGACCACTCTTCCTATATTTTTAAAAATTTTATTTCAAAAATGCAAACTATATAAAAATGATATCAAAATGTTATCATTTTGAATAATGTGAATTCTTATAATTTTCGGCTGAAAATGTTATCATTTTCCGGGGGTGGCTAGAAGTTATCATTTTCCAGGGGTGACTAGAAGTTATCATTTTCAATTGGAATTGTTATCATTTTCGTCTGGAATATTATCATTTTCAGGTGGCTGGAAGTTATCATTTTCAATGGCTGAAAAATGTTATCATTTTCAACTGGAATTGTTATCATTTTCGTTTGGAAAATTATCATTTTCGGGTGGTTGAAAATTATCATTTTCGGTGGTTGAAGATCATTTTCTGCTAAAATTATCATTTTCGGGATGAAAGTTAAAAGGAAATGAATGGGCTAATTTTATGGGGTGTAGGATTCCTTAAATACCCTTCTTTCTATAATTAAATCTTGTAATGTTTACTTAATTACAAAAGAGCCATTATTAGATCTTGACCATTAATTTAAAAAATCAAATGGTCTAGATTTGGACTTTGGATTCTATGTTTAAGCATGTGAACTTTATTGATCCATTATATATATATATATATATAAAGTCAAGATCCACCGAAATCCTAAAACAAGTCTAAATACGCACAACTTTATTATATTCTAGTTTTTTTTTTTAAAATAACTCACGCTCTCTTATTTATTATGAAACATGAATTCGCTAGGTCAAATATATTTTGATAATTCTAATTCAGTCGCCTACTTTTCTTCCTGAATCCCGATTCCTTTTGCAAATAATCATCAATTATCTTTATTTTCAAGATTTTTTTTCTATATTTAATGAGTGTTTGTGTCTTGATTCTTTGTATGCTTAAGCTAACCCATGTGATGTGATGTAATGTAATGTATGCATGTAACCAATACCAACTTGAATCAAACAATTGATCACTACTATTCCTACTAACATGCGCTACTGGTGTGCACTATAACAGGTTTTAGGATACGGCTGGGCGGGTCTTTTAAGAAAATACGTAGTTGAACCGGCTCATATGTGGTGGCCCAGCACTCTTGTCCAAATTTCCCTCTTTCGGTAAGTTTTTTTCCTAATATTTTATTACTATTTTTTATTTTGTCTATTATTTAAATGTACTAATTTATTTTCTTATTTATTTAATTTTAACACTTGTATTCACAAGAAAGGTTTTGTTTGTTTTTGAGATAAGTACACATTTTCTAAACACGTTTATAAGCAAACATACATGTTTTGAAGATTTTATTTTATTTTTAGAAGTAATTATATATCACTTACTTTTTTACTGACTTCTAGACCATATCGTTTCCTATATAGATAAAATATTACATAATATATTTTATCTCTATTAAAACATAGATCACCTTAAAGAATTTAGTAAGAAGATAAATATAAACCACTTTGCGAATATCTTTTCAAAGAAACAAGTTAAAGATTTCCACACAAACTAGAAATAGAATAATTAGATATTATGTAGACAGTAGTTATACTCAAGTCAGATAAAATTCAATATGGTCAATTAAGGGGAAATAGAATGACTTTAGAGGTCATTTAAATAGTAATGAAAATTGGTAGAAATATATATAACCAACAAAGACCGATAAATTAAAATTCAATTTTTTTTAATCTTAGCTTAGAGTTATAAAAACGACAATAATAGTAAAATATCAATAAAGTAAGTTTCTTGAGAGAGTCGACTTGTGTTATTACAAAACTGTTATACTTTTATGTTAATCTGTCTTAACTCTCCAAAGAATAAAACATAAGTCAAATTATTGGTTATACATACACACACGTATATATATATATATATATATATATAGTCTTATATTAAATATTAAATAATATATATAAATATAAATGTAATGACATTATTTCACAACTGTTTCTGAGCTAATTATCATTTAATGTAAGCTTATATTGCAATGCGTGCACTCTTTGAATTGAAAATACAGACTTAATTTTATTGGTAAGATATCGGTTTTACATTGTGAATATGATATATCTTCCAAGAATTATGAGACCCTTAATTAGTAGTGGGGCCATAGACAACCAAGTCAATTAGCTTAAACTTATTAGTTTTTTTTTATTAGCTTATGAGCTTGTGTTTAGCTAAACTTATTAGTTTATTTTATAAAAATAAGGTATTTTTCATAAGTCATCTTAAATCAACTTATTTTCTTCCTTGTAAGCTTATTTTTACATATTTACCTTTATACCCTCTTTTTGATCATTTTATATTAATAAGTTAAGTCAAACACTTTTTATAAGTTATAAGTTAATTCAAACACTTTTTTTCTCTCATAACCTCTTAAGCTCATAAGCTTAAGCCCAAAAAATAAAAAAACTTAAACAAACACCGCCTAAGGCGTGTAGTAGTAGAAAATTTTTATACTTTTTTTAACAGTTTTTGTGTTTATTGTTAAGTTTTAATTTAACTTATTCTTTAAAACAATAAGTTTTATATTAAAACATTGATTTTTAGTTAACATTTGAGTTTTTCATACGACGAAACTTCATAAAAATGTAACCGATCCATTTGTTTCGAAGGTTTTATATATATGTTTAATTACTGTTTTATATTTTGGTTATTAATTTGCCATCAATGGAAAAACAATCCAATGATTAGTAAGGTATCCGTCTAATATTGTGGTAACGAATAGAGATAGAGATAGACGGTCGATGATGGTCGGGGCATTAGGAGAAAGAGAGGATTTGGTGGTAGATTGTATATTTATTTAAAAGTTACCGTCTTAAAATTTGAGGTAAATTAAATATGAGAGTAGGGTTTGAGGGAGATTGAAAATTAATTTTAGATGTTTGATTGAAGAAGCTAAAAGAAAATAAATGCTTGTTATACACTTATACGAAGACAACTTATAATTTGTAGCATTAAATTGACTAGGTGATAGAGAGTACATGTATTATACTAGTAAAGATAAAGAAATTGTTTAACAAAGTAGTTGTAGCTGAAGCTTAAAAATATAAAATGATATAAAAGGAAAAAATAAACATTTAAATAATTAAGAAACAAAATCAATCAAAGGTTATTTATGTAATTTGGCTTTTAAAATCTTTCGACAACTCCTAAAAGCTACTTAAAGTAGCTTTTCATTTTGTAGCTTTTATAAGCTTATTTTTTAAAAAATAAAAGCTCAAACTCCTATAAAAAAACATGTAACAAAGCTTATTTTCTAAAAACTAAAATGATGGAGATTCCATATTTCAGGTTATATCTATTTACTAAAAGTTTTTTGGTATACCGTTATTAATATGAGATTTAAGGTGTTTTTTTTTTTTGAGGTTGAAGTTTTAAGTAATATTGTAGATACAAGTATATTTTAGGAGATGTACGTGTTTAAAAAAGGTTATTTTATGCTATTTTAATTTTTATATCTATTTCGATTTTGTAGGCTTCTTATTATTTTATTTTCATTTTAAGTAAATGAATGAATGGCTGATAACAACTATATATTTATTTATATGTGTGATTTAACGAATGCATAAGGATTTATGTTCATAATCATTAAATTTATTAGAATTTTTTGACCATATAAAAACAAACTAGTTTATTTAATTTATTTCATTTGGAGGATACCTTTCACATGATCGGATGGACAGATTATACGATATAACTAAGTTAAACTATAAATAATCAAACTAATATTTGAAATTAAATGTACACGCGACGCATTTGGAATAGAAAGCAATGTTTTATCAGTGTCTCCTAATAGGGCAGATTAATTGTTCTAGTCTCATGGGTCTCAATCAATCATGACAAAGAATGGTAAGGAACAGTCACCGTAATAATTATGCTAGAACAAGTGTTTGTCCTCCCGTAAGTAGCCCTAAAATAGACAAACTCTTAAAAAAATTGAAATATATAAAATAATAATAATAATAATTATTATTCTAAAATATTAATCTCAAACCTAATTATGCATGTATTATTCTAAAAGGTTTCAATATTGTTTTATTAAAAAGCAAAAGGTTTCAATCATTTTGATGTACAATAAATTGTTAACAAGAAGCAAAATTGCAAATTGTTTTTTTAAAAAGGTGCAAACATTCATGTTAAAATATTAACTTTAAATTTTAATAGAAGAGAACCTTTAAACCTACTAAATAGTTATTAAATTATATTTTTGCATGATAAAAAATCTAAACTACTCTATAAATAAATAAATAGAGTTAATATTCGAAAATATAGGTAGGTGGCCATCACTATCATTTGCCCGACAAGAAAATAGCGACGAAATGAATCTTTGGAATCTTTTATATTTATTAACACCGAGACTTGGGATGAAGGGTTCACACTTCTAACTCGTTCTTAGATATATACATAGTAAGATCGAGTAGAATGACAAAGTCGTCATCCTCTAGATATTTGCTAGTCATCATATCCGGCATATGAAATAAAATTAATTTTGTGTAGACTCACTTATGACGGTGACATTAGTCATGATTACAGTCTGTTAGTAATGCTGATATAAAACAATCAGTCATGATCATATACACTTTTACAGATACTTAAGCGACACAATTACCAATGCAGGGCCCTTCATGAAAACGAGGAGGACGAAGATGAAGATCCGAATATGGTTAAGAAAAAACATATGTCACGTTCAAAATTCTTTGTCATCGTTCTCGCTTGTAGCTTTGTGTATTACTTGCTTCCAGGCTTCTTCTTTCAAACCTTACAAAGCATCTCATGGGTTTGTTGGGCTTTTCCTAACTCTGTGACGGCCCATCAACTAGGATCTGGTTTCTCTGGCTTAGGCGTTGGGGCCTTCTCATTGGATTGGGCCACAACCGCTTCTTTCCTATTTAGCCCACTTATTTCCCCTTTCTTCGCCATTGTAAACGTTTTCTTGGGCTATTTCTTAATCATATACATAGTCATACCTATCTCTTATTGGGGACTTAATGTCTACAGTGCCAAAAACTTCCCTATTTACTCTGCTGATTTGTTTACAAGTAATGGTCAGTATTACAATATCACTAAAATTGTGGACAAAAAGTTTGAGATAGATTACAATGAGTATAATAAGCAAGGGAAAGTCAACTTGAGTACGTTTTTCGCTCTCACATACGGTTTTGGATTTGCTACGATTGCGTCTACGCTCACTCATGTTGGCCTTTTCTACGGGAAGTAAGTTTCTTTCGCTTCTTCTTTTACGTGTCTTTATTTCAAGTTTTTTAAAAAGAAAATTTTATTTCGAGGTTACCCCAATATTCAACCTAGACCACGTACTATTGTATAAAAAGTATCTTGTATGCCTATTTAGTTGTCATTTATACCAATTTCGACAAAAATTTTGCTAAGAAATATTAAAGATTGTTTAATGAGGTGTTGAGATGTTATAGGTTAAAATTATGGATTTTTTGGAATTGTGGAAACTGGTATAAATGATACAATATACATACTTGGGTGACTTACATTGCAGTTTTAATACATGTGTGACCTTAGTGATTGAGTACCGGGGTACGTATGCTATATATTGTCAAACAACGTATGCATGCAAGTTAGAACGAGATTATATGGCTTGACTTTAAAGAAAAAAAAATATATTCTAAGATAAGTTAGGATTTAAGAGCTCTAATTAAGAAGTTAAATGATGTATAGGGAGATTTACTACCGATACAAAGCATCAGCCAAGGGTAAGGTAGATGTTCACACAAGACTAATGAGGAACTATAAAGACATACCTTCATGGTGGTTTTATGTGCTTCTTACGGTGACACTTTTGGTTAGCCTTGCACTAACTATCTTCTTAAAAGACCAAATACAAATGCCTTTTTGGGGATTAATATTTGCAGCTTTCATGGCTTTCATTTTCACACTTCCAATTAGCATCATTACTGCAACAACAAACCAGGTACAATCCAAAGTCAAAGTTTGACTTTCAAATTTCAAAATTACTTAATTTTGTGTTCTATATTCTTCTTCTTGAGTATTGTTTAATCTTGAAAGTCAACTTCTTTGTGTTGGCATCCAGACACCCGGTTTGAATATCATAACGGAGTATGCCATGGGGTTAATCTACCCGGGGAAACCCATAGCCAATGTGTGTTTCAAGACCTACGGTTACATGAGCATGACTCAAGCCATTTCCTTCTTAAGTGATTTCAAGCTCGGTCATTACATGAAGATTCCACCAAGGTCAATGTTCTTGGTCCAGGTACTTGTTCTTTTTCTTTTTCTTTTCATATAGGTTTAGAGACTAGGAACGATATAGTTTACTTTATAACTAAATAGTGTCTATCTTGCTACTGCAGTTTCTCGGAACGATAATAGCTGGAACCGTAAATTTAAGTGTTGCTTGGTACCTCTTACACAATATCGACCATATCTGCCATCCTGAGCCTAAGTCTAATAGCCCGTGGACATGCCCGAATGACCATGTATTCTTTGATGCATCTGTCATATGGGGATTGGTCGGACCAAAGCGGATCTTTGGCCCACTAGGAAACTATGGGGCTCTAAACTGGTTCTTTCTTGGTGGGATCCTTGGGCCGGTCTTGGTATGGTTATGTCACAAGGCATTCCCAGATGTATCATGGATTCCTCTCATTAATCTTCCCGTGCTCCTTGGTGCTACAGCCTATATGCCGCCAGCGGCCGCCGTTAATTACAATTCATGGATATTAGTGGGGACCATTTTCAACTTTTTTGTGTTTAGGTATCGAAAAATGTGGTGGAAGAGGTACAACTATATCCTCTCGGCTGCGCTTGATGCAGGAGTTGCGTTTATGGCTGTTTTGCTGTATTTTACAACTGGGTTGGAAAACAAAAGTGTACATTGGTGGGGCACCGACAATCCTCAACATTGTGATCTTGCTGAGTGCGCCACAGGCAAGGGTATTATATCACCTATTGATGGTTGTCCTGTATTTTGATTATTTTTCATTTTAATTAAGAAAATACGTTATCTTAAGCCATCCATAAACCATAAATTTGTGGTTGTGAATTGTATGAAAGGTTTAGGAGTCGTTTCATTTTGATTTAATAGACATAACGATGATATGTTTAATATGGCAAGTCATTAGATTTTATCTGTTTTTAACTTTGAGGGTGTTTAGGTTAGCTAATTATTTGAGGCGTAAGTTTATTGGCTAATAAACTTATTAGTTGGGAGGTGCTTGGATCAGCTTAGATATTATCAATTTAAAAATTATTTACAAAATATGTTTACTTATTTAAGTGTTTAAATTATATAATATTGAGTGTAAAAAAAGAAAACTAGAATTATTAAGATATTAATAACCTAAGACAAATACTCATTTTCTAATAAAATCCCAAAATGAATCAGAGGTATAGTTTTATCTTAAGCCGTCACATGAAATTGCTTAAGTGTATTTATTACGTATATTAATAGCACATCAACACGTACTATGAGATTCTCATGAATAATGCACAATAGCAAACAAACGTTGAAAACTTGATAATTTACATGACCAAATATTTAATTACACAAGTTTTAGAAGCATTCAGACTTTTGAAAATCAAACAATTAAATAAGAATTACATTCAAATATTAGAATGAATCACATCTTAATGTTTAAATATTATATTCAAATCCAGACACGAAACTTTTTAAAAAACAAACGACGTCTAAGACTTTTCTAAAATCGACATCATCTAACGTTACAAAAATGAAAAATCTTGAGAATTCCATTTAAGGAGCTGCTAAACCATTGATTTCTAATTTAAACTTAAAATATATTAAGAAGGATAAATTTAATTATTGTTTTATTATTAATGACTTTTTGATCTCATCTTCTCAATTATATTAAGTATCTTTAGTCTTGATTTATATTATTCATGATTTTGTATTTACAAGTTACATGTTGGATATAACCAACTTATATATACTCCATGTCCCCATTAAAAAAAACTTAATACATACGATTCTTGAATAGTTGAATGTATTTCATTATATTATTTAATTTAATAATATAATATTTCTAGGAAACATAACTCATGAGCTTATACTTTTTTCGTCATTTCAACATATTTAAAGATAATATCTATCAAATAATCATATTCTGTTCATAAGATGCTTGTGATCGAGTTGTTTTTCTTTTAACAGTTCTTTAAGAAAATAAATAAGAAAAAATGATGAAATTAAGTCACGATTTTACTCGGATGTTTAATAATAAGAAAGAATAATTAGTTTTTTTCTAGCTTCTTAAAGTTCCACAAGCGGTACTGGAAATTTTTGTATTAGAGTCTAAAGTCTTGTGGAATAGGTTATCTTAGTATTTATTCTATTCGTGTTTTCTCGGAAGATGTTAAAAGCTATAAATATTAATTCTACGGCTTCTTTTGCAAAGAAGGTAGCTTTGTAAGAATTGAAGGAGATATATCGAACCATTTCTTCAACCATTTAAGTATTAGTTTCGAATTCTTTTGATTCAACAGATCTTACTCAAACTTCAATTTTCAATTTTAGTCAAACTTCAACGGATCTTGGGTTTTTGAGATTTTGAAGAAACAAAAAAGCTAGTTTCATCATCTTTCGTTTGTTGTTCTCGATCAAAAGTATGATCTTGATAAAAACGCACGTACGTATGTTAAACAAATTCCAGTTGTCGATTTTAAAGAAAAAGGGAAATGGACATTTAAATGTAATATTAAATTTGTTTAAAAAAATCATATTAATGAAAACAAGTTCTAGTAAGTGTTTCTAAGAAACAGGTAAAAAGTATAATTTTAAGCGGGAAATGATTTATATCATGTTGACATTATCTACCATAACTTAGACACATTACTGCTATTTTGAAAGTAATTTAAGTATGTTAAATTTTCTTTTTGAAAGATAATTTATTTTTATTAAAGTTTACTAGAAAGATGCTAGTAGTAGAATGAAACTACAAAGAAAATGATACTTGACTAATCAAATAAAAAACTAACCAGGAGAAACAATGTTAAATGGTTTATATAGTAGTGTAGATATTCGGTTTCATTACTCGATATACTTATTATTTTTGCTCTTGTTCTACCGCACACTAGGCTTTTGACTTGGCCGTAATTTCTTTCCATGGATAGGTAAACAAGGGGCTTAAAGGGTAAAAAAAAGGCAAATTGCATTAAAACACAATAAACTTTATCTTAGTTACCATTGTATACAATCAACTTTATTTTCTTAAAAATAATACAATCAACTTTCATAATCCTCACATTATATGCAACTTGTTGTATACAATGAAAGTTGTGACAAAGTTCATTATATACAATGGTAACTAAACAACAGACACATAAAAAGTTGTTTGAATACAATGAGAGGATTATGAAAGTTAAATGTATTATTTTCAAAATTTGAAATTTGATTGTATACAATAGTAACTAAGAGAGAGTTCATTGCATTTTCATGCAATTTACTCTTAAAAAAATTATTTTTTTGAACAGTAGTAAACATATAAAATGGGAATCAAAAGATTAATTTTTAGATTTAATTTAAGTAATGTTTGTGTTCTGTTTAAGGATTATAGACTGTAAATTATTTTAATTTT
The DNA here is from genome assembly GCA_038502395.1 of Dittrichia graveolens. NCBI lineage: Eukaryota > Viridiplantae > Streptophyta > Magnoliopsida > Asterales > Asteraceae > Dittrichia > Dittrichia graveolens. The sequence goes on from JARJIL010000001.1 coordinate 8,922,926, forward strand.
GATGATATTTTCTTAGTTTTACTATGTTTACATATATAATTAATATTAGTAATCTCTAAAAATTGAGGGTTACATAATTACTCATAGTTATAAATTGTTGATGGTCACTAATAGTTATTAATACATAAAAGGAATCATTAGCCTCTATAATTTAAACCCTACGTTTTTTTCCTCATATCGAAAATAGCAATAACCCTAATTAACTATTTTTTGGTGTAGAACGATAATCATAAGAGGATTCAAACGAGAACCATTTTTCGTACGAAAACTGTGAGAACCAATCTTAGCTCTTGATTAAACTTAATCAATGGCTAAGATTTTTTGGCGACACATTAATGAAGGTTATTTCGAGAAAATCAAGACTCGCAAATTAATGACAGCTCATCTGGACGCGATTCACGGTTAGGTAAATATATAAATTACCAAGATCCCCCTATTAATGAGTCATTAATAGCGTTAAAAATAGTTTCCGTTTCAAACTTTTTCCTATATATATATATACAGAGAGAGAGAGAAAATTTCAAACGAGAACTGTTTTTCGTACGAGAACTGCAAGAACCAATCTTAGCTGTCCAATTCCCCCTCCTTCAATTGGATTGCCCACCCATGAATTCCTTACATACACCTTGCCGCACTCAATCCCCCCATGCTCTTCATCCATGAATTCCACTTACCACTTGAATGGTCAAGGTTGGGTTTTGCAGTTCTCGTACGAAAAACAGTTCTCGTTTGAACCCTCCCCTATATATAGAGGAAGGTTCATTAGAAAACCGTTTTTATTGCGAGAGCCAATCTTAGCCGTTCATTTTGGATAATAATATTCATGGATGAAGAGCGCGGGGGGATTGAATGTGGCAAGTTGCATGTAAGGAATTTATGGGTGGGCAATCCAATTAAAGGAGAGGGAATTGGACGGCTAAGATTGGGCCTCGCGGTTCTCGCAATAAAAACGGTTATCAAATGAACTTTTCACTATATATAAGTATGTATGTATGTATACACACTTAATTCGGTCTCATGTTCATCATCAAACATAATTTTGTCGTATATATAATTTTGTAAGAATCACGTACTTGTAAACTATATATTTTATAGTTGTATGATTTTGTACGTACGTACGTTGTGCATGCATATATATATATATGTGTGTGTTTCATATATATATGGTTCTTAATGACTTGGTGAATAATTGGATCTGTTATCTATATATTATATGAAATGATCGAAATGCTTCGATCCGTTGCATGCATGCTTCAAAAATGTTTTTGAATTACCATCAAATACTAATTAACAACAAGAAGTTACATTAATTGATTAATCCATACAATTAAGCTAGAACAACAAATCAAACATTACGTACGTACTCTCAAACTCATCTGTACGTGATTTAATTTATAATCACAGACTGACGTACACACCTAAAATCAAATTTCAGTAACATAAGAAAACACAAACATATATACGTGAAAGCTAGCTAGCAATTGATATGAAAATCACAAACAACAACATGTGCACGTACGTACACCTCTCAAATTGAAACACACACACACACACATAGGTTCCTTTATTAACTGAGCCACTCAAAAGTCAAAAACCAAACCCAACCCAACTAAATTAAGATAATCAGTTAAGGTTCCAACATCATAACCATTTAAGGCAACACTTTTTTTCCAAATTTGTTTATCCACAACAATGTAATTAAATCGTCCACAAGCATTATACAGATTTTAGAAAAAAAAATGACATAACAAAGTAGAATATTAGAAACATGAAACATAAATTATATGAATTTGGAATAAATTACAATATATCAACAACCAATTCTCGATCAGCATTCAAAGGAAGAGTACTTGAGCACTCTTTTTTGCGGTTATTTGACGAACTACATCGTGAGGAAGACGAGAAACAATTTTGTGATGATTGAATGGATGAATAGTAGCCTGAGGGTCGAGGGAGACCATCTCTATGCCCTGTTTGTGATTGTGTCTTTTTATTTTTCAATGATTGAGCGTGTCTTTTCCAAGGATCAAATTAAGGACTGAGGGCAAGCGTGAGGGAGAGCAAGAGACTGAAACATTTTGATTTTGAGCCCTTGTTGCTTTCTTCTAAGGGCTTATTTCAATATGTTAAGTTACTAATTGATCGATCTGTATATTTATATAGATACTGATAAATAGGATTAGGCTCTTAAAATATTTGGCCCTGAACGGTTGCCCTGATGGCCTAGGTCGGAGGCCGACCCTAACACACACACATACAAACACACCTCATATATATAACAGTTGTCGCCTAAGTAGGTTTGAATTGGGGCACAATAGTGGTCGCTAGGTGGTATATATCGATGACGGTGGTGGCGAGCTAGGTGGCTGAAATTTTAGTTGAACTTGAGAGAGAGTGTGTAATGTGTGCCGGTGGGTGTTTTTAACTGTGTGATAGTTTTTAATTAACATTTTAAAAATGAATCAAAATTGAAAAGAAAATGAATAAATAAATAGATTAAAGCCTCAAAGGGTAATATAGTTAATTTAAGTCGAGCATGGATCAATAATTTTAGAAAATCGAGCTATTAAACCCACATAAACTGTGAGTAAGAAACTACTAAAACAAAAGTTGAATGTGTAACACATTGATATTAAAATTGAGCCGTGAGGGATAGATGGGTCTTCGGTTTTAGTTTGGAGCGACAAGTGAGATCATATGTAGATTGGAAACTAACATAATTTCAAGTGTAAAGAGATAAGGTGAAATTAATACATAATGGATCTTGGCATTGGTTATGGACGCCAAGAGGAAGAGAATCGGGGGAGCTTAGGGAGATGGAGGCTCTACTAATAGATTTGTAATGCGTGTATATATATATACTAGGTTAAATGCCAGTGTAAATACACGTGTAATTATAAAATTGTTATTTTATATTTGTTTATTTAAATATATAATTGTTTTGTACCGACGAAAGAAAAACTCAATATGAGACTTTCTCGAAAACTAAAAGAGTTTTATATTAAAGTTAGTTGACATATAAAAGTAATTGGTGATAACTTCAAAAATAATGTAAAATTTAATTACGGTAAGATTTATATCATATAATAACAGTTATTATATGATAAAGAACTTGAATATTTATTCTTAAATTAATGTAGTTGATTAAAAGTTTGAATTAGATAATAATTCTAACACAAATTAAATTTATTTTAAATTAAAATGGAATTTATAAACAAAACTAAGTTGGAAAATTGATTTATATGAACTTTGGGTTTTAAATATCATATATGGTTACTCTAAATAATATTATTATATTAGATTAGTATATATGTTTTTCTAATCTTATTATATGATTCACAAATATTTTGATTTATAATAACGTAAATAATATTTATAACGATATTATTATATTAAAGTTTAAATAATATTTTTTACTAACTATCTTATCCTCTGTTAAAATGAAATTTTAAAAATTGCGTTTTAAACTTTGACTATTAAAAGTCAAAATTAGACTTTCAATTTTAATAAAATGAATTGATAGGATTTAATTTTGATTAAATAAAGAGTCAAAATCTTCTAATTAAATTGATGAATGTTAGTCTTTTATTTATATTAGAAGATATATAAATATCTGTCAATCATCACAAAATCCTTAATTACAGACATCGTACTAAAGTAATAAATGTTTAATTCAACGGAAGCGATTTAATAAATCATTCTCTAAGATAGTAATTAGTAAAAATCCTTTGACACTGTTGTCGTTGCTGTCATGCCAGAGCCTTGCCCTTATATTGATCCGACGAACTTGAAACATAGAAATATTCAACGGGTAAGCACAAGGCTTAGTGAGTTAACATCAAGCTTACACCTAAGCATAAGTTGTACACTACACATAACACATATTGACGCATCGCGGGTCCCATCTATTTGATGCCTGTCTCGGGCCCCGCTTGCTATGACTCATCACAGGTCCCACCTTTAGATGAAGTCATCTTCCCCGTCCAGCCACACAGGCTTGGTTGGTATCATGATCAACTCGTAACATTTATCAAATAACAATTAGCATATAGCAGTTAATAAAAATAGATTAACATTAATTAACCATAGGCCATATCATGCAGAACAAGTACATATTATGGGTTAAGCATAAGTTAATGTAAACTCACATGATTTGCAGCTTAAACCTAAGCAACGACCTACTGTCGAGTACCTGAGATCACAAGATTACTGACAAACACCTACACATAAAATACCTACTCGTTTAGATGTTGACCTAGATTTCGATTTCTGTTTTTATGTTATATATATACCCACGCGTATATATACATCTCGCGGTTCGCTAAATATAATTTGTGTACATATACCTCATTTTTAATTGAGCTCTCAACTTAGGTTTCAATTCAAGCATGAACCAAGGTTTTCAATTGATATGGAAACTTGAAAAGTTTTCAATTGATATGGGTTTTCAATTCACTTTGCTTTCTTGCAAAATTTTCAATTCATTCTTCAACATAGTTTTCAATTCACTTGGAAACTTGAAAAGTTTTCAATTGAATTGGGTTTTCAATTGATATGGAAACTTGAAAAGTTTTCAATTGATATTCCCAACACAAAGTTTTCAGTTGAATTTTCCCGACACAAAGTTTTCAATTGTCATTATCTTCAAGAATGTTTTCAATTCAAAGGAAGGCATGGTTTTCAATTCATATGAAAACACACAATCAACCCATTTCAAAATTCCAACTTCCTAAATCCTTAACCAAATGGACAAATTCTTGTTGCAATGGATTCCATTCCTCATGTATGAACATACTACTAAATTAATTGAAGTTTCATTGCAAAACAAGGAGCTAAACTCAATTTTTTTGTTTCTTGCTTTTGTGCAATACGACAGGCAAACCCCCCTCCCTAAACTTGTTAACTTTAGTTTTATTGATTTAATTCTTGCCATGGAAGATTCTATCACCATCACTAATAATTTCCTATAGATTGATTTCACTTTCAACAAGTTCTTAAGAGGTCTAAGACCAATTATTGCTCTCGGCTGTAAACGAATCGACAGAGAACAAAGCCAACAAATCGAATTAGAGCTTAAACACAACTATAAGAATCGGTTACTATAGGGTCAAGAAAGGTTGCTATTACTAACCTATTGTTTTCTTTCAATTTCTCAACCAAGATGATGAAGCCATGCTCCTCTTTCTCTCGATTCACACTCACAATACACACACACACACACACTTGCACAAGTCGGCTATAGTATTTGTAATAACCGTATTTTTGTAAGTTATAAATATATATATATAATGCAAGTTAAGTAAAATTGTAAAAATTAAGTGTTTAAGATGTTATAAATATGGTATATATATACTACATGTTGTGTATATAGATGATAAATATGGGTAATAAATTAAAAGGGAAAGATAGAACAAGGACCAAAGATGTAATTTGTGTGTGTGTGGCTATAAGAGTCAAAAAGGAAGTCAAAGCTTCCATTTTGAAGCATAGAAAAAAACGTAGAGAGAGAAGAAGAGTGCTAGAAAGTTCTAGCAAGAAAGAAAGAAAGAAATTCAAGGAAAAAGGGTGGTCTTTGTGATTAAATTCAAGAATTGGGGTGTTTGTTTACCATCATCTTCACCTTTGAGCTTGGATTTGGCAAAGGAAGCTAATCACTCAAGTGGGTTTGCAAAATCAAGTAAGTTATACTCCTAAAGTGTGTTTGATTCTGAGTTATTATGTTATATTTGGTGATTCCTAGCTTAAAATATGAGTTTGTGGTGTTTGATTTAGTAAATAGGTCAAAGATGCGGTAAATGGTTAAGTTAGGGTTTTGATTATCAAAACCATGTTATATGTTGATGTTGGTTGTCATTAAGGTTGTATTGTTGAGTTTCAAAAATCATATTTTTGCTGCAATCGAGTTTGATGTTAAGAAAATGGAAAATTTGGAACTTGCAGCAAGAAAGAAGAAAATCTGGGTTGTGCAGGCCCCATCGCGGCGTGACGGGTTAGGTGTCGTGGCGCGACACGTCTCGTGTAGAAGAAGAGGTTTTTCCAGAGATTTTCTCGCGGTGCGAGCCCCTTTCCTCGCGGCGCGAGGCACCCTGAAACTTCCAAAATTTGTGTTTTTGACCCCAATTGTCTATGTACATGTTTGGGGATTGATTCTAAGGTTTTATAAGGGATAAATGGAGTCTTTTTAGACCCGAAGATGTGTCTAAGTCTAGAATTGAGCTTAGAAACCTTGTTTTGGGTTAACTTATGTTAGTTAACCTTGTGTTCTATGATCATAGGCTTGTGATCAAGAGTTTGAGCTATGGTTTGGATGGGGTTGTGATCCACATCACACCCTCAGGTGAGTACACCCTGCGGATACCCAACTTTTGCTTAAAAGTTTCAAGTCATCATGTTATGTTTTGTTTGTTTGGCAATTGTGGATGAAACTTGATGAATCAAAGTTTGTGGAACTAATGAATTGATTCATAATGCGGGTTATATGATTTGAAATTGTTTATGAGTTTTGAACTCAAAGAATGTGTAAACCATGTAATGTTTTATAATATGGTTTACGTGAAGTATAAACGCTTTATGCAACCTTCGGGTTTAAGAATGTGGAATTGTGAATTTGATTTAAGATGTGTTTAAATGATGTTTTTCCAAAATAAGACCATTGCTTCATTTTTGGAGATGGTCAAAGTTAAAAATAGTTTTAATTGAAGGTTTTGAAACATGGTACTCCATATTGGAGTGAACTTTGATTTGAAATAACAAAAATGATTTTGAGTAATTGAAAGATACGTTTATACCAATAATGTTTTGGGCATTGAGATGCCAAAAGTGGTTTTAATTGTTGAGCATTTATGCTCAAAGAGATATAATTACGACACGTTTGTATTGTTTGATAAACTTGTAAGTTTGGATTACTGGGCCTTTATGGCATGTGATTATTTGGCCTTGATGGCATGTGATTTATATGACCCTTCGGGGTATGGGATTATATGACCCTTCGGGGTATGTGTTTATGTGACCCTTCGGGGTATGTGATTTATGTGACCCTTCGGGGTATGTGCTTATGTGACTCTTCGGGGAATGTGTTTTGGTCCGGACCACCGTGTAATATGAACTCTGTACCATAGGGTTCCTAGCCATTGAGACGTACACAGAGGTTCATGTGGCTTCGGCAATTGAAGAACCGCGAGGAACGGGTGGTTGAGGAATCGGTGCAGAGAGTAGAGGGGTATGTCAGTAGCCATCATGACCGTGTGGGTTCACTAGGCTGACGAGCCACCGAACCCGGGGCAACACGAGTGGATTTGGTGAACAGGGCATGCGCTCCAGATAACCGTTGTATGGTGGACTGCTTCGTGCATCCCCCACCTTGACGGGGTGATGTGGTTATCCCCCATGTGGGCACGTGTTGACCGTGGCTAGCTACCACGTGGATACATTGTGGACCAATGGACAGACCCGCATCCTTATGTGCTTATGTGTATACTTTTAAAGTTGTTAGAACCTAGAGGGGGGGTGAATAGGTTATATGCCCACTTTTTGAAAATTTTAACACTATTTGCAAGTAAATAAAGAATTTAAGGAAGAAAGATATCACCAATGAAGTAGCTAGGACACAATGATTTATAGTGGTTCAAGCAAGGGTTAACAACCTTGCTCTACATCCACTCCTTGGCCTCACCCACCAAGAGTTGCTCCACTAACTTCTCCCTTTAAAGGTAGAGATAAACCTTTTACAACTTCTCTTTTTAACTTACAAGAATTACACTTCACTCTTGCAAACAAGGCTAAGATAAACCTCACTTCACTCTAATTTGAAAGGCTAGAGTTGATCCTCACTTCTCTCTGATTTTATAGATTAGAGATGATCCTCACACTATTACAAATATGTATGAAAGTAATGAAGTAATTGAACTTGAATGCTTTCACTCTTGCTTGATTCTTGATCTTGGTTTATCAAGGAATATGAGCTCACAAGATTTTTATGTATTCTCTGTTTTTTTCAGATTGCAAGAGGTGAGTAAAACACAAGACTTGAGTTACTTTAAATAAGGAAAAGGTTGATGCTCAAAAAGTGTTCAGACTTGCCACGGTCGACCGTGGCTTCGACCGTCAGTCTGCTGGAAAATTTTGAGCCTTGTGCATATAGACCTTGTGCTTTTACCAAAACCACACACAACTCATTTTTGCCATAAAAATGCACTGAAAAGGAGTTTAAGAAAAGTTGGGTTAGTGTCATACTTCTTAAGTTTGAATTTAAACATGAAAATTGTAGTTTGGAACCAAATGCACAAAGTATGTTGGAAGTTTTCCACTTTGGGAGATTCCTTTTGCTAAATGTGGTTTTAACTTGTTTCAATGTAAGATTGTGTTTAGTATTTGCCAAAATGGGAATTTATTTGCTTTGACTTCCAAGCGTGTGGTTTTTATAAAAATTGTCTGGATTTTTATAAAGGTTTTTATAAGAATTATTTTATAAAAACTTAAACTTATTTGATTATTTATTTTGTAAGCTCATAGACTTTGAATGTTTATTTGTAGGAGTCTTCGACATCGACTTTTACTTGAGCTCGGATTTTGACGATTGAAGCTTTGCCATTTGATGAAGCTTATTTTGTAGATCATAGATGAGAATATATTTGATTGAATATATTTATGTATATGTGCACATATGTTAATGTTAATACATACAATTATATAAACAAGTTGTATATTTTTGTGTCAACAAAAGAGGATATATTTGTAAGCCTATTTTTCCCAACAATATCCCCTTTTTTGTTGAAGACAAAATTTTGTAACTTGTGTAACAATTGTATATATAACTTTAACATGTGCATATATACACATATATGTATATATTCTACTATCTTCAATATATTTTTCTATCTTCTCCCCCTTTTTTGTCTTTAACAAAAAGGAGACTCCCCCTTGACATAAGCTCCCCCTTGATGTGAGAACTCCACTTCTTGAGTTAAATGGAAATACTACCAAAAACTTACCAAGGAGATGTGAGTATGAACAATATTCTAATTATGCAATTATCACAACGCAGATAGCAAATAGCATAGTTTAAGATATCCATAGCAAGGTGTAGTAAAAAATAGCAATCTAGTTGATCAAGTCAACAAGCAATCATAAAATATAGGAAGTACCGATTGTTGCAATAGTTAATGTCTGGTTAATAAAATAAAAATAATTGTTTTTACGATCCATTCAACCATAGAGAATCAAGATGGTTATCCCCCGTCTGACCCGGCATTGCACCTAAGTGCATTCATGATTGACTGCAACATCCCTTTTACCCCTTTGAGCTCCTTCCGTAGAGATCGGGTTTCATTCCGCAACTTGTTGATGTTGTGATTCAGTGCAGCAATTCGTTCATCGGTAGTGCCTTCAACCATGCCGTGATCCGGAGGAATTGAACCCTCATCTCCACCCTCTTCCTCTTCACCAAAGGTGAATGCGTCAATCTCGGCTTCCGTATCTCCGGAGGATGATGAATGAGCTCGTTTCTTCCCTTTATGGGAAGACATCTTGCGAAGTGTCGCAAGGTCTATGGGAACCGAGGAAGCTGGAGTAGAAGCAATTCGAGAAATATTGGGTAGGTTGTTGAAGAGAATGGAGAGGAGACGGCCGTATGGAAGGTCCCCACGGCTAGTGACAAGGCCACTCATGCGTTTAGCAAGTATGTGCATGATGTTGACCTCAGATCGCGTTTTGAGAGCATGAAGGAGGACGGCTTGAATGGCGCTAATTTCCGAATGATTTTCGGATTTTGGAAAGATGTTGGAATCAATGATCTTATTACACACAGCGCATTCGGGAAGAAGATCCCTCCCAAATAGATTGGTCGTTGTGTGTGGAATATTTGGCTTGCAAATCGAGCCAAGGATCTCCGGGATGGAGAAAGCGGCAGGGAGATTTGTAAGGCTGTGAGATGTGTTGTAGAACTTTAAACCGGATGAGGGGATATGAAGAATCATGCCTAGTTGGACAAGAGTAAATGTGAAGTCGGTTCCTTCAATTGCAAAAGTGACAACTTCATCATCTTCATTGTAGTTAAAGGATGCATAAAATTCAAATATGCGAGACTTATATAAGACATTGGACAATGTAAGAAACGTGGACCACCCAATTGTGTCAAAAGTCGCTTGAGTGCGAAACTGATCTAGTTGGTTGACAACAACCAACCGGCCTTCATTTATCCCTTGTTTTTTGAGGGCATTCACGGATTGGCGCGGAGTTGGGTTGTCGGGTTTTCTTGAAGCTGATGTACGTACACGTGGCATGATTATCTATAGAGACAATGATGATATGATTAAGTACAAATATATAGCATTAGGACTAGTGTGTGCCTAATGTGTAAGACATGTTCAAATTATCTAGCCATGACACGAAAAAGAGTTTGGTTTTGGAAATTTATAACTACATATATGATATTTCAATATATATGAGACATATTTGAAAGTGTGCTTAAAGAAATATAGCAAACTCTTTGAGAATATGTCCATACGATGTGTTTGTGTCCTAAGTGTGAGAAGATTTTGAAAATTTTGATGAATCATGTGATGACAAATGTTTGTTGGAGCATATGAAGCATGAATAAAGTGAATTTGAGCACTAATAGTTAAAACACTAAAAAGTGAAAAGTTCAAAAATTTCCAGATTGATCGACCGTGGTTGGTCTGGAATTTTGCACAGTTGCGACGGTCGACCGTGAGTTCGACCGCCGGACGGTTTTCAAAATTTTGGTTTTTTGTCCTTTTTAGAAACTCTGATTTTATTACTTTAATATACATCTAATTCTTATATTTAAGATACATCTTAGATCCAACAAACCTATGTATAAGAAAACTACAACAAAAGTTAAACCAAACCCAAACAAAACCCACTTTATCAACCTTAAACCATATATAACAAAAACTACTAAATAATCTTGCCAAACCAAGCCCAATCAAAAAAAAACTTGAGATACACATGATTCGTTTGTGCCAAAAAGATAGAATCCTAAGGAGATGAGGAAGAAAGAGTTAAAAAAAACATTATACCTTGGAGAGAGAAAGCGTGGATCAAGCGTGAAAGAAGGAAGAAAGCGTGTTCAACCGTAGATCGACCGTGAGCAGAACCGTGCCTTCGACCGTAAGTGAAATATTTTTACTTGTAATGATTTTTGAAGCTTTTTAGAGAGAAAAATGGTAAAAGGCGGCTAGAGTTTGATGGAGAAGATGAGGGAGGATGAAAGTGGGGAGGAAAGAGAGAGGAAAAGGCAATATAGGGTTAAATCTCGTCAGGTGACCGACGGTCGATACACGGTCGACCGTGGTATCAACCGCGTGTTTTCTTAGGTTTGTGACAGTGCCCCGACGGTCGATACACGGTATCGACCGTGGTTCGACCGTGAAGCCTCTGGATAGCATTTTTTGTTGTTTTTCAGCTTTTGGGTGTTTATCTCTTAAGGTACATGTTCCATCATTCCCAAACCAAGTTGTAATGTGTCAAATACTTCCTTTTTTAACGGTTTAGTGAATATGTCGGCAATATTTTCACATGAAGTAACTTTTTCTAAGCTTATATTGCCTTTTTGCACGTTATCACGTAGAAAGTGATGTCTAATTTCGATATGTTTAGTTCTAGAATGCAATACAGGATTTTTACTTAGATCAATGGCATTTTTATTATCACACATAATAGGAATTTCGGATAGATGTACCTCATAGTCCAATAAAGATTGTTGCATCCATAAGACTTGAGCGCATGCTCTTCCGGCGGCTACATATTCGGCTTCGGTTGTTGACAAGGCAACAGATGTTTACTTTTTCGAGAACCATGAGGTAAGTGCCAATCCAATAAAGGCACATACTCCACTTGTACTTTTTCTATCCAAGTAGCATCCACCAAGATCCGAATCCGCATAGCACATTATATCTAAGCCGCTCTACTTTGGATACCACAATCCCAAGTTGATTGTTCCTTTAATGTATCGGAATATTCGTTTGACGGCCTCATAGTGTGATTTTTTTGGATTTTCCTGAAAGGGAGCACACACAAATACACTATACATAATATCGGGACGACTTTCCGTTGGATAAAGCAAGCTCCCGATCATACCACGATATCTTGTACTATGAAATCCTTCATCCTCTTCATCTAGTGTCAAGTGTGTGTTTGTAGCCATAGGTGTACTCATTGGTTTTACATTTTCAAAATCGAATATCTTAAGCATGTATTTAATATACTTTGATTGATTTATGAAAGTACCATCTTCATATTGTTTTATTTGAAGTCCAAGAAAGTAATTCAACTCACCCATCATACTCATTTCAAATTCATTATGCATAAGTTTTGAAAATTCATCACACAAGTCTTGGCATGTTGATCAAAATATGATATCATCCACATAAATTTGTACAAGCAAGATGTCATCTTTTCTTTTCTTTGTGAACAATGTATTATCAACTTTACCCATATTATATCCATTTTTCAATAAGAATGATTTTAATCTATCATACCAAGCTCTAGGAGCTTGTTTAAGGCCATATAATGTTTTTCAAAGTTTATATACATAAGATGGATGAATGGGGTCTTCAAAACCGGGAGATTGACATACATAAACTTCTTCATTTATAAACCCGTTTAGAAAAGCACTTTTGACATCCATTTGATATAGTTTGAAATTTTGAGCACAAGCATAAGCAAGTAGAATCCTAATGGATTCTAATCTAGCAACCGGAGCAAATGTTTCATCATAATCTATCCCTTCTTGTTGATTATATCCTTGGGCTACTAGTCTAGCTTTGTTTCTAGTGATATTTCCATTTTCATCAACTTTGTTTCTAAAAAATCATTTAGTTCCAATTATTGTGTGACCACTAGGTAGAGGTACTAAGTCCCAAACTTAGCTCCTTGTGAATTGATTTAACTCTTCTTGCATTGCGATTACCCAATTTTCATCTTTAATTGCTTCTTTAATGTTCTTGGGTTCTATGTGTGACACGAAGGCAAAGAAAGTATTAAGGTTTTGGGCTTGGGATCTTGTGAGTCTTTGATTTAAGTCTCCTATGACTTGAGTTATTGGATGGTTCCTATTTTCTTTAATTTCATTTTCATTACTTGTGGTTTTGTTATCTATTATTTGACTTTGAACACTATGATGATTTATGTCTAATTTTGAGAGTTGTTGTTCTATGGCTTCTTCTTCTAATTTGTCATCATCTACTAAGGGTTGAGTCTTAGGAGGAAGTGGAGATTCATCAAATGTGACATTAAGGGATTCCTCCACAACCATAGTGGATTTGTTTAATATTCTATAGGCTCAAGGAGTATCCTAAGAAGACACCCTCATATGTTTTAGGATCAAATTTTGTCAAGTAATCTTTGGTATTAAGGATATAGCATTTACTACCGAATACCTTAAGATGTCCTAAGGATGATTTTCTACCTTTGATGATTTCATAGGGTGTTTTATTTAACATTGGTCTAATCAAGACTCTATTTAGGATGTATGTAGCCGTTGAGACCGCATCACACCAAAACTTTTGTGGAATGGATTGTTCATTTAGCATTGTCCTACTCATTTCTTGTAAAGTCCTATTTTTCCTTTCAACAACCCCATTTGATTGGGGAGTGCGAGGAGCCGAAAAGTTATGAGAAACTCCATGTTTTTCACAAAATGCTCCAAATTGCGCTTCATTGTCAAATTCTCTTCCATGGTCGGTATGAATTGAAATAATCGTACAACCGAATTGGTTTTGAATTTTCTTGCCAAGAATTTTGAATTTGTCAAAAGCTTCATTTTTTGTTTTCAAAAATAGTGTCCATGTATATCTAGAAAAGTCATCTACAACAACTAGTGTGTAGAAGTTTCCCCCATAACTTTGAATTGATGAAGGCCCAAAAAGATCCATATGCAATAGTTCAAGACATCTCTTTGTAGTTACAACATTTTTGGATTTATGAGATGAATGCACTTGTTTTCCTATTTTACATGCATCACAAAAATGATTATCGAATTTAATATTTGGTAAGTCTCTAACAAGCTCATTTCTAGTCAATGTTTGTAGTAGTCTCATGTTGGCATGTCCTAGTCTTCTATGCCATAATGTTGAATTATCAATTATAGATGCAAGACATACTTGTGTGTTAGGATTATCACCAAGTCTACATGTATAGAGTCCATTTCTCCTAACACCTTTTACTAAAACTTTATCATCTTTGCATATTAAGCTTTCATGTTTAGAGAATTTAACATTTAGATCTTTATCACATAGTTGACCAATACTTATTAAATTGTAAGCTAAACCACTAACATGCTCAACATTTAAGAATTTGATATTGTCATGAAGAATGTTACCTTTACCAATCACCTTTCCTCTTAGATTGCTTCCAAACACGACATGTCCTCCATCATACTCCTTGTATGAGGTGAAGAGTTCTCTATTACCGGTCATGTGTTTTGAACAACCACTATCAAGAATCCATTCATGAGACATACTCTCACTTTTATTGCAACCCTACACATATGAAGTTTTCATTCAAGCTTTTGGTACCCAATGTTTCATGGGTCCTGGATGGTTAGCATAAAAAACTATCAAGAATCCATTTATGAGACATACTCTCATTTTTAGTAAGTATTTTTGAGCTAAAATCACATAATTGATCGTATTGATGGCCATTATTATCACTATAGTAGCTAGAATCGTAATGTACCTCACTTGTCTCAAAGGCCATGAGACATTTTTCTTCTTTTGTTTCTTCTTGGTTCTCATCACCACTATCACTCCATGCTCCTCCTAGGAAGGCTTTGTGATTTTCCTTTTTCTTTGAAGATATCTTTGGGCAATCACTTATGAGATGTGAAGAGTCTCCACATCCATAACATTCTCTAGATGATCTCTTTTCTTTCTTGGCATCCATGGCTTGCTTATACTTCTTAGGATCAAATGGAGCTTTCACATGCTTGCCTTTCCTTTTGAAGAATCTTTTGAAGTTTCTTACCATCATGGCATACTCTTCATCATCATCACTATTGGTTTCATCTCCTTCATCACTAGAGGATTCTTTGACATGTTTGGCTTTAAGTGCAATAGACTTGCTCTTTTCTTTCTTTAGCTTGGCAATCTCATCATCTTTTTGCATGATCACTTCATACACCTTGAGATTTCCTATTAGCTCATCCATTTGAAGTATGTTCAAGTCCTTTGACCCTTCAATAGCCGTTACCTTTGCCCTCCTTTTTGGTGAAAGAGCCCTAAAAATCTTTCTTACAATTTTTTTGTTAGAGTAAGTAGTCCCAAGTGACTTGAGACTAGTAACAATAGTATTAAACTTTGCAAAAGCCTCATCAATTTTCATATCATCTAGTATTTGAAATTGTTCACATTGTTGCACAAGTAATTCAATTTTATTATCTAGAACTTGGGCATTCCCTTGATGTGTGGTGACAAGAGATTTCCAAATAGCATTTGCATTTTCACACATAAAGACTCTTTCGAACTCTTTTCTAAGCAAAGCATTGTAAAGAAAGAGTTTTGCTTCAAAAATTTTTGAAACCATTTTCTTATCCTCTTGATCCCATTTTTCTTTAGGAAGTGCAACAAAAGCATCTGGTTTGAAATCAAAGGTTTTTGGTACATAATCCCCTTCTTCAATAATTTCCCAAAGATCAACATCTTTGGCTTTAACATAAGTCATGAATCTTTGTTTCCAATAACAAAACCCTTCTTCTTCAAGAAGTGGAGGTCTAACCATAGAATTCCCCTCTAAATAGTTTTGTCCCATGTTGTTAACTCAAAAATTTTTGAAAAATATTTTTAGAAGATTTAAACAACTTTTTCAAAAATTATCTAGAGCAACTTGCTCTGCTACCAATTGTAGAACCTAGAGGGGGGTGAATAGGTTATATGCCCACTTTTTGAAATTTTTAACAATATTTGCAAGTAAAAAAAGAATTTAAGGAAGAAAGATATCACCAATGAAGTAGCTAGGACACAATGATTTATAGTGGTTCAAGCAAGGGTTAACAACCTTGCTCTACATCCACTCCTTGGCCTCACCCACCAAGAGTTGCTCTACTAACTTCTCCCTTTGAAGGCAGAGATAAACCTTTTACAACTTCTCTTTTTAACTTACAAGAATTACACTTCACTCTTGCAAACAAGGCTAAGATAAACCTCACTTCACTCTAATTTGAAAGGCTAGAGTTGATCCTCACTTCTCTCTAATTTTATAGGCTAGAGATGATCCTCACACTATTACAAATATGAATGAAAGTAATGAAGTAATTGAACTTGAATGCTTTCACTCTTGCTTGATTCTTGATCTTGGTTTATCAAGGAATATGAGCTCACAAGATTTTTATGTATTCTCTGTTTTTTTTTCAGATTGCAAGAGGTGAGTAAAACATAAGACTTGAGTTACTTTAAATAAGGAAAAGGTTGATGCTCAAAAAGTGTTCAGACTTGCCACGGTCGACCGTGGCTTCGACCGTCAGTCTGCTAGAAAATTTTGAGCCTTGTGCATATAGACGTTGGGCTTTTATCAAAACCACACATAACTCATTTTTGCCATAAAAATGCACTGAAAAGGAGTTTAAGAAAAGTTGGGTTAGTGCCATACTTCTTAAGTTTGAATTTAAACATGAAAATGGTAGTTTGGAACCAAATGCACAAAGTATGTTGGAAGTTTTCCACTTTGGGAGATTCCTTTTGCTAAATGTGGTTTTAACTTGTTTCAATGTAAGATTGTGTTTAGTATTTGCCAAAATAGGAATTTATTTGCTTTGACTTCCAAGCGTGTGATTTTTATAAAAATTGTCTCAATTTTTATAAAGGTTTTTATAAGAATTATTTTATAAAAACTTAAACTTATTTGATTATTTATTTTGTAAGCTCATAGACTTTGAATGTTTATTTGTAGGAGTCTTCGACATCGACTTTTACTTGAGCTTGGATTTTGACGATTGAAGCTTTGCCATTTGATGAAGCTTATTTTGTAGATCATAGATTAGAATATATTTGATTGAATATATTTATGTATATGTGCACATATGTTAATGTTAATACATACAATTATATAATTGTATATTTTTGTGTCAACAAAAGAGGATATATTTGTAAGCCTATTTTTCCCAACAAAAGTATATGGATTGCCAAACATATGTTTTCAAAAAGAGAAAAAGGATGACTTGATTTTGATAAAACAAATGTTTTTGGTTGTACTCACTAGCTATGTTTATAGCTAACATTGTGTATGAAAATGTTTTGTATCCACAGGTTGTATAGAGGTCTTGGTGAGGCGGGTAGATGCCTTGCGCATAGCTTTGGATTATTTGCAATTTCCGGTATATTTCCTACTCTCTGTTTATGGTCGTGAGATTGACTGTAGTAACACCAAAAGGTTTTAGGAAATATTTATGAGATAAATTTTATTGTATTTTGATGAAATATTTTAAGAATATTACGATGCTTCCGCGAAAAGTTTGAAGAGTTTTGCATAAAGTATGATTTAAATTAAGTTTTGAAAAATTTAAATTTGGACCGAAAATCAAGGTGTTACAGTATTCCTCTCCTAGGGTTTAGCGCCTAAAATCTATATTTGTATCTTCCCATGAGTCCAACCCAATTACCACTTAATCCATTAATCCTCTTTTTCATTTGGCCCACTAACAAGGATTCCTATTTATTACATAATTAATATAACAAGGTGTCATTGTAATAAAATATATAATTCGTAGATTGCATCTAAATAATAATAAAGTTTACAATTGTGAGTCTTAGAAAAATGAGTGCTACAAGACACAATACCTACGAATTCACTAAAGGACAGAGGAAGATTGTGGTCATCGGACGGCGACATCTTCACGACAAAAACACTTAAAACTTTGGTAGATGGAAATTTTTAGGGAACGGAGGTGGAAGGGACCAAAACAAGTTGGAGTAGTTTGATACCAAAGAAAGTCTTTGTCATTGTATGCAAAGTGGGAATTGGTAAAAATCCGGTGAGAATTAATGATACTCGATGACATTGGAATTAGTGTGCAATCTAGCCTTCGCCCTAGCTAGGTGCCAACAATCCTTGGAGATGATAAATCATGTGCGCATCGGTAAATTGAGATGTAAAGAAACTTTGGGAGCTCGTTTGCAATTGGTGGGGAGTCAATAGTTCGGACTAAAATTTGTAATACCCGTTTCCTTTAACGCACAATTAGATTATTTTAAATAAGTGGGTTAATAAATTGTGTACCTTAATTAGTGGACTTCATGTGATATTGGATCAATAGGAAATTTAACGGGTCTTGAGAAAACGTTTATAATGGTTACTAGACTCTTAGTTGTTATTGGATCATTAAGAACTAGTGGACTCCTAAGAGTATTGGCCACCCCGCCTGTGTGGCATTATGAGCAACTGGGCTCGTATAGCAGATGGCCACCCCGTTTGTGTGGCATTTTGAGTAGCTAGGCTCGTATGGCAGATGGCCACCCCCGCCTATATGGCATACTTGATGTGATGTGTATTACTTGTTGAATGTGTTATCTGATATAATATACGAGTGTTGTGTGCTCATTAAGCTTTGTGGTTAACCCGTGTTGTTGATTATTTTTCAGAACCGTCATGTGTCGACAAGAGGAAGGTTCCTGCGTGATAGCTACTTTTTCGCAACGTGATTTTATGAACTCTGATTTTTTAAACTAATAAAGTTAAACATTTTACTATTTTAATACTGTAAGACCCGTGTGTTGGGCAGGTTATTGATGGATGCATGTAACGAATATATTTTAACTATTTTAGTCTAAATGATTTTATGGAATTAATTATGGTCATTATTAAAAAAAATTGGGGTGTTACATACTTGGTGGAAAGATGCTAGATGAACACGAGTCAAGATGGAGATGATAAGAAACTAGAGAATTCTGATTGTACGTGGGGACAATTCTTTATTCGATTTGAAAAAGAATAATAGAAATACTTCTCACTTGTCAAAATTTTAAGTGGATTTCTCTTCGAAGTCGCAAGAACTTCATGGCTTTGGTTGATGACGAGCCCACATGAACATCAAGGATAAAGACGTGGGGTTCAAAGAACTAGGACTTGGAAGGAGACGGGTTGCACATTAACTATATATAGGAAGGGGTGTGTGTGTGTCTATATATATATATATATATATATATATATATATATATATATATATATATATATATAGATAGAGCCATATAGGGGAGGGTGCTTAATTCATGATTTACCATCATATATAAATAAATCATAAGCTAAATGAATCATGTGAATATAATAATCATTTTTCTTTATTAAGAGATTTTAGATAATATTATACTAGTTATTTAGCTTTTCAAAATGCATCCAATGATTTCTCGTACCATTACTAGCATATAATTTGTGTGACATTTTTAAGCTTTCGCCATTTCTTTCTTTATATACCCGTCAATTATCTTGCTACTTCTGTTAGCAAATCATATTCTTAACATGTGTACCAAGATAATTATCTCAACTAGGTCGATAACCATCATATTTACATATATTATTAGGAATGACAACGGAGCGGGTTTCCCCGTCCCCGTCCCCGAAATCTGAAAATGATCCCCGGCCCCGGCCCGTCCCCGTCGGGTTTTTATTCGGGGCACTCCGTCGGGGATTTTTATGCCCCGACCCGATGAATAATCCCCGATACCCGACCAGTAAAAAATGCAGTTTTATATTATGCAAAAAAGACATTATAAAAGGGTAAAAGCTAGAATATTATGCCCAATACAATACAAACCAAGTCTTTGTTTTAACAATACTAATTTACTAAATTCATTGGCTAACCCTATGGATTTCTTGCACAATTACACATTACATGATCTACAAGATTGTTCCAAAACAATATAACTACTTAACATAAATAAACACAAGTCCCAAACTTGTTATCAAATAAAAACTTGTCTAACTTCCAAAGATTCTTAATCATCCACCATTCACTGCCATCTTTTTAAAATGGTTCCACACGACACATCTTTTTCTTTTACCACCGGACTTTTCACCATCATCAAGAGTATCACCAGTGTTAGCATCACCGGTAGCAGAGTTAGACGGGAGTGGTTGATTAGAATCTTTTTCCCCTTGACTGCTTCCTAAAGGACTCGGTGTGTTTGGCGTGTTTGTTGTAGATTTATCACCATGTGATTCCATATCACCTAAAGAAACATATATATGTATATCAATTAAGTAAAAAAACAGCAAACAATCAATTAAGTTAAAAAAACAGCAAACAACTTTCAAACTAATAAACCTAAAAAAACAAACTGGTTGTGAACCAATAAAAACAAACTGGTTAAAAAACAGCAAACAACTTCCAACTTTACTGATTTGTGAACTAATATATACATAGCAATTAAGTTAAAAAACAGAAAACAACTTTCCAGCTTTGCTGATTTGTGAACTAATATATACATATCAATTAAGTTTAAAAAACAGCAAACAACTTTCCAACTAATGAACCTACAGCAAACAAACTGGTTGTAACTTTCAAACTAATAAACCTAAAAAAACAGCAATTGGTTGTGATTTGTGAAGTAATTTGGCTGTGACTTATGAGCTAATCTTGAAAAAAAACACCACACAAATTTCTAACCTGTTGAGGAAGGCACAAATACACATTAATCAATTGAGCTAATCAAAATTATGACCACACAAATTTCTAACCTGTCGAGGAAGGCACACCACACAAATTGAGCTATTTAATTATGACCAAACACATTAATCAAAAGAGAAATGGAAGAAACAAAAGTACATGAATCAGTTAACCAAAAGAGAAATAGAAGAAACATGATTCATAACCTGTCGAGGAAGGCACAAATACACAATCGCGGGACCTGTTGCGAGATGGCAAAGTCGACTGTCGAGGAAGGCACGACTTTCTTGACCTATGAGACGTCGCTGTCGAGGAAGAAGAAAGCCTGCGAAGGCGTGAGGTCTGGAGCAAAGAGACGACCAGGAAGATAACACCGTCGAAGCCTCGAAGGTGTGGGGTAGAGGAAAAAGACGACCAGTGGTGACCGGTGAGACGGCACCGTCGAGTGTCAAAGGTTCGACCGGTGGTGACCAGTGAGATGGCACCGTCGATTGCAGGGGTTGAAGGCGTGGAGCTGGAGGGGTGGAGGCTGTGTAGTTGGAAACTTGGAGGCGTGAGAATGTGAGATGAATAGATCATTCAGATGAAAGTGAAAACACTAAATGTATTTATATTTTCTTAAAATCCTATATATATTTATATGTATTTAATAATTAATAAATAAATAAATAAATATATATATATATATATATCGGGGAGGGGCGGGGGTACCTTGCCCCGATACCGAACCCAAACCCGAAGAAATCCCCAACCCCGGCCCGAAATCGTTTGCCCCGACCCGACCCTCACCGGGTTTCGGGTTTTCCCGTCGGGTTCAAGGTTTTTTGCCATCCCTATATATTATCATGTTATCATATTCATTTATGGAAATGTAACTGAGCCAACAAAACGAGTTTTACATTGAAAGCTCATTATTTTGCTCATTGTTTATTTGGTAAAAAGCTATACGTAATATTATTTATCTATGTATAATTTTCTCTCTATGATACCAACTTAATAGCAATATGACCAAGTTTTTTCTATTTATAGAATAATGCTTTCAACATCAGGAAAATTCGTTTATCATAAGCTTTCATGAATGTCACATCTTTAGATATCATATATTTGTCTTGAATATGTTATTTATGTAAATAAACATTAACATCTAACGAGAGAAGACATAATTTTTTTATAATATCTAGGCCACGAAGACTATTAAAAAAATTCAATATATAAAATATATATAAATTTAGGTGATCGAGAGAAATAACTAAATGCATGACATACTCATAATGAGCTAAGCATCGATCAATTAAGATATACAAACAATTATTGTTTAACCACACATGATCACAAGCACGTAGATATACAATACATACATACATACATACATACATACAAAGTTGTTAATAAAAGAACAAACAAGGAGATTCGCAACATAATAATCTCTATCAAGTAATATTTAAATTTCCTTAATAAATTATGAACTTGATAAATGGACATAAAAAACATTTTTTTTAAATCTAACTTTGTAGAAGATATATACCCTTTTCGAAAAAAAAAACCTTTGACAACATACTTCTAATGAATATGATGATTGATATTAGTAAATCAAATGAATCAATACTAACATAGGATAATATATAACAAATGAATTTTATATAGAATAGATAAGCATTATCATTAAAGAAAATTATATATTGGAACGTATTCATGATATTTAATAATTGATCATCATCATTTTTTTTATAAAAAATCTATATTAGTAATTATCACATGGAAGCGATATCAGTGTCGTAAAATAGTATTCTGTTCCCGTTGAGTGATCGAATAAGGTTCAATAGTTTAATAGTCTCCGATGAGATCTTGACAAGGGAATATAAAATCACATAACTAATCCAGCTCACCCCATATATGAAAACACATATTAGCTTCTGATATCAAATCACATTCTACGAAGTTTTAACATATTTATATGTATAGTCGTAATACATTCGAACCACTAATTTATGTTATCATCGTTTTAACATATTTGTAAACATAAATTTATCATATACCCATGAACTATGGCCGATGTATTTGTTAAATTAGAACCACTACCATATATCAATCTTACTTTTTAGATAGTAATGCATACATCAAAACGACGATACGTGTTGTGAATATAGAGAAAATAAGAGAAGAAAATGAAGAGGAAGAACTTTATTATACATTATTATTATTAGGTAATCCTCTATTTATAGGAGTATAATAGATAAGTATTAAGGAAACAAATCTCTAATTTATGGTAACACATATCTCTATCTAACCATAATTAGGAAATGTGTACATCTATCCATATATATATATAGGGGAGAGTTCAAACGAGAACTGTAAGAACAAATCTTGGCCATTTATTTTGGATAATGGAGTTCATGGATGAAGAGCGTGGGGGGATTGAGTGTGGCAGGGTGCATGTAAGGAATTCATGGGTGGGCAATCCAATTGAAGGAGGGGAATTGGATGACTAAGATTGGTTCTCGTACGAAAAACAGTTCTCGTTTGAACTTTTTCCTACATATATATATATATATATATATATATTCATAACATAGTTTATATTAATCATAATTAATATTCTTATTTAATTCAAAATAGTAAATTAGTAAATTAGTAAACACAAATATTTTCTCTCCTCTCTATAATTAATTTTTTTTCTCTTTCCAATCTATTAATATTCCTCTCTCATATTTTTCTCTTTCTTAAATTTAAAATAAAAAATAAATTAAAAATAATTTTCTAGTATTTTATTAATTTTAAGGTGTGCATTGGTGAACACAACCGAATGTTTACTAGTTTTTTTAATTATCGATGCTATGTTCACTGATGAGCACAGTCAAAGACAAAATGTTTGAAGTTTGAACCATTTAAAAAGAAAAAACAAACAATGTTGTATTTAGTATTCACCATTAAGTACTTGATAAAAATGATAGAAAGTGCTTACTATTCACTTGATAATAAATTAAATATATACGGGGCGGGATAGGTACCTGCGAATAGTAAACATAAATAACCAAACCCAATTTGTTACTTAACGGGTACCCTTATTTTCGGGACACTAGTTGCTCGTTAACGGTTTTCTCGGTTTCAGATCATAAGGGTTAGTTTGGTTTTTCTGTTTTATGATTTTTTTGAACACCATGTTATATTGTATAAGAAAAATTATATTTACTCCTATTATGTTCTTTTACTTACTAGAAGATGATGTTTAAAATCTATTAATTCTTTTTTTACCCTTTTTATTAATTTTAAGAGTTAATTGTTAATTTGGTTATTTAACTATCTTATTTCTTTCGATTTGGTCTAAATGCTCATTTCATTAGTTAACCATTAGTCAACTCTGTTAAATTAAGGTAAAATGACAGTTAGACTAAAAACTAGATGTTTAATGTTCATTTTAATCATTTTTAAAGTTAAAAAACTAAGTCGAAAAAAATAAAATGATTAAGGAACAAATTTTACAATTAACTATAATTTTAACATTTACTTTCGTCTTATAAATAAAAAAAAACGTAAAAAGAATTTTTAAAAGTAAAAGAATATAAAAATCACAAAATTTGAAGTCCTATATAGCACGTAACCCGTGTTCCCTTGCACCACGCAATCCCAAATGCGCTATTACACCCAACACGTTGCACCTCCTTTCTGTTCCAGATATTTTCATTTCCTCTCTCTCTCTCTCTCTCGTATTTGTCTACAGGTAGGCTTTCTGTGGTCTCCTACTATGAAACATACGGTTTATGTATCTCAAATTCTATATCTGCGCGTCTTTTGTGATTTTGGCATGAAATCGATTAATTCGAGTTTTCTTTTACATATTCTGAAAGCTGAATCGTTCAAAGTAGACAAAGTCACAACGTAGTGACCAAATCGTGTTTGGATGCGTATATTGATTTGTATGAAATTGAGTTTGAAGGGGAACGAAGATTTTATATATTCCGAGATTTGTTTTCTCACAATTTGTAGTTTAATTAATTAAATTGATCGCAATTCGTTGTTTCACGCGTTTAATAAAAAAATCTGATACCGATCGGCCTTAACTTTCATATCTATTTGTTTGTGAAATCCTTTTGTAGATCAAAGTATCGGGGAAATCACATTGATCAAAGGCGGATCGTTGTTGCCTGCTACTGTAGGTAAGGTGAAGTTATTATTTTGGCCTTTATTTTGCAGCTTCCATAGTCTGTAGAATCTGACATAAATCTTTGAGGGCATTAAGAATCTTTATTTTTATGTTTTTTTCTTCAGCCCAGTCTTGTGTATGATTAGCAGTTCACCCTTTTTAGGTTTACTTGCAATGCAACTTGATTTTTCTTTAAAAGTATTGATGCATGTAGACTAAAAATATGAATGGAATACATAGAAAAGGATTGCTTGAAATTTCTAGGTGCTGTGAACATTTTTACTTTCTCTATTTCATTATATTTGGTATTCTTTTAGGTATTGAAAAAGATGAAGGGCTTCTTACTTCTAGTTGGCAATCCTAGACTATGAGGGGGTGTGGTGAAGCTTAATGAAAGAGCTTAAGTTTTTTCATAAAAAATACTGGGTTAGCTTATGAGCTAACAATGCTAAATAAGTTTAAGCTATTATTATAAAGCTAGCTATACGAAAGAGCTTTCAAAAAAGGGCTTAAAACTCCAATTAGCATAGCAAAACACTAAAAAAGAAGCTTATTTGTTTGGTATACTATCCCAAATTACGGTGTGTGTTGGACGCATAAAATGATGTTTCCAATTTATAGAGCTTACCTTTTGATATATTTTGGTCACATCTTTGATGTATTTTGATATATCAAATGGTAAAAAAATGATGTAGCTACTTACATAAAAATGTTAATGAAAAAAGTTTATTATATAGTAAGGTAAGTTCTAAAAGTTTAGTACAAATATGTATTGAAGTATGACATGTGCAATAGGAAAACATTTATAGTTATATATTACATTGCAGTTTTGATAAGCTTATTGAAACATCTTTGGTTGGCATTACTTAGGGTGTGTTTGGTAAACTTAGTTTACAACTTAAGATTCAAGGTAGTGGTGCATGGTGCAACAAGTTTTTGTATATTGATTGTATATTTACAAAATATATGGTGACATGTATACATAGTCAAACATGGCTTGCATAGTGAGCTAACTAACCCGAAAGGGCCAATCCCTATCGACATTACTCATGTAAATACCCTCTAAGCTATGCTCATAACACTACAATATATATAGTCTAATGCGCCCTGCTAAGGACGGAGACCTATAGCTTGAATCATAAACAAAATCTGGGAGTGGACAATGGTTTTGTAAAGCATGGTGGATTAGTATTATACACGAAGATCCCTTACGGAACTTTCTTAAGAACAAAATGAAATCGACCTCCACGTGCTTTGTACAACCATGGAAAACATGAATAGTTGATAGATAGGCAATATCTAGATTGTCATTCCATAAGGTAGGAGCTTAAGGTGTGATGCCAAGTTCACGACTTGGTAACTAGGCGCGAGGCAATTGTTAGGCGAGGCAATACAGGAGGGCTCAGAGGTGAGGCACTAAGCAGCTCTTATTAGCGCCAACGTTTGGGCTTTTTAGTAGGTTTTTTAGGTGACCCTTTATGCGTGTTGTTAGCAAGAGCTTTGTATCTAGACTTAATATAGGAATGAGAATATGTGTGTTGTTTGCGAGCGGGTCATGGGATAAGGTTAGAACCCACTAGATAGCAAATCCTGGATCGACTGACGATCACTGGATAAGTGTCTTAATCAACGTATGCGAATATTTTTAGATCAATGAGACCACTTTGCCAATGGGCATGAGTGAAGGCTTGAAGCGTGGATTTGGAGGCCTAACAAATTGACCTATCATGCTCCACGCTTTCATGAAGATATGGTGACTGTAGAGCTATGATTTTTGTCGGGGCCGTGCATAAATCAACTCATTTTGTTAGCATGTATGTGATATTAGGCCGTAAAAGAGTAACATATTGTACTAACAACTACCACTTATATATATTTAACCAACTTAGAGAATGCAACATTGTCAGCTTCAGATAATGGGCTAGACGTTGACATGGGCGAGAGCACGTCGAGTCTAATAGATGAACATATCGTAATATCTCCGAGATGTATTTCTTTTGAGAAATTATGAGGTTGGAACCTTGGTAAACAATCTCAATTCTGAAAAGTAATTAAGAGAGCTAAGTTTTTTTAGGGCATAAACAGAGTTAAGGCTGTAAATGACCTTGTTGATTTGAAGTTTATGTTCCCACTAAGGAATATATCATCAACATAGACTAAGATGTACAAGATAATACCTACACGTGAGTAAATAAATAATACCGAAAGATCAACACCTTTGAACTTGTGAAACCAAGTGTATGAAAGGCAAAGAAAAGTCGTTGAAACCAATTTGTGGGGCTTGTACAAGGCCATTATTGGACTTGTGAAGCAAAGAACCATGCTTAATATAAACGTAAAGGAAGGTACTCTAAACACCTAATTGTCTAAGCGGCCATCTCGAGTTATGACAAGGGAGAGAATATGCTGATAGTTGTTGATTTGACGATATGGCTGAAAGTCTCATGAAATTCAATGCCCGGTTGTTGCGAAAAGTGTGGCGTCAAATCTTGGTTTGTAGTGGGTATGCAACAATTTCTTCTCGCTTTAACCTACAAACCCACTTTCAATCAACTACATTTGTATTAGGCACACATGAAGTAGAGAATATGTGCTTGTTTAAGAAAAGCACTCTTTTGTCATTGCTTGCTTGTACTTTTAGCAATGCTAAATGAGGTTTGTTCAATAAGCGGGTTTGGAGAGCTTTTGGTGTGATTGGCTAAGGATTGAAAGGAACTTGTTTGCTTGTTTGGGTTTGGATACAAATTAGGTGGATGTTGTTGAGGAGGATGTGCCGATGTGGTGGTGTCTGTGGTGGAAAGGTTGGGACTGTAGAGATTGAAGAGGAAGTGTAGTCGGAAGAGAACTGATACGAATCTAATTGATAATCAATAACATGATAGTACACACTCGTAACCGGATGCTTGTAGATAGAAAGGGGGCCTGATATTCGAGACTCGAGGGATCTCCAAAACAAAGAAAATGACTGAATAACTCTAAACTCTCCTCCCTTAATTGGCCTAACCCTGTCCCTCTAAATAAATGAACCTAACTCTAAAATTAAGGAAACCATTCAAATATGTAAACTAGATAATAATAAATATGTAAATTAATCAAAATACTAACTAACATATGTTATTAACTAATATAGATAATTGCTGGCCCCTCCCTCTTCTGATTCATATCATTATCCCCACCCCAAAAATCCACCTCGTCCTCAAGGTGTTGCGAACATCGAACTAAATTCCGGGATCCCATATATAATTATCTTTTTCTTGTAGCTCATTGCGTGACATATGTTCCAGCCTACGCGAAGTCCCGAATGCTTGTCCAACGAGGTCATCATCACCTAATCGTCCTAGAGTAAAAGCCTTCCGTGTAACACCCCATCCCCAAAGGAACCAGAGGTCACATCATATGACTAAAACGTATCAAACACAATTAGTCTTCAAAAGATTATTAATTGATTGAAGTAATAAAACCAAACCATAGTTCCATCTCTAATGCATAAACTCCGATCATCGAAACAAAATACCAAAGTATAACTACAAGTTTGATAAGAAATTTAAATAAGATCTCTAATCATCCTCAAATCTCTAAGCTTTTTCCGCACTTCCCGGATCACCCTCGAGTACCTGCCGCAGAGAAAAGGAAATGTGGCTGAGCTAATTGCTTAATGAGCGGATGATGATAACAATTAACATATATCCGAATTTCTTTATTGAAAGATATGCTACTTCCCGGTCGAGATGTCTGAGGGAAACTTTCATAAACAGTTTTAATCCATGTCACATAAGAACGGAACAGAATAAAAATATTATTTTTATTTTCAAAGCTCCCATCGAATACCTACCTTGACCACAGAGTAGAAACAAAGAAATAAGACAGAAGCAATGAGGAAAATTTTGCATCGAATGACGTACAAACATTTATCCTAAATGCACACCCATGGTACCAAATATACCACATCATATCACAATTCACATATCAAATTGATACACTGGATGCG
Source organism: Dittrichia graveolens (assembly GCA_038502395.1). Lineage (NCBI taxonomy): Eukaryota > Viridiplantae > Streptophyta > Magnoliopsida > Asterales > Asteraceae > Dittrichia > Dittrichia graveolens. The sequence goes on from JARJIL010000001.1 coordinate 8,951,669, forward strand.
CGACCCCAAGTGCATCCCAAACTTGGAAAGAGTGTATGACACTACACCTCACGACCGCAAATAGTCGTATCATATCACAACATAACATATCATAACCTAGGATGCATCCATACGCCTCCCCTAATCAGCCTAACCCCGTCCCTTTAAATAAATGAACCTAACTCCAAAATTTAGGAAACAATTTAAACATGTAAACTAGATATTAATAAATATGTAAACTAGATAAAATACTAACTAATATATGTTATTAACTTGCTAGCCCCTTCTCTCTTTTGATTCGTATCAATAACCATGTAGAGTTAGGAGACGCGGATAAAGGCAAGAAATGGTAGACAAGAATGGGTGAATCAGGAGATGTTATGGAATGATAGGTGTGGTATATCGACGATTACGGGAGGTGATGCCAAGGAGTAAGGGCAAGGAGTTGGTGTACGTTCACAAAATGACTTCCATATGGCAACTAGCCAACTAGTGTGGCAAATTTAAATTATTGTTCTTCTTTTAGTTCTTGGTGAGGTTCATTCATGGATTTATCTTCTATGCATGTGAAACATGGTGCCATATAACTATATAGAAATGAATTAGAATATCATGACACCTCAATGACCAACGTACATATGTTATTTTGTACTAGCATGGTACCCGCGCAATGCGGCGGTGGCAAATAATTTTTCTCTCGATAGTATGTCCGTTTTCAAAAAATAAAGGGTGTGAGGTTTTCTTTAAATTATCGTTGGTCAATAACATCTTACATGGATTAGTAAAATTTAGCACTTGTGTTGGTGTCGATATGTTGTGTAGCTGGGAAGGTATGCTGGTGTGGAGGATAGTATTCGTCAACTTATTATAAAATATTGAAGTTATATAGGTCATTTCTCGATCGGTCCTCAATAAGAGAATGTTAAAACGCATAATACTATAGCTAAGATAGGTTGGATTTTAATTTAATTTCTGTATATATTCATTGTTGTGGAAGGTTTAATTATTAATATGGTATATAAGGATCTAATTAATTATATATTTCTATTTAGTAGTTTCATTTTATTTTATGAGGGGTAAATTAGTATTTATAAACTAAAAATCAAGAGATCAAAACAACAAAGTAAAGTAGCGCATCATAGTTTTATTTTATTAACAAGCCATTAAAATATCTTTAAATGTTAACTAATTCAAGCTATAAGTTATTTACTTTACAAGTTATAGTTATACGTATTTTCTAATAATTAATCTAGAATATTTAAAATGAAAGATTTAGCTATATTTTTTTTATAATAAGGTTAATTTGCATCGACTTGGCTTTTTTATAAGTTATTATGAAATTTTGTGTTATTAAAGATACACAATATTTAATAGTTACTAATTTATTTAGTAGTTTCCGCTTAATATTGCTTATTTAAACATTATGGTGTGCTTTTTACAAGATTTACCGTGAAATTATCATCATTATTAGTTTATTACGATAATTATCACTCAAGAAATCTAAAGCATCTCATCCGAAAAGTTTGTATATTTTAAAAATAGTATGAAATCTTGGAACATTCAACAAGTTTGAAAGTGAGAGAGAGAATATAATATCATTATTTTTACTTTAGGCGAGAAGATTACGTTGGTCCAATATATGAGATTGTACGTAGAAAACTCGTGAAAAATAAATGTTAAAAACAATTAAATATTCTTTTATTCTTCACTATTTCCGTACATAAGATTGTAACTTTTGTTATTAACACGTATTTACATGCAATTTAAACTATGAAAAATATAACACTACTATGATGGGAAATATTGAGTTTCCTTTTATTGTGATTTTATACTACTAGAAAGGAAATGATTACATTAGATATGGAGAGGGGTGAAGGGTATTCGGTAACTTCAAAACACTTAAAATTTAAAAGTTTAAATAAAAGATGTAAATGCTTTATAATACAGTATAGATAGAGATGTGATCAAGCATAGACTGGCTTGAGTGCATAGATCAGAGTAGGGATGGTATATCTCTGAGTTTTAGCCCGGAAAGGATCGTGTATCCATTGCGGGGGTGACGTTCCCATTGGCCTATTACCATTCCCTAAGACTATAAAGAGAGGTCAAGTAGGATTTTTTGTAGGTTTGAGATGAGGAAGAAGATCCAAGTGAAAGAATGTGGGCAGCCAAGAGAGGGAAACTTAGAGGCATGAGAGAAGCATCAATCTTTAACCCTTAATTTCCTCCCTATTTATAGGGAGGGGATCAAGGCAAGATGGAAGCCTATGGGCTTGACCACCTATTCCATGGGTACATCATCAAGGTGAATAATAGGCAATAACTTAGTGGTACATTTTTTTCTTGCATGCAAAATTGGGAAGTGTCATAGTCTTGTGCTTCTTAAGCCCCAAGATAACATTAATGTGTTTTGTTAAATAAGTTGTCTAGAACCATGCAGCTGCACTTAATTATGTCCTGTAAGGCTGTAAGGTTTCATAAGTTGTAATAATATAGATGTGTCTCACCAATTATTGTCTTCTAGTTGAATTATGGCTCTTATCCATGTTTGGTTTAGGTTATAGTTAGCACGTGACATTTTAGTAGCAAATGAGCTTCCGATTTAATAAAATACATTTGTTCGGAAACTGAACAAAATGGGAAAAGTTTACAATTTGGTCCATTGGTCAAAATATTTTTCATGCTCAAAACCCAATCAGATCTGTTTGAGCTCCTCTTTGATTAAAATAGTCTCCTCTTCATATCATAATTTTATCCCTTTCTGTAAACAACTTGATCTTTGTAGGATGGGCTTTTTACTTGTTTTTGAAAACCAATTTTGTCAAAACAAATTCTTCTTGATCAGCTTTGTTACCTTTTGAGTTTGTTTTATTTAACCTGATTGATGAAATGGTTAGGATGTGGCTTGAGGAAAAAGATCTTGTAGAGAGAGTTTATAACCTGCTTAAACAAGTGGATGGAAATTGTGTGTGTCCGGGGTCAGGGTTCTCAAAATTGAGCAAGACTGGATGAAAATAAACTGGATTTTGTTTTGTCAAGTAAAATTATATGTGACAAGTAAGATAAGGTCTTCCGTTCACTTGTATGATGAAGCTCTTTCTCATATTTATTGCTCCTGAATACGAGTCAACAATTTGTAACGCAGCAACAAAAATATTTTTATAGAATCTCCTTCTGTTCCCACGACGAGGTTCCTGCAATACGAGAAGAAAATGTATGAGAATGGAGATTATGTTTGCATTATTATTATTATTATTATTATTATTATTATTATTATTGATGTTGTTATTACTACTGCTGCTGCTGCTATTGTTTTTTTTTCTTTTCGAAATGATCCTCTGATTATCATGGCTTTCCTTTCGTGTGAATGTTCTCAGATATGCATGTCTTGTGCTGGGTTGGAGACATTGTGATAGGGAATGGATAGTTAATTCTAGAAGGGGTATAATAGTAATATGATTAGTAGTTAGTTAGAGGTAAATGCTATAAATAAAGGAGGTGAGTCTCTTTGTTAGGCAGGCAGATTTCATATTTCATTAGTCGTGTATTAGGCTCGTAGCCTTTGGCTCGAGAGAGGGATTCCCTGAACCAATCTTCCGATTGTGGTTGATTGGGGTTTCATTTCTTGTTCAATTTCAGTCTCCTGTTACCTATTTCTAGTTGTATTAATCTCGATTCGTATCACATTGTGTCAGTTTCATGTTTCTATAATTTTGAATTTTGATGTATAGTTTCAAGATGTTTGCCTTCTGTTTTTTTCCCTTTACTCAATCTTCAACTAATTATTACACAGTCTGTTGGTAGATGTAAAAGAGTCGTTTTCTTCTTTCACCAAATTCTCAAAATTTCCTTTTATGTCCTTTAAGGACACAAGGTCTTGAAATAAAACTTGATCTTGATAGAATAGTTTTTCTAGCGTTCTTATTGTTAACTGACCACTTAGTTCCCTTTCTAATGGAATTATACTGTCAAACCGGAGCAAAGAGAACCCGTCCTGGACTATATTTACTGTTGGATGGATTCTATGAGTAACTCATCAGTATTTGCTAGTTTTTTAGGTAACCATGTTTGATTTTATCTAGAATCCAGTTTTTCCAGGTGATGATTCACATGTAATGTGTGCATGACTCACTCATCTGATCAAACAGGATTGCTTTACGAGTGTCGTGGTATGAGAAGATTCGTCGGGATTTTTCTTTCTACCTTGTGTACGATACTTTTAGATTTTTTTAAATGTAAGATTGGATTGATGCCGTCTTCTCTTTTAGCGAGTTCTCCACCACTTTGTATATTACCTAGTAATGAATTATGACTTCTTGCTTCTATAGGCACAAATATTTTCACAATATATTGCATTATCAGCCCAGAATCTATCTTGGCAACAGTTATATGGTGGACTTATCTTTTACCCTTGTGCTTGTTTGTATTTTCATGTGAAAGTTTGTTGAAGCTGCTGCATGTATCTATTTGTTTATGGGAAAGACATAATTTAGCAACCCACTCTGGTTTTTTTGCTGTGTGGCAGATATTTCTATGTTCACACTACTGTGAACATGTTTTTTCTTAGTGGTGTGCCATGATGTTCAAACAGATAAATATATACATTTCTTTCTAATTTTCTATCGACTTAAGCAAATCAAGTACATATCTTACTCTCCATGTCAGTCTTTTCATCAGAATGCTCAATCTGACGTGACAATATCCATGAAATAAAATGTAAACCCTGACTCAAGTAGTTGTTTGACCTTCAATTTATTTGCTTCATTAACTTTTTATGGGCAGCTGGTTTTTGATCACCTCCATGTATCAATCATGTCAATAGATGTGGTACTGAATTAACAAGGATCTGGAAACCACCGACTAATAATAGATACTTTTACACTATATGTGCCATCCAACTCTTTAATGTAGTTGTAATCTGCAAAATTTGTTTTAAAAACTAATCAATTGGTACCATGCATATGATTGAAAAATATGATAAAATGAATTGGAGTTTACCCCAAATTTGTAGATTGTAGTGGTGCTTCATTTGTTTCGTGTTGGTCTGGCTGGGAAAGCTGGAGATGGATGGTGGCATGTGGATCCTCTCTTATGCTTAAAGCATTTGTTAAAAAGATATTCCCGTTTGCTGGATCCGTTTCCCTCATTCCATAAACCTGAGATGTAAAAGACTTTCTTTCTGAAGGTGACTATATAACAGTCCACATTTCTAAAGTATATAGGTGAACTAAAAGACGTTTTAAAAAAGTACTACTCCTTTTATTACTTTGGGTGCAGGGCTGTTGACAAATACCTTTTTATAAAGTTCCATATTTTCTTCACGAATTTCATTTACCTTCTTACACAGTTCCACATTTTCATGGTGGATGAGATTCCCCTGAATGAGAGCAATTAATATTAGTTACTTGAAGCTACTTATTCCAGGGCTAACATTATGATAAATGGTGTTAGGTTTTGGGCTCACCTTTCGGTTTAGTTCTTCGATTTCTTCAAAAAGAAGTTGGTCCTACCAATTCAAAATTTGTTAGGTGGCAAGTGTTTTTTTTGGGTTACAAGATTAGTATATGCAAAAAAAAGATTAGCATAATAATGGGTTAGCTGTGTCAAACCTTTTTCATGCGGATACTTCGGAGACTCATTTCGAGTTGGTTCTCCATGCCCTGTAGATCTTTGACATTTAAACCAGATAGCTCTTCCCCCATCATTCGCCTGTCAATTGTAATTGTCAAAGTTTACAGGATGATCTTGTTCAGATAGTGTTACCTTCTTCTATTCTATTAGTATCTGTATGCTTTGTAAGATATGCGGATTGTGTGGGTTTATATAAATAATGATCATTAAAACAAAAAATTACATCGATCATTTAAATATTTGAATATACTGATTTAGGAGGTTATATGCGTTAAATAAGGACTTTGTAAGATTTTTAACCCATTTGGCTAATTGTCCTTTGAGCTAAAGCAATTTTTTTCCATTTGACCCATTTGAGATAAAAATAGAACCTAAATCGACCCCTTCATAAGTAATTGAGTTGAAAGTATCTCCTCTAGTATTTTCACTACGTGAACAGTAGCTAGACTATTTATGTGATCGTTTTGGGGGTTCACTTTCTTTGACACTTATGCCATCTACCAGTGAGCCTTTGCACGGTCATTATAAAATAACAGAACTTCTGTTTCTTATGATTACTTGTTAAAAGGGTGGTAGCCTCCGGGTATGAAATATTCTATAAAAATTGTCAGTTTCCATTTTCCAGGATGATTGCTATTTTTAATTCTTCAATAGCATAATTTTGTAATTAAAAACTATTCTCACTATACGTTCTGGTTAGTACTTACAATCAGGAAGAATCACCATCTTTGGTCGACTAATTTTAGCAGATCATAGGAAAGCATCTATTATTGATAGTAGAAATGGTGGCAGGGGATAGATACGTTTTGGCTAAAAGATATTGAACCAGTTTTATATTATCACAAGTTGGAATTCGGTATCTGAATATATCATTTCTATATATTTGCTCATATAGAAATTATCATAAAATGCTTAACAGAATATAATCTGTAACTCTAGTTTTTAACCTTTTCACATGTGACATGTCAACAACATATACACATATGTGCCTTTTGTTGGATAGAAAATTTACCTATGATCCTCCTGCAGACTCTGCAGTTGTTGCTTTAACACTACAGCTTCCCTCTGCCAGTACTGTAAATATTTAAATAGAGATTTTCAGGGCCTTCTGCATAATCATTGCATTCATTGAAAACATGTAATAAAATACTTTGAATTCATATGCTAGGAGAACTTCAGGTTAGAATGCAATTAAAAAGGTAACTATGAGAGATTTCAATGTTAGGAAGAAGCAAGGCAACTATGTAGTTGTGATAGGTAGCAACTTGAGATCATAGAACCTCTTACATTGATAGATCTCACTCGAATGGGAGATGATTCTTCCACAGAAGAAGTTAATTCTTCCACATGTACAACATGCTTGAAGCTAATTTACAGGTTAGTAAGAAATTCATTTTCCGTAGATGAATCAATTTCTTTCATGAAAGAATCACCTCCCATTTTTAATGACTTAAGTTTTGGGGGATTTAATTAAACATAAAATTTTGATGACCCTTTGTGTGTCATATCCTTTTAAGACCAAGGTCTTTCGGACAACGGTCTCTCTACTTATGGTTAAAGGTATGAATGTGTTAAATTAGATTTTATGTCATGATGTGGAAATTATCAAACAAATCATTGCTTTGGAAACCTTTTATGCTGAAGTAGGGCCATAGTTGCTATCATCAAGGTTCACAATAATATAATGATATAACTTCAGTGTTACTTTCAATTGTGGTGAATCCATGCACTAGAAAACTTATTGGGATATGTATGTTATATTCATGGTCATTGTCTTCTCGGTACTTGCAATTAACTATTAACAAAACAGAAAATAAGATAGCCTTTATTGGAATAATCAAGTGGAGATAGATGTTACTTGGTACCTCAGACTATATTTAATAGCTATCAATTGGAAGTTGAAGCTTATGTTTTCTATGTGTATCATATAAGTAATTTTACAACCTTGTTGAAACCCATGGTTAGCACAAAAAGTTTTGACTTAAATATATATATATATATATATATATATATATATATATATATATCTGGGAATTGGATTTTCTTTTAAAGATTCACGAATAGGCAAAGGAGTACGGTTGGAGATGTTTGATGGGAGCCTGTCCTAAACTTGATTTATGTATTGCCTTCTAGTGTTGTTTCTCTGTTAATCTCTTTTTATTAGCAATTTGTGAATACAATGTGTGCTTGGTTTCTGGTTTTCTTAATAAAATGAGGAGTTCTTTCATACAATATATTATGAAAAGTTTCCATTGCTAAGGTATGATGGAGCCTTTGTTTTATGGACTTATTTTTTTTATTGGAAGCAAGTTACCATTTCATTTTGTTCCAAATCTTTTTGAGTATTTTTTAAATTAAGATTCCAATCCAAAGATTTAGTATTCGCCCATTAATAATCATCGCAAGAAATTGGTGATATTATGAAAATTTTCCATGCTAATGCTTGATTATGAATCAAATACTACTATTAAACAATTTGTCAAATCAAATCTTGGAATTTTTTTAGGATGATGGTAGTAATATTTTGTTTGAGGATTAGGCTATTATTTGTTCATTATTAATCACTAGGTATTTATGTGCTTTTGTTTCAGTTTGTGTATAAGTCAAACACTCCATTATTTTGAGATGGAAGGAGTCTTATATAGTTTAAGGATTTTGGATGTTCAATCTTCACTACTCAACAACATATAGTTAGTTGTTTTTGGTTCAATTGGTGAATAAGTTGATGCCTTTTGTTCTTCATATTTTTTATACCTCTGTAAGGAGTCAATATAGAAACTTCTTTGTTGTTCAATAAAGATAAGATTTGCCATAGTAGTCCCAATATACTTGACAAGATATAAATTGTTATGTAGCATTGTAGCCTCTTTAATGTGTTAGTGTTATAACTATTTCATTTAGGTTTACTCTTGTTAGACCAGGGAATTCTAGATAATTTCTTGTTTAGGTTTACTCTTGTTAAATATTTTATATTCAGATTTTCTCTAAGCAGAGAAAGGAGTTGTAGGTGGTGCCTTGTTCAATGTTTAACTTGCTTGGCACTAAACCTCATTGAAATATCCGGAAAGCCCAAGTAGCTTTCCTGAGTTTCATCAGTCAATTATATGTGCATATCTAAGAATTGCAGGTTGATATATGTCAAGGGCATGTAGGATTGGATTATATTTTTTTATTTTTATGTAGCATTATCCTAGTTCGTATTAAACTTTTGAGCTCTGACCTATCTTGATTGTTAAAAAGTATGGATCAAATGGATTTCAAAGTAGATGCATGGTTTATTTAGTTATCTGAGATATGATTATTATTAGATTATGTATACATGCAATTACTCAGAAGGATTGAGAAGATCTTTGATGAACACTAGTTGAAAAAAGTTGATTAAATCCCTTGTTTTCAAAAATTTTATTTTGATAATTAGTTGGTAACCTAAGTAATGGGAGACGCTTAAGCTTGGTGGCTGATATAGTAACCCTAACTATGATAAGGAGACACTTAACATCTATGTGGATGCTTATGCGGCCCTAAGCAGAAACTTCTAGAACAACTAATATTATACTTATCTTCCATATTCTAGAATTTTGTATCTTATGATATGGTACATGCTTAGTATACATTGTATCTCTGATACACAATTTGACAACAATGTGGAGCCCATTCATCCATATATTAAAAGACTAGTCTAGCAAGTACTTAAAAAAACTGCATAAAGTTTCGAGTTGTAAACCAATATGCGTGGTTCTTTTTGTATATGCTTCTTTTTGAATCATGTTCTATAGCTTTGAGTAGGAAAAAACACCTGTAACTTTGTGAACTCTTTCAAAGTGCTTGTGATCTTAGCTTTTGTAATTCAAATTTGACAATCATATCTTCTGGTTTTTTTATCATAGAGGAATGAGCGTTTTCTAAAGTTAAAGCTTCACCTGGTCCCTAGGTCTCTTTGGTCTAGCTAATTATTATTTATTTTCTTTCTGGCTCGCTAGTTCCTAGATTACTAGATTAGTCAAGTCATCTTCATTTCATTCTTCAATGATGCATACAAGAAAAGTTAAGAGTAAGATGCTATGGTTGTTTAATAGTTTCATAAAACGATATAAATATCCATTTAATCGGTATTTTATTTGTGAGACTTATTCCCTTTGAGCCCTATCAATTGTAAATCTTTAGCGCTAACCCCTCTCAGTTTCATACATATCTAATTCTTTTAACCAGTCCAGATTTCATTGTTACAGTAGGAAAGTTCAGTTAGGCATCTTAAAGTTCTTTCTTTATCACAATGTTTTAGTTTTTTTAACACTATTATGTAGATCAAGGAGATGTGTGTGGTTTATAAGTAATAAAATTATTTCCTTGGTTGCTTACTTGCTTCCATTTATGCATGAGTCATGATCCTATATAAGAGAATGATAAGTGTCATTGGAGCCTTTCATTAACTTAAAAAAAGGTAGCATTCAGGGAGCGCTCCAAACATAAAGACTTAAAATGTTTGCTTATGATGGTCTAGTGCAATGTGGGAGATTGCTCATTTTCTTTAAAGCTCTCTTGCTTGAGGTAGTTCTTGTAGCCTTCTATCATATGGTGGATGGGAGATTGCTCATTTTTCTTTAATTTGTGGCTCAAACATTGATCACAACTTTCCCTTGTCATGTTTTTGATCCGACTTTTCTTGTCTACACCTATTATTTCTCACCGTTGAACCATTGTTCAACTTGCATTACTTACCTGATGCATCTCTTTAGAAGCCATGTGGTGTCTATTCACACATTTTATATTGTTGTTTGGTTTTTCCTAAACCAACTGATGCATTTCAATGGGTCAAAATGGGATTGTTTTTGCTAGATGATCCCGTGGGAGTTATTTATGGTCTTGCGTTCCTTCATTGTCGGTAGAAAAGCTTATCGTATAAACCGGTGACTTCACTTTTAATTAATGGGGGCTTGGAGGAAACAATCAGGCTGATGAAAGGAAATGAGGACCAATTTTCCACGGAAATTGATCTATTCTCCTGGTTGACAGGTATGAACTTGCATTGTTGATCTGATTTTCTTTCCCGGAGTTTCACATTGTATAGGAGGAGTAAGATAGTATTTGTGAACTTTGAGGGAAATACAAGGTGAGGTTGGGACAAGAACTGAGTTTGGATCAACTTTACTTCACAGGAACAGAAAGACATGGATTAAGTGAGATAGCTTGTTTCATTTACTATTGTGAGTTTCACTTTTCTTTTTCTAGTGATAGTCCAGATCTTAGCTTCATTCTCATGTTACCAGGATGACATATCCTTTTCCTTGTTGGCAACTGAAGCTACTGGTGAATGATGCTGGTTGGTCATCCTTTTCGGGTAAAAGCGGCGTTGCTAATCCGTGTATCCTCTTGGTGTTCTCTCGTTCATACTTTCTCTAACCTCATTCTCCCTTATAACATCTGAAACTATACCTTCATTTGGTAGTAGGGGATCCATGTTTGGCCTTCTAATGTATGCTAGACTGTTTATGTCAAACAACCATTGCCATTACTTCCCATCTTTTTAATCTCTATCCGTTTTAGAGCATTATAAAATTGGAATTCTACAAAAACGGCCCTAGTTTTTTTTGTTTAATTCTAATATGAGGTAGATGCCATTTATGAAATGCTAGGTTTGCTCTGGTGGGAATTGGGTAAGATGTATTTAGTTTGCTTCTTCTGCTAAAGAAATGAATAAAAAAATGACCCGGTACCTAGGGCTGAAGCTCAAAGGAAATGAATCTTTGGGTTCCTTGCACTTCAAGCTTTCCCCAAAAAAGGTGACCACGTTTTCCTGTAAGTTCAATGATTTAATCACTGGAATTCACCTTTATCAACACATACACATTCTTATCCAAAACAGCCTTTTGACGTGTCACTAGTTACGAGTTGGGTTAAATAGGAAGGCTTAGTAGGTGGGAGAAAGACATTACCTATGTTTTAAACATGCAATTAGATTTGGGTTTTCAAATATGGCATGGGTGCTTATATCTGAGGTATGCATTCTCATTTTTTTGATGGAAGTGATGGCAAGTGATCATCTTAGGAAGATCTTGGGAGGATCAGGTATAATATTAGTAAGAATAACAATTTATCGAATGGTCAAATCGTTTCTAGTTGAATCCTTTAATGAAACCTAGCCTCTAAAACCTTCTAAAAGTGATGTTAGATAAAAGTGGACTGGTGATGGGATGATTATGAAAAAGATGATATGAAGTTTTTATCACAAATTGGGTCTGTACTCTGGGGTAGTACTTTAGATGTCTCCTTTCTCTCTTGGTGTAAGAGGGAAAAGACAAAGACAAGTAATATGATCAGATCAAATGGTTTAGTGATTCTCTGGGATGGATCTTACCAGAAATTGCAGGTCGCACAACTCTGTTTGTTCCCTGCCCTTGAAACATGCAGATTAATACACTTGAAGAACATAAGGGTACCAAAATGCTTTTTCCAGTAGCATCTTCATGAATTGGGGACACATTTTAGAGCTGCATCCTGACTTTTTAATGTGGTTTTGATGACATGCATTCTGCTCAACTTGAAGAGTGACCTGTTAATAAAACGAACTATTTTTCAGTGGAAAAGTGTCCCATCAGATCTTGAGTATTTTTGTGTTTGACTTTTGTTCCACAGCTGTTGAAGAAGAGCAGCTTGTCGTCCTTTGACTTTCCTAGTTCCAGAACAATTTCAGAAGTCTTTAATTACCATCAAATAAATATAAAGAAGATAAAGAGATGGACAAATTATAGGGTACTCTTGACTATGTCAGTCATCCGTGCGAGCTCTGCTGCCCAACCCATCTGCCAACTTGTGCAGAATAATTAGGTAATATTAGAAGCTATGAGTCACGAATCATTTCCCTTCTGGAGGTAATTAGAATATATACTGAAGGGAGTGCTATGTATATATAGTCAAGATTCGTGCGAAAAAGTATGAAACTGATAGAACTGTATGGAAGAAGACAAGACTGATACCTTGGTTTGAGATCTGGGGATTTGATCTAAGATCGGATCTGGATATAGCAGAAGGTAACATTACTAGTTTAAGTTGATGAAATCTAAACAACTAGAACAATGTCCTATCGTTTAAGTACATTTTTATGTTTCGGTGAGTTTTTGAATTAGGTTTCAGGAGATCTTACAAGGAGTTTTGAGGTCAGAATAATCTTCTACCAAAACTCCAGAAAAGTGTTTCTCTTGTGGCCTTGAAACTAGAGGAGTATCTGACCATAGGGTCATCATTCCATAATAAGTGTATTTGTAATTTGGTGGAAGTACAATAATAAGAACTTAATTAACCCACAAAGAGACTTATAGTGCACAGTTCTGAGTAAATCAAACTTGCAACAACCATCAATAGAATGTAATGATTCTTTGTTCTCCCACATTCACATTTCACTGGAATAAGTGATCACTTTAAAGTATGCTTTCTTTGTTCTTTCTAAGGCCATAAGATTGATACAGTAGGGACAACTCCAAATTTTCTTTTTCATTCCTAGTGTAATATCAATTGGAACTATTTCTTAGGACTAAAAACATGTTACAACTTCTCAAAAGGGACAGCTAATATTTATCCTCTACTCTTGTTGAAATTGATAGGAAGGATGCTGATCTAATGTAACAAACAGGTTTCAGAGTTCAAGATTCAAATTATGGTTATAGGATAGGAGCCACTTTGCATGATCTATCACATGCAGTGTGTTCAGGGAGAACGTCATGCATTGAGCTTTAGCAGTAATATGGTTGATTTCATGTTCTTAGTTTGGTAAAAAGTTGAGTTTATCTCTCTTTTCTCGAAAACGAGGAATTAGGTTGAAGTTATACTACTTGGAAATTAGAAAGCGATTGAAGCAGATGATACATGAAAGGATCAATAAGTTCACGTGACATTGCTTATGATACAGAAATTGTAAGTTATTAGCTGCTTATAAGCTTTTGGGAAATGTTGTAGGTTCAACTCATGCAGCTCTTTGTGATAATTGTTTTGAATTTCTTTTTATATCTGACGAGGATGCTTGAACTATAAGTGAGGGGGTTTGTAACATCTTGTGACGGTTTGTGATTATGAGTGCATGTATGCCCTTGGTAGTGGACTACAAATAACTTCAACGACGTCTTAGTTGATTTTGGCAACTTCTTGTTTTGGCTATGGGGAGTTGAAAGAAAGGATTCTCTACACAACAACTTAGTTTTGTTAGTATTTAATTAGACTAAAAAGATGGCAACAATTAAGAGTAAACTTATTGGACCTGGATATGTTTGGCATTATATAGAAAATGGTTTGGGATTCTTGGGGCATTGGATCACGATTTGAAATCTAGGTATCGAGAAAGAATAAAGTACATGTTTAGATATTTGTAGGGAATTTTAATACTAGTTTATTGGTGTCAATGACTTGAACAAATTTGCTCACATAGTCATTCTTCTAAAGTTCATGATTTCCAAGTAATGTCATCTCAGCCTCACTGTGCTGAAACCTTCTCACGATGTAAGCAAGAGGTTCTGATTGCATTTTGTTATTATTTCTCTATCTTTTGTAGTTGGTTTGTCTTCTCTTAAACCAAATTCATCTGAAGTTGTTCTTGATTAACTGAAGAGGGATTTAGTGTTTTTTTCAATGGCAAGGAGAATATGCATTAGAAAACTTCAATATGACCATGTGAAATTCAAAAATTGGCCTTGATGGCGGTGTCTTATTGTTTGTAACCAAATTAAAAAGATACGGGCTTCTTTATTGAATAAATGTCCTTACTTCAAGTACATTATTAACTTTTATGAAAATAGCGAACTGAATCTTACAATCTGGTACAATTTATAACTCCTGATTTTCACTAAAACAAGATTGTGATTAATGGTACAAATCACGACTCCATAACCAAGGCCCCAAGTATGTAATTAGTTATGCTGGACGACAATATCTTTTCATAATTTTGGTAGAAAGTACACCATAACTTTTTAGTCAACGTTAGCAACAAAAAGACTTTGAAGGGAAGGTAACTCTATCCAGGTTAAGGTTCTGAATTGACTTCAAAGAAGGAGGTGGTCTGCTTGATGATGAACCACCCATAATGATTAAAAAAAAAATTCTTTTTGATTGTGTTCTGCACGAATCAGTTATAGTACTAGTATAGGGAATCTATTGAAGGAACAGAATGCCATAAATCTTTGTTCAGGAAGTCAAACTGACATTAGTTTTGGCTGAAACTGATCCCTGATTTAGTGAAGATAAAGTTCGTGTATTACTAGGTTTATGTAAAGATGAAGTGAATACAAATAATAGAATAAATCTGTTGTCATCAGACTGTGTAAGGTCACAGAATCTTTGCACCTAAACCCTATCTCTGTTGGACTTCAATTGAGTGATGCAGATACTTCTCATTCTATTCTTGTAAGATGTTTTATTTATTCGTGTGTTGGACACTATGATTTTGTTGCATATAGGGTACGTCAGAGTGATTTTGACGCATAAAGGGTTAGTGAGATAATTTTATAATTTTACTTGTTTTAGTCGACTCACATGAAAGGTGGAAGGTATTATGTGTATCCTATTTCTGCCTGTATATGAGCTTACTAAGATTCAGTGCTGCTATTTTGAGGATGAAGATCATCAGTTGGTCACAAGATAATTATATTTAATCACCATGCTCCAGGGAAAAAGGGGTGGTGTTCACTTCGACTTTTAAGGTAAGTGACTTGATGTTATCTCACATGTTAAAGTCGATCAGTATGCTGAATGGTTACAGAAAGATTCATGTTTATACTTGCACATTCGCATGCTCTGAATATAGAGTTGGAAGTTTAGGCAGTTAATTACTTTTAGAAGTTAAGAGTTTTATTTGGTATGTCTAGGTTTGTTCATCTTTGTCATTCTAGGAATTACTTTCTTACTGTGTTTAGTTAACAGAAGTAAGCTTTTGGATCCTAGTTGTTACATGGTATCAGAGCCAGACTTGAATGACCAAAACCCTAGTCTCCATCAGAATACAACATCACAAAAAGCCACCAGGAGGCAGTACCAGGTTTCCAACCCAAGTTGTCCATTCTCGGAGCTTCTTTCAAGCACTACATTTCTTTTATGGAGCTTAAATGTTTAGGCACACCCCTCCTCTATTGTAGGCCAATGAAAAATCTCTTTGTGCTAACCTAGGTTCACTGTAGGGGTGTAGAACCAAAAGTGCGTCCTGTTTGGTAGCCAACACATGGGAGATCCTATTCCTATCTGGGGTGGGGTCTCTTGATTTGTCCTAATGGTTAAAGTAACAATAATATCTCAACCTATGGACCTATAATATGATTCAATTCCGTTTTCACTAGTTCTTGTTGCAGATCTGTCTTGTCTGTAAACTAAATCAGATTCTTTTCTTCTTTTCGTCTGGAACCATGAACTAATCTGAACCTTGTTGGATCTTTGTGGCTCTTCCAGGCAATGTCCACCAAAAACGTTTCATATGACATTTTTCAGGGTTGATTCAGAGTGCACTCTACTACGACATTTCCTTCATTGTCTATTTCTCTTTAGGGCTGGATGTTTATATTTTAATTTTTATTTCTGAACCCTTTTTTATAAAATTTTCCTTTGAAATCTTCTACCTCTGCCTATGTTCTGTAAACCAACTTGGCATGTATATTCTCCAACATTGTAAGTACAAAGTTTTATTTGGCTTAGGATTGTTATTTCTTGTTGTATTTGGCTGAGGGGTACTTTTCTATTATGTTAGCTTGGTTTGAACTATAAGGCTCCCTTTACCTACAAAGCTAATGGAAGAGAGGGTTCACATTTACTTACGTTTCTATATTATATTATAACTGGTCCATAACAATAGTTGCTAATCGGAGTTCCTTTCATTGATGACCCCTTAGTCCTTTAACTCTGTTGATTGGCATTTTGCCCAAGACTTCTCCCTCAGACCCAAAATTGAAAAGAGGACTAATTTAAGTTTTTTCTCTTTTGAACAGCAAATACACAGACCCCCCCACTAAACTACACCTATGTCCACAATGGGACTTGAACCTCAAGCTCAAGCAGGGAGGGACACCATAACAACACCTTGGTACCTCTAGGCCAAGAGCCCTTTGGTGGCTATTTTAAGTGTCAACAGTGCTGCAATTTAGCTTCTAACTTCAGTCTATTCAAGATCTGATCAATTTGGCATGTTAATTTATCCAAATAAAGAAGGCAATGTTGTTCATACAAGTTGTCTTTGGTTTCTTGCACATCATAGAATGTGAGTCATCTTTTGGGTTGAGACTTGAGAGAGTAAATGTCTTTTTTTTTTTGAGTTCCTGTCTTCGTGAATAGTTTTAGCAAGGGGTGTACGTGAATATAAGCTTGTGTCTCTTGCTCATAATTAATTAAAGTTCTAATTATGTGAAAATGCAGGGGGGATATAAGCTTACCTTGACCTCTGAAATTGGGGATGTCATCTGTTGTTCCTCTTTTGCTTTGTGGTATCGATCAATCACCGACTTCATGCTGGTAAGAGTAGCACAAAGTTTCTTTAGTTTGTAGCCCTATATGGCTTACGCCTATATTGTAACTTCAATAATTCTCACACACACACACAATGGAAATCAGACTGCAAGAGAACATTTAATATTTGGCTATTTGCGCCAACATATAGAAAGTTAGGATGAGCAATAATTTTAGAGCTGAAGCTTTTGTCTGGTCACTTTTTAGTGCTGCTTAAGTTATGGCTGCAGCCTGCAGGAATGTAAGGGAGATCTATGGAGAAGGATTAGAGGGAAACAATGGTGTGATGTTGGAGATAGCATTGACTTGCCATTGAAAGTATAAGAAAGCTAAAATCTGCAGGTGTATGACCAAGACATAATTGTACTAGATTTTCTATAAAGTTCATTTGATTGCTATTGCAAATCATTAGCGACCTGTTATCGTCCATGTAAACAATGTTTTCTTAGATTCATCTTTCTAGGATGAGGGTATATGCCCTGCTTGTCTAGGGTGCATAGTTTTAGGTGGTAAGTCTGCATAATGCTGTAACATTAGATGTCTACATAAAAGTCATCTTTTATAATGTATAGCAATAGAGATTACTAGGGATGCAGATATAACTTATGAGTTATGACCTCTGTGATACTTCAATAGTGACCTCGATAAAATGGAGTAAAAAAGTGTATACATGATACGATCGATGTTAATGACTCTTGTTGCATAAATTCTTTGCTATACGGATCGACATAGCATAGAGATATCTCTATCACGACGTGGATAAAGCCTGTACAGAACTTTACTGAATAACATATGCATATTCAATGTAGAGGTTACATATCAAGATAATAGTAATTCCATGTTTTAAGCTAGCTGAGCACTTTGTGCGATTTGTCAGAGTAGATTGTTTCTTTGAAATGGTCAAAAAAAGGTGGTTGAATACAAATGCTAATTGTGCAACCGAAGCCATCCACACTAGGTTCTAAAAAGTAAAAACAATTGTAAACTTAAAAACTACTACAGCTACTAGTAGATTCTCCAAGTTAAAAATGCTAATCGTGTGCTCAAGCTCATTAAATAGATTCTGACTAGCATTTTATCATTTAGTTAGTTTTCTCTTGAGAATAATAAATTACAATTGATTATCCAGGTTTGAACATAACATACTACTGTACGTCGAGATATGCTGGTTTTGATTTGACTTGTAATTCAATCATGTCAAAGTTAAAAATATGTTGATGTTTTATGGAAAACACATATGGAATTGACATTGTGGTCTTGGTCTTCTGTTGATGTGTTGCCCTAAGAGGAGTCCTAATCTAAATCGTAGCGGATGAAGAGGAAGCCAAGTCAAAGCCCTGATCCAAGTAGAGCCAAAGAAGTAAACAAAGCTGAAGCGAATTAATTTGCAGATGATGAAACCCTTAAGTCGAAGCAAACGAATAATCCAAGAAGCCTTTGAAGCAAAAGATGAAGGAACACTAAGTTGAAGCATATGAACATGAAGCCCTAATAACAAAGGGTGACAAAATCCTAATTGTAGTCAGGAAAATGAAGCCCTTATTGCAGTCGGTGAAGGAAGACAAAGACGTAAAGACAATAGTTGAAGGAAGACGAAGACTAAGGGGGTGTTTGTTTTAGCTTATTTAAGGCTTATTTTCCGAGCTTATTTTTTATAAGATAGTTTTTTCTGGCTTATTTTCGGACTTTTGAGCTTATTATGAGTTAGAAGAAGAAAATAAGCCGGACTCACGAAAAATAAGCCAAAAAAAATGAGCTTATAAAAAATAAGCCCGGAAAAAAAACCCTTCATAAGCTAAAACAAACACCCCCTAATTTGTCGGTGAAGGAAGTCCCAACTTATCGTAGAGGATTGATTCTATATGCTGATTGCTTCCTTCTTGGTGAATCAAAGCACTTGATCAAGTCAAATTTCAATTGAAAACTTCAAAATAATGAGCCAATCCACAACTTCTACATGTGTAGATTCACATTAGTGTCTTGTATATGTTACGGTGGACATGTGGGTCTATTTGGAGTTTTGAGAGTCCAATTAGAAGTTGTGTCTGCTGTAAACAAGTTTAGAAAAGAAAATCTGCCTTAGACTCTCACGCTGTGTTGAAAAGAAAAGAAAATTAACGAGAGAAAAGAAGAGAAAAAAGAAAGGATAATAATTTTATTTTTAGTGTTCCTGAGCTGGAACGAAAAGAAAAAAAATCAGTGAGAAAGGAAATAAATTTGTGTTCCTGAGTTGTAGATGAAGGAAAGAAAAAATGATCATTTTACAGTAATACCTTTGTTTTTTAAAATTATTTATTGTAAGGGTAATCTTGTTATTTACGAAAAGTTATAAACTCTTCCTTTCCTTCCAAATCCTTCCACTTTTGTGAGGAAAATTTAAGAGCGAAAGTTAACCAAATTTTCCCTCTGAATCTTTTTCTTTCTTTCGTTAAATGACTCTTGGAACACAAAATATTTTTTCTTTCCTTTCAATTATCTTCTTTTCTCTTTAAAATAAAACTAGTGAACATAGCGTTAGTTTAGCCACAACAAGAGGGGGTCACTGACAATGCAAGTTAAGGAAAGTGGAATCTACTTCAGTTGATGACACGAGGAGGTGAGGACTCCAATCTCTAAAGTGGGAGGATATTTCATGATAGGATTTTTAAGAAGAAAGAGATTAGGATCGGTAAGTAGAGAGATATAAAGGATTTAGACTGGGTTTAAGCTGGTGATATGGGAAGGGGGAGGTATAATTGTTGTACCCGTGACTTAAGTAAGATTAAATTATAGAATTTTATATATAACATTACAAGTAATTTCATAGGTACAAAAGTGTAGTCACGTATCTCTATCTTAGTAATTCAAGTATTCCAGAATAAATAAATAGACTGTAATAATAATAATAATAATAATAATAGCAGTAATTTAAAAATACTAATAATTATAGTAATAGTGATTATAATATTAACTAAATATATCAGTAATAATATTACGTTCTACAATAACTAATTAGTAAGAGGGATATACGTGTATAAACACATTATTAATTATAATTAATATAATAATAATAATAATAATAATGATCTTTAATTGCAATCTTATTTGTAAAAATAAATTTATGTAATAAAAATTACAATAGCTCGTAATATCATCAGCATTTTTTTTCTAGCCAAAGGTCTTTTCTAAATGCAGTTTTCATGTCTATGAATAGAGATATAATTGACTATATTATCTTTCTCATAACTAGCTATGATGGAATTTCTTTCCGTTGGTGGTCTAGCAGCATTCATGTCCTATATAATTAACATATCAATATAACATTTTCACTGGTAAACAACAATTAGATGTTAAATTTCATGTGCACGCACAAAATATGGGTGCGAACTTTGTTCAAGTAATGGGTTATTCTTGATTTAGGGTTTACGCATTCTTCTTACCTAGCTAAAGTTGTCTTGTTTGAATATTTGTATAAGCTATAGTTTGTAGTATTGAGGGGTTGCGTAATTGGTTAAAATATGGTTAAGGTTGAATATCGGTTTAAGATATTAAATAATTACTTGACTCATAATATTTTCTACTTTAACTTCTATATGTGTCATCGGTTTTTGTTCTTACTATTTTGCATTATTATTTGGAAATTCTTTGTTCATTTTGAATATCATGAAGTAAACCGGCCATTTCTTGGATTAACAAATGTTTACATGGAGTAAAAAAGACGAGCTGGTCAAATGTGATAAAAGTTTAATATAGACCTATATGGGAATAGTTATTCGTGATTTTTCTTGAATTTTATAAGTAGCTAATACATTTAAATCATTTGAGAACTTCGTTTAAACAAAACTTTGTTTTATCATTTTTAGTCCTACTGTTACATCTCAAAAGGATTCTACTCTTGATATCTAGCCGAAAAGGCGAAAACCCTTGGTTCGATTTAAAGCGAAGTGAAAGCATTCATCGTTTGTGGTGCAAGTGGCAATTGTGAAGTAATCTTTTGTATTCTCTTAGGTTGTGTGGTTATGAATTCTAGCAGGTATATTCTTTTAATGCAGTACTATTTGTAAGTTTGTGACCATATGTGAACCTTACGCTAGCTAATATCATATAAGTTTGTGAGATTCCAACTCAAAATTAATTGATTATAGGTTAAGTACCCTAAGAACATTATTAAGTATATTATAAAGTCACTTCTCGTTTGATGTAGGACATCACCCAATACTATTAACATAGTATGATGGATCTACGAGTAATGTTTCGTGACTTCTTACATTGATTGCTAAGTCATCTTATGAGTTTATAAGTGTTATGCATGAAAGGTTGACTACATGTTCTTATGTTTTTCGGTTGATTAATCACATTAATTCTTAACCTTATCTTTTAATATGACTTTATTATTGAGTTTTGCTACTGAAAAATGTTATGGGATCATAAAATTGTCACCAAAATGAAGAAGACATAGATATCAGGGGTTGGTTTGTTTGATAGATTTAAGGGGTTGTTTGTTTGTTGTTGAATGGACAATTAAGCTTGTTTAATTGTCGCCTTTGAATGAAAATTGTGTTGAATGAAATAGAAGAACCGTGTTGAATCATTCTACCTTAATGTATATTTTGAATCATTAAACACCAACTATTTTATCTTAATACCCTTTCTTTTACACGTTGCCTTGTTAAACAATCATATCATATCTTAATAATATAATAAATCAATAGTAAGGTTTTAAATGGTAGTTTGCATCATTCAGAACCCGTATCAAACAACATGTCTCATTCAGACGCAATGAATTATCTAGGCCATAACATCATTCAGCGCTTAATCATTCTATTTTAATAAACAGCCTCTAAGGCTATAGTCGAGTGACGGTTTGACGCGGTATTGTGTTTAGCTTCAATGTGGTCGGGTCGTAGGTTTACACTTGTCCATTATTTTTGGTTTGGGTTAACTTGATGCTCTTAGACCTTATTCATAAATGACTCACTAATAGAAGTATTTCGGTTCTAAAAGATTCTATATCCTCCTACTAAATTTATCCCCTTCTACTCACTAGATCATGTCAAAATTAGATGTGATTAAGAAAAATAATTAATGAATTATGCATGTCACAATGTAGTGGGTAGGAGAATGAAGCAAGAGGATTTAGTAGGAATGTATCGAGTTTTTCTTTGGTCATTTATATATTTACTCAACTATAAATTACATCAAACTAGTCATTAGTTAGTGAGGTTTGATTTTCCAATATACCTCTTCTAATAAGTCATTGATGAGCTATTAATAAGTCATTAATTAACATCCCTTATTACTAGTCATTAAATTGTTTTAATCATGAGTCAAGATTGATTCTTATAATAAAAATGGTTCTCAAATAAACCATCTCCTATACATACACACATATACATATATATAAGGAGATATTCATTTGAGGATCTATTTGTAACTACCATTGATGCTCATTAATGACTAATTAATAGAGGTATTTTGATTTTTTATACATTTTCCCAATCTTGAATTGCGTGAGGGTGAACCGTCATTAAAGAGCGAAACTTGATTTTTTCAAAATACCACTCGTGAGTTCATTTTTATTGGCAATTGATTTATTTTAATCAATGATCAAAATTGGTTCTCAAGTTACTCACAATAAGGATAGTTCTCAAATGTACTCACCTCTATATATATACACACACACACTTTCCTAAATATATAGTTACTTTAATAAAAAGGATTGGTTTTCGCAGTTCTAGTTTGAATCCTCATATTTTACACACACACACACATATATATAGGGATGAGATCAAATAAAAAGAAAATTAAAGTAAAAAGGGTAAAAGGGATGATTATTTGATCATTTTTCGGTATATATATCAACTGATAATTGTTAGTTCATCATCTTTATTGATTAAAACTAGTTCTTCATCAATTTCTTTTTGATTTCAAATACAGATTTTGAAAACAAAATTATATATATATATATATATAGAAAAAAGTTCATTTAAGAACCGTTTTTATTGCGAGAACCGCGAGAACCAATCTTAACAGTCCAATTCCCCCTCCTTCAATTGGATTGCCACCCATGAATTCCTTACATGCACCATGCCACACTCAATCCCCCACGCTCTTCATCCATGAATTCCATTATCCAAAAATCAACGGCTAAGATTGGTTCTCGCGGTTCTCGCAATAAAAACGGTTCTTAAATGAACCTTCCCCTATATAGGGTGATGATCCAATAGAAACGGTTCCTAAAATAAGAACTTTAGGAACACTGCATCTAGTATATAAAATCATTGCATTCAACTTAAAATCATTGCATAATATCTAAAAAATATGGAGTTCACTTAAAACTAGTCCATCATATACGAATTAATCGGTGGATTCTTATTTAAGAACCAATACATCTTGTTTAAAAACTATTGCATATAGCATAAAATCACTGCATCTTATCTTTACAAACAAATAATAATAATAATAATAATAATAATAATAATAATAATAATAATTATATATATATATATATATATATATATATATATTCACATCGCCAACATATATTGACTTTTTCATCTCAATGGTTAACCCATAAATTGGTGTTCACATGGTGTTCGCAATTTGCGAACGTTCGCAAATGATCTCCGTTCTATATATATATATATATATATATATATATATATATATATATATATATATGGTAGAGATCAAGTAAAAATGATTTTATGATAAAAAAGGTAAGAGACAATTAAAAAATCCTTTTTATTGATTAAAACTAGTTATTCATTAATTTATTTTTGATGAATCCAACATATTTATCAATTTTTACACAACAAAAGAGATTTTCAAATATAGATTTTGAAACCAAAAGTTTGGAATAATTTGCTGATAAACAAAATGCTTTCATCTAAAAACTGATGAATATGTTGAATTCATCAAAAAGAAATCGATGAAGAACTAGTTTTAATCAATAAAGATGATGAACTAACGATTATCAGTTGATATATATAACGAAAAATGATCAAATAATTATCTCTTTTACCCTTTTTACTTTAATTTTTTTTTTACTTGATCTCATCCCTATATATATATATATATATTATATATATATATATATATATATATTCAATAATAACATAGATATTTGTAAGAACCATAACAACCAAACCATCGTATCACATGCATCCACAAATTCATTTAACAATTAATTACATCTTTGGTCCCTGTGATTTGGTAGTTTTTACGGTTTTGGGTCAAAACTTTTAATTTTACAATTTCGGTCCCCAAATGTTCAAACCTCTTACGTATTTGGTCCTAGACCAAACTTGAATGACTAAATTACCCCCACCTCATTTTTTATTTATTTTCTAAATTCATTTTAAATTTGTTTTTGAAAAATAAAAAGATTAAGAATTAATCGGATTTCACCCCTCTCACACATTTTAATACCTCTCTCTCATTCTCTCTTCCCCTCCCACACTCTCTCTTCTCTCTCTCTCTCACACACACACACACTATCTGACACTATGCCACTTCTAATAGCACTGCCTCCACCCATCACCACCAACTTCCACCACCCCTTTCTTATATGCTTCTTCTCTCATTGTTTCTCTCCTCTCTGCCACCACTAAATCAAACCAACACCACCACCAAGAACAAAATGAAAATCAAACCTAGTTACATATCCCAAAGCAGATTCCACAAACATACACAAAGACACAAATTTATATTTGAGTGTTAGAACAATTGACAAACCTTAAATCAGATCCAATCAAAAATCATATCTAGATTTGCGTTGAAATCCCAGCTCAAATCAAAAGTTTATTGTAGTTTTAGGGTTTTTAGAACTTACTTGTGATATAATTTGGTGTTTGATTTGATGTTGGGGTTTTATACCGGTGATTGTTTTCTAGAAGATTAAGGGAGGTCGGGTGGTAGTGGTTGAATATGAAGAAAATGGTGGTGGTTAAAGACGAAGGCAGTGGCGGTGCGAGTGATGGTGGTGGTGATAGTGTTGGAATTCATTGACATAGAAGAAACAGGGGAGAAAGAGATGTATGAGAGAGAGAAAATGAAGATTAAGGGGTGGTCGGAGTTGGTGGTAGGCAGCGTTGCTGTTGGAGGTGGTGGTGAGTGGGTGATGGTTTTAGATGTGACGGTGTGTTATAGAGAGAATGTGAGGGGAAGAGAAATGAGAGTGAGATAAAGGGGAGAGAGAGGTGTAAAAATGTGTGAGAGGAGAGAGATATTTGATTTTAATTTTTAATATTTCTATTTTTCAAAAACAAATTAAAAAATGAATTTAGAGTTTAGGAAATGAATTAAAAAATAGGGCAAGGGTAAATTGGTCATTCAAGTTTGGCCATTGACCAAATTCGTAAGAGATTTGGTCGTTTAGG
The DNA here is from genome assembly GCA_038502395.1 of Dittrichia graveolens. NCBI lineage: Eukaryota > Viridiplantae > Streptophyta > Magnoliopsida > Asterales > Asteraceae > Dittrichia > Dittrichia graveolens. The sequence goes on from JARJIL010000001.1 coordinate 8,977,108, forward strand.
GACCAAAATCATAAAAATGAAAAGTTAGGAACCAAAACTGTAAAAATCATCAAACCACATAATGTAATTGACTCTTCATTTAATTTGTGATTATGAATCTTAGTAAATGTGGTAAGTTATCTTTTGAGTAAACTACATCTTTGGTCAATGTGATTTAGTGGTTTTTATGGTGTTAGTTCCTAATTATTCAATTTTATGGTTTTGGTCTCTGAATGCCCAAATCTCTTTCGACTTTTGTCCCCGGTCAAAGTAAAAAGACCTAAATAACCTTGTAGTATTAATTTCTTCATTTTTTAATTTTTATTTGCTTTTTAATATTATTTAATATTAGCCATTCAAAAAGATATTATTTAATATTAAGTTTTAAAAAATTAGACATAATCATATTTAAATATCTCACTCTCCCGCCACGCCAAAACAAAAACTTTAAATCCCTCACTCTATTGATGGATTCTCTCTTGGCCTTGCCCCACCCCCGACAGTCACCCAAAAAGTCTGCCACCCTTGCCATCGGCGCATAATTACCACCACCTTCAATGAAATCACACATAATGTTTCTCTCTTGTACCACAATTTTCGACAACCGCTGGTTCTCTTTTTTTTAATTTATATGTGGGTTCATGTTCGGATCTTGGTTCTAATCGGGGTCCATCATTTCCGCCTAATTTAGATCTTGGTAGTGGTGGGTGTGTATCTATGTGTGATTGTAGATTTAGGATTTTCTCTGAGTTTTTTTCTATTTTGATTGCAGGTGTAGGGTTTCCTTACGTGTGCCTATGCATGTGTGCAATGGCAAATTTTCTAACGAGGTTTTTGCTTTCTTGTGCAGTTTTTGATTGCATGTCTAGGGTTTCCTGGCTTGTGTGATCTTTGGGCGAGGTTTTTACTTTTTGACGATGGTGGAACTCCCACAGATAATTGATTGAGAGGATCAAGAAGGAGAACATGGGATTTTGATCAAATTGGAGCTAAATTTAAGTGCTTTTGATTATTCTTAGGGATAAGGTATGTTGTTCTAACCCTAAGAAGTGTTAAGTGAGAGTTTGGTAAACCTTATGAGGAGATTAGGGTTCTTGATTATTTGAAAGTAATCCTAGTGTTTTAATAGTTTAAACTTGTACCAAGTTTAATGAATTATGGAGTATAGAACTTATTACAACGGTTGCATGATGATAACTATGTAATAGGGTGTTCTTAATGGGTCCAAAAGCTTAGTTTGTATAATATGATTATAAGGTTAATCAATATGTGTTCTTTGTTGTTTTAGGGTGTATTATAGTATTAGATGTTTGATATCAAGTGTTGGAACACATTTGGTAAGTCCTGGGATGACTTAGAATGGAGTAGAGGAATTTTTGTCTAAAGTTAAATACAGACGTAATCTAGAAAGACATGTCATGCCAAGAAGGATCATGGTCGTGTTGATCCCTAAAGGACACAACATGTTCTTGTGGGACACTATTGTGTGCGTGAGGACACTTACCAGAGATATAACCGTGTTGGATTAATAATGGGGCGTTCAGGGTAGCAATGTAGTGTGATATGATCATGTGGAGGTCGTGTTGCTATTCAAGACGAGCTACACTAATTCCTTCTTCATATGATATTGTGAATATGTGCTTATTTGTATGTTTGTATGTGTTCTATTATTTGGCTTGAGTATAACTGAGTGAAAACTTGATTAACGTGTTACATTTGCATGCGTACAAATTGGTACACATATTTGGTTGGAGTTTGTGTGCTCACTAATCAATTTTCTTATTAGTTTGTTGTTTACCTTTTTCACATGCCGTCAAATCTTTAGCTAAAGAGAAAGGAAAGCCTTTAACTTTGGGTTGACAGAGCTTCCACTAATCCCTCTCCCCTTTTGTTAAATAATGAAACATGATGCATAATTGATATTTGGTAAACTTTTTGGTTATATGTAATTAATTTACAACTTGATTTTGTAGAGGTTATATTTATAAAAATGGGGCTTCTCTCTCTCTCTCTATATATATATATATACATATATATATATACATATATATATATGTGTGTGTGTAAATGAGCACATTTTACTATGAGAATCTCTTCCAACTTCTTGATTATTTAGATAAGGCTACAATAGGGAGTGATATGTAACACATCATCCAACATAGTTGAACGAATCGAAATAGTCTAAGTGGGGGGGGGGGGTGTTAAATTTATCATACATCGATAGAGTGATATAAGTATAATTGTATAAGCATATAGGTTTAAATTCATGGTATATCAATACCTTCTAATATGGTTTTAAGTTGATTTCAAAGTCAGGCTAAACCATGACTTTGGATCATGGGATATTACAAATTGTGTAATAGCCACTTGCGTACCGTTAAGTATGTAGGGCAAACCCCATCGAGGATTATGAGTACTTTAGGGTAATATTTGTATCATTGTAATTATCGCCCTAGTATCAAAGCCACTCCTATAGTGTTAGAGATGGTGAGGCTAACTTCATTAAAGATGGCGAGTTCCTAAGGGGTTATTTGTAAACCATGGAACTGAGAAATGGTTTGTTCACAATAACCACTGCTCGTGTATTTTAGGATGATGGAGACAAATTCCATCAAGGATGATGCATACCTAAGGGTGATGTTTGTATCATTGTGAATCTCACATTGTCCTAGTATCAAAGCCATTCATGTGGCATTGGAGATTGCAAGACAAACTTCATTAAGGATGACAAGTCTCTAAGGGGGTGTTTATAACACCACGAATCCCACATCAACCATAACATGAGCAATGACATGTTTATAAGTAAGCGTTGGCCTCAGACAATGTGTTTTGAGGTTACAAATGTAACATCCCATTTTCGGGTTTAGTAGTGTATATCAAATTATTAAGTTGATCATTAATTTATGAGAATTTATGTTGGTAAAATTATGTGTTTTTTATGGTTCAATTATGTTAGGTAATTATTTTTAATTGTTGGTAGATTTTTAGTTGCACTTTAAGGATGTTTCAAGTCATTTAGCCTAAAAAACAAGTCTTTTAAGTATGCTTTGAAACTAATTTCTTGTAAGTATGTTAAGTAGGTTGAATGTATTTATGGAAGAGCTTAAGGGTTTATGCATGAATTTGGGGGTCAAAGTATGATTTTTTCAAAGTTGGGGTTTGATAGGAAAATTGGGGTTTTTACCTCACCTTAGTTGGCATATGACTCAATCGAGTCTTATTATCTGCTACCCCAACCAAGTGAGGAAGAAAGTGTCTTTAGGTATCTTTGGTGATTTGAAGACGTTGCATGCGAGCTGTGATCAATTGGTTGAAGATTGATGTATATTTATTTCTTTGGGTGCAATTTTGGTCATTCTTGAGGTTTTTGAAGTTGCAAGAGAATCAAGTAATTTTTCTTTTAATTTCTTAACTAAGATTAGTTTATATTGTGTTGGTATTTTGTCATTTGCAAATCTTGAATTGAAATGGTGTTGAATTAGGCTGAGTTTATGATCAATGGGTGGATTTTGTTAAAGATTTGTGATTGGATTGAATTTTGTGTCCAAATGTGTAGAATGTCAGTAATGGAAAGTTGTGATTGCTATTAAGTGTCTTTCATAAGCTGAAAATGAAAACTCTTGCATTGGGCACATATGAGTTGGTTGCAAAACTTGTAAGAACAATGACCTCATCGACCTATAGATCGCAACACGAAATCGAATGATTTAGGAACTCTAGAGAACTAATCTCGACGTAATTTCCTTGACACTATTGTAGAGTTTGTTTAAGGCCTCTAAATATCATTAACTAGTATTATGGGGTCTCTGTGATTGTTGTTGAGCTAATTCAAGCGTCATGCACGGTTAGATTGTGCTTCTATCCAACCTCGAGGTGAGTAAATTTGGCTTTTGTAAATATGGATACCCTAAAGTTTCTTTTGATAATAAATGTCACATAATTGTTGATACATGGCCTACATTATATCGTTGGCTTTTTGTTTTTCATATTGAAATTCACTTGTATGATGTCGCACATATGCATACTTGTAGAAGTTGATATATGTTGAGTTGTTAAATTATGCATGATTAAAGTATGATATCTATTGTAATGCTATCAAGACTAAGTAACCTAGTTGATGATGATTATGATGATGTTGTGGTCTTCACCTAGTTGATTGTGACTTGCATAAGTCACTAGCGAGAAATCGGTCTATGTTATGAGACCAAGACTTGTGTTACGAAACCAATCAAATGATGAATGGTGAACCACTTTACACTCACTCACCTTGTCAGGTGGTGTGGAACCCCATTAGTGAAATGTTGAGCACCATTAGCTATTGTAAAACACACGATAACCCTTGAGCATTCTCCACTCTACTAGTTGTTTTTGGTGGCGTTGTTATTCATGTTGATGTCCGTGTTAAGGTCTTTGTTGCTAATGACATGTAGTATATTATTACACCGTTTAACTGTTATGCCAAGATTAGATGACTATTTTTATGTTTGTTGAAAACGTAATGTAGTCACTAGCTTGTAAAGCTAATCCAAGTTGTTTTTCAAATGTGTATCTTATTAAACTTTTGTTCAAGGTAGAGAACACTAATTTCTAATTATGTTAATGGTCGTGATGAGAACAAATGTAACATCATGTATTGATGTTGAGGGTTATAAATATGTTATTTGGATTGAGAACCTTGTAGGTTGTTCTTAGTTCATATGAATTACAATGTAAATATATCCTTGGGAAGTCCTTATGGTCGCCAGTAACAAAATCATGTCTTGTGAGAACGAACAATATTGTTTGAGGTAGACGTGGTGTTACATGAATTTTTACCCATAAATAAATCACAAACCCCAATTTACGCCCCCTCGTAAGCTCATGTTTGTCTTATAACTCCTCTTGATCATTCTTCCTCTTGTTACCTCTACGCCAGTGTTCTCTCTTTCCATGCCTCTCCAATCGCCATATCACAATTGCCCCATATCAACTTCAATGGCACCATTGCCTCCCACCTGATTTTCTTTGCCATTCAAGGTTGCCTATCCTCCCCATTATTAACTGCCTGTGTGCCGATCTCGTTTATGGTTGATCTCCATTATCGCCCCCATCCTGCCTATCGTTGCCCATCTAGCCAATACCACTGTTGCTATCGACATAGACTCTAATCATTGTTGATTTCTCAAACCATAAACACCCTATCTCCATTTCTTTTCTTCTTGGGTTTTTATGTTTAGTTACGGTGAGGAGTATATCATCTTGATTCTTGATGTTCTTTCTTTAGTTTCGAATTTTAATAATATTCAGTGATGAACATCCATGTTTTCCAGCAATGTTTGTTTTAATTGTTCGTTTGGTTTTTTATACTTTTTATGCTCGTCACTTTTTATTTCATTAGTTTAGACGGTTTAATATTCTTTAAATTGAAGAATTTTTATTAAATATATATCTTACATTCCATGGTTACCTCAAGGTTGTCGGAGGCTTAAAACAAACCTTACAAACGAAGCATTTTGTTTAATATATTTACGTATTCATATTTCAATTTATATTCTTACTTTCTAGCCTTCTTTTATGCAAATTCTTTTATTAAATCTTTTAAATCAATTTGGTGTTGTAACTCGGTTTCGATCGATAAAATATAATTTAGTCCTTGTGACATAATCAATCTCAATTACTTTTGTACTAATTTCAATTTAAGAAAAGGTCCATTATGCTAAATTGACAGTCACAAGAATAGTTAACCTTATTCTAAATGAAGCTTTCAAAATTTTGAGGCCAAAAGTCTTAGCTTCTATAGCTTTATAACCCTAAAGACATGACCCCCTGTTACCTTCTTGTGTTCATCGCTCACAAGTAACTTGTGAACAAAGGAGTTGATCCTTTGGAAAATTGATTTCTTTTACTTCGTTCACACAAGCGAACAACAACGTCTTGTTACCTTATTGTGTTTATAAATTAAGGTTTTAATGCTTTGAAATGTGTGTGCGTTAGTTGACATGTTCTTTTATTTAGTTACAAGTAATTAATTAAAGGAAGCAACTACTTATAACAGGTTTGATTGATGTTCCTAGAGAAAGATAGAAAGCAACATGCCACACTAAAACAATGAAAAAGAAAGAAAGAAAATATGATAAAACCTAGAAAGGCTTGTATACTTACACTTACATGCAAAGTTCAAAACCAATGCATTTCATTTCCTTCGACATGCAAATTTATTTGAAAATCTTAATTAATGAAAGTCCGGCCGTACGTGAGAAAATTAAAATCAATTTACGTACGTATTCTCTAGAATATATCATAATTATACTATATAATCATAAACTATATATACAATTTATCTAATGAGATATTAACATATATATCTTTTATGCGTATAGTACATATCTAATTTATACGTATACATATAATCGTTAAATTAACTCAAGAGATTCAACCAATATAACTAAAAAACCTGAGGTACGTATAAATTCTCTAGCGCTAGCTAGTAATATATCTACATATTGACACGTACGTACGTACATTATCACTATTATATGCTGGAGTACGTGATATTAAAATTATCGATTTTACACAAGCTAGCATGGCAAATGTAATAGTAAATCATCCAATGTTGTATATAAGAAAATAATTTCAATTTTGTGTTAAAAACTATCATTTTATTTTTCACACTATTTACATCTCACAATTTTTCGACATGTCTTTATAAATATTTATGGTTTATCAATTCTTTAACATAGTGTATGTATATATGTATGTGTGTATATGCAGATATTAAGATATATATATATATATATATATATATATATAAACACTCATATGTATCTATATATGTATGAGTGTGTATAGACGCACGCGCGCGCACACACACACACCTAATATAAGTATGTATATATGTATGAGACTATTTGTTAAAACAAAATGATTTATCACCGAATGATTATATGGTCTGAATAATTTAAAGGCCCTGTATAAAACTGCCTCTGAATGTGACATGCTATTTGAAAAAGGTTCTGATCGAATGAACGATCTGAATGATGCAAATTACAATTTTAACCTTAATAGTGATATATTATATTATAAGATATAAGATATGATTGTTTAACAAAGGAACGTGTGAACAAAGAAGTACTAAGGTAAAATACTTGATACTTAATGATTTAATGATTCAGCAATATTCTTATGTTTCACTCAACACAATTTTCATTCAAATGCAACAATCAAACACGCCGAATGTTGGTTGATTCAGTATTCAGTGTTGAATGGTTTCATTAAACAGGAAACAAACAATCTTTATGTGTGTGTACGTGAGTATATGCCTCATTTAAACTATTAAATCAAATTTTTTTGTAAAAACTCATAAATAATTTTTTTTGCTGTTAACAAACTAATAATTGTTATATACAATTAAATAATTTTTTTTTATAAAACATACATATAAAAGCTTATTAACAATAAGGCCGGACTTGATAAATAATAATAATCATTGGTCGATATATATTTTTTCAACTTTATATAGATATCAGATATGTCTTTTAAATATATACATGAATAAGGAAAGTAGATGACAATGTACGTACATATATTATACTTCTTAATTACTTTATGGACAAATTAAATTTGTTGTATAATATAATATTACCTTCCATTTGAGAAATACCAAAGGTTGTGTGTGTGACATATATCTTTAAAGATGTTCTCCATGTACTTTTGCCTGATCGCAAATATATATGTATGTAAGACTTATTTGACAAAATTAAGGGTGTACGTTGCATTCGATCAACACCAAAACCATAAACGTTTTCTTTCTCCTGAAAAAGCCACGTACGTACGTTGATTTTACATTTACTATTTTGACTTGCAACATTCTATAACAAATACTATCATAAATGTGAGAAACTTAATTTCTAGGCATTGAACAAAAGCATAACAGTACGTACGTAATCAATTTTTAATTGTTACACTTATAATTAGTGCATAAATTAAAATATTTACAAGAAAACTTCACTAATATATATATAAGCTAATTATACATAAATTAAAGAACCCCTTTAACTTACAAATGCTTAGAAAAAAGTGTACGTGGTGAGGATTTGAATGTTTGAGATATAAATTTTGTTCATTTAAAAGCATGAAGATTTAATTAAGCAATCTGTTAAACACTTTTAATTGTGTAGTTTTATCAACTTCTTCCCTTAATTAATTTATAAAGCTTGAAGATTTGGGTTTAATAAGTACTGTGTGGGATAACTAATTAAGAATTTAATTAGTTTATTTAGAGTGAAGTAGCCATTAATCGAAGTTATTGTGATTCATGTGGTTCGATCACAAGCTAACTTGTTCCAAATAAGCAAATTATTAATTTAAGGTGTTCAAATAAGCTGTACGTTTGTGCCACTGCATGGGCTTTATATATAATTAAGTACTGTGGTTTTGTACGTAGTTAATTTATGTGTATTTGTTTCTTCAATATTTTTAATTAATTGCAGTCTAATTATTTCTAGCTTGTTTAACACATGAATATTTTCTTTCCCATTTAATTAATTAAAAAGTAAAAATATTATAATCATAATTAATAATCAAAACCAGCTAATTAATTAAACAAAATTCAACTTCTAGCTAGGAAGAACACTGATCGATCGAACACATTCACTCTAGTTAATTATTAGTTATCTGGCCACAGACACAGCAAAAGAGAGCGACGAAACAATTAATGGAAGTCAAATATATATACTGAAATTAATTAGTTACGACGTTAAAAAGAATTCAACTAATTACGTTATATATATATATATATATATATATATATATATATATGATCAAAGTATTAACAGATCGATCGATCTAGCTAGAAAGAAAAGCTGACCTTGTGTTGGAGAATTCATGAAGTTTTCCGGTGCTTGAGAAGATCATAACACCAACCTCAGCATCACACAAAATCGCAAGCTCTTTTGCCTTCTTCAGCAACCCACTCCTCCTCTTCGAGAAAGTTACTTGTCTACTCGTTGAATTATCAATCCTTCTAATCACGATCTTACCCCTCCCCATACCTACCGATGGATGGATGGATATATGGATATGGATCCCTAATTAATCAATTCGTCAATCAAATTTCAATTCACTGCTCAAAAAATTTTCAAAAACTGGCACGAATCAAACAATCTACAATCAAACACAGATCGATGATATAATTATAGAAATCGTAGTATATAACAACACAAATCGATATCGATATCGATATAAACAGCAAAATCGTACGAGATCGAGAGTTTGGAGATCGATCCGATTTCATCATGATTCATGAAATAAAAACAACGCATATGAACAGATCGAAGTATGAACGAGATGCGCGTGATTAAGAGATCAAGTGCGTGTTGACAAAACAGTAAATCGTTGCTTACTTTACTTTGACGAGATTTTTGATTCAGACAAATTGAAAGAGGTTTTGACCGAAGGAATCAATCAGTCTCTTCGCGTCGATCTCTTTCTCTCTCTAGTTTCTCTCTCTGTATATCTATATGTGTATCTATCGCTGGTTTCCCAATTGAGCTAAACGTACAGTCGTCTTCTACATAAGGAAAGTTGTGTTTTCTCTCTCTATATACGGTAGGTGTAGTAGTAACAAAACCCTTTCTCTCTCTCTCTCCAATACCACACACTCTCTCTATAAAAACCGCTATCTGGTGTTAATAAAACCGCTAGTACTTTTTTACTTGATTTAGAAAATGAGTAGCATGATGACAAATGGACCAATCAGGATTCCAGGTTAATTGATAATGGCCATTTAAATTGTTTTATGGGTTTTGACGATATAAAACCTATAGATCACTGACACGTGTAAGTTTTTGTTAGCACAAAGGCTCGACTTTTTATTTTTGAAGAGTAGTGGCTCCTTTTGATTTAGGTTATCAAGATTTTTGTTCTATGACTATTTTGCCCTTTGTCATTTTGTGGCTGAATATTTTTCAACTACGGCCCTTCATCTTTCTTGGTTAACATTAGGATCCTTTAATTTTCTTTTCGACGACGAACTTTTGTAAGAAAAAGGCAAGGTAACATTTAAAATTTTTGTTAATATCTTTTTCTTTTTTTACTGAAAACATTTTTCAATCCTAGTAGGGTGTTTGCGTAATACAACGATGCTTAAAGAGATATGGTAGTTAAATTGTATGGTAACAAGTTTTTATGGTGGTTAGTGATTGAGGGAATAGATGAGACAATGATAGTTACAAATAATATCTGACAGTAATCAATAATGAATATATGTAGTAGTATTCGACTAGGTTACGAAATTTAAATTTAATAGTCTAATGTAATTTATACACATTAACTGAAATCAATATGAGTTAATACAAATAAACGACATTTAGATATTGAAATTTGAAAATAATAAGTTTTTCCTCTTAAAAACTTGAGTAATTACTTGTTTAGTCAATATGTTTTGTCACGATTATACTAACACTCTTAAACTTCATTTATTATACTGAAAACCCTATTGTTTGAATTTTATTTCATATACGATCTATAGTCACTTGAAAATACAAAACTAACATGTTCTTATTAATTTATTCTTTTTCTTGAGTTTTATTTATTAATTACCTACTAAATATTATTATTATTATTATTATTATATATATAAAAGATAAAACAAAACCAACCCCGTTTCCTATCAAATCAAACGACTATAGTCACTGTCTTTCAAAATCACTGTAACACAACCAACATCGTCACCATCTCGATCCTCTCTCTGCCTCTGACAAACATAAAATTAAAAACAACATTATATGTTTACATTAAAATTAATGTTGTACATATAGTCTAAACAAAAACTTTTTTAACTCCTCTTCAGTAATTATATCTTGATTCTCTAAGATGATAATTTGTTTTAAAAGTTTTATAAAGTTATGAAGTTAAATGTTTTTTTAAAGCACGAAAGTAATTGGATTATTGAAATATTGAAACGTTGGTTTTTTATCATCGATAACTATATAGTGCACAACAAATTTAAAATATATTTTAATTTATTTTTAGAATGATGTGCATATCAATTAGAAAATTAGCTTCATTTTTTATAAATTTTAATCTAGTTTAGAAGGTTAATAATTAGATAGATTTGATTAATCTAGATAGAATGGATGGTTAATTGTGATGTAGTATTGAGTAAAAATTAAGAACTCCTAAAATTGATGATAAGAAAGAATATTATATGGTTTGTAAAATAGTATAGATAAAATTTTGTTCCTATCAATTTAACTAATTTGATTTAATATTTTGAAGTTTTGAAGTGGTCGTTACATTTACGTTTTAGTGTTTATCGTTCGAAGTACTCTTTAAAGATTTGTTTAAAGATGTTTATTAGTCTTTAAAGATTGATATTCATGATACTCCTAGTCTTTTGAAGATGTTAATGATGTTTATAAAAAATACCACAATTGGCAATACGGAATTTCTCTTTAATAATTTTGATTTATATTAAAGTTAAATTTAAATTTAATTTTGACAAAAAAACTTAAACTTGAATTTCAATTTTTACAAAAAAAAGTCTTGCTTTGATAATTAATTTTTTATCTAAACTAATGGTTATGATTGTTTAATATATTTTATTCATATTAGTTTTTAGTATATCAAAAAATTATTCTTTTTATGTATATCAAACTTCTATTATTCAAAGAAAAATTGACATTTCATATGACTAATCATTCTCAAATGAGGAGAGAGAAACTTTACTTTTTCAAATTGGTGAATTTTGAATATTACTACATTGACACGTCACATTTTCAGCATATATCTTATGTTATGATCACTCACTACCATACTAATTAAAATATAAAAAACACCACGATGCCGGCTTTTTACACGTGATCTGCACCACACCTCTCAATCATCATGTCATGATGGTGTGGTTTCGTCTCCACCATGTTGTGTTCATTGACCATGCCCTCCCACTCTGTATCCTCTAATGGTTATGGTTAATAGTGCAATCACCAATCGTCGGATATTAAATGCTAATAACTAAAAATGTGGATGTCCATTATCTTGTACTATAAGTAAAATACTAGCATGAAAAAAATCTATTACACAATCATTGCCATCATTTTAGATAAAAAAATTTAATGATCAAACGTGAACAATTTATTTTGGTAAAAGTTGAAATCCAATTTTGATGGTTGAAATTGTATTTAATTTTTAGTTTAATTAAATTATTAGAGGGAATTTTATTTATGTTTTTCTTAAACCATCAAATATTATATTTATCCACTCTAATTTATAAATATCATATTTACCTTTTATAACATTTCAAAAGATTATACTAAACCAAAATTTTAATTTTATCTTTTTTTAAACTAACACATATTACGATCATTTAATCTTAGTAAGTACGATCATTTAATCTTAGTAAGTACTAGACAATTAGATTGGATATAACCGTTTCATATTATTATCCACCTTGTAATTTTAATAAAAAGTTATCTTTCCGATCGACACCAGTTTTGAAGGCAATAGTTAATGCCCTAATTTAAAAGAACCTTTTTATCACTTCATCACTTTTCAAATCAAAGGTTGACTCACTTATTCACCCAAAAGGACAATACGGCAGTGATCTTAATATCTTATCATCTTAATTAATTTGTTATGTTCCTGCATATTATTACAGGAGATTAAAAATAAATGTTATAGATCGATCGATCTTATTAACTATCTCTCGAAAGTCGTCATATATAATTGATCTTTGATTTATTTAAATATTTAAGTTACTAGACTAAATGCCCGTATGATACATGAGTTGGTTTAAACGATAATAAATATTAAACATTAATAAAAACATATTAAAACGTGAATTAAATGAGAATTTTAAAAATGACGACGTACGGTATCAACGTTCTAACCAGCGGTAGAAACATCGACGCGAGTGAGAGGGCAGACTTGACGGCAGAAACGTGGTATCATGATATGAAGAGACGTGATTGTATTTCTTATATAAGTTATCAATCATTATTGTTACAATTAAGAGTAATAAAGTTAAACGTTATTGGTTATAATTAAAAAGGATATTAAAATGATTATAAAATAATTTAGAATGATACAACTAAGATTTGGTTAATTATGATATTTGAAAATATTATAAAGGGTAAATATGATATTTGTAAATTAAGATGGGTAAATACGATTTTATATGATTTAATAAGGGCATATATTAAATTATCTTTAATAATTTTGACTCTAAAAAGTCAAAATTAATTTTTTGATTTTAACTGAATGAATGGTTCAGATCGTTTACTAGGTCATGTGAATTATTTGTTAGATTAATAGTTAACGTACTACGTATCATTAAAATATTTTGCAACATACACTAAAGACGACAAGATAGATGACTCTTCCGATTAACAATCAGTAAGTACTAGTTATTTTTTTCGTTTCCTTTTTAATTTTATCTTAGTCCTTAATATACATCTATTGTTAACTACAAGGCTTAAAGCCACCACATCTTCAAAAAATATCTTTTTAACAAACCAGATACCGCTATCCTGTAAGTTCTTTTCAATTTACCCTTTATTATGTGGGTTACATACTTACATAAGCCAACATGAACACAACAATATATATGTGCCAACTCAAAGATGTGTATTTTTGCATCATGCCAAGAATTGCCTCATCTAGGTTAGGTAACCCTCATTTCTTTTCTTTTCTTTTCTTTTCTTTTCTTTTCTTTTCCTTCCTCATTTTTTCATTGTAAATATCCTTTCATTTTACCATTCCATTTATACCTTTTGAGTTTTGATCGAGAAAAATAATCACGAGTATTTTTCAAACTGTTTGTTTGTGTAATCGTATTTTTAAAAATTCTAACTTTATGCAGTTTTAACGTAATATTATATTTTTAAAATTAATGTCATTTTCCATAAATAGTTAATGTAACGTTTTCCTTTTTGTTTTTAATCAAAATCTTCTAGTTATTTTTTTAGTCAATAATGGTTTAATCATTAAAGTTTTTGTTTATTTTCGGTTTAATTATCAAAGTTTTTTCTAAACAATTTTACCATAAAGTTTTGAATTTGTTATTATTTAAACCTCAAAGTTTATTTCAAATGATTCAAACCTTAAAGTTTTGTTAAAAAACGGACTAATCCCTTAAGCTTTGTAAGGTTTTTGATATTACCTTGTCAACTTGATTATGCATGTTAGTTTTATTAAAAACTTAACAAAACATAGAGGTACGTTAAACCATGTTCAAACAAAATTTCAAGGTTAAATCGTTTGGAAAAAAAACTTTAGGGTTTAAACCAAAAGAAACGTGTAACTTTTAAGATTAAATCATAAAAATTTTCAAACTTTATGATAAAACCATTTAAAAATTAACTTTGATTATTAACTCAAAACTGAACTAAAACTTTGATGGTTAAACGATTATTTATCCTATTTTTTTAATTCAAAAAATGTAAGAAATATTGAGTGGTTCAAAGATAATCGTTGCCAAAGCTAAAGGATAACCGTTATCGAAGGTTGAAAAATGGATAAAAAATAATGATTTGGTAGTAAGGGTAGAGATCAAGTAAAAAGAAAATTAAAGTAAAAAGAGTAAAATGGATGATTATTTGATCATTTTCGGTATATATATCAACTGATAATCGTTAGTTCATCATCTTTATTGATTAAAACTAGTTCTTCATCAATTTTTTTTTGATGAATCCAACATATTCATCACTTTTTAGATGAAAGCATTTTGTTCATCAACAAATTATTCCAAAATTTTGTTTTTAAAATCTGTATTTGAAATCAAAAAAAATTGATGAAGAACTAGTTTTAATCAATAAAGATGATGAACTAACGATTATCAGTTGATATATATATCGAAAAATGATCAAATAATTATCTCTTTTACACTTTTTACTTTAATTTTCTTTTTATTTGATCTCATCCCTTGATAGTAATATATTAGAAAGATATTAGAAGTTAGAGAAAAAGTCATTCGTCACTCCCCATATATACTCTAAAATTTAGATAAAAAACAGGTACCATATTATTCTTTAGAAAATGATATGCCCAACTAAATTTTCATATAATAATAATAATAATAATAATAATAATAATAATATAATAATAATAATAACAATAACAATAATAGAGTTGTGTTCAATAAAGTCTATTTAAAAAACATAGTCTTGAAATTTTAATATTCAATCACATGTGATTAAGTATACAATCACATGTGAATTACGAAAAATACGAAAATACCACTCCGTCTAAATTTATAAAATTTAATCTGGACCATTAATGATATTGATTCAAAGCCTAAAATTAGTCTTTTAGGACTATGAATCAATTATGGACTACATTAAACATTATACAATGATAATAATAATAATAATAATAATAATAATAATTAAATAATAATAATATTTGAAATCTATTAATTATATGATTGTTTTTAGATCTTCTGTTATACCTACCTGATTGCATCGGGTACCATTGGGTAAGGGAAGGGAAGACCATTATGTCTATTTTGGGTTGAATATCGGGTAGTCATTTTGGGTAATTAATTAATGGAGAAGCCGATGTCACTGCCCACCCCCCTCTCCAACGTAATTAATTAATGAATTATATTAATATAATAATAAAAAATGGGAAAAATTGGGATAAGAAGAGGAAATTATGTGATGTTGATGTGACATCGGGTAAGAGAAAGGAAAAGGAAACTAATAACTCTTGATCTTATTATCTTAGAAGTCTACATCCAAAGATGTTTTAGAGAAGATATGCTAATACCCTAAGTCTTGACTTGAAAAAATAACAGTAGATAAGTAATAATAATATTATTTTAATTAGTAGTTTTAAAAATCTCGTTTGAACTAATAACTCTTGATCTTATTATCTCGTTTGAACTTTTGCTTATAATCTTTAAAAATCTAGAAGTAACTATACCTTACCTTTGTCATGCTCTACGGTTAGGTTGTTATTGATAATTTTAAAAAATCCAATTTTGATGCTTAGTAGTTAAGTAAAGATTACTTAATTAAATATTTACTAAATGGGTCCTCCAAGTTTTGTAAAATAATTAACCAAATGCCTTTTTTTTTACCATGGAAGCAGATCGATCATGTTATTTCTACCCTCTGGTGGGATGAGATAACTAGTCAATTATAGCACACATGAAGAAACAAAGATGTCATATTTTTCCATTCTTTTGGGTTAATTGCTATATAATTAGTCTTACACTTTGCCTAACATATGAGATGCCAAAGGGTTTGACCATGTAGATTATATTATTGACTTGAAAGGTAATCAACAAGATTGTTTCAAGCATTGAAAGAGTTGAAAGCAACTCTTCTTGACGAGTGGCAAAATGAAGAAGTTTCATGCATACCTTAGATGAAAAGTTTCATATATGACACACACATATATGTATATCACATGAATCAAAAAGATAGAATGTAATAAAAAAAGTACCATAAAATATATAATAATAGATTTTAGAAATTTGTGTTGTTTAGTTTAGAATAACTTATTAAAAGCTGGTAAGACTGAACTTTCAACGATAATATATTTTAATTAAAATCTCCTTTTCTATTTAAGATTTACCAATATATGGTTGGAGGACGGTCCTTTAGGCCACTAGCAACAAAAGGAAAACCACACTCTCATCCCAGTCCCGCCCCTCGTTCTGTGTGTAAGTGGCCCACATCCCTTGAACCGGCTCATGCTTGGTGAACCCTTCTCTCTCTCTTTTTTTTGTTACATAATTAGAAGCATGAGTAAACATATGCAAACTTTGAGTACTTTGAGAATAAAGGTAACGTGATGATGTCATGATAGAAAAAGCTAGGTAAATGTAAAAACGAATGATTGTCGATGGTCTTACTAACCTAGTGAATGTGTCTCGCCAAACATACCTGATTCTATACTACTCATCTTCACCAAATGCTTTTGTGAGTCTTCTTTTCCATATGAAGTTTAGTGCCCAAAAAATGATAACATATACATACCGCTTTTAACATGACAGTTGTTGGTATATTCTAAAAGACTATTTTGGTCAACATAAACATATTTTAAAAAGTACAGACTGGATTAACTGTATTACTTTATTTTCTTTAAAATATATACAATATGTCTCGGATACTGATAATATCATTAATTAGATATGAACCTTGAAAATTACGTCTAAACTTTCAACCGTATATAGTTAATTAAATACTAGGTTTATTTTAAATTAATTTGAGACAATTTGTGAAAGAGAAAACAAAGTAGGAGGAGGTAATATTAAACAAGAGGGTAGTTTAGTCCTTTAAAGCAATAAATAAAACACTAGTATATGATTATTTGACTCGCAAAAAAATAAAAGTGGCGGACCAGGTGAACGTGACAAGTACTTCCCTAAGAATTTATAAATAAAAAGACTTTTCTCGTTCATAGAAATTAAGGTTTCCTAAATTGGAAATATTTGGAGCGTGACTGAAATTCCTAAATTTGATGCCAACTTGTCCTTTGCTTTTCTTTAATCTTTCCATAAATAACAAGTTGGTACTATATATATTCTAAAAGAAGAAATAGTTTAGATATGATTCACACACATATACAAGTACATAATCAAATTGTTTAGATCATGTGAAACACACATAACCACATGGTCATGTTTTATGATTATAACATCTAATTACTTAATGTTTTTAAATTATTATTTTTTTACTTTTTGTGATTCAAATTTAATCAACCAAGATCATTTATTAATTTTTAATTCTACTTTGATAAAGCTGAACAAGTTTATGTGTATTTCAAGATCTGATATACTGGCAGGTTTTCTTTGTAGCGGGAATAAATTTCTAGCAAAACCGATAGGTATGTTCAAAGAGTTTTTTGGTTTAATGTTTGCTGATATATGTGATCGAGTAGTAGAACGATGACGTATATATGTTGCCTTGAATCTAGAGACTCAAGGTTTATTGATACCTGATGTTTGTACAGGTATGTGTTTGTCGGGTTTTAAGGATGGAGGATTGTACCATGTTGGAGTTTGGCTGGATCGTTTTATGTATCAAGATCACTTTCGCTTTTTATGCGATAGATGTTGATATGTCTAAAAGTAAAGTTATAGTCTTTGCAAGACATATTTGCATATCTTAACCTTTTGAAGAAGGCTAGATATTGACCAAGCAATTAAAATCAACTTGTAGTTGTGTTGGTGAAAGAGTTTAAACCAATATGTTCATTGCATTCCAATATTATATTCTTTTTCTAAAATGGAGGAGCGCATTCCATACATGCAAGTATTGACTTACCAACATCCTCCACTTTCTTGGTTGATTAAATCTTCTATAAGATTCTTAAAACTTGTATGAGATTAATTTCTTTGCTTAATTTGTGAAATAGTTTTATAAAAATTTGGCTTCAAAAGATAATTATTAAGTGGCCATGAAGTGTTCATTACTCAAATTGTTTTACAATTATTGACTATGAAATCAACCACTTATAAGTCGATCATGAAGTTGATAAGTTTTGATTTTTGAAAAAGAAGTTTTATATCCTCCTACTAAATCTTTTTACTTGTCTAATTTAATTAAGACAAGTGTCAGAAATCAAGAGTGAAGATGAGAAGAAAGAATTAGTACATTTCATATGTCATCATTATGTAGGTAGGAGAATTGAGTATAAAGACTTGACAGGAGAAAATATAATTTCCGTCTTGAAAACTTCAAATTTAAGTGTTGAATGTGCTTTCAGACCTACAATGATCTTATCATTTGATTATTTTGAACTTGGTTTTCATATGTACGTAATATGGTGTTATGCATACATATATCATTATTTGTACGTCACGTGTGTTCATATTCATAACATGTACGTGATAAATCATAAATGCGATGGTTTATGACATTAATCCTTATGATCATTATAATACGATGGTTTATTATATTAGACATCTCCTTTCTTATATGTCATCCCCTCCGGAAGTTCCGAATCAGGCATTCATCTTATCTTCAGACTTAACACTCAAATGCTCGGCCTAGCTTTATTTTTAACTCTAAGTCTTGAGTTCAAGTTATATTGTGAATAAGGTATAAATTTAGAAGTAGGTTAATATGTGTGTAAGTTCTTATGTACTGAAAAAAGTAAAAATAAATGTTTGAATTAACCGGACTATCAATTTTAACCCGTTAATCAACCACATATGAAACGTACTTATTTTTACATAGTACTTAAAATATGATATAAATTAATCATGAAGAACAGAAAGTTAATTGCATATTTTAATAAAGAAAATCTTCATAAATAATTGCATAAGACAATCCGCATTAATTCAAATAATGCATATATATAAATTAAAGCGTTTTAAGGAATCTTATGAAAAATGCCTTGCATGTGGCATAATTATAATGAGGTTTTATTGAGAGATCAAGCCGTCACTATCTTTAATAATTTGCTTTCATTTGCATTGCGATTTATAATGTACTTTTCTAGCTTTATGCGTTTTTTTATTATTATTTTAAAAAGTTAATGCTTATTATCGTATAAATATCTTCTGTGGTTAACCACCACATATTGGAAAATTACTTCTATATATTACTAGTTTAATACCCCGTATATATATAAATACGGAAATTATTTATGTAAATTTTTAATATTTATAGTGTGAAATCTTAAACATATAATAAATCCATATATCGATAGCAAATCAAAAAATATTTATGAAAATCGAAAGATAAAGAAAGAAGATTGATATACTCACATATTTACGCCGATAGTTGTTAGTCATTTTAGGAAATAAATTACGATGCTTAGTGGGAAAAATTCTAAGAATAATTTGAAGCCATTTTAAAATAAAGGATTCTATTTGGTAAAAAAATATTCCAAAAATAGTTTAATGATGTCAGAAATCTATTTTTTATTAAAGATTAAAAAATAAAGAATATTTTTTTTGAACAGACAAAATTACATAATTGACTCCAACTTTGGATTACTATATTTTTTAATATAATAAATTAATTTTTTAATATCTTCCAATTTTTGGAAATAGATACATTTTTTTTTTCTGTTTAGAGAGTATCAGGAGCTAGAATAACTATCAGCATCCCAGGAAGGTAGATGTGAGGCATCATTACTTCATTAGAGAAGAATCAAGAGTTTCATATTGAAAGCAGTGAGAATCACCAAACTACAAAAACAGACTCCTTAACGTTACTTTTCATATACAACTCCATTTCTGTCGTTATATATACAAAACAAGAATGAAAACAACAGTTTTATATGCAGAACCTATAAAACTAATCATAGTATCATAGTCCTTAGATTTAGATGATCAATACTTGAGATTACGACTGCATATTCAATTACAAACTGTATAATTGGTCATAATCTCAACCATTGATCATCTAAATCTAAAAACCGAGATTAATTTTGTTTATAAGGCTGGTTCTGTACTGAACTATACCACATACACTCACACACACACATACAAGTATCGTACCCGCGCAATATTACGACGAATAATTTCTACTTATAACATGCCGTTTATAGAATACATGGGTATGGTAGCAAATAATTTCTACCCGGTAACATGTTGTTTCATTTTTTTCTCTATTCTTTTCATCAACTTTTTTCTTTATTTTTAAAACAAAATTTAAAAAATAACAAAACAACACATTTCTTCATTTTTTGTGAATGGAAAAGTGTAGTTATGGAAGTGTGTTTATTGATGAGTGTGTAAAATAGAAAAAAGAAATGGAGATTATTTAATGAGTATATTAGTAATTTTCGGTTGCTGAAATTTTAAGAGATTAAGTAAAGTAAGAGAGAGTGTATGTTAAATATATTATAATGTAGTGTGTGTATGAGAGAGTTCTTTTGAGAACCAACCTTATTTCGAGTGCTGCGAGAATCAATCTTAGTCATTTATTTGGTAAGTGGAATTTATTGATGGAGAGCGTGAGGAATTGAGGATAGAGCGTGGCAAGGTGCATGAGATGAATTCATGTGTGGGTGATGGAATTGAGGGAGGGGGATTGGACGGCTCAGATTGGTTCTCGTAGTATTCACAATAAGAATGATTCTCAAATAAACTTTTCCCTATGTGTGTGTGTACGGGAAAGTTCAAACGAATACTGTTTTTTATAGAAAAACTGCGAGAAATTTTTGTAACATTATTAATAGGTGTATTTATGTAATTAATAAATTTATCCAACTAGCGAGACTTGATTTTTCTAAAATACCCATTAACGAGTCATTAATGAGCCATTAATTAAATCATTAATAAGTCATTAAAAAGCTGTTAAAACTTCTTACATATTGTTTAATTTTAATCTAAGGCCAAGATTGATTCTCGCAGTTCTCGTACGAAAAACAGTTCTCGTTTAAACCATCAATATATATATATATATATATATTAAAAAAATCAAATATGGGAAAGCTTTTTTAAATAAATTCTCAATTAACAAATATAATCCATTCATTTGATCAATTTTAACCAAAATCACCAAGTTTGACTGCTATTATTAGTAATACTCGCCTATATATTAAAATTTGGTATTTTGACCCATTTTTTTACACGCGGGTCCTAATAACATGTCTTCAAAGACCACCGCTTTATCAACATTTCCTTTAACTTTCTCTTCGTCGATGGCCTTCATCAAAGAAACCCTAATAAAACCTTCAGTGCCTTCGGCCTTTTCTCTAGGATTCCAATAGGTAAGATTCTTTATTCCATTTGTTCATCTTCTTCTACATTCCGTTATTATTTTCTTGATTTAGTTCGGATTTCTTTCGATTTTACAGCGCCGTTGATAGAATTCGGGTTACAGCTTTCTGTAAGTAATTTTCTAGAATCATATTCCTTTTATTTCATAATCTTCTTCTTGATTCGGTTTTTATTATTTAAATCTGATTTTTTTTATAAAGGGACACTTATAAAACCCTAAAGTTTAAAACTCTGTCAAAAGATAATACATCATTTGAATTCGATTTAAGGTAAGTTTCTTTCATGTTTTTTAGTAGATTAAATTATGTGTTTGTTAAATCTATTCGTAATAGCAATTAAGGTTAAGCATGGTTTGGTTTGGTTTGGTTCGGTTTTGGCATAAAACCGAAACCAAACCGAAAATTTCGATTTTCGAAAAACCAAAACCAAAACCGTTCGGTTTTGAAGTGGTTCGGTTTTCAGTTTTGAAGTCGGTTTTTGGTTCGGTTTTACAACTTTTTTATTTTAACTGTCAAGATTTGAAGTCATACAACTGTCATTGTAAAGCTATGAAATTAAATAAAATTGAAGCTATATAAAAAACATCAAGATGTGAGACACCTATTCAAGCTATATATATTTCAATTGATACAAGCAAAAGACTGTTGTATGTTTAAACTTTAAAGCCAAAGTTGAAATAAATCAAATCGATAAATAACATATTAGCAAAACTTAAAATCTAGATGAACAACCAACTCCAGATGAACTGCATATAATTCAGAAAACTAGAATATGAAAATCGTGATAAACAACTAGAATTGGATTTCTATATTAAGTGAAAATGGATAAAATCGAAAACAAATGAACTCGTCGACTCGAAATGAAGTGATGTTGGGAACTCGATCGAGTAGTCCAATGACCAAACAAAGCTTCAACTGCGAAGGATATCTGAATTAGTGTGAAACATCTTTGGTGGAACCCTAATGTAAATGGGAGGTGGCTATAAAAATGAGAAAATCATAGAGTATTTGATTTTTTGGACATGTATATTTACATTGTTGTCCCTTAGAATGGTTCGGTTCGGTTTTTTCGGTTTTTGAAGTTGTAAAAACCAAAACCAAACTTAAAAAGTCGGTTTTTGAAAATTTGAAAACCAAAACCGTCGGTTTCTATATTGGTTCGGTTTTTTCAGTTTGGTTTTTTCGGTTTTCGGTTCGGTTTCGGTTTTTTCTGCTCACCCCTAATAGCAAATTTAGGGTTTTATATTCGGGTAGTTTTGTTTCACCGATTTTATGTGGTAAATTATTACATCTTCTCTCTTGAACATGTGAATCAAGTACTGTCATCAATATTATGTTTTCGGTTGTTTAATATATATATATATATATATATATATATATATATATATATATATATGGGGTGGTTCATGCAAGAAGTATTTTTTAACGAGAAATACGAGAAACATTTTGGACTTACGATTAACTAATTGATGGTTAGGATTGATTATGGTAATTAAGTATAAAATCAACATTAAAGGACACTAATTAAATTGATGAAAGGGTAGAAGAGACATTTTAGTAAAAAAATCAAATTCTTCCTTTATTAATCGTATGACACACACACACATACTCTCTCTCTCCTCAAAGTTTCATATCTAAAACCCTAATCCTTACATCTCTCATCTCATTGTCTCCCTTACATCCCCCAAAATTTTCCTAAATCCAAATCTGCATCCCCCATCCCCAAGCTTCCTTCCGGCTACCTTTGAATCGCAGGCCACCACTGTTTCTACAACATCTCTCGCTGTCAACCTTAATCTCGAATTCCAGCCACAACTGCTTCTACAACATCTCCCACCACCGACCCCAACCCTAAACGCCAGCCATCACTACTTCTACAACACCTCCCGCCTCCGACTCTAACCCCAAACACCACCGCCCATACTCTTTAGCCATAACTGTCAACGACAACGGTTGAGGTGTTTCACAATTTTGATGTTTCACCCTTCGATTGACGTAACTATTTATGTTGTGTGTTGTCTCAGGCGATATCTTGCCCATCTCCACGATCGATGTTGCCGTACAATCAATGGAAAATTTAGGGGGAAGAAGAAGAGTGAATGAGGTTTAAGGCTCTGTTGTTTAGATCCACCACCGAGTAGAAGCCCCGTTGTAACACCCCAAGATTTTAAAAGGAATATTATATACATTAGATAAAGAACTTAATATTTAAGTATTAAAGGTTAACCATTTTAGTCAAACTATAAGCTTGGAAGAAAAACAAGTTTAATAGATCAAGTTTATAACATAAATAAGTTGTAAGTTGGAAAGGAGTATAATTTACCTACTAAAGGGAAAGTTACTATAAATGGTAACCAAACACCTAAAAAACACATAGTGTGCGTGTATTTAGAATTATATCATATTAAAGAGAGAGAGAGAGAGAAAGAGTGTGTGTTCTTGGTGTGAGAGAGTAGAGAGAGAAAGTGCATAAATTTGAGATTAAATATGGTTTGAGCATGAATTAGGAGAGGAACATGCAACCTCAAGGAAGACGATGAACAAGATTACAACATCATTACTCAATAAATTCAGGTTAAAATCTCTTAAATTAAGTGATATATGGCTTTAGTGAGAGAAAGTTAAGATTAGCCACTTTTTGGTATAGTTATGATTTGAATGTTATGTATTTAAGGTTATTTGGTGTGTACATACCTATATAAACATATGGTAAAGAGTTATGTTGTTAAATTAAGATTAAAATGAGTTTTAGATAGTTTTGGGGTTGGACATGGCTATTCACAAAGAATAGTTTGTTGTTTTAAAGTCAACACGGGCCGTGTTGATATGGGTAGGTCCTGTAGGTAGGCCATGTATGGTTAACACGGGTCGTGTAAGTATTGGTAGGCCGTGTACGTAGGCTATTTAGCTTGAACATAAGCCATGTAGGCTGACACAGACTGTGTAGCTTTGAACACAGGCCGACAAGCCATTTAGGTCCAACATAGGTCGTGTAGATTTGAACACAAGCTGCGTAGGTTGACACAGGCCATGTCAGAGGCCCTGTAGACTTCCATTAGATTATAAGTTTGGTTTTATGTTTTATATAAGATGTATGATTGTTATACTATCATTTCTTAGGTCTTTGGGGACTTAAGGAAACAACAAGTTCGATGTCATGGACCTCAGGTGAGTGTCTTGAAACTGTTACTTGTAGATATAAGACGGTAGTTCTATATACCTTGTGTTAATCAAAAGTCAAGAACGATATGCTAGTAAATATATGCAAATATGGTGACACAAGATTGATTATGCGTAACATATAAAGTTGGAATCATGAACATAAACACAAACTATTATTATATGAGAAATGTATATATGATAATTACTATAAGAAAGATGAGGAAATGTGCTTATATATTTAAGAATGCATGAGTGAAATCATGATAAGTCTATATAAGTAACTATATGTTAAAGTATTATAAATAGAGATGAATAAAAGTATGAAGAAGGTGTTTACTTACCTTAGGTGTGAAGTGAAATAGAACTCGTGTGGATATATTACATTATTTATGGCATAAAAAGATGGAATGAATAAAAGAAAGTATATCTATGTGTATTGATATCAAGAAATTACAGTGATACATAAATACACAGTAAAATTATAAGTCAAGTGGCTATACAACTAAGATGACATCTATATAATACCTTATACAATTAGAGGATGGATGACTATCCATCTCTAGATGAGAAAACAAATATACTTCATAGAATATGTTATACGTTATGTCATAAGTATTATAAAGTAAATGGACAAAATACAAGTACATTTGGAAAAATAAATGGGCGGTGTATATGATAACAAAAGTTGTATGAGCTAAAGAGCTACGTTGAGATATTATGATAATGGAATGATATATGTTAAAAGAGACATTGTGTAATAAAATCAAGGGATGTTAATAAAGCATACGTGTGAAATAAAAAGAGTTCTGCAAAACATTTTATTATTGAATAAATGTGAAACTACTATTATATTTATAAGATATAGATTTTGAGATTCTCATTGAGCTTAAAGCTTATCAGATACTTCTAACATTTTCAGTTATTGAAAGATATATGAATTCTAACTCCGTGGATGAGCTCATGACCATGCAACCAAATTTTCTTTAAAATTACATAATGTTAGTTGTTCCCTCACTTTTTAATTAAATATATTAAACTTTAATTGTTTTTAAAGGATTTTAATTACTGTTTCTACTACTATTTATAAATTAAATTTTGGTTGCACTAAATTTGTTTTGTTTATCAAAGCTTTTACATAAAAAATTTATTATAGAAAACAAGAAGTTACACCCTTTGTTTCAGATCCACCATCTCCACCACCCTGGCCTGCTATTCATGTTGTACCAAGCACCACTATGACCAGGTGAACACCAAGCAACAACCTATCATCAATAGTTGTGACCCGCTATTCATCAAGTACCAAGTGCAGCTGATAGACCATCACCGTCAAAATTGAGGACCAGTAGAGCACCAAGCAATAGTTCATCCATCCAATTCATCGACTTGCAGTTAATCGATCCATCATCAACCAGAAGTTCATCCATCCATGGTGATTTTACAAAAGTTTGATGATTTTAGGTTTTCATTCCCTAGATGATCTATTGTTCTAAAAACAATTGAGTTTTGTTTTTTTTGTTAGCCTTTGTTTTTAATGTTTGTTCATTATTAAACAATTGAGTTGTTTAGCTGGTTCATTATTAAACTTTTTGGAAGCGCTTTTTTAATTTATTTTGTTTATTAGTGAACTTAGAATTTTTTAGGCTTGCTTTTTATTGATTTTAGGTTGTTTATTGTTGAACCTAAATATATTTTGTTAATTTTTCTATTGTTAGTTGCTAAATTTTTATTATCATAATATCAAAATTTTAAATTTGTCTATGGTTCGTTAACGAACATTGGAAAAAAGAACGTTCAAAAATCTGGTATTATGCTCGTAACATGCTCACTAGTGAATTTGAATTATACAGTTAAAGACGAAGTTTATTAATGGTTTTTGATAATCGTTGGTCGTGGATGTGTTCACTAATGAAAATTGTATACATAACAAAATTTTTGTAAATTGTAGGTTGTGTTCCGTATAGAACATCGTATTAATAATAAAGTAAAAGTAAAATTCTAAAAATTTGGAAAAAAAATTAATTTGAGAGAAGAGAGATAAAATATTTTTGTTTACATTTGCCCTTTTTAATTAAATAAAAATATTAATTATGATAGATGTAAACCACAAGATCTAAAATCAATCAATGGCTGAAATTTCTTCTCGTAAACAGAACACTTTTCGCATGAACCCTCCAATATATATGAGAAATTTATTTGAGAACCGCTCTTAATGCAAGAACCGTGTGAACTATTTTAGACCACCAATAACGCTCATTAATATAAGTATTTTAGTCATTTATATATTTACCCAACCGCAAATTGCATCAAAGTGGATGAATCATTATTTAATGAGGCTTGATTTTCCTTAAATATCCGTATTAATAAATCATTAACGAGACATTTATTTGATAACCGTTCTTATTACTAGAAGGATAGTTGAATAGTTTTTATTGCTATTTCAAAATTTTTAATTTATTTGTTTTATTTTTTTATTACACCTTATAAAAGTTATATTGTTGTGAGCAAAGGAAGGTAGTGAATATATAATATTGAAGTGCAATAAATATAATCCACTCATTGACTTCCGTCAAGAATTTCTTCACTACGACAACGTTTCTCTTAGAAGGAATAGACTGGCTTTCACAATGTATGATTATTTTCATAAGGAAATGGTCACCTTAAACAAGTTATTTTCTCCAAAGAAAGCACGTACATCAACTTTAAGTCATTTTTTTCTCAAGAAAGTGATCACCTTAAACAATACTCACTTTTAAGTTCTTTCCGAAGAACTTTTTACATCAATGTTCTTCACCAATAAGTTTGCACCCCAACAAACAAATAAGTTCCCTAAGAACTTCTCTCGACAAGTTAATCTGACAACACCAAGAATGATGTGTATAATAATATTTCTCTCGCTAGATGTAACATCCGCAAACCCGGGTTAGTTGATTAGCGGGTAAACGATACGTGATTTTGGGCTGTTTGCATTTAATTGATTATGTGGTTACTAGAGTTAATTAAATTAAATTGAAAAGTATAAATATATATATATGTGTTTGCTGGAAGTGGAAATAAAGAAAGAAAAGTTTATATAAGTATGTATGTATGAAAGTAAGTAAGTATGTATGCATGCATGTGTTTAAATAATAAGAAATGAACTTAGACACCTTCTGCTTTGAATAAATGAAGATGTATATGTGGGGTTCAATTCACCACCTCATAGTAAAAAGGTGAAGTGTGTGTTTGTGTGTTAAAGTACTCTTGAAGAAACCTCTCAAGAAAGAACAAGACTTGGAATTTCAAGTTAAAGATTTGTGAATAGATAAATCAAAGTAAAGGTTAGTGTGTGTTTACATGATGCTACAGATTGTTTTGATGTGTGTATATGCTGAAATCCATGTTTAAATGGTGAACCACCATTGTAGGAGTATGAAGCTCAAAAAGGTGTTAAATGGGTTTTATGTGTTTGATGATTTAAAAAGGTTTATGATGTTCATGATGTGTGTAAAGATGTTATATGAGGTTGTACATATGTTAAAAGTGTTGTAATTGAGTTAAAAGGATGATTGATGATAAAATATATATGTGTGGTTGGCTGCAAATCCGACAGTTTAAGAGGAAGAAGATCTAAAATCCGACGCGTCGCGGCGCGACCCCGAAAATCTGGACCTTTTGAAAATCCGACAAAGGCAAAACCGAAACCCAAGAATCCACAACCCGAAATCCGACACTCAAAATCCGAAACCCAAATCCGCTAGTGTCGCGGCGCGACACTAGGGTTCGTCGCGGCGCGACAGGCCCAAATTCAGGAAACTTATTTGTTTTGCTTTGTACTTGTGTGGGATGTGATGGATTATCATTCTATTATTATTTTATGTTGTTTACAAGTTATGTAGAGATATAAATATATATTATGGATATATATTTATGAGTCAGAGATTGACTTTAGTTTGTTGTGTTCTCAGGATTTGCAAAGACTCAGTGATATTAAACAACTGAGCAGACGGGAACGAGGACTGAGGTGAGTGGAAGTGTACTCACGGGTGGTGTTGGTGGTAACGCTTATGGTTATATGATTTGAGATATAATTATGATCTGATATGTCATGCTAGACTGTTTAGTCTGAGTTGCTTTGATAGACTGTTTAGTCTAAGATGCCATGATAGACTGTTTAGTCTAAGATGTCATAATAAACTGTTTAAGTTTGAGTTGCCAGTATGGAATGTGTTACTTGTTATGCGTTGATAGACTGTGTTGATTGTTATTCGTTGGTAGCTGATTGATGTTTGTTGATTGAGATCGTTTGGATTGTTGCGTGGCCGGTGTACATGGTTAATGATATGTGCACGTGGCGAGACCTGTACGTATGGTTAACGATATGCGTACATGGTTAGGGGTCAGCTATCGTATGTGTTGGGCTGGGCTATCTGCTATTGGTTGCACAGTTTTGGATCTTCTATGCATTTGTTGCATCAGAAGGGGTTTAACTGTACCAAGTAGCAAATAGCTATCGGTAAACCTTTGCTTTGGCCCGCATCGGTTGCAGGTTCTGCAGAACCGCCGTTCCTCTAGAGGTTGGATTGGTTTGTGATGATTGATTGATCTGTTTGAGATTTGTTTGTTGGATCGGATGGTGATTGCTTGTGCTTGTTGATTGTGGATGCTTGTTTGTAGCTTCCATTCACTTAGCTTTGTGCTAATTCCCCTCGGTTGATTGCTTTTTATAGGTTTGGCTGTTTAGCCTTGTTTGTGGGGAAGAGAAATTTGACCAACGCTCTGATATTATGTTTTGAGAAGAGACGAGCCTTGTTTATAAGTATTTTGTAACACAACTCGATGTGATGTTTGTAAATAGTACTTTGTACTTTTGGATGTTTGTTTAAATGAAATCAGTTAACGCTGTCACAGCGATTTAAAAAAATGGCTTAAGAATTTACGGTGTTACACTAAACAAATAGCAAGAGGTAATAGATATGAATATATGAAGCTCGCTTTTCTTCTCTTTCTCTTGCAGTTGAGTTATTCTTAAATATATTTGATTTTTGGTTTTTGTTTCAACAACTCATTGAATCATACTTAGAATATTTATTTTAATGATCACAAGTATGTTTATTTTAATGATCACAAGTATACTTTTTATAGGCATGAGAGAGAATACAAAAGGCTGTCAGTTGAGCCAATGGTAGCCAACTCACAGTTAACCGTAGACTGTAACCGTGGAAGCCCAACACAATTACACTTGACTTTTTAAAATATGAATATTATGTATAGTCAAATACTCTCATATAGCTATTATTTTTAGTATAATACATAGAAAACTATTATCTCATTATGTACTAAACATTAAGATATGTGTAAGATGTTTTGAATTTTAAAACTTTCTTAACCATTAGATAATAACCTTAGATATTTTTGGTTTTCTTCTTAATATAATTTTGTGATAGAAAATCACCCAACATATTTGCTTTTGTACTATAAAGTTCAAGAGCCATACATAAAAAAAATCAATTTTATGTATATAAAATCATTTAGACAAAACAAGTTTGTCTAATAGTTATGAGTAAATCTTATTAGTAGATTTGTCAACAACTTTGTCTCTTACATAAGATTTGACATTAACAAGATTTGTGAACTACCATTTGAAATTTGAATTTGAATTTAGTCACATGCTTGTTTGATTTAATATTTTGATCTTGAAAATTCATTTTTCCTTATTGCGAAAATCGATTCAGTATATGGGTATTTTATCACTTTGGCTTTTTGCATACTTTGAGTATTTGAAAACTCATAAAATTTGAACTTTGTGATCATGCAAATTTTATATTCTAAATTTCTATTAAGTTATTTTACCTTATTATTTTCATATTAATTTGAATTTTTATAAGATGGTAATATTTATTCTAACTATTAAATCTATATCATCAAAACATTATCAATAATGTTTATATTTAATTTGGACCTTGATTGCACAGACAAACTCCTTGATGATGATTATTTTAATATAATTCAAGTTAAAAATTCATTGAAATGTTAAGTAAAATAAATAAGTGATTCAAAAATTGACTTTCTTTGTAGTTTATCCTCTAGTGAGAACAACCCATTAAGTAGAGAACTGTGAGAATAATTCTCCACCAATAATAAAAAAAGGAAAATTTAATGTTTAAGAGTATCAACACCGGTTATCATCTATGCGCACATGTGCACCCATGCTAGACAAATACAATGTTATGTGTACATATACACACATCTGAAGCAGAGCTTAAAAACCCTAGCAAAAACGATTTTTTTCTTCAAAATTTTTTTGCGATATCGGTGTCAAATTAAAAAACATAAAATCCTCCCTTTTTAATATAATTATTGTATTCTAAAACCTTTGAATTTAATATATGTTTTAGTTTTAGGAAAATAGTAGTAATTGTTGGAATGTCCAAATTGTCCTTTTACTATTTACATACACTACCCCCGACTAATATTTTGTTCAAATAGCCTTTATCATTGTGACCTGACGATCAACGACTGTCATCGGTTCTCACGGTTGTTACAATAAGAACGGTTCTTAAATAAACCATCTCTTACACACACATACACAAATATATAGGTATGTATGGGGAGGTTCCAATAGGAACTAGTTTTATTGGGAAAATCCGACAAATAGGAAATCAAGTCAAATTCATTAGTTACACAATTATGTATATTAATTAGAGTGTTTCAAAAGTTATTAGGACATTTGAGTCGAAGAATGATAAAAAGTTCATAAAAACGTAAAAAAGCATAAAATGCGACGCGCATTAGTGTATATTTATATATCCTCCATTTGACTCAAATTCTCTAAAAACTCCCGAAACAATCTAAATGATATGCATAACTTTAAATCTAATGAATTTGTATATACATACAATCCGATTGTTTAGTTTTTCACATCTAATAAAACTAGTTTTCAATGAAACCTTGCCTTACACACATGCACATATAGATGTGTGTGTTTCTACACACACACACACTTGTGTGTATAATATCTCGGTGCAGTTCAGATTATACGGATTATTGTTCATGCAAAGCCTACCAACTAAATCATTTAAGTTGGTTTTAAATATCTTAAATCGATCAAGTTGACATTGCACTTCCTAAACCGGCCAAATTGACTACTTAACCTCGGTCTAGACCGCTTGATCAGTTTCGATTGTTTCCTTATCACCAAAGAACATTGTCTCTATTTTAACTATTTTCAAAAAGGCTTTTTTGTTAGTTTTTTTGTCTTAAATTTACTTGTTTTATATATTTGAAATAATTTTTTTAGTTAACAATTTTTGATATAGGTAAATAATTTTTTATGAAATTTTAATAATAACGATTTTTAAAAAATGTGATTAAAAAATAACTTAAAATGCTAAAATAATAATATTTATACTAAATTTCTGTCACCTATTAAGTATAATTATATATTGGGTTAATAATGGTTTAACCATCAAAGTTTTCGTTCAATTTCGGTTTAACCATCAAAGTTTTTTTCTAAACGAAATTACCATAAAGTTTAAATTTGTTATGATTTAAACCTCAAACTTTTTTTCAAATGATTTAAATCTTGAAGTTTTGTTAAAAAAACTGATTAATCACTTAAGTTTTGTATGGTTTTCAATTTTACCCGCTCTACTTATTATGCATTTTACTGTTTATTAAAAAGTTAACAAAACTTAGAGTGTTAAATCATTTTTAACAAAAATTTAAAGATTAAATTGTTTGGGAAAAAACCTTAAGGTTTAAACCAAAAAGTAGGTACAACTTTGAGGATTAAATAATTATAAATTCAAACTTTATGATAAAACTGTTTAAAATATTTTTGATAATTAAACTAAAACTGAAATAAAACTTTGATAGTTAAACCATTATATTTAACAAAAACCTTTTATATATTCTCATCCTTGACCTAAAAAATATATTTATGAATAGACGTAATTTTCATAATACAACACTTTAACTAACACTTTAGACAACGCCCATGTGAATTGATGTAGTTGACCAATAAGATTCCATCTCTTTATCAAAAATCGTCCAATGGGAAGGATTGAAGATCAAAATTAGTCACCGATATTCATGGGCAAGCTTATTATAATTGATATTCCGTACAATTATACATTATTTTTTCAAATATTAATCATAACTTATCCCTTCAAGTCTTCAACCTTTGCTTATTTCCATAAATCCATATGTTTGAGTAATTATTTATGCACGATAATTTTTTATCGTATATAATAAAATATAGTTATTTGGATTATTAAATCCTTAAATTTGTAAATAAAAATAATAGATTATAGATTATAGGGGTATAAGAGTTTAAATTATTATATATGATAAAAGTTATTGTATATAAATCATTACCTTTTAAATTTTAGTGTTGCTCACAGGAAAAAGATAAATATTTTATATAATTTGAATTGTGATTTATATATAAGTATTATTATTTCTAGAAATCCATTTCAATTTAATTTAGTGTTGCTCCAAGAAAAAATAAATATTTTATTTGATTTAAATTATGATTTATATATATCAACATTATTAATAATATATACATCATTAAATATATATTGAAAAGAGAAAACTATAAAAATTAACGAACTCTAAAATCTAAACTTCGTATATTTATTATATCTAAGAACAGAAAATCTTGCTAAATCTTCTATCACATTTAAAGGTTGTAGACAAATTGATCTTTTACTGAGCTATTCGAGTTTATGTTTATTCTAACTTACTAGCCAACATAGTAAAAAAAAGCCTTGGAAATACGAGCCGGCATCGATCACAGAAAAGAAACTTGAAAACACAAGCCCGGTATAAGCTTAAGAGAGTTGTACTTGAGCTTTTTATCAAGCTTTTCATACATTATATCACTACAACACAACACCCCCATTTGTGTCGGACAAATTCGTGAGAATTCGTGGAAAAAGGGTGTTTCATTCGGATTTCCTACGGAATCGACCGTGGATAAAAGCTTTGTGGGAAAACTATTTCCCTCGGATTTCCCACGAATTTGCCACGAAATCCATAGGAAATCTATTGAAAATTTGCTTTCTGACTCAAATCCGTGGGAAATCCATTAATGAAAATTTTTCACGGAATTTAGTTTTTAGAAAATCCGTTTCTGATGCCTGATTTTCTTGTAATTTATATGGTATAACATGAGAAAAAACTATACATGTGTCACTCAAGTATTGAAAATTTTCGTTAACACAACTTAATTATTAAAGAAATTTAGTACACCCGACTATCATTTAAATTTTATACAAAAAACTTGTAAGAAATTTGTAAAATAGCAAATTGCCCCTAAATTCAAAGCTTTCATCTGGTCTAGGGTTGTAAAAACGACAAAATGTTGTTAAATCTACTCAAAGAAATCAACTTTAAAATGATACTTAAAAAAAACACACACACGGACATATATATATATATATATATATATATATATATATATATATACTAGCATCGTACCCGCGCAATGCTGCGAAGTCGAATAGTTTTCGGTTCTATAATATGCCACTTTCAAAAAATGTAATGATATTTTATTCGCAAAATTAAATGTCACAAAAAAGTTTCTTTAGCAACATTTCCCATTTTTTTTTCAATTTTTTTATTTGCATAAACTATTTTATTAGATTTAAAAATAAAATCTAAAAGATATTAAAATAAGGAAAAAAAATCATATTTGTGAAATAAGGTTAGAGAAGTTAATAAAATATTAGAAATTATGTTGTTATGGGTGTATAATTATGTTTGTGTGAGAGTATATTTTAATTGAATAAAAAGTTAAAGTAAATTAGGAGAGAGATTGGAATGGTTAAAGATTGAGTGGATGAGATTAAGTTAAATAGAATGAAAGGCCAAGATGTTGTTTTGATTGAATTTTAAGAAGTCTTAAAATTAAGGAGGAGAGAGAGTGTTAAATGTTTTATATAGTAGTATGGATATAGGTAAATGTTCAAACGAGAACAGTTTTTCGTACAAGAATTGCAAAAACTGTTTTAACGCTATTAATGACTCATTAATATGAGTATTTTGGTAATTTATATATTTATCCAACTGTGAATTGCGTCCGGATGAGCCGTCATTAATTTGCGATAATTGATTTTCCCGAAATAACCCTCATTAATGCGTCATTAATGAAACATTAATGAGCCGCCAAAAAATCTTAGCCATTGATTAAGTTTAATCAAAGGCTAAGGTTGGTTCTCGTAGTTCTAGTACCAAAAACAGTTCTCGTTTGAACTCTCCTTTATATATATATATATATATATATATATATATAGGTAAAAGTGTAACACCGCCTTTTCAAGAACCAAATTTTTCTTTTTAAAACATGTATTTATCTTATTCATTTGAAAACACGCAGCGGAAATAGAAAACACGTGGCAAATATATTACAAACCAAAAGATGCCACATACAAGTTCGGTGTTACTGTTACTTATCCAGTCGACCATTATTAAATACAAAGAAACATTATATCAGAGTTATTACAGACAAAGTGTTCCTCCTATGAAAACAAACTACCCGCAGGGTCCCAAGCTCACTGAGGATCACCTGCACATGTAGGGTGTAGCATCTGTTAGCTATAATAGCTAGTGAGTACTCAAATAGCATATGATTAACATAAATACATCACATATCATCAATCATGTTCAGATAATTCTATCCTAGCATCTCGCGATGAGTTGGCGTAGTCAGGAGGTAACATATCTTGCGGGGGAGCTAACCCGGCTCAATGCACCAAACTGGGGTACCAAACACATCAACCGCCCCGGTGGGGGAGCTATACAGTGTCCACCGTTGCGTTTTGGAATCCGCAGATTCCTCTGTTATACATCCGCAGCTATACCCGAAGAGGACAGCTTTGTCCTTAATTAGAACAGCTTTGTTCTCGTAGGACAGCTTTGTCCATAGGATCCGGATCAACCACAAACAAACAATTGATTCAATCGAATCATCAGTCAATGTGCGCATATATATTCAATACTCATCATAGCATACACCTAATCAAGTGCATACTATACTGTGTCAACATGGTATATTCTAGCATCATCATGCAATCCTACACTTGAACAAGTGCGTGTACAAATCATGGTTTACAATTCTGTAATCATTGTTAATATATGTTATAGGTATATTAATCGTTATGTTATCAGGCACTCATCTGTCGAGTTAGAATACTTCTCTCTACGATACTGTAGCTTCTGGACCAATCGGAATACCTAAACAAAGTTTACAACTATTAAAACCTTGCAAAACAGATTCTGCCAGGGGCAGGGCACGCCCGTAACTTGCCAAGGCACGCCCGTGCCTGGCGTGGCACGCCCCGGGTACGCCCCGTACCTGGGTCTCAGGTACACCCCGTGACTTCAGGGTACCCCCGGGCTTGCTAGGGTTAGGCACGCCCCGTACCCTTGGGAGGTACGGCCGTGCCTCCTAGGTACGCCCTAAGGTACGGTCTGTTCTTGAGAGGCACGCTCGTGCCCTTCAATGTACAGCAGCAGGTTCGTGCAAAACCTGCTGTTTTCCGATCCAAAACATACCAAAACACAACCAGAGTATTACCAATCGGTTTCTAATGTTCACATGTGAAATAACTCATCCAAAACAACTTCAAGGTATCATTTTTACATACCAAAACAACCAATTCAGAGATTAGGGACCAAAATCACTACTTTGACCCATTAGCCATTTTAATTCTCAAAATCTATTTAAAGCTTCAATTTAATTACAGAATTTGATTCCTAAACATTTAGAAATCATTTAGAAACAGATTGGCAATCTTAGAAACACATATTGGGATCAAAATCATTGAAACCCAATTTAGAACCTAAACTTGAAAATGAAGAACTTGGAACTTGGAACTTACTTGAAGATTGGAGATGACTAGGAATTGATTACAGCAGATTAAACTTGAGATTAACACTTGAATTCAGCAACAAAATCAGATTGCAAGATGATCTTCTTGATTCCTCTATTCCAAAAGCAAGAACACAAAGAACAATAAGTCAAACCAAAACAATTGTCTGTGTTTTGTTGAAATGGTGAAGAGGTGGTCACGTGAGATGCCCACTTGTGGGTTATGCATATCCACAAGTGGGTATCTTGTTCCCCTTTCCAACTTACAACTTAACGCACGAGTACCCGTTTTAACCAACGGGGATATTTTTGGAAACCTCGTTCTAAACCATTTAATAATTCATTATTATTATCTATTTTCAATAATATTTTTAATATTATCATTTCTTTATTATTTTCCTTATTTTCTTATTTAATCAAATATTTATATTTAATTCCTTTTATTCAATAATTAATTAGAAATTCTAGACGTACCAGATTCGAACACGACTAGGCCCATTTTGAGGTTGTTACAAAAAGTTCAAACGATAACTGTTTTTCGTACGAGAACCAATCTTAGCCGTCTAATTCCCCCTTCTTCAATTGGATTGCTCACCCATGAATTCCTTACATGCACCATAACACACTCAATCCCCCCACGCTCTTAATCCATGAATTCCATTATCCAAAATGAACGGCTAAGATTGGTTCTTGTACAAAAACAGTTCTCGTTTGAACCCTCCCCTATACACACACACACACACACATATATATATATATATAAGATGGTTCAAACGAGAACTGTTTTTAGTATAAGAACTGCGAGAACCAATTATAGTCATTGATCAAAAAGATGGAAGATCCAGATTAAAGTGATGTTAATAGATAACCTTAAACTAATCAAACTTATCCTTAATTAATTAAGGGTAATTTGGACATTTTTACATTACCCCCACATTATTAACGAGAAAATTATACCTTTTAATTTGAAACCGATCTTGATATATTTTTTCAATATTCTTTTTTTTGTATTTGCTGGGTTTTATGTGCACATGTGCAAATTTTGCACATATGCATATGCACAAATTCACCTAGTTTTTTCAGCACAAATGTAGTTAAGCACATGTGCACATGTCAAGCTGTACCGGAAAAAAACCTAGCAAATGCGACTTTTTTTTTAAAAAAAATATAGCAAGATCGGTCTCAAGTTAAAGAGCATAGTTTTCTCATTAATTTGGTATATTTTTCATAATTTAACATTTTTCTGTTTGATCGATATATTAGTTTTAAAAAAGTTGGAGTAATGTAAAAATGTCCATACTACCCATTTCTCTTTAATTTAAATAAAAAAGACAAAAAATTAAATGATTAGCTAGAAATAATTCTCGCGATTCTCATACGAAAAATAGTTCTTGTTTGAACCATTCCTATATAAATGAATATAATAAAATTAGTGTAGAATATAAAAGGCGTAATAAAATAACCTAACAATTTAGAATAATAAGAGTAATAAACAAATGAAGAAAATAAAAAGAAAAAGTAAGGCCGACAATTCGAATTAGATTCGTGTTATCTGGTTTAGGTTGTTCGGGTTAGTTTTATGTCAACCTAATCTCAACTCATTTATTTTTGCGTTAGATTCGGGTCGTGTCATTTTTTTGTGTTGGAGTCGTGTCGGCCCGTTTCAACCAAAAGTGATTGTGGAGTACTTTTTCGGTTTTCGACTACGGTTTTTTAATTCAATTTCTGAATACTGTTTTCCATTTCAATTACGATGTTCTTTGTCAATTTTTAAATTTCATGTTTGTTTTCCAACTTTCGGTAAGAATTTCAAAAATGATTTTCGTTTGTGTTCTACATTTACTATTTAATGTTCGTTTTAATTGTATTCGTACTTTAAATTCAGTATTTGCTTTGGTTTAATTCGGATCGATTTTGATTTCACTTTTTTATTGCAACTTATATAAATGAATATAATAAAAAATGTGATGTACTACTATTCTACCAAGTGTCAATAAATAATGACATTAAACAACCGAATAATTTAAAATAAGTCATCATTATATAGAATTATGAATTGAATTCAAAATACTAAAGTACAACCTATCAAGTAATCAAATGTCAAAGTATCAAATTCATATTGTCAAAATACCAAATAGTCAAATACCAAATGATGTACTATTATTTTAATTGTAAATATTGCATTGTTTGTTTTAACTTTTTAACATTTACAAGTTTTGTACTTTTGTTTGACGGGTTTTATTACCCTAAGATGTCACCCACTTATTTAAATTTGCAATCTTCTTTTCACAATCTAAATTTTAAATATTAAAGAATATTTTATAATGCTACAGTTTTACCCAAAACAGATTATACAGGTCACTTTCGGGTTGTCGGGATGACCCTAGCCCGACCAATTTATTTTTGTATCGACCCGTTTTTAACCTGTTTCATATTCGTGTTACTTTTTTCGTGTCCAATTTGAGTCGGATTTCCAGTCGACCTAAAAATTGTCAACCTTAGGAAAAAGAAACAAAAACAACTTAGAGAAAGAAAAAGAAGAGTTAGAGAGAGTGGAAGGGAATTGAATATTGGGGATAAATGTGAACAATTTTAACAACCTATGCAGCTGTGCCAAACTAAGTCTTTATAAGTCAATGTGATACTTGGTATATATCATTAGGCGATGCGTTTAAACCCCACTTATAATTAAATAGTAAATCAGGCGCACGATAAGGGGCTAAAAAATATATATATTATAAACTAACATGGTACCCGCGTAATACGATGGCAAAATCCATCTCGATAACATGTTTGTTTTCGATAAAGTACCGGTATGCTATTCACATACTATGATGACATCCAATATAAATTCGTTTTCTATCATATTTAATCCTCTTACTACATAATGTACAAACTTCTATTACCAACTCTAATAGTTTCAAAATAAAGACAGACACTAATGGTATAATTCTTCTCCAGACATTACTGTCTTCTTTCCTTAACATTTTTGTTTTATAATTCAAACCTCTTTTTTAAAAAGAGTTAAGGTTATTGCACACAAAAAACATTTTTTTCAGTGTTTTATGATGACACATGAAGTTTTTTGGTCTAATATACATATCAAGTTTATAAAAGTTTCATTATGCCTATTAATATTTTAAAAATGTGTCATTATACTTATTAATGCTTACAAAAATATTTCATTATGCCCCTTTTTGTTTCAAATTCTTACGGATACAAAATCCTTTTGTAAACATCAATAGATATATGTGAACTCAAAAAAAAAACTTTATATGCCATAATGGAACATTGAAGAAACATTCTTTGTATTCGGCAACTTTAACCTTAAAAATTCACATATAATTTTGGGATGTTTCTTATATATTATTTCTAAGAAAAATTATAAAAAAATATAATCAGGTTATTCAGGTCAACTTGAAGCCGAACATTTTTTTGACTAATTAGAATTCCGGTTGGTTGGGTCAAACCGATTTAAACTCATTCACCCTCATAATCCCGGCCATATTTGTCTTGTTCGGTCTATTTAATTGGGTTCGGACTTTATTGACAACCCTATAATCGTCTGAGAAAATGCATAAATAATTGTAATACTTAATTTTAAGAGATTAAGACTTTTAAGAGAGAGATTATTAGTTGTATTATATATTAGTTCCATAATTTTATAATCCGTTGTAATTGTTTGTACAAGATGTATAAATATATGCATTATTTAAGAGTTTAAGCCTATAAGAAAGAGTGTGTTAAATACATTATATATTAGTATAGATAATATAACTTTTGTAGTTATATTTAACATTATTTATTTATTATACTTAAAGTTTTAGACAAAACACGCACAATTTATCTCAAAGAATTACCCATTTTGATCCATAGTTCCTCCCTCTCTTTCTTTCAAATATTGTTTCCTGTGTTGTAAATTGACTTGTAGAAATTCAGGTTCAAATCAAAGGATTAAAAAGGAGCATAAATTGTATATTTTTTGTTGTAATATTATTAGATTGAGCTACATATGTTTTAATTGAATTGCACATATTTCGTTAACTTAGTGTAGACACATTAAGTTACGTAGAAATGTATAAAATATATATATATATATATATATATATATATATATATATATATATATATATATATATATATATATATATATATATATATATATGGTGTTTATCACTTGTGGATACAATTAAGTAATATTTAGATTTCCTTTTCCAATTTATTGAATTTGGCAAATCCATGTGGGTTTCCAAATTGACATCATGTATACCGTATATTAAATTAGTAGCATTAACTAGATATTTTTGTTTTTAGTAGAGGATTAGATTGATCATTTTAACTTACTTAAATTTTAAGAGTTTAACCAAAATAGCTAAATGCTTTATAATATAATATAGATATTCTCATGTTATTTATCCTCGTGATATTTGTTTATCAGTTGGAGATATGGGTGAGCATAGAAAGCGAACCAAAACTTTAAAACAGACAAAACCAAACTGAAACAATATCAAAATCGACGGTTTAATTTTAAAATATGAAGAACCGGATGGTTTCGGTTTTAATAAAAAATCACCTCATTAGAGACTATCCCACCCAATACTTACATACATTCCATATTTTTATATATGTATTAGTCGTATTTTATTAATTTGTAAATTGTTTTTTAAACGCTTAAACAACAAATGTAAACCAAAAATAGCATTTTACAGGCCTAAACAACAAATTTAAACTCAAAAATAGATTTGGCCAAGAAGAGGTGGTTTCGGTTTATAAACCAATACGGAAACCGTTAAGGACACGAACCCACCAAAACCGAAACCATTGGGTTGAAAATTTTAAAACCAAAATTAACGTTTTGAGTTTGATTTAAGCTTAAACCCCTCCTAGATCGCCCCATGCTCCCTAGTTGAAGACATGGTATCTAAGTAAACTTCAAGGGATCAAACCTTAACACATACCATTTAACTATATATAGATTATGTGATTGATAATTGATAATGTGTTTTTAGTTATTTTATCAATTAACTCATAAATTAATCTATTTTTTCAAACACTTATAAAATGATTATCTTATTATTACAATATTAAAAAACATAATCAAATTCAAAAACTGTTATTCTACAACATATTTTAATATAGCTGATTATTTGATTTTGATTATTATAAACACATAATCTATTTTAAAAATGCAATTCCAAACACCACCTACGAACAAGTACGTGATATTCATTTAACATAACTATAAATATAAATATATACCAAGGTTTCAAATAATCATGATTATCCAGATTAAACATATGTCTTATTATTAACATAACTTAACTATGATCGTATCTTTCGATTCCTTATATGTAGTTTCACATCTGATCCATAATTCATGGGTCAAGGTTTCACATTAATTAAGTATACTCATCTGTTCAGTCAACACGAACACACACACACACACATATATATATATATATATATATATATATATATATATATATATATGCCTTGAATATAAATCTAATTCAACATCCAGCTTCAACCATTGCCTAACTAGATGGATTAATGGTTCAATCTTATAAGAAATCAAACATAAACAGTTAGTTAGTATTAAAACTGTGAGATCAATTTCTCAAAATCTATTAATTGTATATGGAAGTACGTACTAATCAAACGTACATATACTACCGATACATCTACAATATAAAACTAGTGTTGCACGATCTCCAAGTAAATAATATAATTATCCCGGAACTAAACTAATTAAAGAATGCGAAAAATAAAAGAACACAAATTTTATGGATCATAATTTTCGCTCAAAACATATAATAATAATGTGTATTAATAAAAGATATAAAGTTGAAAAGCACACAAGTTTGTTTTTAGATTTTGTATTCATCCCTCATTATAGAGATCGAATTACGACTATATGCTTGGTGATTTGAGCTAACAACTAGTATTAATTAGAGCAAAACCTTCAAAGAAGAAGATCGATCAACAATCCTATCGATCATCCAACAAGAGATGTCGATGTTAAGCTTAGATGGAACTAATCTGCATGTGGCTACTAAGGGATGTATTGTCTTTGATGGATATAATTATCCCGGCCATATGGAAACATCCAATCGTGTTGTATCTAAAACCTTTAGATTAAAACATAAAATATGTGATCACCAAGAGACACAAAGTTCCTATGCTAGCAGTTACCGCATGTGATAAAACTCCTGAAAGTTCCCAAAGGAAAACAATTAATGTATGCTCTTGATAATAAAACCAAGATTAAACTAGCTGTTAAAG
Organism: Dittrichia graveolens; assembly: GCA_038502395.1. NCBI lineage: Eukaryota > Viridiplantae > Streptophyta > Magnoliopsida > Asterales > Asteraceae > Dittrichia > Dittrichia graveolens. The sequence goes on from JARJIL010000001.1 coordinate 9,020,048, forward strand.
ATGGATTGTGTATTTATTTATTCTTTTACTTCTGTATATATATATATATAGTATAGTGTCCTTTGTGTAATTACTGTTATATAATGATATGCAATGCAATGCAAATCAAGAAGTTTTTTTCAACATTCTCGTATCTTTTTCCCGTGCGACAGTCACCACAATCACTACTACTGTCGTTTTTTTCTCTTTTTTTCTCCGATGGTCCTCACGTTGTTGTGTGTCGCCGTTGGGGGTGTCTCTGTTTTCTTTCGTGTTGTGCGCCGTTGCTATACACTATGCGCAACTGTTGATTTCTTCTCCGGTGGGCTTTCTCAACTGTGGGTTGTTGGTCGGTCCCTTGGTTCTTGTCGACCACCGTAGTCTCACACATCTCTGCACCGCCATCTTGTTCGTGATCACCATCGGCTCGCTCGCCGGGTTCGTCTTCGCGTACCACGGCACCGACCTTGGATTTCCTTGCAAGTCTATCGCCTATTGCTGCCATACCATGCCATTGCTTGGCCTCTGCTGTCGCCACTACTAGATCCTGCTATCATCACTTGGTCTCCTTTGCCTCTGTTGCTCACGGTTGTCGGTGAGGGGCTACCACATTCCCCTAACTGAAGGTAAGCCCCCTTACTTTGTTTCAATTTTCTATTTGTGTTTCTTTTTTGTTCTTTTCCAGTAGTTGCTTCCTTTAAATATGTCTTCATCTGCTGCCCCAAACACGGTTCCCTTCTCTCATCAACTTGTTTATGTTTTAACAAATGTTTACTCGCAATTCTATTTTAAACTCACAGTTGATATATGGATCCAAATATAAATTGTGGCGCAGGATTTTTATTGACACGTGTAAAGGTGCAAAAGTGCATGGTCACATCACCGGAAAATCAAACCATCCGGTTATGATGATTAAGATTGGGGACCTATTGACTCACGAGTAAAGTCTTGGTTTTACACAGTGATTATTGTATTGTTAAAGATCTTTGGAATAACATTGATAAGTTCTTCTTTAACAATAAAATGTCCCGTATGCTTCAATTACAAGAACAATTTCGTAATACAAAAAAATGCACACTTTTTATTACCGAGTCCTGTCATTGCCTTAAAAACCTAGCTAATGCCTTAGCTGATGTTGATTTAGAAGTTACTAATGTCGAACTTGTCATGCAAATCCTAAGACAATTACATACCTCCGTCTTAATATAGTATAGTTGATGTCATCACAAACACTAAACCGTTTCTCTCCTTTCTTGAAGCCAAAAATATGTTATTGTTACATGAATCTCATGAAGAAAATTTTCAAACACCTTCTGATTCTCCAATACCACCCACCCAGGCCTTCTACTCAAATTCCACTTCTACTAGGAAATCATCAAAAAAGTAAATGGAACAAAAATCGTAACAATGGTAAAAGTTCTTCCAAAGGAGGTAAATTTTAGTGGTTCCTTGTCTACTAACTATTTTACAGGTACAACCAATCCGGCTCAGCAACATGCAACAATCCTTGGTCCAAACCATGCTTATTTTGGTGAACTACAGTTCGCATCTACACCCACATATAACTCGGCTCAACAATAAGTGTCACCTTCACCATTTCAAGTTCAGCAGCCACCATCCCCTCGCCCTACTAGTCATCAATTGCATATTAGACACCACTTGTGTCTTCAGCCATCGCAGTCCACTGTGCCTGCCGCCTACTTACAGGTTTTATAGCAATGGCCCAATGCAATCTGCTATGCTGGCTCCGCAACATGTCCAACAATATTCCTTTGGTGGTCACATAGCCGCACTTACCGGATCTCAATATATTGATCTTGCTTCGGTTTTTAATCTATGTCAATGCAACAACCTCCATAACAACTACTACATGGACATAGAAGCAAGCTTGCACATGTCCTTCAACCAAGGTAACTTACTTTCTTTTATAAAATGTACTAGTTCTAAATACATCATGGTTTGGAATGGTGCTTTACTTTCGGTTGATCTAATTGGCAAAAGTTGTTTTTACCTCATTATAACAACCGTTTTATTTTTAAGGATGTCCTTATTTCCAATCAAATAGTTAAAAATCTCATTTCTGTTTGACGTTTTACCACCGACAATTATGTACTTGTTGAATTTGATCCATCTGGCATCTCTGTGAATGATCTTAAGACAGGTGCCACTCTTCAACGCTGCGACAACACTAGAGACTTATATCCCGTTCTTCCCTTCCTACCTGCACATAGTCCTACTGTTGCTCTTGCTGCTGTGTCTCTCCTGACCTAACTATTCTTCAATTTTTAAATTCTCGTAAATTTATTACTAGTTCTACCAAGAACTTTAATTTATATCATGCTTGTCAGCTTGGTAAACATTGTCGCTTACCTTTTTCTGCTTTTAGTACTAAAACCACTCGTGTGTTTGAACTAGTTCATTTAGATTTATGGACATATCGTTTTAAGTTGTGGTGGTTTTAAATACTATATTTTATTTCTAGATGATTTTTCTCATTTTCTATAGGTATTTCCATTAATTGCAAAGTCTGATGTGCTTTCGGTTTTTACTCAATTCAAGGTCTACGTTATAAATAAGTTTAAATAAAGATATTCAATCGTTTCAACGTGACAACGGTAGGGAATTTAATAATCAGTCTTTGTTAAATCTATTACAGTCTAATGGTATTAAAATAAGATTCTCTTGTCCGTACACGTCACAGCAAAATGGGAAAGATGAACAAAGTATTCGATCTAGCAACAACATACTTCGTACCTTCCTGTTTTAGGCTAAGCTTCCCACCTTTCTTTGGGTTGAAGCTTTATACACTACTGTGCACACTCTAAATCTGGTCCCACTACCACACTCCCTTATAGGACCCCGTTTGAGATTCTTTTTGGCTTCTTTCCCTCGTACTCTCACTTACATGTTTTTGGATGCCTCTATTATCCCAACACTTCCTCTACTGCTCCTCACAAGCTAGCTCCACGAGCGTCAGGCTGTGTTTATCTTGGTCCTTCTTTTGATCATCGAGGCTACTAATGCCTTGACTAAATGTCCTTATTTCCAGGCATGTTGTCTTTGATGAGGATTGTTACCCCTATAGTGATTTTCACTCCCTTAACTCCACATAAGAGTATGAGTCTTTCGGTAACTCTAACGATTCTTCTTTCCTCCCTATGCCTTAAATGAGTAATCCCACTCCTACCCCTCCTACTTCTCCTCAACTATTATCCCCTACCCCTCAGCCAACTAAAGGGCATCATATGGTCAACAGATCCCGTACAAGCTCTCTACGCCCTCGACAAATTCTTAATCTCTTAGCCACTTCTGATGTCTCCTTCATTCCTCGCTCCACTGCTCAAGCTCTTTGTGATCATGGATTCAGAAATGGGAGCTCTTAACTTTAATCATAATGGGATCTGGTACCACGCCTTTCCAATGTAAATATTGTGGGGTGTCACTGGCTTTATCACCACAAGTATGATAGCAAGGGTAATTTTGCACACTATAAAGGTCATCTTGTAGCACAAGGCTTCTCTCAACAACCTGGCTTGGATTTTGATGACACTTTTAGTCCAGTTGTACATTTGAACTGTCCTTAGCATTGCTATTTCCCGTCACTGGCCCATTAATCAATTGGACATTAAGAATGCCTTCCTTCATGGTAATCTAACAGAGATCTATATGAAGCATCTGCCTGGTTATGTTCATCTCGCCTTCCCTTATCATGTATATCGCTTACAAAAGGCTCTTTATGGCCTCAAGCAAATGTCATGGGCATGGTACAATTGCTTTGCTATGTACATAGCCTCCCTAGGATTTCGCAACAGTCCCTGTTTATCTACAATAACAGTCATGACATTGTCTACCTTCTTTTGTATTTGGATGTTATTCTTCTTACTACATCCTCATCCAACTTGATTAAACGTGTTATATTATGTCTTAGCTCTGAGTTCCCCATTTCGGATCTCGGGTTGTTATATATTTTTCTCGGCATAGCTGCTACATGAACAACTTCTATCCTTTTCTTATCTCAGGATGCCTTTGCCAGAGGCATCCTGATATGGTCATGTGCAATCCGTGTAGTACACCGACGGACACTAAGCCAAAGCTTCCCCCTTATGGGAAGCCTGTCGATGACCCCACTCTTTATCAGCAAATTTGTTTGTACAAGCATGATCCTCATGAACCACATTTCCTTGCTTTAAACGGATCATTCGGTACATTTAAGGTTCTATTTCGCATGAGCTACTATCTTCCTCCATCTCATGTTGATTGTTTGTTCTCTTATTCTAATGTTGACTGGTCTAGCTGTCCTCGGACTTGTCAGTTCACTTCCGGCGTCATCTAAGTGCCAACATGTGGTCTCTCTGTCCACTAGGGGTGGCAAATGTTGTAGTTGAAGCAACATGGATTCGTAATCTTCTTATGGAGTTTTCGTGTCCTTTAAATCATACCACAGTTGGTTTTTGTGACAATGTTAGTGTCATGTACTTAGCTTCTAACCCATTTCAGCACCAAAGAACTAAACATGTGGAAATAGACTTACATTTTGTTAGGAAATGCGTTGCTATTGGGCATGTGCGAATGCAAATGTTCCGTCAACATATCAGTTTGCAGACATTTTTACTGAATGACTTCCTACACAGCTCTTCTTGGACTTCAAAAATGGTTTAAGCATTCAGGAGCCTCCTGCTCGAACTAAGGGGGTGTGTTAAAGAAGGATTGTGTATTTATTTATTTATTCTTTTACTCATGTATATAGTATAGGGTCAATGCAATGCAAACCCTAAGAGGTTTTTTCCATATTCCAACACTAGCTATGCTTTAATAGACCTCACTTTTCCATACTATTAGAAGATGTAATGTTGCAAAGGATATGTGTGACATATGAAAGCAGGAGAAGAAAACGAATCTAAATGGATTTTATGAGAATTTATTTACAATGAAGGATAAAACTCTATGAAATCTTCACCAGATCTAAAATGACCTATCCAGTGTAGTAGTGTTGAAAGATAATATGGAGATTCTACAAAAGTTCATAGACATTCTTCTAGAGTCCTTCAATAAAATAACCACAACTTTAACAAGGAATGGTACCTTGGTTAACTACATCTTAAAAGTCTAATATTATAAATAATATGTGCAATCTCCACCCATTACGAATGTGTCACTCCAGTCCGACTTGTTTTAACTTGCATGTAATAGTTACCGCTTACACGCATCGAATCTCGTTGGTTACGCAATCAACTATTTTCGACCTCAAATCCACATTACGTCAGAAATAGGAAGCATTAGAAACATACAAAACAAAGAATATGTCTTAAAAAAAATTAATCCCACATCTTGGACTCAAGCTCTAACCAATAAAAAGTAAAGCCCACTATACAACCCAATAATAACAATAATATACAGCTAGAAATAAACATGCAAGTCCAAACCCAACACACCATGAAAAAGCTGGCGCGTGCGACCACGCGCTACAACACGCGTGGGCTAACTTTCGTCAAAGCTAAATAATACATGTGTACTGGAACTCTAAGAGACCATAATTTTGGAACCAAATTACTATAAATAAAAATAAAAATTCATCAATAAATCAAAATCGCCAAAGTGGAATAGTCTTCGATCTTGGAGAAAACAAGACCGGTCGATTCCTCAATCAAGGTGGTTTCTTAGAGCTTTTAATCTTAAGAATTCGATGTTTTATATGCATAATTTTTCCTGTTTTTCGTCATGATCCTGTATTTTATTGAAAATTTCGATGATCTTATCTGAAATCATTGAATTTCACCTAACTCAAATTATTACTTCGATTTCGTGATTTTGAATTTGCAGATAATTTGGAGATCTTTTGTGTGTACATAAATACTAGTCGAGACGATGGCCGTAGCTTCTGATCATGCCGAGACCACCAAAATTTGCAGTCACTGGTAATAACAAGGGTTTTTTCTCCCCTTTTTTTGTGTTTTTGTTTTCCTATGAAGTTGTATTAAGATTTCTTATTTCGAATGTTTCAGTAATTGCGTGTGTATATAAATTTATCTAGCATGGATTGTTTTTTTAGGTATGAGATATAATCAATGATGGTTGTAAACAATTAAGGATTTGTCATACAAACAAACACATAGAACAGTGAGTGAGAGAAAGAGTTTATATACTTTTTTACATGGACTATGCTTGTGTGATTTCTTCTGCTCTATTACCACTTGTTGGGATTGGATACCTCAATAAGAATTGCACACAAGGATAGCCTAAGAAATATAATCAGAAAAAGAAACAACACACCAAGATTCTGGTGGTTTGACCCCTATGCCCAATTCACAAACGAAAACTCGCTAATGAACTCGGATTAAAAATACCATTTTCTTTATTTGGACAACTCTTGTTTTACCGGATAAACACCAAATTAATTAAAACAATAAAACCCTTCTAGAATTTGAACAGAAAGCTATCAAATTGTGTATATGAACATTTTTTCTCGGAGAATGTCTCGGCAAATCTAGGGACTTCTCTTTGGGTCAAGTTTTGCTTGGTTATTAGTTTCATGGATGCCTCATAAGCTGTTTCCCATTTGTATATGTTTGTACAGGTTTTTTTCAAGGTCGAACATCTAATCTTGTTTATTGATGTTTAGTCTTACTTTTTCTCATATTTCTAGTTGTCTGGTTGGGATTTTCATGAGCTTGCTTGGAGTTTATTACTAAAAATTGTGATTTCATAAAATTATATACAAATAGAGCACTGGCTTTATGTGATTCTTGTGGCAGCATATAGTAGTCGATTTCAATTGTTCCTGCATGCCTCTCATTCTCTCTATCTTGGATATTAATCATATATTGTACTAATATAAGTTCTGGTGGCTTTATGTGCTCCTCTCTTTTTCTTCTGATACAAGACTAATGGCAGTCGGTCTTGATTAAAGTATTATAGGGAACACCTATGTGGGAATGCTTTAAGCTTTTGTTGTTTTACAAGATTGTCATCTATTTAGTTTGCGCTAAGATTAGTTATTTCTGATAGGGCTAGAGTTTCTCCTAGTGTGCCACCACCAATACGAATTGATGTCATTTGGCTGTAAACAAATAAATCTCAGCTGCATTGTTTCCACATGTTTAGTGATTATCAGCAACAAAATATCATTTATTTGGAACCAATCCATGTATTTTGATAGGATGTTGTAGAAGCACAGTATACAAAAAGTACGATGTAACCTAGATAGTCTTGACTATTGTATACTGTCCTCTACTTAATTGTTTGAGAGTGCCCGCACTATATATGTGTGTGTGTATTGGGCCAGTTTTATTGTAATATTATGTTCTATGTTATTCTTGCAATCCTCCTTCTAACAATTACAACCCGGTGTCCTTATTAAGTATAAGTCTGTCTCAGCATTGAGCAAGCAATCTCAAGTGATCTTTCTTGAATTTCTCTTTTGTTGATGTGTAGCTGAACCTTATGTCAGATATTCTTCTGCATTCATTGTCAGGCATCTCGTCACCTATGCGTTCAACTTTTTTTTTTGCCTTAATTAGATCTTTTGTCATATGTCATTTAGTTAATTAGTTATTGTCAAACATGAGACCTCGAATTTGTATTGCTTCTCAACGAGAAAATTCGTAGCATTTACCTTGACCTAACCGTGTTTATTTGATATCAATTTGCTCCTAATACCCAAATCACTCCCCTCCCCTCCCCCCAGTCACCCAACCTACCACCTCCGTCACACTTCCAAATATCTCGGCTATTATACCATTCTACCCTATCTCCTAAAATCCAACCACTCTTGATCTCAATGTTGTTTTAACCAATGCATTACTTGACAGGGAAAATGTCGCTGAGTTCATAGTCATTGAGCCTTGCAAACAGGAATACCTCTCAGCTTAGCTACTCCACATGTGTAAAATAAAAAACTTTAGGTACCATATTGGTATTTGGTTGAAATTTTGTTGCATTTCTATGACTCTATTGCCTAATTTAATGCTGCAGCGATGACATATTGATACCAGTTATCACTAGTAGTTGAGCTTTCTAGACTAATTCTTACTATATAATTTTCAAATTGATTGGTACTTTAATTGGCATTTGTCGAATGTTGACTTGTTTTTTTATTTTGATATCGAATGTTTTATCTTGATGGTTAAATGATTATATAGACAACACCCTATAGCCTTTGTTGTTGTTATTAGTTGTGGTCTTTAAGTTAGTGAAATACACATGTAGCTTGTGTTTTGTGAATGTAGTATCTCTATGTAGATGCTATAAGAAGCGTTACATCACCATGGTTTCATGGTGATTCACATTGTCATGACAACATATGTAGTTGATTTTTTTTCCCTTTGAATAGTTGATTGCATAACTTTGTAGTTACTTCATATACTCTTGAAGTAAATTAAATAAACAGGCAAGTTGCATATATGGAACAAATCAATATGGGTGAGATTCTCACCTCGTTGACGATATCAAATTAAGTGGATATATTTTCTCCCCATACAAAGTTGTATACATAACTTTGTTACTTTGTCATAGTACTTCCCAAAACTAATAACCACTACTCACTAGCATAAATTCTCTAGCTTACTAGTTGTGAAAGTTAGATCAACTAACATTTTAACTTTTCCACTTCTGTTAACATCTAAATGAGGTGTAGAATGCTAGCTCTTTTTCCTTCCATTTGTCATTGCCAACGGTGAAAGAAAGAAAAAATAATGGAGTCTAAAACGGCAACTATGCTTTCTTCTTTGTGAGATGCTATTTTCCATCATAGCCCCATTTGTGTTTATTTAGTTGTAGACTATCCACTTGCAGAAGGAGAGAGCTTTACCTCTAAAGCTATCGTAATGTGTCAAAAGGAGGAAAGAAAAGAAAACATGTTGACATTGAACGAGACTACAATCTGACTCCTTAAGACCACTATAACATGATCAGTTTTTGTTATTTGGTATCTAGTTGCTTTGCATTAAGCACAGAAACTAAAAACTCAAGCTTGGAATATGAATCTGATTACTGTGTTTTTGATACTTATGCATGTCTTCAATAATTTTAGAACGAGTTGGGCAATGGTTCTTGTTTGATGGAATTTTCATGTAATCTTAATGCTCTTGTAACCTACTTCATTTATCTGTCTATATTGTTTCTAATTGAATGTCATTTGTTCTTCATGACCATCATATCTCACTTTGTTGAGTACAATTCTTGCTGGTTCCAAAATATTTGTCTTTTAAGTTTTCATGTCATATGGTCTTTGTCTTGTAGGCCGTTATGGGTTTCTTTTCTCATAATGGCATGCTCTCTTGTTTTGAATTTTAAGACCTTGATGCATAGTAGTTCTTAAGCTTGATCATTCTGTACGCATTCAAATTACTGACACCACTATCCTTGATTATGTTTGCAGTGACAGAGCTATTCCCACTTCAAATATTGATCTGCACTATGCTCACTGTTCACGTAATTTAGAAAAGTGTAAAATATGCGGTGATATGGTACCCAGAAAGCATGCAGAAGAACACTACTCTAGCACCCATGCTCCGGTAGGTGTATTCAAAGGAAATAATAAACTCCATATTGTTATCTGATAAAACACTTCAACTTTATCATAGTCATTCCCACATATGTAGGTATGAATGTATTTATATACATACATATATATTTTCATGTGTTGATATGCATAAGGATGCAAATTGCAATTGTTATAAATGTGTTTAACATGAGTAGCAGACACACCTCTATAACCATGCTGTTCTTTTTCTCAAATTAGAAATTCAAGGGTTATTAAAATCAAAATAGATGCTCTAGATGACTTATAAAATGTACAAACATGATGCTCCCAGTTCCTCTTCTCTTTTGTGCTCACAGCACTTCTGATGAGACAAATCTTAGGTAGTTTTGCCATTGTAGAGAACCTTGCAGATTGTATATGATAGTTCTTTTAATTCTTTTTGTACTTTCATCAGATTACTGGTGGAATAAACTTTAGGTCATTTTGATATTGTAGAAAACCTTGTACATTTTACATAATGGGTTTTTTACAGGTGGCAAAATGGATTAGTCGGATAATGGGTCAAAACCGAGAATTTTTTGGTCTAGATCTAGTTGGATTGACCCAAAACTCTTCCGGTCTAAAACTTCAAAACTTTCTATAAACAATAGGTGTCTTTAACACCTAGTTGACTCGTTTGACACCTTTTCTTTTGATGTTGTTTTATATTTGACCTTTAATTTATTTGACTCGTTAAACATTAAACATAACCAAATCAACCCCTTTTTCTGTGCGAAATTGCTACCTCTTGGTTTTTTCTTCTTCTTTTACTTTAAGTAGTTTCACTAGATTCTTAATCATGAAATCACCGTTTAGCTTCTTTTAACAAAAGACCAAACTGCCCTTGGGACAGGTAACTTGTTCACTGTGCAGTGAGATGATGGAACGTGAAATCCTAGCTGTGCACAAAGGTGAAAAGTGTCCCAAAAGAATTGTAACATGTGAGTACTGTGAGTTCCCTTTACCCGCCACCGATCTATTGGAGCATCAGGTATTGAAACCAATAACCTTCCAACATTTAAAACTGCCATAAGGCTGCATTGTCTAACATATGCATTATTATGCTAAAATTTCAGGAAGTCTGTGGAAATAGGACAGAGCTATGTCATCTTTGTGACAGATATATTAGACTTCGAGAGAGAGTTGCCCATGAAGTCACATGCAACGGTGTTCCAGCTGAAATACCCAGGTTTAAAGAACAACTTAGATAAATAAATAGAATAAAATTTAAAAAGATTTAAAAATATGTTTCAGATTTATTGCATGGGAATTTGTTTGAATTTTTCTTTTAAAATGCTCCCATGGTAAAACAGAAAGAGTTTTAACTTTTGAAACCTTATTATTTGATTCAGCTTTTTGTTACAAACATTTAGGGGTCGGGTTTTTGTTTAAAATATATGGGAAACCCTGAACCTTACATATATTGGCCAAAAAGTCAAACCCAAACCTAACCTCATTTGGTTGTCGTTTGTTTCATGCTTATAACCGCTGTAACAAGATTTTTTTTTTAATTGTATTAGTTTTGCAACAATCAGTAACTTTAGGATTGCGTTTTAGAATTGCTTGTCTACTTTTTTTTTTCAGTACAGCAAGTTTGGGGGTGTTTGGATTTGCTTAATGATCTAATTATTTGCGAGTTAAATAAACTAAACAAGTAGTTTGAAGTTGTTTATTCCAAAGTTATCTTAAAAAACAATAAGCAGATAAACAATTTTAATAAGCAATCCATATGACTAGCCAAGCTATCTGTAACAACTCGGAACAGTTTGTAACACTGATTGATGAATGCTTTATTAAGGGCGATACGGGAAGCTGAAAGAGAGCGTGCTGCTAGAAGGCCACGGCCACCACCACAACCACCACAAGACTTCTCCACAAGGCGACTTCTTTTCACCATAGCCATAACTGGCATTGCCATTCTACTTGGATCACTTCTTTTTCGGAGAAAACCGGACATCAGTCAACTTAACTGAATAGTCAAAGGTCAACCCGGAGATCTTAACAATCTCGTGTGTCAAAATGTTTGAATATAAAATATATTATATCTATATATGTCTGCATTTGATTTCATTTTACATTATCCCAGCCATTACTGGTGGTTATTGTGTTTTATTTGGTATATATGGAGACCTCAATGAAAATTACTCGGCATAGTTGCAATCCTCTTGCAGATTTGTTCTCAATTTTACTTTTTTGAATCAGTGAAACATCGACTCAGACTGAGCTATTTGAAGGGGGCAAAAAGGTAATTTTAACCTTTTTATTTACTGCATATCGAATATCAGGTGAGGACCGTTCGGGTGTCGTTATGGACCAACTGTGGAACCAAGTTGAAACGACCCCATAGGTATAGCTTGACTATTGTGTGTTTGGACTATAAAAAGGATGTTATAAGTTTGAATAACCAAATGTGTGAAGTTATTAGAGAATGTTTGAGGTTTGGATTTTCATAAAAATAACTCTTAAGAATAATCCTTATGTTATTTGATAATTAAAGGTAGTGGACTATATGAATACCAGATGACACATGTTCTTAACATTTGTTTCACCAACAAGCTTTCTTCTCAGTCTTTATGAGTATGTTCAAGCATGCACAATCGCATATGGTTCATTATAAATTTATAATGTATGAATGTTCTAAAAATGACGTTTGTAGCAAAAGTAAAAAAATAAAAGATGCGAATACACAATGTTACCTTGTAAATGTACCATTCTGCCATTTTCCACTTTAAGAAATCGTTTTTTAGATTAATAAGAAATTGAACCTCAAGGGGATTTTGTATGTATTCTTAATGTGTTGTAAATACTGTGTAAACAAACCAAGCTAGCTAACCATCACGGGCACAATGATGGAACGTTCCTTGCCAACGTGCTATTGTACTTGTAGTCTAATACGACATCGCAAGCTGAGGACGGCAACAACATGCATTCTGGATCGTAAAAAAAGAAATTTAAGAGTTGACGACGTTATGAGTATACTAGTAATCTGATCATTGGAGGTCAAAGTGCAGACAATAAATTTCCATGTGCTTTATACGAGCTCGGACAATAGGATTAGTCGAGAGATACGTTATTGCCCCGTTGTAATGTAGGAGAGGAAGATATACAAAACCCATGTTCACAAAGAAGTGCTTGTAGCCAAGTAAGTTCAGATAGTATATTAGCAAGAGCTTTGTATTGTGACTCATTAAAGATCCAGAAACTGTATTGTCATGAATATTCAATGAGATAAGAACAGCCCACACAGATAGAAGATTTCATGTAGACCCACAGTCTTTTAGACGCATGCATGGTCCAATTAGCATATAATAAAAAAAATACCTTAACATTGGTGGAGTCATTACAACACCCAGTTTTTTCAAACCAATTTAATCTGTTCAAGATGACCCTTTTAAACATATCATTACTGTCAAGTTAAGCAGCAGCAGCAGATTAATTTACAAAATATTACAAACAAATCTAACATAAAATGGGTGTTGATAAATATTATCTCACCACAATGCACAAAGGATAAAAACAAAATGAGTATTCCTTCAAAACGGGGCAGAGACAGAGTAGAGCTGAATGGTGCTAAGCACTCCCTAATTGGCCCAATTTTCATATATACTATTTGACCAAGTCCTTGAATTTTTAATCAATCATCTCTTGATGAAGGTACAACCAAATATAACAAACCGCGGGAATAAATTGTTGCTAATTATTGTAATAAGCCTTATTTTAGCAAATAAGTTTCTTGAAATTAGTTCAATTTTCGTTATTTATTTATCCTAAAAACAATGAAACTTTTTATGTCATTCGTGAGTTATATCTATATAATAATTATTATTTTATAATAAAGTTAGACCCCCTTATAATATAATTCTAGCTCCGACCCTGCTTCAAAATCATCCAAAAAGCTCTCCAAGCATCTATTGACCACATGAGAGAAAACATTAACATGGAAGGGATCTAGACTAGCTTACAAAACTTAGTGAGTAAACCATTTTAATCAACATATATATAAATCAGTCAACATGTTGGCATGCATTGTATCAAATCAACGCGTAACACATTAGAAAACATAACATGTTCATGAATGATCTATATGAATGTATACTAATAAATAAACTATCACATTAAACCATGTTCACAAATAAACCATGTGAACATATCTATTTAATCAACAATAAAGCATGCATGTTTAAAAACATTAGCCATTGAACATTTCTGTCTTGACATCATCATGCGAACATACACCGATAAACAAATCATGCCGATGACTGTTTTTAGCATATGTACTTTTAAAATTTTTAACACGACTATCATATACTTACCTCGGTCTAAAAGCAAACTATATGATTGTTGCACAACTTCCTTACGTCTAGACAAACCTAGAATAACATTAACAATCAACGCAAAGCTTGACTATGACGCCATGAAATGGTTTAGGGCTTGGGCGTAAGGATTGACGTATGACAAGGCCCAGCTAGGCACGTCTTAGTCGTTACAAACCACATTTTTAGGTGCATTAAAAATACTAGACTATATGGGCTATATATATACTTATCTAGTCATAACTCGCAGTTAGATGTACGAAAAACAAAAAAGAATAATGATGAATTATTATATAAGTCTATAGTCATGTGGTTTTTTACTTTTTGTTTGTATAATTGTATTTGTATATTTATAACTTATATACAAAACTCTCGTCTTAAGTCACGTGTTATAAAACGTCATGGTTTCGTCATGACTTCTATGGCTTGACCATGTCGTCACGCAACGACTCACATTATTTAGAACCTTGATCCTACTTACCTATTAAATACCCATTCCACAATTAGGAATGGCAACGGGGCGGATTCGGGGCGGGGATTGGTTCCCCCGTCCCCGCTTAAAAAACCGCGGGGATTAAACGGGGATCCCCATCGGGTAACCGGGGAAACGGGTATCCCAGTTTAATATAAACATTTGATTATAAAGGTAGTTTTCATCGTAGAGATACCCGTTAAACTAAAACTATGATTTTTCACTACGGATATCGCACCGTTAAGATTTTACCACGAGTTTTAGAAAACGATTATACTAAATTAGACGACATTATCGAATACAAACATATCTGAACTGAAATTAGATTCTTAAAGAATTTAAATGCATCCAAAATATCAAAACCAAATAATTCAAATAAAGACAACGATTAAAATTAGGTTGTAGGAAAGTGTATAAAGATTTGTATATTTTATATTTAAATTAATTGTATGTATATTGATATATATATATACATATATAATTAATATTAAATTATAATCGGGTATGTCGGGTAATCGGGGCGGGGATCATCAAACCCGTCCCCGTCCCCATCCCCATCCCCATCCCCGTTTAAATAATCGGGTTTTCCCATTTCCATTCTCTCACCAGCACTCTCTTTATATCTCTCTCTCTCTCCTCTTGTTCGGCATGGTTATACGAGAAAGACCGACTGAAGTGGTATCATGATGGGGTGAAGCGATGATCCTTTTCAGTGCCGTGATGGCACATAAATCCTGAAATAGAATGATATGTGTATTCCCCATAGTCCACAATCTTACAATCTTAATTTTTATTATGACATCACATTTAATATACTAACATTTATTAGGGAGGTTACTATGAAATGAAAAATAAACTTTTTTACTAATAAGTTATCTACTTAAAATCTCGAACTATTATCAAACTTATGTTTGCAAGGATTGGCAATACCCACTGAATCTAAGGCATAGAACCTGCCTTCCTGTCAAGGCTGTAGCGTTTTTTTAGTAGGGTATTTGTAACACTGTGATTTACAAAATTCACAACTAACAAAAATTTTCATAACTAACTAATTATTAGCAACAGAAGTCTAAGAGTCAATTTTCACACGACAGGTTTAAAACCGTTTAACCACAGTGTCACCATCATTAATCGTAATCTAAACTATTACATTGTTTAACCAAAAATAATACTAAACGATCGTTCAAGCGATATCTATTCTACGAGACCATACTACCCAAAGTAACACACTCTCACAAGCATGAACTCCTAAGCCACCTGCATGGTTGCACCAGTACAAGACACATTTCAAGAAACAAGTGTCAGCTTACGCGTCGTGAGTCAATAGAAGTTAGAATACCAAAACTCGTGAAAACAATAAATCTTACATCTAATATGATCATAGTTAAATATCTACACCTGAACCATCGTATATTTGACCCAAACCTGTATCATGAAAAAATTTACGGGCCAAATGTTTATCATATCAAATCATGTGAATCATATAATCATATCATAATCATAATCGTTTGTCTATAAGGTATTCCTAATGTAGAGTTTAAACCCTTGGTGGAAACCCAGTTCACTACTTATAGGCAAGCAACCCATGTACCGATTAGGTAGCTACTCCCGATCCATACATTAGTACACTCTAAACTTTGCCTTCGCTACTCCGACTGTGCAAGGTACAAGTACCTCGCGGTGCTGTTTAGAGCATAAGTACAATTGAAGGCCAACTATTTATCTCCTCCTTGCACCCTCGTGATGTTCTGCATATGACCTCAACCGCATGGTCTCACATCACTTCAACTAGGGGTGTGTTCGCTTCTGGAACCGGACCGGAACCGAAATAACCGATAACCGAAATTGGTAAAAGCTAGAACCGAAAACTGAACCGATATAAGGGAACCGGTTCTGGTTTCGGTTCCGGTTATTAACCGGTTATTTCGGATATAGAACCGGATAAGACCGAAAATTTACTTTGGAATCGGTTTCAAGAGCGTGAACCGAAATAACCGATAACCGGTGAATATTTTTGTTATTAAAAGCAAATATGATACATTTATATTAGTTATTTTTTACCTATAAAGTTAACTAATAACCAAAAAACTAAACGGTTTAAATTTCACACTTAAAATATTTGAAATCATAAGTGAACATGCATGCATCGTCGACACTAACATATGACCAATAAATAATAGTTCGTTGACTTCGTTCTTACAAATAATAACCATTAGCCATATCACTAATGATAATAGTTCAATAACCAACAATATCACCAAAAATAATAGTTCATAGCCAACTATATGACAAATACAAAATTTCATACAAACCAGATCCGGTTCTAAGACCGAATTACCCGATAACCGGTGGAACCGGAACCGAAAGAACCGAAAACCGAAAATGAGGTTTTAGGAGAACCGATAACCGGACCGAAAACTCTAATCTGGTTCCAACCGGTTCCGGATTCGGTTCGGTTCCGGTCCCGGTTCGGTTTTTCGGTCAAAAAGCTCATCCCTAACTTCAACACACAGGTACCGAAATATCTACACACTACTTGCCACATGTGTTATCTAGAAAACCAGGTGGCTCGTATCGCTAACACTTTATCCTAGAAGGGTATAATGTCCATCTAGAGCCGTAATTGTATAAAATCATGTAAGGTGTTTACCCCTACCCTCTAAATTCGATCATGCATATAATATTCAATAATTTATTGTAACATATGAATACTAACATATAATCAAGTATACATGCATATCACATCAAGTAGTGTCATTCAAGTATTCAAATAATCATCAATTAAGCAATCAAGTTAAACTTGGTAGAAGTGTAGAACCCTTCAAAAATGGTTTTTGTCTCTGTACTCGGTTTTAGAAAAGCTATTGATGTCCAGAAACTAGAAGTAGCCGAATTTGAACAACCATAACTATAACCGGAATCACGAATAACAATTGTAACCATACACGGATAACCTACAACAATTTATCAAGCATGTGGTCAACAAAAAGTCAATGAGGTCACAACCCAAAGTAACCTACATTACTAGAGCCTATCTATATAGGTGTAAGACACTTGTCATTGTAGCTCTCACTTTTCATTATTTTAATTGTCATTAAAGTACTTTCGAGAGTCATTCTCTAAATTAGGAGAGTCGTTCTCCTTTTAGTACTACTCGTCACTCAACATTATCATCTACTATTTAACATTCTAAGTCTACATACACGTTATATATATATATATATATATATATATATATATATATATATATAGGGATGAAATCAAATAAAAAGAAAATTAAAGTAAAAGGTGTAAAAGGGATGATTATTTGATCATTTTTCGATATATATATATATTAACTGATAATCGTTAGTTTATCATCTTTATTGATTAAAACTAGTTCTTCATCAATTTCTTTTTGACTTCAAATACAGATTTTGAAAACAAAATTTTGGAATAATTTGTTGATGAACAAAATGCTTTCATTAAAAAAGTGATGAATATGTTGGATTCATCAAAAAGAAATCGATGAAGAACTAGTTTTAATCAATAAAGATGATGAATTAACGATTATCAGTTGATATATATACCGAAAAATGATCAAATAATCATCTCTTTTACCCTTTTTACTTTAATTTTCTTTTTACTTGATCTCTACCCTATATATATATATATATATATATATATATATCACTCAACATTCTTTACATGATTCAAACATGTCAATGGGCCACAAATTATGTAATAAAGTTGGGTACCAAGTATCTTTGATTCTGGTCAACAAATCAGGCTTCTTTCCTTAATCATCCTTGATTTCTTCGTTTCTTTTGAATGCTCTTCCATTGAAGGTCACTTTCGAGGAGATGAAGGAGGTTGTTTATTCTTCATAATAAATAGCTATAATAAAAAGAACAATTGTAAACAAAACTTATTTTCATAGCATATTTGAATCATGGAGTTGCAAAACGATTTTCATGAAATGTATATCATGAAAATAATAGTATTTAAATAATAGTATTATTTAATTTGAATAGATTAGTTGTAACTCATCTAAAATTCCTCAAATACCCACTTATTTAGTAAAATTTGAAAGTTGTAACTCATCTAAAATAATAGTATTATTTAATTTGAATAGATTAGTTGCAACTCATCTAAAATTCCTCATATTTAGTTAATTTGAATAGATTAGTTGTAACTCGTCTAAAATTTCTCATATTTAGTTAATTTGAAGAGATTAGTTGTAACTAATCTAAAATTCAAACCATGGTTTTTTTGGTACAATTGAGGTTTCTGAATTGCAAGTAAAGTTTTAACTAATAAATTAATTAAATATCATCCTAAAATTTGGTTAATTAGTTAAAGAAATTAAAATAAATTTTAATACGTTCAATAACTTTGATCATTTGGTCATAAATTGAAGCACTAATTTGAATAGATTAGTTGTAATTAATCTAAAATTCAAAAATTAGTTTTTTTGGATGACGTCACTGTATTCTTAAACACGATTTTTTTAATTTTTTTTAAATGGGATGTTGTGATTGGTTGAAATTTAGTTTTGTCATCCTTTTCTTTTAATAAGGTTATAAGATAAGATAAGATGTTTTAAAATCAATAACTAAACACTTTGAATAACATATCCAAGTTGATCACTTAGCACATCATCATAATCCAAAAAAATCCATCATCTAAACAAAAAATTATCTACCCACTACTATTAATGGATAACAAAAATTAAGAATATACTAATTTTAAAAAAGTGTCATATTACAATAAATTTTCACCAAAACGTAGATAAAAATGAGACGGTCGTAAATATATAATTATTTTTTTCTCTAAACTTACTAAACATAGTTTATAAATAACCTATAATTAATTACATTAATATACAATTTTTATAAAACCGCCTCACATTTTTTTAAAAGCCCTTACATGTTTTATAGAACCACCTCACAATTTTCATTTAGCCCCCTCCCAATTGTTTTAAAAATTCTTAGCGTGTAGCCTTTTTTGAAGCATGACCTCATCACTTTTAAAAACATGGTTTTTTAAAAAGAATGATGATGTCCTCATCCTTTTCTTTTAAATATATTATTATTATTATTATTATATAAGAAGATTTTATATTTTTGAATGAAAAATTAGTATGCTTTAATGTTTTTTTTTCTTTTCCGAGTTAATAGAACTTTTAATATTTTAGATTTAAAATTCAATTTTATGTCAATAAATAAGAAATATTAAAAAAATTATATCAGACATTTTTTTGTGATTTTTTTTATTATAAAGATTAACAATGCTAAATGGTATGTCCAGCGTGACACAGAAATAAAAACTCGAATAGATTTGAATCTAAACAAGATGACGTGAATGCATAATTCTTTCAAATAAAATTTCTCTAGACTTTCAATCCAAAATATTTTGTTTTTGTTAGTTTATTTTAAAATTTTGTGTTTAAATGTTAGTCTATATATTTATTTATCTATTTTTTTGTTTCTTGTCACGACGCACGGTTTAGAGATACCTCGTTATTACTAAGAGTAAGGGAAGCCCTTACACCTCACTACATATCTCATTTTTTCATTCCTATCATATAGTCCTAGTGATCGGTGCCCGCGACACTTTACTATATCAAATTATAGGGTCCATCTATTACCAAACTAACAAATCAAGAATCAAAAAAGAAAAAAAAAATACAAGCTCTCCCACAGAACTTCCACCACACACCATGTTGCTATGTCTTGACTCTTGACCATCACACCCAACTTCTATCCACATATTAGTGGAGTGGGAAAATTATGTCATCGTAAGTAGGGTGTGTTCGCTTTTGAAACCGGACCGGAACCGAAATAACCGATAACCGAAATTGGTAAAAGTTAGAACCGAAAACCAAACCGATATAAGGGAACCGGTTCTGGTTTCGGTTCCGGTTAGTAACCGGTTATTTCGGATATAGAACCGGATAAGACCGAAAATTTACTTTGGAACCGGTTTCAAGAGCGTGAACCGAAATAACCGATAACCGGTGAATATTTTTGTTATTAAAAGCAAATATGATACATTTATATTAGTTATTTTTTACCTATAATGGTTAACTAATAACCAAAAAACTAAACGGTTTAAATTTAACACTAAAAATACTTGAAATCATAAGTGAACATGCATGCATCGTCGACACTAACATATGACCAATAAATAATAGTTCGTTGACTTCGTTCTTACAAATAATAACCATTAGCCATATCGCTAATGATAATAGTTCAATAACCAACAATATCGCAAAAAATAATAGTTCATAGCCAACTATATGACAAATACAAAATTTCATACAAACCGGATCCGGTTCTAAGACCGAATTACCCGATAACCGGTGGAACCGGAACCGAAAACTGAAAATAAGGTTTTACGAGAACCGATAACCGGACCGAAAACTCTAATCCGGTTCTAACCGGTTCCAGTTTCGGTTCGGTTCCGGTCCCGGTTCGGTTTTTCGGTCAAAAAGCTCATCCCTAAACGTAAGCGTAATTGTCTACAACACAAACACCAACCCATCCACTCTTTAAAGTCTATGGAGTGAAGGGGGTTACGGGGTATAGTGAAAATAAAGAAATCTCACTTCATAACGGCGTGAAATTTAAGATCCAAGACTGCGTTTTGGAGGACCATATGAGGCCAAACATATATTTCATATGTAATTTTGCGATGTTTTAAGATCCGGGTCCCAGTGCTTAAAGCGGGTCAATATGTAGTGGTTTTTTGGCAATTTTCAGCCCGGAGTGACCCTACAGGGTTAATGGATGAACTGGTCGACCCGGTGTAAATCAACCCGGTTTGGTATTAAAAAAATAACTTTTAAGTTTTAACCCTAAACTCTCTATCGTCTATCTTAGTAGCCTATATTGCCGGTTTTTCCTCTTCAATATAGTTCTTTTTCGTGGAGTTCTTTTTTTTATGCGTACAATACTCAAATGTCTTAAAATCTTTAATTTTGTTTGATTATGAGCCTATGCCGATTGTTGTTTAATGTTTGAATTTCTTTTTTTTTGTATTGTATGTTGAACTTAATTATTGTGTTTGAATTAATGATATTATAAGTTTATGTTTTTTTTATTATTGTAACCAATGTTTTTTTAAATTTTTTTGCTGTTTATTATATGTGTATATAAATAAAATTAAAAAAAACTAGAAATCGAATTAACCCGCAAGTTAAATCGATCGAACCGGGTCATATAAAAGACCATGTTTTAAAACATTGGAATTTTGTATCATGGTACGATAAAAAGTAACAATCAAGTGTCTTGGTGTCGAAAGTAAAAACATTTCGCATGTAACCATTATATCTTTTGTATGTGTGCTCTTTTATAAAAGCCAGCAACTGCAAACTTCTAGGTATAAAAACCCCCCCAATCTTTCTCCCTCTTCGTTTCTATAACGAACTCAGGTCAGAAATTGCTCTCTTTTAACTTACAAACCTCCAAGATTCACTACAAGACTATCGATAATTCACTAATTTTTTATTTCATTCTTTGCAATTTAGGGTTTGATTACTGAAAATGTTGATTGCTTCTTGATTCAAGACTTTTTATGATCAATCTTTATGTGTTACAGATCTTAATCAGTAAGAAGAATGGCGACGTTTGAATTATACCGCAGATCAACAATTGGTATGTGTTTGACCGAAACATTGGACGAGATGGTTTCGAACGGGGTTCTTAGTCCGGAGCTTGCTATTCAAGTACTTGTTCAGTTTGATAAGGTCTCAAGATTTTCATATCATTATTTATCGAATTCTGTTTCTATGTGCAATAATTCATCAGTTGCGAAATCTATGTTCTGTAAAGATGGTTTTTGTTTTCCTGTGTTAGAATTGCGATAATCTAGCTTAATTCTGAAAAGTAAACCAGTGTATCTAGGTATTTTAAATGTCCGATTTATGATGGAAATTGTGCTGGGGACTTTGCTTTCTAGTACTGAAGACTATGTGTCTCCGTGTCTGTTTGTGTGGGGCCATGTGGGTGGGGGGTAAGTCAAAGACTCTTTCTTGTGTATGTTTGAATTAGGTTTTGAAGAGAAAGAAAGAGCAAGAAAAACAAGGAAATAGTAATAATAATTTGTATGTTCTTAAGTTGAAAAAAAGGTTAGGTATTAAATTATTTTTTATGTTCTCAAGTTGGAGAGAAATGGAAAGAAAGCAACAATTACAATTTGGCTCTTGTGTACTTTTGTTCTTGAAAAAAATTAAAAGAGATGAAAAGGGCTCATGAACAGTGTATATAGGTGTAATGTTAAGTTAAAATTTTAAAATGGTATATTTAAAATTTTCAATTGATGAACACTGCTATACTGATTGCAGTCGATGACAGAAGCTCTTGACAGCCAAGTTAAAAGCAAGGTGACCATCAAGGTACAAGTTCATTAACACCTACCAAGCAAATGATATCATTGGAAGTAATTGGACATTAGTGCAGGGAACGTAAGCGATACATTTTGAACTAAAATTTCTGCATCTTTAATGCAACATCATTTGCCGTTTCGTATTCCTTGCTTGCTCCTCTAGGGGAATTTGACGACCTTTACTGATAGAGATGAATTTCATCAATTACCCTTTTTTAAAAAATAAAATAAGATAAAAGTATAGAGCATATAAGATGCAAAAGGTTGCGCATGCAAGCATGGAAGCATGATTGGTATTCCCAAAACGACCCCTAAATGTTTTCACTTTTTCTAAATTAATCCTTCACCATTTATTGGACTAACTTGATCCTATGACCATGCATAGAACTTGCAACTTAGTGTGCCAAAGGTTTTAGGATGAGCATGAATACCATACACATTGATCCCTTAGGTATTATACTATATTATAAAGCATATGGTTCAATGTCTCAATATCTTAATTTTAAGAAATTTGAAATTACTATTTTATTCCTCATATCAAACAAAAGGAAACCATTAACCAAAGTAAGTAGAGTCAATTAAATAGTTACGTACCAATGTACCATCTTAATAACTAAACTTTCCATAATAAAAATTAAGTCAATGCAAATTAAATTCCAACTTATAAGATATTAAATAAAAATTAAAAATCATTTGAAAAAAATTTCTTTTAAACACAACATTTTAAATATCTGATCATATAATAAATATTTTAATTTAAGTATAAACAAAGCATGTATAACTAGAATCCATGATCTGAAAAGACATGTAACCCGAATCTATAAATATTTACGAAGTTTTTTAACTGACTCATATAATTAAGATAAACATTGTCCTAAACAGAATTTCTACCCAATCAAGTTGTCTAGAGTTTTCCGAAACCTGTTTCGGGATAATACAAAGCAACACTCGGATTTTAGAGGAAGATAATCAAAGTAGAACACTAGATATGGTTTATGTTAGTTCCTTTGAAAAATTGACTTTGTTTCTTTTATAAACAATAAAATGATGTAATGGTTCATGAAAAAGTTGTGATTGTTAGAAATGGAGGGTGACAATTGGGTTTGGTGGGAAAAACCGGTATTTTAGTTGGTAGTTAAAATGTGGTCAAGTATCTAAGCATTCATACCGTTCAGGTTTCGGGGCGAATCCCCCTTAACTCTGGCCCGTTGACTAGCCAACTGGACCGCACAAAAGACTTGCCTACCATTAGCCAGGTCTATATTCATATAGCTTATACTAGTGTGATCTCCGCACATCCTAACCTGTAATACATCTTGATATGAATATCCTTTGAGTCTTTTGTAAATCTCAATTACAAAAAAAAAAGATTGATAACATCTATTTGGCTCTACAAAACTAAAAGGTAACGGACCCGTTACAGAAGGCTCCTACATGAGCAGGTTTTTGGGGGTGGGGGGAGGTCGAGCTACCCTCTAATGTACGTAGTCTAACTGTCAATATTCCAAGTGGCTGCTATTCGGGACTTGAACCCCGAACACCTGTGTGAAACACTAAGGCCCCAACCAATTGCTCCAAGCCCATGACCCTATTTGCCTCTGTAAAACTAAATGATGAAATAGCATAGCAACTTTTTATAAGCGTAGTACATTGTTGCATGAGACGAGACACTTTTCCATGATCGTTTGAGGCTAAAATGCTACATACTATATTTTTGTTACATAAAATTCATAATTTGACAAAGCCATCCACCCATTATGTACTTGCATCTGTCCTTTGCATCAAATAGTCATGTGATCACAATGTATGAACATTAAATTACATATCTTGTTTAATTCCTTAACTAAAATATGTAACAATTGAAAGTTGAAACTATTTCAGTTGGCAAAAATTAACTTTTCTTGTTTCATGCAATGCAAAAGTACATCAAGTGATTTTGTCAATAATAGATTAATAGTTGTGACATCTGATATTCCAAAAATCCAATTCTAAATCGTTTCTTAGGAATGTCTTTAATAGAGATTTCTGTGTAGACTGAATTTATGATACTAGAAAAGAAGTATCAAGGGAAACATTTCAATGTTAGTTTAATTTTGCAAGCATGTTTGTCAGATAACTTTTTTTGTTGACATGGTACTAAAGAGTTGTCACTTTCATATGATAAATAGGGGCACTTGCACACATACAGATTCTGTGACAACGTGTGGACCTTCATTGTTCAGGATGCCATGTTCAAGTACGATGAAATCCAGGAGAATGTTGGTCAAGTTAAAATAGTGGCATGCGACTCCAAGCTGCTTACTCAGTGATTCATGCTTAAGAGCATTTCATGTCTAGTTGCTGATAAAGCTTGTTAGTGTTTAAAACTGTAGAAAAAAAGGGGGAGGAGTTCTGTTCTATTGTTGTACCTGTTAGAACATGGCACATAACGGAATTTTTAATAATCTTATTCGTCTTTACTTGTGTAATTCTTCGTCATTAAGTGTTTCTTTTATATTTCTTAATTTATCAATTTTTTTCCGGTCCCTTTTTTATGTTGTATTTGGTGTAATATGATGGGGTAGAAATGTAGAAGAAATGTGATTACAAACCCTTTGGCTCTTGTTTCTAGTAGAAGTTCCTTCTGTTATTATTCAGTTATGCAACTCTTTCTCGTCTGCCTAAATAAGTGAGACACATAAAATGCAAATGTGAAATGAAATTTATGAACCTATACACACAAATATAATATATATATATATGTGTGTGTGTGTATTATATTAAAATATCCAAGTTCTCGAGAGTCATGGAGAAGGTGATTCTTTGCCCAAAATTGAGTCTTTTGGGAATTTTCTCCTTCATTCTGTTCTGCCTTGTAATATACTTCAGCTTTCACTTTTATTGGATTCTCAGATGTTCAATGATTGAGTTTGCTTATTGCACCACCCAAAACCCAATATGGCATCCTTGAAATCTGGCAAATGTACTGAGATCAGAACTTTTAAACTTCCTGATGGAATGATACTTCAGGTTAGACTTAATCATTTGTCATCATATTCTTCAATATGCATGTGCGCAAAATTTGACTTTAAAGGTTAAATATATTGCTTCTAATATCCAAAATGATATCACAGAGTTAACCTCAACATTTATGTATACGTATTAATTGATGTAAATAAGTGTAGCTACCATGCTATCACAATGATATTTAAGCACATATATATAACTTAGAAAAGTTGAGCACATTTGACTTCAGAAGTCAAAATACATCTTTGATATGGAAATATTTTGTCTTGTATGATTAGGTTGATGTATCTGGCTTTTTAAGTGGCCACAATGCAAAAGTGAAACTTCAACTTCAAAACTGTTCACAAACATGGACTCTCCACTGGGGTTGCATTTCCAATGGAAACAAGTAACTCTAACTTGTATAGTTTTTTGTTTAGATATGGAATTTGGTCCCCCACATGTCATTTGATTTTGTTTTGCTCTTACAGAAAATGGTTTGTCCCCTCCTTTTACCCTTCTGGAACAACAGTGTTTAAGAAAACTGCTTTGCGTACTCCATTTGTAAAGGTTTATCATTACCCTATTGTTTAGCCTTAAAAGGGTACTTGTGCTTGCTCAATTACTGATCATTTAACTTGCAGGAGGGAGATGCATATGCTGTTGTCATTGAGCTAAGGGACCATAAGATACAAGCCATTGAATTTGTTCTTAAAGATACCAAACATGACAAATGGTTCAATTAGCTGTTTAATAACTTTTATTATTAGTATTATTATTAAATAGTATTATTATTGCTTTGGTTTTGATGCATTATACCTTTGCATTGTTAGGTTGAAGATGAATGGAGCTAGCTTCCGCTTTAATTTACATAAAGAAATTGAGGTAAGTATCTCCATTTTGTAGCTTTTACATCCTAGTATCTAGATTTTTATCTGAATTTCCTTTTTGCAGGTTAAACATGATCGTGCAGGAAGTGGTAAATGCTTACTCAATGATATGTCTCTTGTGGAGGCGGATGAAAAGACATTGAGATACAGGTGCACTTCTAACATAAATATGGAACATATCTAAACTATGAGTCAATCCTTTGGTTATGTTGAATTTATAATTGATAATTGGGGAAAGTTAAGGACCCAAGTTATCTATGTTTAAATAAGACTAATAAACTCAAGGGATTATAGAAACATTAGGGACTTGATTCATGATTTGAAGAAAGTTGGCTGGTTAAATGCACCATAACCGTGATTTGTCGACTTTACTATTTTTGTGGTTTGGGGAAGGGGTTGTAGGCTAGTTGAGCTGGTTTGTGAGATGCGAGTTGGCTCACCAAAAGCTTGCTACGCCAACTGCTCATCTGAGTATTTGAGTGGTGCTTGACTCCAGTATGGATTGGGCTTGGCACCTCAGCGAGCTTGAGTGAGCCAAGTCTATACAAGTTATGCAAGTTATTAGTTAATTTAAGAAATTTTGTAGGTTTGTTATGGTTATTTTAAGATGGCTTCTATTTGAAAGGCCTAATTTTGAATTTATGCAAGCTTTTATGAGAGCAAACGAACATAACTTGTATATGGTGAAAGATTTTGGCTTGTACAGCTAGAGCTTGAGGTTTACAAGCGTTGTCAACCACAAATCAAGTTCGAGTTTAACAATTTTCACTAGCAAAGCAAGGAAAGTTGATAGTAGAGAGTTGAGAAAAGAAATTGTAAGTTATCTCCTTCAAGTCAAAGCAAGGGAGAGATTCTGCCATGGTCCAAGTGTTTACATCCCAAACACATTCAATCTGTTTACTTAATAACTTCACCTCAAGTAAGGTCTTCAATTGGGTAGATTTGGGTTGTTTTTTTAGAAAGTTATGTAATCATCTAACGAGTCAAACGGGTAAAGCTTTAGTGATAGGCCCACACTTAGGACTTAGACCCTTTCATAATTAGGGTTAAGCAGTTATATAGGTAATTATATTGTTTCCTTAATCATTTAGCATTATATTGCTGTGATCAATATATGATAGTTTACCTTTCATTATTTCAAAGGCAATCGACCATTGATTACGTTTTTATTTAGTTCAATTTTAACATAAAAGTTGTTTGGGTATTGACACTTAGCTAACAACTGAACGAGAATGACCTTGTCAAATGGGTCAATAGTTTCCAAAGTGTTGTCAAATGCTTAATACCCTCCTAAATCGCTTACCAAAAAGTTTAGATTATCGAATGCTTAATACCCATTTGACATTTCCTATTAATTGGCAGAAACCTCTGCAGCTCTGCTTTCTTCCCCAAACTCTCATCTTCTATCTCTACCTCTACTTCTACTTGGCAAGGATTCTCCAGAAAGAACGAAAATATATATGCTATGTTACTTGAAGAAACTTATAGTCATACGGTATGCTCACGAGGTTTCATAATTTCCTGAGCTTGTAAATATCTTGTATTATTTTCTGAATCCAATTAGCATCAATTTGAACCAAGATCCATGCTCTATCAAATTAAATTTTACTCATCTCACCTGAAATTTTTCTTGAGTGTTGTATCAGGTTGGTGAAAAGTCATGCAGCATTAGATTCTTGAGTAAAGAGGTACCAGCATGGATAAGATTTCCAGCGACGGTTGTCCTGTCTCTTGGAGTATTTGAGAAGGTATTATCAGAAGACATAAATAAGGTATGGTATCATTTCATATCTACTTGATTTATATGAGTGAAATCAACTAGATAGATTATTGCAAGAAGTTTATTCTTTAGTTTGATACTTGACTAAGTGTCGATTGTCAAAGGAGTTATTTTAATTTCTAATCCCAGTTCTTGGGAGACGAAACTACTAAAAGAAGTCATGAGTTATGACTAATAGAAGGTAAGTGTACTATCAGTCACTTGCCAGTTTGACACACAATGATGATGGTTACTCAATATGAAAAGTATTTATTTTGAAACTATCTAGAAGACATTTGTCTGGCATGTCAGATTTTTAGCGATGACATTTATTAAGGTTGTTGATGGTGAATGAGAGGAAATTATTTTAGTCAAGTTGACTAAAGTTGTAATAATATATTTGTTAAATAAATTAATGACCAATATGCTCTTTTTTGGGAGTAAATGACCCTAAAACTCAAGATTACATTAATCTATGAACAACAATTTACAAATTTTAAAATCAGAGATGGCCTTTGAATTAATGGAACAATTCATGTCTGCTTTTTCTTCATATTTCTATCTTCTTGATCCCTCTTTCTCAGTATATATCTTTAGCTGGTCCTTATTGCTTAAAGTTACATTAATATTCCACTAATTTCTTCAGGAAGTAGCAAAGAAAATTGCTTGCCTTCGTGAACACGTAGATAAAGGAGATATCCCAAAGCTCAAGATGATTCAAGAAACAATATTGCATATGAAAGCTCCTCGTAGAATGGTAATTCATCGATTTAAGTTATATTTTAAATTCTCTCCATTGTACATTTTCTGTTCAAACTTGTCATCCTCGCTTTGTTTCATAAATAATCAATAATTCAAGTGAGATTTTTACATGACTTGCAAGTTTTTTTTTATTGGAAAAGTTCTATGCTGAAAAGACTAGAACCTTCAGTTTTTGTCCTCTGGTAACAAGTAAAAAGAAATTCCCCGTAATACACAAATTTCTAATAAACTTTGAATTTTGTAAAATTAAATTTTGGAGAGCATTGAGGTGAGGAAGAAAATGAAGAGTTCAAGCATACCATGGCCTCGAGATCCTGGAGTGGATACATGGAACCGAATTTGGCAAGCAATGAAGAAGGTATATTTGTCACTCTCTTAATTTTGCTATATTTGCTCATAAATCCTTGTATTTTTGCATGATTAATCCCTAGACTTCTAAAACTAAAATAAAAAACTTTAGAGAAGTAATAATGCAAAAATAAGACATTTTTGTTGTTTTTAAATAAGTCCAGGGGTTTAAATGCAAAAGAAGGTTTCTAATGTTAATGATAAAGTGTGAAGACTTTTATTGACATGTTTTGTAAGTTTAATGGATTTACTCACACAAAGGTCCATAGTGTTTTTCAGAAATTTGGGATGGTTTTTACTAGCAAGTGCTCATACCAACATTCTCAAGAGTTGTAAAGTTGTGTATCCCCTTTTGGCACCATGGTTTGATAGCATTTGCTCTTTTACCCATTTCCAGGTTTGGGCTTCTCAATGGAATGAAGGAGAATACATCAGTGGCAGAAAAACAAACGCTAATCATGATAAACTGCACATTGGTATCTTAATTCAAGAATATATTAGAGCTGATTATGCCTTTGTGACGTACACAAATCATCCTGTCTCTCGAGACTCCTCAGAGATATACACAGAGGTAAGCATCCAGTCGGGTTGAAATGGGTGGGCAGGGCAATTGGACAAGTTGGGTAATTTTTGGTGTGGGGTTGGCTCAGGTTGGGTTGCCAACACTTTTTGTACAGGTTCTTATGTTATAAATAATCAGTGTGTCAAATATGATTTTAAAAGTTATATTGTTGCAGTATAATCTATTTTTCTAATAAAACGGTTTTGGAGGTTTTATGCATTAAAAGTATAATTTCGGTAACTTTTGACCCATTTGATCTCTTTTCTTTAAGTTTATTTTCTAAAAGCCAAAAAAATAAATCCGTTTGACCCGTTAAAAATAATACACTCCACGAATCGATCCATTCATTAGTAAGCGTGCTAAAATTGCCCTACCTATGATAGAAACATAACTTTTTAGATATGATTTTGAACTTCACTATGCCATTTACCTTAGAGAAAATGCAAACAGAAGAGTCTACTTATATTAAACAGACTTTATAGTTTGCTCTAATAATGAACAGATTGTCAAGGGCTCGGTTGAGACTTTAGTTGGTGCTTCTTTGGGTCGAGCCATGAGTTCTATTACTAAGAAATCTGATCTTAAATCACCTATCGTAAGATTACTTCTTCATAACGCCTAATAAAATTTTAGATATGTATATCAGCCTATGAAGCCGCATCCATCTAAGTTGATATTGTAACTTTCAGGTTACTTTTTACCCAAGCAAGTCTATTGGATTATATACAAAGAAAAAGAGATCGGTTATTGTTAGGCCAGATCTTTTATCAGAGAACACAAACGGATATACTGGCAATGGTATATATGACAGGTATGTTAGCTGTGAATGAGATGCTTATGCAAGACAGGTTAATGATCCAACCTACATGTGTTACAACTAGGGATAATGAAGTAATTTTACATTAATCCTCAAATATTAGTTTTCTTGCCATGACTTCTAGTCCTTGCTTCTCCAAA
The DNA here is from genome assembly GCA_038502395.1 of Dittrichia graveolens. Classification (NCBI taxonomy): domain Eukaryota; kingdom Viridiplantae; phylum Streptophyta; class Magnoliopsida; order Asterales; family Asteraceae; genus Dittrichia; species Dittrichia graveolens. The sequence continues at coordinate 9,050,962 of JARJIL010000001.1, forward strand.
TTTGATACATTTGACCCTATAAGATCAGAGTCAATTTTGCCAAGTTATTTGATTGTAGTTCTTTAGGGATAATTTATTTGCAATTAGGTGAAGAGTTTAGCTTTACTTTTATAAGCATGTATGAGCCCATGGAACTATGCGCATGGAAATTGAGCCAAAACTTTAGCTTCTGTAGTTAACGAGCCTATACGGGGTAGACAATCTTGAGCCTTGAGTGAGCCAGGCCCAAGCCTACATATGTTTTCACGAGCCAATCTTCAAAGCAAGCTTGTTCAGCTCGGATCAGCTTGGCTCAAATACACCACGTATGTTAACTATCAAACATCAAAGAACTCTATATGAGCGTTAGAACTGAATAGAGCCAAAACTTTTTGCAGTGTATTAATGGAAGACAAGGTGGAAGTGGTGTTAGATTATTCAAAAGACCCGATGGTAATCAATCTACGTTTTCAAGCCTTGATTCACACAAAAGTTGCAGAAGCTGCAAAGATAATAGAAGACATATATGGGTGTGCCCAAAACATTGAAGGGGTGATCCAAGATGAAGAAGTATACGTGCTTCAATGTAAGCCTTTGATTATTTAAAACTCAAGTGAATCATTACGAAATATTGATAATATTGAGTCTGGTATGCAAGATAACTTTGCCATTGTTAATAGGCGTTTTACATATTATATAACATTCTTCTAAAGTAGAAAAACCATATAAGAATCAAGAAAAGTTTCCACCATCCAGCCTAACAATTTTAATGAAATGAGGATAAAGTAAGTAAACACCACGTACCTAGTTCATTGTGTGATGGGTGTCTATCACACTATTACGTCGAGCTACATATAGCATTTTACTCCATCACATTGACTACTTTAGAATAGCTGAATCGACTGAGTACATAGTTTGCAAGGGTTCGTGATCACCCATCACGGAACCCGTGATCTTCTCCTTAACCCTCGTCATGACCATCACAACTTTTTTTCTCTTTTTTATTTTGCAAAGTTTACTCGAAGTATGGATTTTTCTTTATTTTTTTTCGTCATTGCAACGGGTAATGCACTAAAGATGTCTTCAAGAAGAAAATTAAGACGTGACTATCGCAATATTTAAAAGTCTAGTAATAATAATTAATTAATTATATTAACAATCATGATTGTCACGTTAAATGAGTAGTAAACTTTTAATATTCTAATGATATTAAGTGTTTATACGTGTTGTTATCAATAAAGTCTCTATAAAAAACATAGTCCTAAAATTTTAATATTTAATTACAGCTGATTTAATATATAATCACATGTGATTTTTAAAAATATCACATTTGAATTACGAAAATGTCACTCCGCCCAAAAAGGGCTAAGATTGGTTCTCGCAGTTCTCGTACGAAAAATAGTTCTCGTTTGAACCCTCCCCTATATACATATACATATACATATATATATATATATATATATATATATATATATATAAGGGAGGGTTCAAACGAGAACTGTTTTTCGTACGAGAACTGCGAGAACCAATCTTGGCCGTTTATTTTGGATAATGGAGTTCATGGATGAAGAGCGTGGAGGGATTGAGTGTGGCAGAGTGCATGTAAGGAATTCATGGGTGGGCAATCCAATTGAAGGAGGGGGAATTGGACGGCTAAGATTGGTTCTCGCAGTTCTCGTACGAAAATGCCTATATATATGTATGTATGTATAGGGGAAGGTGCATTTGAGAACCGTTTCTATTGCGCGAACTACGAGAACCGATCTTAGCGGTTCATTTTGGATAATGGAATTCATGGACGAAGAGCGTGGGGGGGATTGAGTATGACAAAGTGCATGTAAGGAATTCATGGGTGGGCAATCCAATTGAAGGAGAGGGAATTGGACAACTAAAATTGGTTCTCGCGGTTCTCGCAATAAAACGGTTCTCAAATGAACTTTTCAATACACACACACACACATAGGGGAAGATTCATTTGAGAACCGTTTTTATTGCGAGAACTATTGTAGACCAATAAATTTAGATAATGTTTTAATAACCTTATTTATATTAAAGGGACAAAATTGTAATTAATATATATATATATATATATATATATATATATATATATATATATATATATATATATATATATATATATATATATGCGTAGCACTGTAGTAGATCAAATGATTTTATTTATTTACATCAAAACAGCGGCCGACCTTTTTTGTGTTCAAAATTTCTATCTTTTTTTCTTTTTTTTCAATTTTTTTAAGTTGCAAAAGTTACTTTATTTATTTATTTATTTTTTTCCTTTATCTCCTTCTCTATTTAATAATCACAAACATTTATATTTTTATTGAATTTTAGTAATATATTAGATACTTATACCCAACCGATCTTTTTGTTAGAATTTTTTGAGTTAGAAATGAGTTAACTAAACAAACTTTGAGTTGCTTGTGCACTAGAGTTCTAAACGAAAACAAACGGGGGCTTGTTTGTGTTCGTTCATTTAATTTTAGCCGAACAACAAAACGAACACGGACAATATTTTCCTTTCGTTCAATTAAACGAACAAACACAAACAGAGCTCTTGTTCATTCATTTATGCTCATTAACATTTGGTTGTCCGTTTGTTTATTTTCGTTTAATATTATATATATATATATTTATATTATATGTATGTGTGCGTATATAGTGTTTATTTGTGTTTAATAATGTTTGGATTTGTATTATAACGTGTGTTCTTTCGTTTACGTTTGTTTATAATTTAAAAACGAACAAAAATGTACACAAACGAACCAATTTTTTTAAATAATTGAACACAAATGCTCGTTCGTTTCTCGTTCGTGTTCGTTTATTTGTTCGACTAAAGATAAATGAACGAATACGAACAGGCCCCGTTTATTTCCTCTTTTGTTGACACAAAAATTTACTACTTGTTTATATAATTGTATGTATTAACATTAACATATGTGCACATATACATATATATATTCAATCAAATATATTCTCATCTATAATCTACAAAACAAGCTTCATCAAATGGCCAAGCTCCAATCGTCAAGATCGAGTTCAAGTAGAAGCCGATGTCGAAGATTCCTACAAATAAATGTTCAAAGTTTATGAGCTTACAAAATAAATAATTAAATGAGTTTAAGTTTTTATAAAATAATTTTTATAAAAACTTTTATAAAAATTGAGAAATTTTTTTATAAAATCACAAGCTTGGTAGTCAAAGCAAATGAATTCCTATTTTGGCAAATACTAAACATAATCTTCTATTGAAATAAGCCAAAACCATATTTAGCAAAAGGAATCTCTCAAAGAGGTAAACTTCCAACATGCTTTGTGCATTTGGTTTCTAAACTATCATTTTTATGATTAAATTCAAACTTAAGAAGTATGACACTAACCCAACTTTTCTTAAGCTTCTTTTCAGTGCATTTTTATGGTAAAAATGGGTTGTGTGTGATTTTGGTAAAAGGCCAACGTCTATATTCACAAGTCTCAAAAAGTTCCAGCAGGCCGACGGTCGATACCATGGTCGACCGTGGATCGTCCGTGGACAGTCTGGACACTTTTTGAGCTTGCGCCTTTTTGCTTATTTAAGGCAACTCAAGTCTTTTTTTTACCAACCTCTTGCAATCTGAAAAACACAGAACATATACAAAAACTTGTGAGCTCATATTCTTGATACAAATTCAACATCTCAAGATCAAGAATGAAGCAAGAGTGAAAGCCTTCAAAGTTCAAACACTACATTACCTTCTTGTATATTTGTAATTGTGTGAGGATAATCTCTAGCCTTAGAATTAGAGAGAAGTGAGGATCATCTCTAGCCTTAGAATTAGAGAGAAGTGAGGATCATCTCTAGCCTTAGAATTAGAGAGAAGTGAGGATCATCTCTAGCCTTAGAATTAGAGAGAAGTTGTAAAAGGTTTATCTCTACCTTCAAAGAGAGAAGTTAGTGGAGCAACTCTTGGTGGGTGAGGCCAAGGAGTGGATGTAGAGCAAGGTTGTTAACCCTTGCTTGAACCACTATAAATCATTGTGTCCAAACTACTCCATTGGTGATATCTTTCTTCCTTAAACTCTTTAATTACTTGCAAACATTGTTAAAAACTTCAAAAGTAGGCATATAACCTATTCACCCCCTCTAGGTTCTAACAGTTTTTAATTATTATTTGTTTTTCAACCAAGTAATATAAAAATAAAAGCTTTGGGACTATATTTGTAATTTATATAAAGTTGCATAAGCAAAATGTTTAATTTGAGTAGTGCAAACTCAAGCTAAACTTGACTTAGATCAAGATGGAATATATAGCTTGCGAGAGTACGTTGAGTGAACTTAATTAGTTTATACATAATTAAAACCTCAACAAGAAAAGCAATATGTTTTGATACTTGAATTCATACTCAATCTTAACCCACCCACATCACCAATTCATTTGCATCAAATATTTAAAACTAAAACGAATTGTAAGCATGACTTATTATACTCAATACATCGATCGATCGATCTGTTAAAAGAAAAACAAGCAGGCTACGTGTACATACTCTGCTGCAACAAGTAGTAAGTTTGTCATTCTTCAATTCATCATACGTAATAGATCGATGTCTTCACAAACCGACAGAGGCCGAAATAGTGGAGTCGGCTTTGCGGCATTTAGTCAGCATGTCCATGTAAAACTGGCACCGGCTTATATCACTCCCAGAAGTCATGTTGAGGCACTGCGGCACACAAACAATTAAAGAGGAAAATAAAAGAACATTTTTCAAATAATTCAACCCCTTGTTTTCAGTTTTCCAGAATTGTTGGATCGAATCAATTCTAATTACATTAATTTCTCTATAAAGATTTTAGGTATTAATTGAAATTATCATTTACTCTTCCAATATACATGTGTGTGTATATATATATATATATATATATATATATATATATATATATATATATATTGAAAAGTTCATTTGAGAACCGTTTTTGTTACGATAACCAATCTTAGCCGTTCATTTTGGATAATGGAATTCATGGATGAAGAGCGTGGGAGGATTGATTGTCGCGGTTCTTGCAATAAAAACGGTTCTCAAATGAACTCTCCCCTATCTATATATATATATATATATAATCTTCTATTTGTATCCTAGATTAGATAAATAATTGAGGTTTTGGTTGTATTATGGTTTGTATATGTATAATGCATACACCAAAAAGTGCAATATATAAAAATAGAGAAAATTAGGATTCTTGTTTGTATTGTAAATATGCAGTTTGTATTATGGTTTGTACGTATATTTATAATTAATCCAACTAAAGAGTATTGTTAATTAAGTGGTAAAGTTCCTTCGTTTGTGATAAGAACATGTGAAATGGTTCATGCAGGCGAGTTAAAATTAAGATGCCACTATTCCCCTCACTGTCTATATAAATATAATTATTTAATATATAATCAAAATAGCATTAGATGAACTAATTATAAATTCTTAACTTTAAAAGGTCTTTCTATAGCTTTTTGCACAAGATCGATATATTATCCAAACCTGCAATTAATATCCCTGTATCATCTTAATGGTCCGGGGCACATCACATTATGATCATTTACTCATCACACTAAATAAGCTATATATATACACGCCGGTTGAATGAAGTGAACCTTTCCCTTTCTATTTGGTTAAAACTCAATTATCAATTAACAAATCCTTGTCAAATCGATCATTATACTTTTCAAATTTGATGAATATATTTAGAAATATAATTAAGTACTTACAAGAAAACAAGAATAAAAAAACTTCTCTCTCTCTCTCTATATATATATATATATATAATTTCAAGTAACGTACACAATAATTAATGACCACCTTAGAATGGTTATCAATGAAACCACAAGAAGGAATCTACAAAAGCCCAAAATTAACGTCATGTTGCTAGCCGGCCATGTAATTACTTTTTCAGAAAATGTACTAGAATTTAATATAATTTTTTTATTTATGCTACACTACAGTTTTTAAGTAAAATATATATGCACATGGCCGGTGCAACACAGGCCTTGTGATTTATATGCTCTATGTGGACATGCAATAACAAAGAACCAAGTAGAACAAAATTTAAAATTAATTGGCTAATTAACATGAAAAGTTGAAAACTTAATTACCTCTTCAAATGCCTTGTATTGCCCAACACATGCATCATGAGTGCTGGTATTAGGGGCAGGCTGAGCGGCAGAATTAGCAGTCTCATGGCGCAATACACGAGGGCCCATAACAGCGTCGGCGGCCCTATGAGCCATTGCGGTTCCAACACCCCAACCCAAGCCTAAATAGCAAAAGCTTTGAATTTAATGGCATTTTGTCATTTAATTTACAAGTCTTTTGCACACTTTGATAGTCTTGGTTGCCTCTAAACTTGTTTTAAAGTTTTTTTTTTAACTTTTTTGGGGTGGGGTTGCAGTCAACCATTTACTTACCATCAACAACAGCAGCACCAAGTCCTCCGGTGACAGGTTCACTCTTGACAGGTGCTGAGGATTTTGCAGTAACTGGGGCTGGAGTAGTAGCTGCAAGAACATTTAAATAAGCATTTATAAAAAAATGCAAGAGAAACAATACAAAAGGGCAGTGAACTTGCTATATAGTATGACAGCTTTCTATAATTCTATAATGTGCTAAAAAGATTCAGAATTAATTAGCACCATAATTACAAATGGAATCAGAAATATGAACAAGTATCCCAAAAAGAGAACGAATACTTACATTTGGACGGCTTGGAGGCAGAAGGTGGACGTGAAAAGCCTCCACTTGATCTTCCTGCAATAAAAGAGTTAATTGTACAAATGGTACTTTAACTTAGGTAAATCTGTCAATTTAGTCCTTTAACTTCAAAAGTGGTGAAGATGGTCCTTTAAGAAACATTTTGTGGCGAGGATAGTCCTTTTAACGGATTCCGTTAGTCAACTCTGTTAAGTCATGATAAAATGACATTATTACCCTTATTAAATTTCAAGTTTTAATTAATATATTAAGAAAATATAATCACATTTTTCTTTTTCTCTCTTCCCCTCTCTGCCTCTACACGTCTCTCTTTCCTCCCACTTTTGTCACACCACCACTACCACCACCAGACACCACCACCAGCGCCACCCACCTCCACCACCACCACCCCCACCCCCAACATATCTCTTTCTCTCTTCCACTCTCACTCTTAACATGTCTTTCCTCTCTCTCCACGTCTCTCTCCTCATTGAGCTTTTACCTACAAATCCTCTTATCTCTCCTCATTTATCTCTCTCCCCACCCCACATATGCCACAATCAAACCAGATTTAGGTTTGAAAACATACCCACCACCCCACGTTCAAACACCTCTAGCCAAACTTTGCTCCAGCCATAACCACCATTTTGAACACATACCCACCACCTCATACACACACTTTTTCTAACAAAAAAAAACACACACACATACAACAATTTCAGATATAAAGAACAAGAAAAAGAAGAAGAATTAGGGTTTTCTAATTTTCAAGAAAGCATCTCCGTGGTTGTGGTGGTTGATTTGGAGTTTTGGTTTTTAGGGTTGGGCATTGTTTTTAGATCTGTTTTCAGATCTATTCTTGAACAGAGAGGAGGAGGTGGTTACGGTGGCAGTAATGGCGGATGCTAAAGGCGGGAGTGGTGGCGGTGTGCTCAGATCCGGTGGTAGTAGCGGAGGTTGTCGCCGGAATGAAGTGAAGGTTTCTCATGCACATGCAAAACCCAAACACAACGGAAGCATGAAGATAAAAAAACGATTTCATTTCGGGTTTTCAACACTTATGCACAAAGAAACACATAGTGGGATCTAGCTACAAAGAATGATAGCAACAAGAATAACAAAAGGAACCAGAAAGTGAGACCATACCCTTGATGTCTCTGGTTGTTTTGTTGTTGTAGATGAAAGGCTTGAACTCCAAGAAGAGTTCCTCTATTGATATCCACTCCAAGCAAACCGTGAATCTCCTTTGCTAAAAGCTTGAGATACTCCAACTTGCACTCAAGAATAGCACTAGAACTCTTGCTCACAACCAACACAAACTTCTTTGCTAAAAGACTCCTACAAGGCTCTCTTTAGTGTGTGTGTTTGTGAATTTGGCAAAAAGATCATATGGAGAGAAGCAAGATGGGTTTATATAAGCATATTATCTCTGTAGGTGACACTAGGGTCGGCCATAATGGCACCCTCCCATTGGACCAAACAAAAGGTCCAATAATATCAAAGTGTCACTTAGACTTCTGCCTTCACGGGCTCTCACGGCCCGTGAGGAAGTCGTGAAGGCATCACCCCCACGATCCCCGACCGGCCCATGAAGCCTCGTGAAGGGCTTCACGTCACGACCTCTTCACGACCCGTGAGGGCCCGTGAAGGTCGACAGAAACCCTAATTTTCTCTCTTGACATGTGCTGTCGGATTCAACGCTTGGCGTGTGACCCAATAGGCCCGTGCCTCATCGGCAGTGATCCAATATACGTGTATCAGTGGGCATATATCCAACAGACTCCCACTTGCACATGATACATCGTCATATATTAATCACAGACAAAGAGCGGCTCTAGCTAAGCATCAATGCCCCCAAGTCGGCACGAGTTGTCATCTTCGACAAAAACCTAATAGCCTTAAAGGCTTATGAGGTTCTATAGATAAGTGATCATATGCATCCTTTGTTCGCGATATCCTTGTGAAAACGAGACATGGAATATGTCAATCTCCAGATCGTTCACTATTATGTTTTTCGATTACAGATTGGTGGTGACCAAATAGACAAGTTGCATCTGATCTAAAATCAATGTAACTTGAGCACGGCCATGCATATTTGATGTCAGCTCCCAATCATCGAGGGGCCCAGGGATATCTCTCTTACTAGAGGAACAAATCCTTTTCGACCACATAGTCCCATTGTATGTTTCATACTTTACCCAATTATTTCCTTTATAACAGCCAGTTACGAACTGCGTTTGAAGATAACTAGAGTAAGGCAGATTCATATTCTGGTAACCTATGCATCTCAAGTCTAAGGATGATATAATATTATCATCCCGAGATACTTCTGACTAATTAGATCTATGAAGTAAACTCAGGTGTGGGTCTTCTGGTCACTTGAAACACCTTTCAAGCACAAGTAAGTCTTGCACTCTTATTCAACCATTTTGAATACCGGGCCAACCACTTACTTCAATCTTATTTCATTCTTCCTTCCATTTGAAGAATAACCGATTGCAGAAGGTTTTAGAATGATAATCATTCAAGGAAGTGTTTAAACATGCTAAGATGGAACACGGTATGGACTTGATGATTGTGACCGCAACAAGCGTATATATAAATCTCTATTCATATATCGAAACAAACATAAGTTACAATACCGTTTAAATGTTCCCATAAATACAAATACAAATCTTACAAATCAAACAAACCAAATACATAGGTCAAGCCAAATCACTAGCGAATCTAACACCTATAGCTTTGGTGTGAGAATCATGAGGTGCTTGTGATAATGGCTTAGTGAATGGGTCCGCAAGGTTCCCATCCGTCGGTACTCTACTTATGGCAACGTCACCATTCTTGATTACTTCTCTAATGAAGTGATATTTTCGAAGAATGTGTCTTGTCCTCTTGTGAGCTCTTGGTTCCTTTGCCAAAGCCACCACACCCTCATTGTCACAAAGAATCTCAATAGGGTCGGTGATGCTCGGAACCACTCCTAGATCTTGGATGAATTTCTTCATCCACACAGCTTCTTTAGCAGCTTCACTTGCTGCAATATATTCTGACTCGGTTGTTGAATCAGCAATGTGTCTTGCTTTGAGCTCCTCCAGCTTACTGCACCACCATTCAATAGGAACACGAACCCCGATTGAGATCGGCAGTCGTCCCTATCGGTTTGGAAGCTAGCATCAGAGTAACCCTTTACTCTAAGCTCTTCCTCGCCACCGTATACCAAGAACATTTCCTTTGTACGCCTAAGGTACTTTAGAATGTTCTTCACAGCCCTCCAGTGAGCCTCTCCCGGATTCGCCTGATATCTACTAGTCATGCTCAAGGCACATGAGACATCGGGACGTGTGCATAACATGGCATACATGATCGATCCCACAGCCGAAGCGTATGGGACTCGCTTCATTATGTTCAACTCCTTTTGGGAGTTGGGGCATTGAGCCTTGCTTAATGCCAATCCATGCATCATTGGGAGATTCCCTTTCTTAGAATCCTCCATCTTAAATCATTTAACGACTTTATCCACATATGCACTTTGGCTTAAACCTATAAGCATTCTAGACCTATCCCTATAGATCTTAATTCAAAGAATGCATCCCGCATTTCCCAAGTCTTTCATAGAAAAGCAATTCCCAAGCCAATCCTTGACACTACGCAAGGTTGGGATATGATTTCCTATGAGTAGAATATCATCTACATATAAAACTAGGAAAACTATTGAGCTCCCACTAGCCCTGACATACACGCATGGTTCATCTTCGTTTTTCAAAAATCCAAATTCCTTGATCTTTTCATGAAAACAAAGATTCCAACTACGAGAGGCTTGCTTAAGCCCATAAATGGACTTCTTAAGCCTACATACCTTGTTAGGATACTTAGCATGTACAAAACCTTCAGGTTGTGTCATATACACCTCTTCAGAAAGCTTCCCGTTAAGGAAGACGGTTTTTACATCCATTTGCCATATCTCATAATCATGAAAAGCAGCTATGGCAAGGAGGATCCTAATAGAGTTCAACATGGCCACTGCTGAAAAAGTTTCGTCATAGTCAACACCCGGTGTTTGCGTGAAACCTTTTGCTACCAATCGGGCTTTGAAAGTGTCCAAGGTATTGTCCATGTTGGTTTTCTTCTTGAAACCCCATTTACACCCAACGGGTCGAAACCCGGGTGTTGGATCAACCAGTTCCCAAACTTGGTTATCCGACATGGAGTTTATTTCGCTTTCCATTGCCTCCCTCCACTTGGCAGACTTAGGGCCCGCCATTGCTTCTCGGTAGCTTGTGGGTTCATCTTGATCCACCAATAGCTCACTGCCCTCAGATATGAGAAATCCATATCTCTCTGGCTCATGATGAGCTCTACCGGATCTACGTGGGGTAGGAAGTGGAAGTGTGTCAGGTACCGCAGCTTCACTTTGCTCGGTGTCAACCATTGATGGTTGATTGCTAGTGCCAACATCAAGTTCTTTATCGGGTGTACCTTGAATTTCTTCAAGGTCTATTTCCTTTTGCCTCGGCACGTTGGATATAAGTTCCCTTTCAAGGAAAACGGCTCTTCGAGCAACAAAAACTTTGTTCTCTGAAGGTTTGTAGAAAATATATCCAATACCGGTAGGAGGATATCCGATAAAATAACACCTTTCGGAATGGGGTTCTAGTTTGTCATTCGTCTCACGTCTCACGTAGGCTAGACATCCCCAAACACGAAAATATTAGAGAGTGGGCTTTTTCTTGTGCCACAACTCATATGGTGTTGTTTCAACTTTCTTTGTTGGTACGAGGTTAAGGATTCTTACCGCCGTCTCTAGAGCGTAACCCCAAAAACTAATGGGTACCTCCGTTTGACTCATCATAGAACGGACCATATCTAATAATGTCCGATTTCTCCTTTCGGCAACTCCATTTAATTGTGGAGTCCTAGGAGGAGTTAATTGTGAGATAATCCCACATTTTCTAAGATGGTCCAGAAACTCCGAAGTAAGATACTCACCGTCTCTATCCGATCGTAGTATCTTAATCTTCTTACCCGATTGATTCTCTACTTCACTTTGAAATGTCTTGAACACCTCAAAGGTTTCAGACTTTTGTCTAATCAAGTAGATATATCCATACCTACATAATCATCCGTGAAGGTAACGAAATATCTAGTATTGTTCCTTGTGACATTTTTTAAAGGACCACACACATCGGTGTGAATGACTTCCAAAAGATCATTTCCCCTCTCACTAACTCCGGTGAAGGGTTCTTTGGTCATTTTGCCTAGTAAACAAGATTCGCATACATCTTTTGACCCGAGGTCAAATGATTCCAAGATCCTGTCCGCTTGGAGCTTGGTGATGCGGGTCTTGTTTACATGAGCAAGACGACCGTGCCATAAGGAATATTTATCCAAACAATTTTTGGATTGAGAATCAATATTCATGATAGGTCTCTTATTTTCAATGTATGCATCAACTTCATATATGCCATGACATGGTAAAGCTTTAAAATAACAAACATCATTTTTATAACATAAAAAAGATCCATCCATAAATTTAAAAGAAAAACCATCGTCATACAAAGCATGTAAAGATAAAATGTTTCTTGCCACGTAGGGCGAATAGCATACATTAATAAGAACAATGGAAAGACCTGTTCTAAAAGAGAGCTCGACACTCCCTTTTGCTTCTACGGGCACAACCTCTCGGTTCCCCATAATTAGATCCAGCTCTCCACGCTCCAAGCCTCTACTTTCCCTTAGCACCTGCACCATATTACAAATGTGAGTGCCGCAGCCGGTATCTAAAACCCATCCCTTTGAAATAGAAGTTTGATGGAGCTCAATCATGAATGTACCTTGGTTTGAAGGTCCCGAGATGCTCATTGCCTTGAGCTTCTTGAGGCCATCTAGGTACTTTGGGCAGCTTCGGCGATAATGCCCCTTGTCCCCGCAAAAGAAGCATTGCGCATCCTCCGAGGCCTTGGCTTGGGGAATCTTCCCTTTGCCCTTTGCCACCGGGGTAAGGTTAGGCTTGGTGGCACCAACCTTTCCCTTACCCTTTCTCTTATGGGAAGGATTCGGCTTCTTCTTTTGGATGCGGCCCTCCCGGATAGCCAAGACGGGATTGGATGAGGTGGCCTTGGGCTTCGAGATGCTTGACTCCGCGGTCTTGAGCATCCCATGAAGCTCCATGAGAGTTTTGTCCATACTATGCATATGATAACTTACGATGAATTGATCATATGCATTGGGCAAGGATTGGAGGATGAGATCAACCGCCATCTCCCTCCCTATGGAGAACCCTAACCTTTCCATGCGCTCCATTTTTGCTTTCATACGCAACACATGAGCGCTTACGTTCCCGCCATCCTGGAGCTTGCAACCTAGGACGGACTTGAGGCATTCGTACCTTTCTTGCCTCGCTTGCTGTTGAAACATGTCCTTGAGCTGCGCGAGCAAGTCGAAAGCACTTAAATGATCCATTTGCTTTTGCAAATCGGAGCTCATTGTGCTAAGCATAAGGCACGTTATTTCCTCCGTGTCCTTGAGGCGTTTTTCATGTGCCTCTCGGGCGGTCCTAGATGCCGTAGTCGCAGGGGCTTTGGGCAAGGCTTCCTCAATGATATGCAATTTCCCTTCATGGCGTAGGACAATCCGAAGTTGCCTATGCCAATCCATGAAATTGCTACCATCGAGTTTCTCCTTCTCAAGGAAAACTCGTAGAGAAATGTTGCTCGTGGTGGTGGTACTTGAAGATGCCATCTATAATAGCAAAGTAGATTTGGTTAGTTCGATATTTAAGTTTGTTAAAACAATTTACCCAAAACAAATTTTTAATTATTTTAACAAAGCAAAGAACCTTATTTCACTTCCGTATATGACGGGTTTACCGCGGATCACATAAGGAAGTTATTTCGGGTTGGCAACCATATTGCCAATTGCAATCCATTATTGCAACTCTTTGGTCTTTGCGGGATCCTACGACAAGCATCGGTCATTTGGCATGTTTGATCCCTTCTTACACCAATCCCAATTTAGAATTGTTGATTGACTCGTGCTAAGCTCGACAATCTTTCAAGAATTCTAATTTGAAATTATAAATCGTCCCCCAAGACATGCGGTAAGTACACTTCACAAGAATTGGCTCGTGCTAAGCTTGACAACCAAGTTTGCGAGTTACTACGCTCACCTTCCACACAACTCCACAAAGATTGGCTCATGCTAAGCTCGACAACCAATCATTGTGTTGTTAGATTTGGGTGGCATCGTCTTACGGATTGTGTGTGATTTATGTTTTATGGAAAAACGGGCTTTTGTTTCTGATTAATTTTGATTAACATATTTGAGTGATAAAAACTTATTTTTCACTTTAGTTGGTTTGTTAATCATGAGCGCGCGCGAGAGAAATATAAACCAATTTTTATAGAACTCTTGTGATTTAATTTATTAAAAAAGTTTCTAGCATGCGAAAACCTAAACAATCCATGCAAGAAATAAATCACAACACACGCATAGCAAGGGGTTGGTAACCAAGCCAAAACCTATGCGTTCTACCCGTGAGCCTACGGGAAGAACGCGGTCAACTAGGGACACAATACAAAAGGTCATAGCTCCCACTTGATCCGCCATCTCCAAAGGGATTCACGGGATCTTCTATTTTCGAGACACCATCCTTGATTCTTGATTGTGGTCTCCATGCTCCATGAGTACAAGTACATAAAAATAGAAATGAAATGGCATGCAAGCCATGAAAATTCTATCATCTATTTACAAGTATACGGATAAATGAAACGGTATGCAAACCGCAATAATAATTACAACAATCAATAAATAAATAATTATTACAAACCATGTGACTCCAAGTCACCAAATAAAAGGGGAGCAACCACAAACAACCACAAGGTCTAAGGCCAAGGTTACCAACAAAGAACAAGGCAAATAACCACAAAACAAACGGTGTGCCAAAAACCGCAACAAGCAATTATTTTGATAAGAATTTCCAAGCAAACACACAAGACACAATGGAAATTCTTGTACATATGCATTAAGACATAAAACCAATTTTTAAAACCTATATTCATATATACACACACATATGTGTATGCATGTATGCATCTAATGCCATGACCATACCATGCATACCCATAGTGGTACCAAAATATTATTTGGGGATTTCCAGAATCAACTGAATGAAAACAGAAACACAGCAACGACTCGAAAAACCGAAAAATTTCTTTTAAGACCAAAAACATTGTTCACGAGCTCCTTCACGACCCTTCATGGCTCGTGAGGCCCGAGGGCGTCACGACCGCTCACGGCCCGGATGAACTCGTGAAGCACCAAAAAATCTTTTCACGACCAGACCCCAAACTACACTGGTCGTGTGACCTTCACGACCCGTGAAGAGAACTTTACGGCTCGTGAAGGCCTTCTGGAAAGAATGCCAAAACTTCCAAAAAACGATTTTTCGAGCCATTTTGTGCTACCATCTTGTAGCAATGGCTCTGATACCACTGAAGGTTTCTCATGCACATGCAAAACCCAAGCACAACGGAAGCATGAAGATAAAAAAACGATTTCATTTCGGGTTTTCAACACTTATGCACAAAGAAACACATAGTGGGATCTAGCTACAAAGAATGATAGCAACAAGAACAACAAAAGGAACCAGAAAGTGAGACCATACCCTTGATGTCTCTGGTTGTTTTGTTGTTGTAGATGAAAGGCTTGAACTCCAAGAAGAGTTCCTCTATTGATATCCACTCCAAGCAAACCGTGAATCTCCTTTGCTAAAGCTTGAGATACTCCAACTTGCACTCAAGAACAGCACTAGAACTCTTGCTCACAACCAACACAAACTTCTTTGCTAAAAGACTCCTACAAGGCTCTCTTTAGTGTGTGTGTTTGTGAATTTGGCAAAAAGATCATATGGAAAGAAGCAAGAGGGGTTTATATAAGCATATTATCTCTGTAGGTGACACTAGGGTCGGCCATAATGGCACCCTCCCATTGGACCAAACAAAAGGTCCAATAATATCAAAGTGTCACTTAGACTTCTGCCTTCACGGGCTCTCACGGCCCGTGAGGAAGTCGTGAAGGCATCACCCCCACGATCCCCGACCGGCCCATGAAGCCTCGTGAAGGGCTTCACGTCACGACCTCTTCACGACCCGTGAGGGCCCGTGAAGGTCGACAGAAACCCTAATTTTCTCTCTTGACATGTGCTATCGGATTCAACGCTTGGCGTGTGACCCAATAGGCCCGTGCCTCATCGGCAGTGATCCAATATACGTGTATCAGTGGGCATATATCCACCATGAAGGTGGCGGAGATGAAAGCAGGTGGTTTAAGAAGACAAGAGAGCCAGCAATGGCTGTGGTGTTAGACGGTGGGGGTGGGGGTGTTTGTTACTTAGAGTGAGAGGAGGGGTGAGAAGGGAGTGAGAGATTGAGAGAGAGTCTAGAGTGATAGAGAGAGTGAGAGAGCTGGCGGTGGTGACCACTGTGGGCGGTGGCAATAGGGAGTTAACAAGTAAGAGAGTACCTGCTCTATGATTAATCCAACTCTGGACCTTCAATAAAATAGATAACAATTGTAATAATTTCATACCAAGCTTTAATGATATCCAATGATGCTTCTTGAGTTCCCTAAATGGCCAACTGCCTAGGCGGTACTTTCTATGAAGACTTCTTCACTCCAGGATTTTATATGATACTTTGAGATGAAAATATAACAAAAGGAAATTTTATTGATAAATACAGAGCTTTCTGGATAAATCCAGAGTAGATAGCTCTACTTACATTGCTAAAACCCTATATGGGTTTTTACTCACTCATATTTAAAGTATACTATTACAAGGAATGATAGATGATGCTGAGAGAGCAGACCCAACATCTACAATTTTTCTTACCTTTAGGGCAAAATTTTTGTTTTTCATTAGAAGATTTAGAAAAATTCTTCTTAACATATCTTCCTGGTTTAAAAGATTTTTTCTTCCTTTTAAACTTATATTTAGGAATTTTGAGCTGGCGGTGGTGACCACTGTGGGCGGTGGCGGTCTCAAAGGATGGTGGCGGCGGAGATAGGGTTGAGAGGAGAGAGGTAGAGAGAGAGTGGGTATAGAGAATAGGAGACTATATAATTATATATATATATATATATATATATATATATATATATTTCTATTTAAAAAGATTAAATATTATTTTAATTAATAAAAATTTGAAAAATGGTAAAAAGACGAAACTACCCTTGATTTAACGGGTATAACTAACGGCTAACGTTAGTAAGGACTATCCTCGCTACAAAATGTTTCATAAAGGACAATCTTCACCACTTTTGAAGTTAAAGGACTAAATTGGCAGATTTACCTAAGTTAAAGGACCATTTATACAATTAACTCGCAATAAAATGAAGTCAAATTCATAGCTCGTACGCAAATTGTGCACGTAGATAGCATCCTGCTACATAATTTATCTCACCCAACCAAGATAATCCGTAAGAACTCAAGCCCAATGTGATTGCAACTGATCGATTGGCCCAACAAGTTCTAGATTAACTTCAAATCATGAAAAAAGTTATTAATAGCCTACAGCCTACACATCCAGAATCAACACCCTAGGCGATGTACAAACCACGATAACTTCTCCCGTCTCATTTGTAAAACCCTAATCAATATAGTGATGTTTTACATTTTGCCATTTTGGATGTAAACCGCAACCCTAAGTCATGGTTTTCTAAACGCATTGTCATGGCTTGGAGAGCCACTCAAAATCCGTCCCATTTCTATTGGCAAAAAGGGATCAGAGAATAAAATGATACAGAAACCTAGTTGCATTTGTTAAAATTTTCTAGGTATAGGCTAATTAAATAAATAAGCTGACAAAATTTCCATGTAAAACTAAAAATTTAGCTCTATTTTCTATAACTTACTGGGTTTAGGCTTAAAAACTTTACTAAATAAGCACACATTTTCTATGTATAACGAGAAATAATTTTTAAAAAAAGTATTGCAAATCATTACCACGCCACATAATAAAACAATACGAACAAATCTTGTAGTGTATCAGGTAAATTAAACAAACAAACTTCAAGTTTTTCTGTAATTAATGCCAAATTAACAACAGATCGGCACAAAAACGACTCAAACTTCGAATAGAATCATACGAAACATGATACATTACACAAGAAACAAACATACAATCGGTTTTTGATTGATTAATTCAACTACGTACTGATTTTGCACGTAAAACAGAAACAAAAGGCTAAAAATCGATCATCGGACAAATGTTCACACATTACAAATAATTAAACGTTGAGAGAAGATAAACCGTACAATAGTAAAAACCAGAATATATGAAGAGATAATACGCGATAACAAAATTGAAACGTACGTATTTATATAACTCCATATAACGATAATTAAGGTAGAGAAAAATGGACGCATAACGACATAGATCGACATTTACCTCCGGAGCTTCGGCGAGCCATTGATGATCGTTCGAGATGAAGAAAATGAAAAGTTAGAGAGAAGGTGAAAGGAATTCTGGATGTGAAGAGAAGGAAAGCGCAGTGCGTGTGTGTATTTATAGTAAGGTTTGCTTGGAGGTCACGATTTCGGTTTTCCTTTTTCCCTATCGATCGTCAGGAAATTTTAAAATTATAATTTACATAATAATAAAAAGGTAATTATAGGGTTTAAAAATAACATTACTCATGTTTTTATACTCATCTTTTCATAATTTTATTACTTTATCTATAATACTATATAAACTATTTAATATTCTCTACTTTTTAATTTTAAAATTTCTTAAATTCAATCAATATAAAATCTTCACCTTTCATTCTAGGGTTTAGTATCCGAAAGTGTATCGAAGTTGTCACTTTTTGCTATTGTATATACCCAATTTTCAAAACTAACATTTAGTGTATCCAACTTTCTAAAACTACCATTTAATGTATCCGAAAACCTACTCATCAGGTAACCGGTTATTTTTGGTTTTTTCATTTATTTTTAATACACGTCATTTTCCACATCTCTAATTATTGCCACAACAGTATTAATAAAATAGAAAAATCCATTATTCATACAAGAGCATGAACCGGAAGCAGATTCAGAAGATGAAACCCAGAACAAGAACCAAAGACCTTAATCAACCCAGAACAAAATAAGAACAAGAACAAGAAAACCTTCAATCGATGAATAACAAGAGCTTGATGAATAACCAGATATAAAACCCTAAACAAAAACCTTCCATAAACCCTAGTCGAAATGAAGAACAATAAACTAAGAACCAAAATTGAAATGAAGAACAAAGAAGAACAAGTTAAAACTTACTTGGAAACCCCAAATCGAACCCCAAATCTGAAGATGATCTAATGAAGAACCTAAATCATTGAAACCCTAACTCGATTCAAGGGCCAAAATCCAAAGATGAAGGCCTTGAACCCAAAATCAGAAACCCTCGTGAAGAAATAATCGATGAAGAAACCCTAAAATTGATGAAGAAGTCGTGGTACCGGAAGTCGGTGGTGGTGGTGGTTGTGTCGGCCGGAGGTGATAATCCCAAAAATTGATGAAGACGTCGTAATAGTCCTCTTTAGAAGGCTTCAATTAGATCTAGACTTCACCAATCGACTTCCTTAAGAGCTTTGATCAGATTTTCGATCGTAAGAGTTCCCTTTTGAAGAAACCCTAGAATATGTCAAGAAACGCAAAATGATGCCCAGAAAAGCGATGGTGGCTGATGATGGGGGCTGCCATGGAGTTCTTGAGCGATGTTTGTGATGGTGAAGTCCAGATTGGAGGTGATAAGTGTAGTCGATGAGGAAGTCTAGATGATCGATGGTAGTCTTTGTATCTGGTTATTGTTGTTGTAGTAGTAGTAGTAGTAGTTGTTGTAGTAGTAGTAGTAGTAGTTGTTGTTGTAGTAGTAGTAGCAGCTATTGCTATTGCTATTGCTATTGCTATTGCTATTGCTATTGCTATTGCTATTGCTATTGCTATTGCTATTGCTATTGCTATTACTATTACTATTACTATTACTATTACTATTAGTATTACTATTACTATTACTATTACTATTACTGCATGTCATAGCTACCTAAGCCACCACGTAAGCAGAATTGATGACAAATCACTAACCATGTCATCTTTACTTGTTACACATAAGCACCTAGCAGGTAACAAGTCACCTGGTACATAAAATGGTATTTATAATAAGTTTGATACATTGAATTGTAGTTTTGAAAGTAGGGTATACACAATAGCAAAAAGTGACAACTTCGATACACTTTTGGATACTTAACCCTTCATTCTATCTGAATTAATCACATATACTCAATCTTTAACCATTTCATTTTCTCTCATAATTTACTTTAATATTTTTATTTATTTAAATAATATTCTCTTATACTAACACACTCTCTCACACAAACACAATATCCACCCACATCAACATAATTCTAAAATCTTATTAACTTCTCTCTTTTTATCTCATAAATATAAATCTTTTTTCTTATTTTGATGTATTTTAGAATTTACTTTTAAAATTAATAAAATAGTTGATGCAAATAAAAGAAAATTTGAAAAAACGAACATGTTGATTTAGAAAACTTTTTCATTACATTGAATCACACAAATAAATATCATTATATTTCTTAAATTAACCGTTTTTATCATAAACTCATTCACCCAGTCTTACCCATCCTCAAAAAACCCGCATCTTATATCCCACGATCTTCAACATTTTTGTGTGAACTCCTAGATTTTCAAGGTAATAGAATTAAGTGAACTCCCTTTCAATTCCTTCCCCACATCCTCAAACAAAATTCCACACACAAATGTTAAACCATATAATCTTCATTTTGGTTGCCAGTTGAAGCTTATGGTGATGTGTACGACTTGCCCTAACTAAGGATGACAAGTCATTGATGTTTTTCTCTGTTCCGATCGGTTTTGGTGAATGAAAGAAAACTGCTTAAATTTGAACCAACTATGTGCTTTCTACAACCGTGCACGGTTCAATGACCGGATCTCTCAGCCATAGACCGGACCTCACGGATGGACCGTGCATATTTGCTAAACATATGAATTGACTAAACCATATCTATGTCGGTCGATCTCTGTCGTAGAATGGTTTTTAAATGATCGGTCAAGGACCAATTGAATGTCCGAGAAATGATGAAATAATCATGAAATACTTTGGGATATATAATTTCATATCCATGAAGAAAATGCTTTTCATTGTACAATAAAACTAGATCGAAGATTGACCATAGATCTCGGTTACACTATCCTGAGCCATCAGTGTTGAAAAACAACGTACCCCACGTAAGACAATAAAGTGGCCAAGAAATTAACCTGTTTGCATTGAAGAAAAACCGTAAATAGAGTGATACCGGTTTCATGTTTTTTAAATAAAGAATTTTTTAGATTTCTTGCATTTCTTTATGTACCATTTTTTTGTGTAAACTTTTTTTTCCCCTTTTTCATGCTTTTATATACCATCTTATCTACTCGTAGCATGTTATATATTTATCGTGATGACCTAATTTTGTTTACTTTTTTGTTATTATTTTTTAATAGTAACTACGAGTTTTCTAAAGTTCGAAAACTTTGTATGTCAATGAAACAATTATATATTATGTGTCTTTTATTCAAATATATGATTTAAAACAACGTATCTAAGCACCGCTCGGGTATTACACTAATTTCTATTTTTAGAGCAAAGAAGCAAGAATAAGGTTAAGTGATCATTTTTTTAATAGTAAAAAAATATTTTAAAATCTAGCAAGAAGCTAAATAGCCAACTTAGAGTACATATTACATCAATCCATTTTACACAACCAAACAATTCATAATACCTATAGGATTAAACCACCACAATCTCCTATCAAATTAGTTACTACCTTTTCTAATCACCGCTCGGGTATTACACTAATTTCTGGAGTGACCATGAATGTGGGGTTAGAGAAGGAATAGGATATTTACCACTTGGTGTAAGGGTGTGTGGTGTGTTATAGTAAAACCCTTTCTTTTTTTAGATTTTTTATTAGTTAGTGGGATAATATATGGGTCTCATAGTTTGGTATAAAATGTGAGTGGTTGGGCCGAGTGGTTAGAGGAAAAAACTAACATGGCGATGTGGTGGGAAGTGGAGAATATCATTACTTCTTTTACTCTTAGAGCATTTGTAATGTTCAAATACATTAAATCACTTTGGATGTCACCTCAACACCGTGTTATTTCCTCTTTCTCATCAATACCATATTAAAAATATCATGGTTTACTATGACACTAGACCACCTTTTCTTTTTCACGTAGTGTAGAAATTTATGAAAAAAAAAAGAAAGAGAACCTTGAATCCCACCTTGATCGGCATCTGCTTGCCGAATACCCATGCTGGTATCGCACTTTAATAGGAGACCGTTCTACAGAAGCCACTTCACCCCACCCCAGAAGAAAAAAATTCACCATCAAACATGACACCATTATTGCCAAACAACCCTAAATAAAAACTTGTAGCTCTACTTCGAGATCTAGTATAGGTTTACCAAACATTCTGATTAACAACAATAAATAAGTAAATATTTATCAGAGTTTTAATGTTTGGAACTAACTCGAGCTCATTTAAGTCTAGCCTAATGACACCACGACTTGAACAATGGTGTGATTATTTAGGTGCACTTTAGGTCAAGTGCTTAACGGACTAATGATTTTTTTATTTTTTTTATTTTCATTTCTTTTATGATGACGATGTATATCGAGTGTATGTGTTAGTTGCCATGTTTAAAATCATTTTCAAGGCTAAAAACAACATAATCTTAATCATCGATCGTTCTAGGTATCATCCTTCCATTAATTAGCGTTAGTTTTATTTGGTTCGCTTTCGATTTATAAACCTCCAAACGAATCTCAAACTGTGACAAATCCAATTCTACTAATTTACACGCCCTCGAACACACACACTACATATATCATCCATGTTTCAAACAGTAAATTCATTAGTAGTTGAAGATAATAGAGATCGAATCCTGCGATATTGTTCTGCTTAGGCTGTAAATTATACAGACTTTCATCAACTTACCTGACCTCTGGTATGTTTGAGTCAGACTTATCAAGTTTGAAGACAACACAAACAAAAAAACAAAAAAAAGGTTCAAAACATACACTATGTTCCCATGACATAATAAAGAAAGGATGGTGTACAGACATGGGTTGTGGCAAATTTTGTATAAAGCACACGAATTTGATCGAATGATATTTAAACTCTATAAATCGAGCAACATATCGAATACGTTAGTATATAGGAAAATCAACGATCTTGATCTTCTATTGCTGCATAAGCTTACTTACTACTCCAGTCATATGATACAACAACTCCTTTTCATGTAAATTGATCTTGATATTAGGAAAAAAATCTCTTGGAATCGTCATTATCAGTAGCCTCATTTATACCATCCAGTGAGAATCCACCTCAGAAAAAAACAGAAGCAGCAACCAAGGGCCTGTTGTAATCAAGTAGGTTAATCAGAATATTCATAAGTACTTCTCAAATTCGGATTTCAAATTAAAATTTTGTTTTGGGATAATGTAGCTAGATGTAATCCAAATATGTATCTATTTTCCTTTTAAGGGGATTTACCGCTTTAGCAGGTTTCCCGGGGAAGTCAAGCTATGATCTAATGTATGCAGTTTAACTAATTCTGTTGCCGTTTCCTATACTCCCCTTGGCCATCCAAGATGTTTGCACCCGGTGAGGATTGAACCAGGGTCTCTTCTGAGACTTTCCAGACATCAGAACTTTGGGGATCTCAAATACCTAATTTCCGGGGTTTTGGTCCGACTTCCTACCACTATGCCATCTTGAGATGGTTAAATACGTATCTATTTTCGCTTATATCAAATCCAGCCAAAAACATGTTGGAATACTGTAAAATACCAGATACACCCTAGTTTTTTTACTTCTTGTTTTTTGATAGATACAAGGGTGTTTTTGCCTTGACAAAATTTTTGAAGGCATTTATGTCATTTTGGTAGTTTTTGATTGAATTTGATATGAACAAAACCGGATACATACATGGGTGGTGTTAGGGAAAAAAGTCCGAATATATAGGTGGACTCCACGTACATAATCCTTTTTTTCTCTCTTCAAGATGTTTGCATCTTGTACTTGTACAGTCGAACATAATGACATGTTTTACTACATCAAAAAATAATTTTTCAATAGACACTCAAAAGTCAAGTATCAGATTCTTTAATACTATCCCACGCTTTTGAAATATTGGGCATGCAAGCAAGCCCATTAATAAATCCATACTCTCTTCAGAAAGTGGCATTGATTCCATTGAATGGCTTGATTTAGGTTGTGTTTCATATCAAACAGGTCTTTTTTCCAAAAATGATCCTTTTTTGTCGAAGTTTGGGAAGTCCAAGGGTGGCTTAATCATGCAAAAAATAAGAACTTCTATATTAATTATATTATCGTTAACTTTTAAGAGTCTAGGGACTTAATCGTACAAAAATAAAGTCCAAGGAGTTTAACATAAATTCCGTTATAGTCCATAGACTTTTTCAACAATTTCCCTTTTTCTAAAAGAAAAACTATAGGAATACTGTCTAGATAAAAATTTTGTAACTAAATGTAACACTAAGTCACTAACTATAGATAAAGGAAACAGACAAAAACTGTTAAAAGGGTTGAACCAACCCATAGCAATAGAATTACCCATTTTGACGTGTTACCCAACACGTTCAATCCACCAAATATGCCACACAGGTACTATATTTGAAACTAAAAAAGTCAAACTAGAGCTCCATTCTTTAATGGGTGGGAAATTCAAGGATTTACCTGTAGAACAAGTAGTAAGATGCATAGGGACTTTTCAGATCTCCGGCCAAATATTCTCAAGGAAACATTCACAAGTGTCCCATCATTTGTTCCAGTCAGTAGCCCAGTCTGAGGGTCAAACCTGGTAGTAATCAAACATTGATAAAACCAAAAATCAAAGGTGGAAATTTCAATCCATTTACTTAAGAACCAGTCAAACTGGGTTACGTTGTATCTCTCATGGGTCAAATGGGTAAGATCAGAAGGTTTATTATTAATAGAAAAAGATAAAGATCTGCTAGTCTTACCTTGGCAGACGATGACGTGGACAGGGAATAATACCTGCTAGCTGTTAATAAAATGTGGAGTGTTATTAGTTATTTGAGTCTAACATTTACTCTTTAAACGAAGTTGGGAATATCAAAAAGAGATGGACCTGAGGAAGTGACAATAGAAAGTTTATAACTTGAGGAAGGAAGAATATCAGGAGCGTTTCACTGCCAACCAAAATGTAGAAAAAACTCGGTATTACTTACTCAAGAAAAAATGAACATTTATCAAACAAAGTCTGATATATCAGTAAAATTAACAAGAGAAATAATCATAATTGTAGCAGATCATGTCAGAGCAATTCTTTCTTAATATATATGGCATTAACGACATATTCCCACAAAAGAACTTGATAAAGAGCCAATAAAAGTAAAATCATCCAAATAGGAAACACCATGCTAATGACAACCATGTGAAAGTTATCATTTGCCATAAGATTTATCTTAACTTCCAGAAACACGTAAGTATATTTACAGACACACTTACATGTATCTAAGTAAAGAAAGAAATTTTTAGGGTAACACACCTATAGTGGCCTAAAATGCCAACAACTGCCATTGTCATTCCAGCAAAGTATGTGTATGTGTCACCAACAAATACGGATGATGGGTACCTAAAAATATCAAGGGTTACATATGGGGTAAAAAACCATCAGATTAAAATTCTGAAGAAAGTAATGATATCAGTACCAGTTGTAAGAAAGTAACGCCAATGAAGTTGCAAGCAACGGTTGGACAAGGTATATGGAGAATGCATGTGCCTGTTTAGTTTCATAACTGGGGGACATTCCAATTTGCATGATATTGTGAATCAAAATCTGCATGCCACCATAATAAGTCAGCTTTATTCTTGATCTTTCTACTCTATATGTTTTGACACGTAAAATGGATCCAAAATTCCAGATTATGTTGTTTCTTTAAGATTTGAAGCTTACTGCAGATGCTATAACAACAGTCTGCCCAACTTCAAGGCCATTGATACCAGCATGGATGTTGATAGAGTTTGTACAAAATACAGCCAACAGTCCCATATATAGCTTATAGATCCATCCTGTTTAGTCTCCATGTTAAACGAAGTAGGAAACAAAGATCATCAAGAAACTCACAGCTAGTGACAGGTCTTAATCAGATTCTACACAACTGTTTAAATGACGCATGGAGTAATTGGATACAGGTTTTGAAACAATGTGGTATTAAGTTATCAGAATCAGATAATTAGCTATACTAAAACATGCTGGGGCAGTTAGTGTCCGGTGATTCTGTTGTTTAAGATTGTAATAATCAGAAAATAAGTCGTTTGGGAGTTTCGTGACAATCATTGTTTAGGTATTTAATAAGTAAAATGACCAAATAAGAACTTTGTTATATAATCTTAGTAATAGTTAGAATACGACAATTCAATATTTATCAACTATAACAACACTTTTTATAAACTATAAATAAAAAAAATTTAATCTAGAACTTTAACAATTCTTTTTCGATTATATTAGCAATATATATAGATGAAACGTATTTCAAGCAGATAAAAAAGAAAGGTCGATAAGTAATTTAACTTTCCTGTAAACAATCATTTTTGTTAAGAATGGTCCCTAAATAGTAAATAATCATAACTAAAATCCCTTTATCAGAAGAATAAAACTGATGATTGATGAACCGGATAATCAGTTTGATACCACACATCCAAACACCCCATAAAACTTAAAATACAAGGATTGCAGTAAGAAAGTTGGCATGAGCAAGTAAGAGGTGCAATTACAAGTATCTTTAGCAACCTATTTGTTTAAACAATCACTTTTGGGAACTATTTATAATTACCTAAATCCAAGATTTCTGTTCCAACATATTCAACAAGTGGCTTTGGTATCATAATGGTTGTATGTCCAGCATAGGCCATCAACAGAGGGAGAGCAGCAATTGATGGCAATAGAAGTTTCCTGCCTTCACAAGCAAATTAAAGCCATAAAAACACAAGCACTAGGCAACATATGAATTTTAAGAAGTAAAAAACTCACACGCGCCAAGGAATATCCAGGACATCGTCCACAAACCCAAGCAAAATCATAAAGCAGACAGATGCTAAAGCAGCATTATACTCGACAAGCCACTGCAAGCAGCATAGAAATTAGCCAATCAGCATCTAATATTTATTATGAAAAAGTAGGGAAATTTTCGCAAATAACAAATCCGGTAAAAGCATGACTAATGAATAAGATGCCCTTAAAAGATTTGAAAAGAAAATTTTATCCCTATATCGATACGTAAAAAATTTCCCATTTCACAATATTTCGGCAAGCTTTTTACCAACGTTGATATGAATGAAACCAGATACATACTGGAGGCTTATAAATTAGTTTCAATATATAATAAGAGTTATTCAGAATGCAATTGTCAAAATAATAAATGTTGGGTGGCCTCCATATATATTATCCCAAAATAAAGAAACAGAATAAGAGTTGTACAGAAAACAATGTCAGATAAACGCAAGGAAAAAGAGCATATCTTTGCTCAGACTACATTTATTACGCATCAATATATGAACTAGGAAATAGCCAGATGCACCATTCAGAAGAAGCAAACATACATTTGAGTCGGATGTGAAATTGAAGTACTGAAATAATATCGCCACGACCAAAAATACTGTGCCCACAACAATACCAAGGGATTCAGGCCTGCAAGAGAGATAGCTGTGTCAAGACAGAAATTGAGCAGTCCAGATTACTGAATCCCAGATGGCTTATCAATCGCTCAAATAACCTGTTTGGCTCTAATCAAGCTTTGATTTTAATATGTTGCAATCAATTTATGATAAATATGTCAGGCAATAAAGAACACCATTGAATGGATGAAATAGAGCAACCAAGATAAAGATGTGGAGCTTTGCAATAGAGGCATGCATCACAAGCTTCACTACCAGTCAGGCGATACTAAAAAGTCTAACCATGTATTTTACAGGAAGATTTCACCAATATCATTTAATTTCAATATTCGCACACGCAGAGATATATACATATATATAGACGGGTACTTTAAAAAACTTATCTTGCTTACTTTACTTAATCATCCAAGCTATCGAGGAAAATGATTTTGCTGTTCTGTCTCGACTCTTTAAGTTATAGCTCACTGGCAAATAACTCAAGTTTCTTGAGATCTCTAATGATAAGGTAATTATACATTGTGGAATTTCATCTTTCTTTGTTCAAAAAACAAAGTTACCCCTCTGTATCACTATTTCTGTGTCCCACTATATTCATAATCAACTAGTAAGGACTGGGAATATGGTCAAAGCAACGAAAATAAGAACATCCTAGTCCTACTCCAGAAGGACATGAACCATGAAAAGACATGGATTAGTAAACCCTACAAACGTAAATTAGATTTAGGGAGGACCTCCTTGTAACAACAAAAAATTAACAGATTTAAGGAGTATCTCTATCGACTATCGGTCCTCAATAGGAGATAATGTCATCACGTTATCTGGAAGCACCATAAGAATTTTTTTTTAATGTTGATTCTGCTTCTGCGGCTATTAGCCCTTCTAATGTGAAGAGACGCAAATGAGTCTGCACCCCATGACCACTTCTAAGGATGCCAGTTTCCAGCAAAAATACAGGGTTCATCTTCTGGTTATAAATTGTGTGCATAGATCTCCTATAGCAGCAGCCAGCAGGGATTCAAGATGTAAAAAATGCTAAGAGTATAGGATACATATTTGAAGCCTTATGTTCAAATAGTTGAATTAGCTATATGGAAGTGCTAGCATGCTAGAGATAAGTATGCATTTGTAGACGACAATATTAGGGACGCTAGATCCTAGAACTATGAGGACTTGAATTGGCTACTAACTGGAGTCTTAGTGATAGAGTCTTGAGGTCTAGAAAACACGCTGTGTTCCTTTGATTGTTCCCTTCTCTTTTTTTCCCAATAAGCCACCAATTTACCAGAAAGAAATTTTTCACGAATCACGACAGTCCTAAAATCCCGCATCAAACTTTGGTACACAGTCAACCAGATATGACCACTAGTATCACTTATAGAAGGATTGCCAATGACAAAGTAACTAAAAACGTACGTGTAATTGAAATTGGGGTAGCAAAAGATTAAAAGATAAGATAATATAGTATCGCAATTCGTCTAACAGTGGTACATAACATTTCACAAAGGTGGTCATTACTATCAAGTACAGGTAGCTTGCCAATGACAAAGTAATCATAAAAGTAAGAGTAATTGGTGGTGGCAAAAGGTTATAAAGATAAAATAATGAAGTATCGCAGCCTCGAGGTAGTCTGACAGTGGCATATAGTGTTTCAAGTTATCTCATGTTGCATTAGTAACTAAAATATGGTAATGGTGGCAAGTAAAAGTAGAACAAAAAGCCAGACAATGAAATATGAGAGACAAAAAAAGAAACAGAAAAGAAGAAATAAAGACAGAGTGAGAATAAAAAGAAATATATGAAGAATGAAAACACAGGAAAACAGGATGGTTTTAGGGTCCCCCATGTTAAATAGTAGTAATTCTAACAATCATATTGTACAAAACAACTTTGTGAGAGTGCAACATGAAACTCTAGATCATGTTTAAGTGTGACATTCTGTTTAAGCATGTTAACACTTAACACCATCCCACATTGCTTGTAGCTTGTTCAAGGAATGAATTATGAAGAGTATACTTTTATCAATATCAGTGATCATAATACGAATTTTCAAAAAGCTGAAGATTACTACCATAGAAGATTACAAGTACAGTACAATGGTATAAGCCACCTTGTGGGTATATTAAACAGTGGGCAGAAGTCTGTTAGAAAAATAAGTATTTGAGACGCTTTATGACCCCTAGGCCCTAGCTCTCAATTAAGTCATGAAGGTTTGTGCCCCTCATTAGGGACACTTTGGAGCACCAGAAATACACTTTTAAAAATGTAACTGGGCTCACAGTAAAGAAAACTTGAGAAGTTTTTCATCTTTCTAGGATGCATTCCTTATCTTCTACTGTGTATTTGAGCATAAACTTTCTTGTTATTTCAATGTTCACTTACTTTTTCCTTTCTAGATAGGGATTCTAACACAGGATTATGCATTTTGTGAGTCACTTTATACATAGTGATAAAACGATCTTTAAGATCGCTCCATGCGGCTACGGATGTCTTGTCTAAAAAGTTAACTCTATCACTCTAAAACTGTTCTACCCCATAATCCCATATAGAACACACTTGGCTTCATATATTCAACATCCATCGTCCCCCTTAACTCTGTTATACTTTTAAACAACCCTGTAGTTTTACATTTACTACATGTCTAATAGAACAACTGAATTAAGACATATTTTCAGGACTAATATTCTTGGAATCATATAGATCCTAGAATGTTTAGCATGTATTTATCAAAATGTGATAAAATCAAATTACACACACAAAATAACTCACTGTTTGCTTTAAGGCATTATCAATGGTTATCTTTACAGAATATGGTGATACAAAAAAGATTCTTGTATGTCTTGGTGATTTGCATATCAGAAAATTTTAACAGTTTGCTAGATTATCACATATATAACTCCAAATCTCCAATGATCATGCATTCTTCTGAATCATAACAGTTTCAGTGGAAGTACGAGTCGAAATAATGTGATACAAAAAAAAGGGTTCTTATATAAAATTACAAAAATTTGATAAATATAGAGCATATAAAAGAAAGAACTTACACTTTGATCAGACCTTGAGGCGTACCCTTCTTGTTAATATCATAACCAAACAAATTACGTTTAAGAACATATTTGGAAGCCACCGGAATCATCATTAGGGTTACAAAGAACCCGGCGAAGCTGAGTGATGCATTGATAAGTATCGATTTCTTCAACTCTGTTTCAATTGTGTAGTGATAGAATATAAGGTAGAAGTAAGGAAGAAAGAAAATTAAAGAGAATGAGAGGATTTTGGTAGGGTTTGATGGAGTGATCAGCGGGTCAGTCGAAGTGGCGACGGATTCCGGTGATTTGGGATGTGAACCGGCGAGTGGCGGCGGCGATTGTTTTGAAGGTCCTCTTCTGCGAGCTGCCATGGCTGGCGGGTGGCGGTGGTTCTTTCAGTCTGCGCCTACTGGAAGTTGACGGTTCGATTTGTAAAAGGAAGCCAGAGAGAGAGAGAGATCTTTCAGTCTAATTTTCTTCGTCGATGTCATCGGAGATTGTGAGAACCAATTACCTAATTACACGTCATATCCAGTTATGTTTACACGCTGGAGGGGTGCATCTCCATGTTAGGCAGCGGGTTTTACACTTTAAAATATCAAAGTGAAGATAATTACTACATTAGATAGCACTTTTAACTCCTTTTTTTAATTCTTGTTTTTCTTGGTAACATATTTATATAATAAAAAAAACTTCATAAAAATATATTAATATATCCGAATTTTACATTTAATTAATGTAATATAACATAGCAATTACAAAATTAGCCGTTTACCTTTCATTTTATATTATTTTATTATCATTTTTTTATTATACAGAAACTATTTATCGTAGATCGGAGAGCTCTTTTGATATATCACAAATGCAGTGATCAAGCATCAAACGGAATGTCTTGCTACCTCTTCCTCCCTCCACCATTCTATAAGCAAGTTATTACATTCTCTCTACCCCTTACATCCATTTCTCTTACCACTACCTCTTAGTCTACCACCACCTAACCTCGTCGGAGGTTTGGTTCTTTACATTCGTTTTTAACCACCATCCAACCTCTCTCTCAACTTACTACTAGCACCTAACCTATTTCAACATTGCCGGAGATTTAACCAAACTCATTTCATCTTTTCATCATAAACATAATAACCTACTCAAACTTTGATTTTGTTTTTAAATACAACCCAAAATCTTGAATTTGAAACTCGATGACTTTTGATTGTATCGATGATAAACAAAAACCCATTCATACCGAAACCTGAAATCTTAAATCACATATCCTAATCTGAAATCTTGAAACAAAAGCATATTCAAGAACATACTAAAACCCAAATCTTGAATCTTGAAAGCACAAACCCTAATCGCGTGAGTTTCGATTACATTGATGATAAACAAAAAAACAATAGCAAAACCAAAAACCCTATTCGGATGGTGGTGAGTGAACGATTGATCCTGTTCAATAGTGGTCAACATCAGAACCCAACTGATTATGGACAATGATTATGGGTGATCGATGGTGGTTGGTGTGCTCCGCTAGTACGGGTTTTTGATGGTGAAAAGCTTTGATACACACTTGTTTTAAATTTATAAAAAAACGATATTACTAAGCAGACACTACACATGACACAGGCAAGTATGACCTGGTCAAAGAGTAGTATAGACTCGGCAAGACCGGATGTCGAACCACAGGGACAGGGAACTATCAATACTCTAACATCATTGTTGTTTGATCGGCAGAATAATTAGCATGCGAGTAACAATTAAACTAATTAAACAAGGCAAGACAATTCAGATTAAACACCAAAGAAGCAGAGAGGCAGAACAGTCAAATACAGATTCACTCAGGCTTTCGAATCATCCTAACTAGTCATGGCAATAACTATAACGAACCAGATAATGAAGACTTGACGAATAAGACAGATTAAGCACAGAGCGTGTTGTTCTACTACTTATCATAACCATATCATCATGCAACGAATCATCACTCAAGTTATCAAGACTCAAACTCAACAATCAAAACATGATCAGGCAAACAGTGGCATATCTGAGTTTTCACAAAGAACATGTAGACTGGGATTTAACTACAGATTCACCAAATCGCGTCCAAATCAGACTACAATAAACGTACATCTTTTGAAATGACACATTCAGTAGTCTTTAGAACCCAAAAAGGTGTTAAAGTGGTTAAACACAGTCAAAACAATGAAAAACAACGTACTAGTGAAACAGAGGGCCTTACGGGCGCAAGGAGTTATCCTTGCGGCCGCAAGGTTGTGTATGCTTGCGCCCGCAAGCAATAATGCTTGTGGCCGCAAGGGCTACGCTGACAGAACACCTCACTTTTTGCACAAAGAGGTTCAACAACAAATACAATCTAGACTTTCATCTAAGATCATAAACACATGTAAATAGGTACAATGAAGTCATAAACTCAGCAAAACTCAAACCACACATTGGATTTAAGATTAAGCCACATGCATTTCTAAGATATAATCATATTAACATGTCATTTCTAGCAATATTAATACATTTAAAGCATATACATGTGAATATGCACAATGAACACTTCAAACAGATCATTCATAGCATATATGTGAGCTCATTTCAACACTTAATATACAAATAAACATATCATGAATTCTCTATGCATATAAATAGCATATTTGACCCATTAATACACCAAAACACCTAGATTTGCATTTAAAGTGCTAAGACATGCATAAAACCACAATATAAATGACACAACCAACATGGACAGATCTGAAATGATCCAAAACATGTTCCAAAAGTGTTTCCATTAATCAATCATGCACAATATACCATTTCTAGTAACAAAGTAACATGAAATCTTTGTAAAATCAATATTCATTCTTGAATATCCACATACTTTGACATATAGTGTGACATCCGTCACCGAAAACATGTTAGTTGAGTTTAACTTATACACCGTTGCCAGCTATACAACCTAAATCTATGTGCTTGTGTGATACCAAGGTCTAGTAAATACTAGAATTAGGTGTTATATATGTCTAAATTCTTCAAATAAGGTGGTAGAACATTTAACGGATTCCTAGTGTACAATGTTATCGAGCAAATGTCTCTAGAGCGAGTATGGGTGAATGAATCTCTTAACTAAATATATAACACTAATACTAATAATATATGGATAATAGTTGATACTAGATGGCAAGTTTAAATATCTCTCAAAGTGGTAACCTTAATAAGTCAATATAATACATAAATGGTTAAACACACCTACAATAAATAAATATATACAACAATAGGAATTTATAAATAATAATAATAATGATACAATTGAATATATATATATATATATATATATGTACATCTCTACGGCCAAAAAAAAAGAAAAAAAACTTGAATTTGAATTCAAATGAAATTATCTCAATCCCATCTAAACATTTATAACAAACTCCCTAAACCTCCCCATATCAATTCCATCAATTTTGGCCAGCATTTTCTTCCTCTTGTTCCACGTTCTCCAGCCTCTATGTTTCTCTTCACCATTGTTTTTTTTTAATCTTCAAGGAAGCAAGTCATTTAATCTCCATTTGAGGAGTCTAGGTATGTACATGTTCCTCTATAATCTTTAATTTCTTCTTCTTGTTTTTTTGCATGTAAAACATGGTTGATGGATTAAACACATCCTAATCACACATAAAGTTATGATTTTGATGTGTTTGGTTGAATATCAAACCGAAAGGATTGGTCTATTTGATTTAAAACTTAAAGAACAAGAACCTATAATCTAGGCAGAATATGTACTAACTTTAATATAGGCCATATCTCGGCCAAAACAGAATGAAAAAAATCGATTCTTGACACTAAAAATAATTTCTTTGAGTCTCCTTTCATCTCCAACTAGTTTCATACAAAAATAAGTTCATTTGGTCGCCCAAATAATTAACATCGTTTAGGTGCGCAAATCTATGATTTCTGACAGTTTTAATCTACTAACTTTAATAGTTCAAAAACTTATTCTAAACATCACGAAAATTGTTCAAAATAAATCTGGAGTATATTCCATGATTTTTCAAAGTCCTGTAAAAATTTTAGAATTTATTGGATTTGTTTTCTATTTTAATTAGTTAAAAACATTTTTGTTGTCAAATCTGGAAGTTTAGGGAATTTATATAATCAGAGTTTAAAATGTTGTAAAACATTTAAATATCCGAATTAGTGGACAAAAATTTATATTAAAGAATTTTTAAGTGTTTTAAAGTTACTGTAAAATTTTTAGATTTTATTAAGGTTGTTTAGTATTTTAATTAAATAAAAACTTTGTGACGCGCAAACTGAAGGGATTTTCTGACCAACACTAATCAAAGTATTTCTTAAAAATAATTAACATATTATTCAACCCTAGAAAAATTTATATAAAATAATAGAGATATTAAGACCTCTGCCCTAAAAATTTAGGAAAATAATTAGGAAGTTTAAATTATTTTAAAAATACACGAAGAGTACCCAAAATTTCAGAATTTAGCCTACACATTTAAAAGGAAAATAACTAAGGTTTGAAACCTCAAAAATATATATTGGGGTTAGGCCAAGGAATAGATGCACTTATGTAACCTACGGTAAAACTTAATCGCGAAATCTAATTAAATTTAATGATTCAAGATTAGTACAAAAGAGAACTCTTACACGTGAATAGAATATAACTTAGTTTACACGTGTTTGTAGATTCCCGAGCGCGTTAAGATTCAAGAGACAACCCACAACTAAGGTGAGTACTCGTGGCCCCTTTTTACTATATATCTCGGGGGAGAATGACACTCAAACTCTCTTTTAAACTTTTTATGTCGTGATGACTATTTCTTATTTATTTTGGACAACTTATGTGACGTATATGCAAAGACTACTTGTTGTTGGTTGATGACTATTGATTCCTATATTCTTATGAGCCAACGGTTTATGCTCCAGCTGGGTATGCTATATTAACTGCTTGGAAGACAATGATTTGATTCCTATTGGTTCCTATTGAACCTGGTGGTTTGGATGTTGGTACAACATCTACACGCTTAACATGCTATACGTGCACATTTGTCCTACTTAAACAATTTACACGGCAACTATGCTTTTACTTTAAACCTGCGAGCTCACCAACTTTATGTTGACAATTTCGAGTGTTCATTTTCAGGTAATGTTAATAACCATGCCTAAGGAGCTTAGGTGACCCCAGATAGCCTTAGCGTGGCATGGGCAGTTGACTAAGGATTCTTTCATTTAACTATGCTATTATGAACTTGGATTTTATAAATCCAGGACTTGTAGCCCCGTATACTTGTCCCGGGTTGTGGGAACAACTATTTCGTATGTTCTTGTTTTAAATTGTTGTCTATGGTTGTCGTGAAGTGACTTGCCACGGCACAAGTCTCCTCTTGTGTCGGGGAACGTCGTGACACGTTGGTGTGAACTCATTTAGTAAAATTTTCTATTCATATATCAATGTGTTATGACGATCCTCTCCGTCGCACCTCGTGTTTCCGCCAAGGCGGGGTGTGACATATAGTATTACACCAACACATCATAAAACGTGAATATGATTGTATCAGACACATTAACATGATTAAATACACTTGTATTGAAGATCAAACATGCTTGTTCATATCAAGTCAACATAAAAGTCAAACTAAACATTATATTGCCATAACTAGCCAAGAATCATCTTGGCCCAAGTGAAATGAGTTTAGCTACTCATATACATCGGTTTAAGCACAAATACATATGGATTACATGAATACATGATCACAAATCAAAGTTAGAAAGAGAATACCAAGCTAATTACACTTTGACTTTGTGATTCCATGCTTCCAAATGTAAATCCAAGCCTCCTAACAAGCTCTCCCTCCTTTGATATCACCAAAATATGCTTC
Source organism: Dittrichia graveolens (assembly GCA_038502395.1). NCBI lineage: Eukaryota > Viridiplantae > Streptophyta > Magnoliopsida > Asterales > Asteraceae > Dittrichia > Dittrichia graveolens. The sequence continues at coordinate 9,087,382 of JARJIL010000001.1, forward strand.
TGGACTGATTATGGTCGTAGGAGAGTGTTTGGGTGGTGAAAAATCCGAATTGGTTCCCCCTTTTCAAATGGACAGAATGCAGTCTTTATAATACTGGAACAGGGGTCCTTGCGGCCGCAAGCAAACCTTTACGGCCGCAAGATGGGTGGTGGATTTGACGTTTGCCAGGTGCAAGTTGTCAAGTGGCCATCTCTAGAAGATTGGCCCTTGCGGCCGCAAGGAATAACCTTTGCGACCGTAAGGAGCCTTTTTTCATTACTTCTTCATTTTTCTGCTATTATGCACCGGATTTGTCCATATATCTCGTGTTAGGTGTTTTTAACCTGCATGGTGAATTATAAGCAATTTAGATCATTAAACATACGATTCACCTTAGAAATGGGCTGCGAATGAGGCGTTTCGGCATGTAAAACATGTATAAAAACGCAGATATCAGTGGTCAAGATTAGAATCATATCAACATCAAGATACAGTAGCAACATGAGAAGGAGAAGGGGTGGCTAGTGAAAGCAGCAACATGAGATGGAGATTGAGGAAGATGTACGTTAGATAAGGCTAAAAGATATGTGGTGGTGGAAGAATGGTGACGGTGATAAATGGCGGTGGAACCTTGAATCGAAATCCTTCAATTTGGCGGCCAAGTCGATGATAGATTTGTTGCCATTGCCAACGCCAACCATTAGAGATAAAGGATACTATGGCAACCATCGGAGATAGAGATAGGGAGACTGGTGACAGTTAGACTGTGAATCTGCTTTGAGAGAGAAGATCGAGAGAGAGATATAAAGTGAGAAAGAGAGGGCTAGAGAGACTAAGAGGATTGAGAATGAGAGAAAATTGAAGGAGTAAGGGAGAGAGAAAGTATAACAATAACAAGAAAATAATAATAATAATAATAATGGTAATGGTAATAAAATAATAAAAAATGATAACAAAATAGCCAAAATTCAAAGTGGCCGGCTAAACCTATGATACAATCCTTCCAAACCATGCTACATTAAACATGAAATATGGGTAAACTAATGTATTTTTGTGAAGTTTTTCCTTGATTACATAGAATATTAATGCGGGGATTGTTCGATATTTTTTTAGTGCACTTAACCCTAAAGAAAATTAAGGATAAAAGAAAATTGAGGAAAGGGATTTTTTTTATGTGTTTATGAGTCAGAAGAAAAATAAAAGAAAATTAAAGATATAAAGTTTTCTTTGTGTTTTTGAGTATGAGATAAATGTACAAAAAATGAACGTATTTATATATATATATATATATATATATATATAAAGGTACTCGATAATGATGGATCCAATTCATATAAATATTTTGTTAGTCTCAGATTAGGTACTCAAACAACGAAATATTTGTAGAATAGGAGGTTGGATACAAACTTTAGTTTTTTAAACTTATTGTACACACAATTACTTTTGATATAATTCTTGAATTACTTTTGATATAATTCTTATTAATTATGAATCTTAAATTACTAGTGTTTGGATGCTGAATTTCCTAACACTACGAAAGATGACAACAAATTTAGCCTAACACATCGACTAACTAATCCTAAAGACAACTAATGTCTTAAGGTGTTCAACATATGAACAAGTTCGAAGACTTCTAAAATGCTAACTCTAATTGCTTGTGTGAAGTTGCAATTCAATTTCATTGTAAGTCATAGTCGTGCTTCAACAATAAAGCATGCTTGCATATTAGAGATGGAGACGGCAACGGCTAGAAGAAAATAAAACATTTAATTGATAAAGTTAGTGAAGTCAAAGTAAATATTATTTTAATTAGGTTTCTAATAAAAAAAATTACTTTTTGAAAAGTACACACCACTCACAATATTTAAATATATATCTCATACCTTTTTACCTGGAGCAGCGCGACTTTCTTTTTGATGCTAGAAATTTTTATCATCCAAAATATCTTCAATATCTTAACTTCTCTAAACATGTTTGTTATCGGCTATACTTTTGTACTTGAACAAGATCTTTGAGATCTTCTTTCTTGAATAACTTTAACCTTTTCCATAAGGTTCAAGTTATATCCTTTGAGCTTTACTTTGCAAAGTTAAATGTGTTAATACTTTTACAATAGAAAATCTAAAGTTGTAAAGAACAACATATGTTCAACCTTTTGACTTAGTTAAAAAAATGCATATAAACATAGAAAGTAACTCAGTACTTTACTTTACTGAAAGATAAGAAAGAACAGTTGTGCAAAGGATTGCTCGGATATGCCTGCTCAACCGAGGCAAGTGATTGCCTAGCTAAGCGGCAAACATTGTTAAGCTAATCAAATATGATCTTAAGTACTCGGTTAGTTGAGCATCCAGAATGATCAGCTGAGGCTTAGCTGACTCATTATGTATGATCAACTAACTATTAATCTACAAGTCTAAGTAAAATTACAAGTCTTATGTTAACAACATATGTTAAGATAATTTATAGTTTATTACAAATGATAGTTTTATTAACATCAAATCTTATATATTTCAATAAGCTGATTTGATTGTTAGGTTAAAATTGTTAACTCCCTAACATATTTTATGATATAAATGTTTTATTTTACCCTGTTATTGTTTGTAAATAAGTCAAAAGGTACTTAATATCTTAAAATGTTGAATATCATGTTAAAGGCGGTTGATAAGAAGTTGGAGCGAAAAACGAAAAAAATATAAAGTTTTTGAAAAAAAAGCAAGAACGCTACTCGTTGAAACATGTGGACGCGACACGTCTTAAGAGTCCAAGCCAAAAATGTTGGGAGATAACTTCGGAGCACACCGTGTTAATTCACTTGACGTGACTCGTCAACAGCCACATTTGAAACCTATTTAAAGGCCTTTTCTAATGAGAATAGATGATGACCAACCAACCCTAGGGCAACTATACAGGGTAAGAAGACATTCGAGGAAAAGATTTGAAGCTCTGGATGCAAGATTTGGCTTGAAGATTGAAGGATCATAGTATACAACACCGTAGTTTCATTCCGTTTGCTTATCAACCATGTCTAGATACTTTATATGAATTCTTTTCTATTTTTTAGTATGGGTTAAGTGCCCAAATTCCTACTTAGATGAGATGAATCGTCGTTATCTAGCTTGATTACTTTGTTCCGGGTATTATATTAGTTATATATTTATCGTGTTTGTTTAATCATATGTGTTGAAGTTTATGATTTTATGATCTATTTGATTGAGTTTGCATATGTTAGATGACCTATTTGTTTATGTTTGCTTGAATCATGATTTCTTTGACCATTAGGATTTTTGACTAGTGATGGACTAAATCCTATTGTCAATATGTGTGAAATTGTGAACAATTGCAACTATGACCATTTAGTATAGTTGCTTGATTGTATGATCAATAAGGTCTGAAGATTAAGTCTTGCATGATACGAATAATAGGCTAATTGTAAGGTTGATTAATGCCATGACAATTTGGTTGACATCCTTATAAGTATAAGGTTAATTAGTCGGACCAAAAGATCTAACTATATAGTATATAACGAATTAATATCTATTGTACTTCATTGGAATTGGTTGGAGAAACATACAGGTAATCGAATTTGAGTATGTATACCTAGTCATTTGATACTTTAAAATCTCAAGTTCTTTGCATTATTGTTTTTTTGCTTTGTTTATATTTCTTAGTTGGTAGTTTAGGTTGCTTGTTTATTATTTGGTTAATTATTTCTGTGTGAATATTAAAAACCAAAATTCCCTCATTTATTTGCTTTTTATATCTGAATCATATTCGGTCTTTAAGTATTCGATATCCGGTCTTGATAATACTATACTATAATATAATTAGATTCTCTTGCAGATTTGTGTTGTAATCGGTATTTTAGGTGAATCCATTTATAAATTTAAAACTGGTTTGATTTACACACATCAGATGTACTTCTTTAACCACTGCATTGTTAGGGATTATGTGCACAACAACTATACGATATCACAACCAATGTCACTCTAGTCATAACTGTGAATGTTATAATTCAAGCAATGGTAGTAACCATAGAAATGAGAAATAATATTCTCTGAAGTTTTACAAAATGAAAGTATAGTAAATTAATATATTTTAATTTACCGGTTATTAATCTGAATTAATAGTTTTATATTTATTTTGGATTAAATAAATATGTATTAATTATTAAAACTCGGTTATATATATGTATAGGTGAGGGTTTAAACGAGGACTGTTTTTCGTACGAGAACTGCGAGAACCAATCTTGACCATTCATTTTGGATAATGGAATTCATGGATGAAGAGCCAGGGGGATTTAGTGTGGCAGGGTGCATGTAGGGAATTCATGGGTGGGCAATCCAATTGGACGACTAAGATTGGTTCTCGCAGTTCTCGTACGAAAAACAGTTCTCGTTTTAACTTTTCCATATATATATATATAGTCACAATTTTGGAGATAATAATTAATTATATTTGGTGATTTGAATAATTTGGATAACAAGCTTTTTATCTAATTATTTAAATAAGATAACTTAATCCTTTAAGTTTAAAAGGGTTTGGATAAATACTAATCCTATTATTTTAATGAAAATTGTATATTTATTAGAATATGTTTCCTAAACCTATAAATAAGGATTAAGGATTAAAGGTTTTTAATTGTTACAAAATAAAACTAGAAAACCCTTCTAGGAAAAACTGAGTTCAGTTTTTGTCTTTTTGGTTGAAGATTGATCATTCTAAATTCGGGTTTTGATCCTGGTTGCGGTTCTCCGACTATTAGGAGCGTTTGTTTGCAAGATCACATGTAGATTATTACTTAACTAATCCAGGTAAACTAATCTAAACTTTTTTTGTTAGGTTTATTGTTGTTCTTAGGGTATGATACTAAACTAGATCTGTTTTTGGGTTAGTTGGATTGTGTTAAAACTATTTTTGCTTCCGCTGATTTTAAATTTGATATTTTTCATAAATAAAGTTTTTAACTTTGTGTTAAGTTTTTTGAAATCCAAGTTAAAGATTAGATTTTTATTATTTAACCTAGCTCTAAAACCTAAACACTGTGTTTCTGAGTTTTAATTAAGAGAGGAAAGAAGAGATTATGAATGAAATAAAAAATGTTTTATGTTTTAGAAATATTTTAAAGAAAGAAGAGAAAATATTTGAAAGGAAAGTTTGGTTAACTTTCTCTCTTAAACTTTTCTCTCAAAAGTGGAAGAATTTGAAAGGAAGAGAAAGGAAAATCTTTATGATTTGTGGTAAGTGATTAAATTACCCTTAATCATAATAAATAATTTTAAAAAGTAAGGGTATTAATGTATTACTGTAAAATGACCATTTTTCTTTCCTTCTTCTCTAATTCGGAAACACAAATTTATGTCTTTTCTCTCCAATTTCATTTCATTTCTTTCTAACTTAGGAACATGAAAAATCAAAATCATTATCATTTCTTTTCTCTTTTTTTCTCCTATTAATTTTATTTTTTTTTCTTTTTTTTCCTTACCATATCTCGAAAACATAGCGAAAATGTATAACAGCCAATAAAGTTATTTTGTACCGGTAACAATGAATTTAAAAAATGTTGGTAAAAAGGTATTGTTGTCCATGTATTAAAAAAAAAAGATGCGGATAATTGGTTTCTTTATAACTTTAACAGTCAAATTTTGTAAGAAAGTTTGAGGGTATCTTTTTCTAATTTTTTTTTCTCTATTCTCTCTTGAAAACTAGGGAACATGATCAATATTTTATTTACTTCCTAAATCATTCCAAATTCATTTCTTTTCTTCTCATATTTCAATGGGAGAACACAATGCTAAGTTAAATTTAAGGGTAAATTCTCTTAAAGTATATTTACATTTGTATTTACTTTAACTACCATAATAATAATAATAATAATAATAATAATAATAATAATAATAATATTATTATTATTATTATTATTATTATTATTGTTATTGTTATTGTTATTGTTGTTGTTATTATGGTTTAATTTAATTTAGATATGTAAAAAATTAGAACATCTCTTGTAAAAGTTCAAAATCGATCCCATCTATAACAAACTCTCATAACTTCACTAATTAATCCAATTGAGAAACTTTTCCGAAAAAAATGAAGTTGGCATTGAAAAAAAATATGTGGTAATGTTAACAAGAAAATAACATTCATTTAAAATATAAGTTCTAAAGTTGGTTTTTGGTTTTAAAAGGTAAAACCACTTATATATTTTTAAAAGATGTGGAGTATAAGCCTTTTTACAAAGAGAATATTTTTTTAAAAAATTCATTCCCAATCCTAATTGAGTGTGAAGTTGTTAACCGGGAGGATGAAAATGGTGTATTTGAAACCCTAACATTCTTATATCTATCAATTAGCAAACTATGTTGCTAATTTATCACGAAATTTTCAAGGTTATTTTGGTAATTATGGGATTAACTCATGATATAATGAGCATGTGAGATTTTCAATTTCTCGCGATATTTTGAGTAAATATAATCAAGGATTCTTTGTTTTTTAACGCCCTGTTCTCGAGTTTATTTTAGGGTGGAAAGGAAATGATTTGAAAGAAAATCTACCTAAAATATGTTCTTGAGTTTCATTTAAAAAAAGGAAAGGAAAATGGAGGGATTTGGAGGGAAAGTTTAAGCTTATTTTGGTAATAAATCTTTCCTTCCAATTTTTGGATGATTTGGATGGAAGTGATTTCCTTTTCTCTCCTTTACTTTCTTTCCCTTATTAAACTCGAGAACATGGCGTTATAGTTTTATGGCTTCTATCTCTGATTTGGGAGAGAGGGAGATAGATTTTGAATTTGTTAAGAAGACATTAATCATTTATTCAAATATACTTCTGTAATTAGTCCATCTTTTAAAACAATAAAAAAATTAAATTATGTTTCGTCAGATGTATACGATTTGTGTTTCGTAATTGCTTCGTAAAAGAGGTAAGTTGTTTTGAGTTTTTATTTTTCATATTTTTATATGCTATTAAGTTAAAAAAAATTTGATATCTATGTCTAAATGTTAATCTTTACCGTAGTTATGTAAATAATAATTAACTTTTATTTTTAATTGTTAAGTTTTCGTTTAAATTTATTGTAGAATGAAAAGAGAAATTATGTTTATTTAGAATTAATTCTTATTTAATTTTTTTATAATAATAAATTTGTTGATTTTAATTTGTTCTCCTCGCAATAAGCGAGGGCAATCAAATACTAGTTTATTATCAAAATCTAGCCCTTCAAAATCAAAATCAAAATCAAAACTTAGATTATGCAACAACAAAAAAAGTTCAAATCAAAGCTTGGCCTTTGAAATTGATTGACAAAAATGAGAAGATACAAAATGGTATATTTGAAACCCTAGCCTTCAAGATAGAGATGCTAGATGTGAAAGCTGATTAAACTAAGATGGAAAGGGAAATGGGATTGATAAATGCAAAATCCTAATATATTGGATTTGAACGATCATGGAGATGGTGAACTCAAATGATGATTGGAGATGCAAAAGCCTAACATAGTAGATGCGAACAATGATGGAGATGACATGTTCTAAAGAAGATGGAAGATTTGACACTTTGCGTGTTATCCCCCTTCTATGTCGATTAAAACTAGTTGGTGTACCTGTGAAGAACGATGCAAAAAAGATGGCATAATTTTGGTTGCAGAAACCTCTTCTGAAAAAAGAGGATGAAGATCTTTTTTTTCCTTCATTGAAAACAGTCATTTAGTTAAATTTTAAAAGCTATTTGTATAGTCAATATAGTTAACATTTTGTTTCAGGAAATCGAGGACATTAAGGGTCCTTGTGTGCATGGTCTTTTGAACATTTTCGTTCTCATCTCTCCTTTCCTATTTAGCTATGTTTATACATACAAACACAAACACACACACATACACAATGGTTACTCATTTTATTATTATTATTATTATTATTATTATTATTATTATTATTATTATAACTTTGTACATAAACAATTGTTGTTATTGTTATTATTGTTATTATTGTTGATATTATTGTTATTATTATTATTATTATTATTATTATTAAACAATGATTATCTTTTTCTTTATTTTAAACCATAAAAAATACAAGTCATATGTCATGTCATTAGCCACTTCATCAAAACCAGCGTCACGCCAGCTTGTAACCTGCTATAGCAGGTTCGGTACATTAAATGGTAAGTTTGAAAAGTCTAATACATTAAATGGTAAGTTTAAAAATTCAGTACATACAATAGCAAAAGATGACAAGTTGAATACATTTTCAGTAACTAAACCCTTTACAAAACTACCACTAGCACTTTAGGGTTCTTTAAAATTGATAGTGGGTGAATAAATAACTATAGAAAAATTATAACTACATAATTTTGGTAATGAGTTTTATAACTACCCTTATAAACTTGAAATTTTATATAAAGATTTTATTTGTCCAAGTTTTCTTAAGTTTTAACTAATAACTTTGTACATAAAATTAAGTTATTATTACATAGATATTTGAATTCAACATTATCTTGTGTTTTTAATTATATTAAATAATAAATTATATTTGAGCAATTTACATATGTATAACTAGAATCTATTCTAGGTTAAGATCTTAATTTTATGTGATCTACTTTGAGTATTCTTTTAAGCACTTGATTAATATTATGAATGTGTCTTTACCATGTCGGGACAAACACATTAATATTATACCAATAACTTTTAGACATGTAATATAATTTTATATATATTTTTAAAAAGTATGTATAAAAAGTATTAAATATAAAAAATTTATTTATGTACCCCAAGCACCATACATCTAACACTAGTTTTAAGAAGGGGTTTGCGTTTAACAAAAGCAACTCGAAGCATGCTTGCATCGATGATCTTTTGGCTCCTCACCTAGCTACTGACATTTAAGTCGTCCTCCCTTTGACCTCACATTCCAGGGTCTTACGTATAGTCAAGAATAATTGTGAAGGGTACAGTTAGCCTTTGTGTTGTATTTTTTTAAAGGAGTACTCCGTGCACAGAGGGAGAGGGGGAGCATTTGCTCAAATATGCGAGGGCGTAACTATTACCATGGTTATTTCCTTTCCACCTTGATTTTCTCTAAATGAAACCCCACGGGACTAGAACCATATACCTCTTTTGTGAGGAACTAGGGATGACAAAAAAAACCAAAATCGATGTGAAAAACTGAAAACCGACATAAACAGAGCAGAGACAGGGATGGGGAAAACCCGATTATTTAAATGGGGATGGGGATGAATTTGATAATCCCCACTCTGATTACCCGATTATAATTTAATATTATGTATATATATATATGCATAAAATGAATTTTAAATAGAAAATATACAAGTCTTTATACACTTTCATACAACCTAATTTTAATCGTCGTCTTTATTTGACTTGTTTGGTTTTGATATTTTGGATACATTTAGATTATTTAAAACTTTAATTTCGGTTCATATATGTTTGTATTCAATAATGTTATATAATTTAGTATAATTGTTTTTCAAAACTTTTGTTAAATCTTAACCATGACGATCCCCATAGTGAAAAATTACGGTTTATTTTAACGAGTATCTTCGCTGTGAAGATTACCCATTTAATTACACATTTTATATTAAACGGGGATACCAGTTTCCCCGCAGTTTCCCCCGGTTACCCGACGGGGATCCACGTTTAAATCCTTGTGGTTTTTTAAGCGGAGATGGGGATAGTTTTCATAAACGGGGACCAGGACAAGGGGGACCGATCCCCGCCCTGAACCCGCTCCGTTGTCATGAACCAATATCTTACCTTATAGGCCATTTGGTGATACTGATGGTTAGCCTTTGTGTTGTATATACCAGTGATTTGATAGCCGACATTCCATACCTCCAAAGTCTCGTTAATCAAATTTTGGATAATTCCAAATTTAGGTTTAAGCCTCCACGGTTTCACTCTTGGCACAAGTAACCCTTGTATTCATTTAATACAAGTTTAAATCAACTGAATTAGATAACCATAACTTTACCTAAAAAAGAATAATAATCTTTGGGTGTTGCAGTAGGAATATTCAAAACCATCTCCTTTAAAACTTGAAAACTAACTAGCATTTTACTAAAGGAGTTGATCACATATATACATAGTTTCAGAGTTGACCAAAGGGGTCAAACACATCTATTATGATTACATGTATGATCAGTATTATCTATGCCCAGAACCTAACTTTAAAAAGCACATAATGTACATGTATTTGTGCGGTAGAATGTACCAATTTTTAATCACATATATCGCAACTGAATCATTGAGGCCGACTTTCAACAGTTTCCTTTGGGTATCAAAATAGAAAAAAAGGACTAGTACGACGATGAATGTTGGTTTGAACATCTTGGTGTGTCGTATGAAATGACATGATTTCCTGCAGTTTAAAATATGAACCAAAATCAGCAAAAATAAAAAAAAAAGAATTTGGGAATCAATTTATACACTCATCAAAACTTTCAGCAAACTCATCCCCGAGTTTGCATTGTAGATAAAATGAGATAATATAAGGTTTCATGCTTATTCCCTCTCCTTGTAATCAATGTTAACGCATTAATTATTTGTTTAAAAATTTATTAACGGAAAAGGTAAGTGGTTCAACCTGGATTTGTGGTTTCCACCCATGTTAATAACGACTAATTTCGCTCAAATCCTGTAGGGTTTAGTTCACTAATATGTATCCAACTTGTCACGTTTTGTTATTGTGTATCGGACTTTAAAATTTTCTATAGTGTGTATTGAACATTTAATTTGTTGCTATCGTGTGTATTAAACTTTCTATTGTGTACTAAACTTTACATTTTTTCTTTTTTTTTATGTAACCAATATACATACAATAGCAACAAATTAAAAGCTTGATACACACAAATACACAATAGAAACTTTTAAAGTTCGATACACACTATAGCAAAACGCGACAAGTGGGACACATTTTGATGAACTAACCCCATACTCAATCCATCGATCGTGCCACTTCTAAAGAAAATCCTAGAGTTTAACCCAGCCTGTTTCAACCCCTGCTAATAGTGACCCGTTTCAACTCAATCCAGTTTTGACACATTACCCAACCTGCATGACCCGCCCATCTTGCCACTTCTAATTAAAGCCTAGACCAGTTCTGGAAGGAAAAAAACATAACAGATATGCTGATAAAAGCATACCACAATGCACTGGAGGTGGCAATGCACATCATTAATCATGTCCCAGAAGTTTTTACTTTGAGGCTGCGAGAGCCGGTAGCTCTACGAAGTTGAGGATTTTCTATCGAATAGACAAGAAGACTCCCATCTTTTGTCCCAGCTAAGATGCATTCCTCTTGGGTGACAGTGAGTGAAGTTATAATCTTCCCAACACCACTATACCTACCAACGATCTCAAGTGACTTCATAGAACGTACAACAATCTGCCCTTGATCTCCTGCACAAACCAAGAACTCACCACAGCTGCTCAGCTCAATACAGTTTAAACGCCCGTTAGATTCACAAGAACAAAGGTGCTTTCCGTTTATAGAATAGAGGTGTAAACTGAGATCATCATCAGCATAAAGTACAATTCTTCCATGTCGAGATGCAACCAGTTTTGTCAAAGGGCATCCGGATGGATGTTGAAGTGATCTTAGATATCTTCCTTTGCGTAGGGTATGAAAAACACAAGTCCCGTCTTTTGATCCACTGATAACCACATCAAGCTCTACACTTGCATATAAGCATGTGATTATATCATCATGTCCACATAATATATGAAAAGGAGTGTCAGCAATCACACAGTTTCTATGGTGAAACTCTGCTGGTATGTTGCGTGTTCTCTTATCTGGTTGGCTTTTTGTACGCAAAATTTCCCAGATCATAACTGTTGTATCATAACTACCAGTAGCAAGGACGCTCCCATCTGATGTAACTGTAAAATTTGTTTTAAAAAGATGAGTAACAAATCATGATTTGAAGAGAAATAACGTATAGAAAACACCCGTTGTTAAGATCACAAAGTCATCATCAGGAGCAACGCTTGAATTACTACTCTTTATCCCCACTCTTTTTGTAAATTAAGTTCGATATCCCTCCAAAAAGATGGTAACTGGTCAAACTAGCTTTGCTTCAAAATTGGAAATTTTTTAGTATGACTCAAATTTCCCAGTAGGATTGAGCCGGCCCACACTTTTTTTGGTCCACTTAATGATTTATAAAACTATATTGTATTCTTTTAACAAAGCGCTAAAACTACGTATGCACTGAAAACACAATTTTTTGCAAATTTATTTGAATTGACCTGGTTTGAGATTACACATGACTCAACTCGACCCATTCATAAATAAATAGGTAAAAACTGCCACCTTGACAATTTTCACAACTTAGATGTTATGTAAAGAACATGATGCTGTTCATAAGCTTTGAGGTGATCAACACAATGCAAATTTCAAACAAAGATTACATATTAACAAACACCAGGATCTTCACATGATATTGATGATCACCAAAATTATGTGGAAATTGAAAATAAGGATAGTTGAAATGGTCATGAGCCTGTTTTTATTGCAATTTTCACTAATGCCATGGAAATCCAAGAGAAGAAAAACAAGTGAAGTCTTTGATTAGCATTAATAATCTATACTTCGGTCTTGTGCCACAAGGATAACATCTGTATGGTTACAAGATTCACTCAATTTGCGATCAATTTCATCATAGAACAAGTTCAGGAGAAATACCAGAAAAATGAAGTTCAATTATTGCTTATCAATTAGTGAACTACCCATAAAAACTGCACACACAATTCAGTATCGACTCTTATCTCACAGGATGCTTAGCTTTTTCTTAAGGCATAAGATATTACGTACTGTGTAATATATTAATAAAGGTGCAAGTGCTCCAACAAAAAGGCCATATTTTTCCTTCACAAGGTCAGAAAAGCAAAAAAGAAGTGTTGCCTAGTTTAACCAAACGGTTACCAATAGGTCTTTGAGCTAGCAATATCAAAGACGTCCACCAGCTCACCAACCAAGATGTGGGTTCACGTCCCAAAATGGACAAGTGTGTGTGAGTATTTGCTGTTCAAAAAATAAGTATAATAACCTAAATTGGTCCATTTTTAACTAACAACCCCCCACCCCAAAAAATAAATAAATAAATAAATAATAATAACAATAATAATAATAATAATAATTATTATTATTATTATTAATATTATTATTATTATTATTATTAATATTACTATTATAATAAAGGAGGAAAAAGCATATAATTTTCACAAAAGTTTTTACCAATCTAGAATCTGTCATGGAGATGGAGCAGTAGGAGTATCAGAAAATGAGTTAACTTGCAGAAAATACATACCGTATACACAGCTAACCACATCTTTATGTTGTCGGACACTCTGCACCAATCTTCCATCGTTCAAGGCTATGAGCTGAAAGCTATTTTCCCAGTTGCCACAAGAAACCAGAAAATTTCCAGATGGTGTCTGCGCTGTTGTAAAACATTGTGCTCCAAGTTCAGTATTTTCTGCCAAAGGACTGCCAATTCTGCGAGGTGAAAGCACCTCTGCACCTATAGCAAAGTAGGGATCCTGCAGAGTAAAAAATGATGAACAATAACGAAGAAACCCTTGATAATATTAGACGAAAATCTTATCCCATTTATTAATAAATGGGTTGATTCGTGTTATATTTTATACCTAACACATAAAGTGTATATTCAATGCATAAAAACCTCCTGAATTATTTTATTTACATTATTTTTAAAACACCAGGATTGTTATAATCATATCTGACACACTAATTATTTTTTATAAAGTTGAAAATTAAAAGTTTTCAACAAGAAGTGTGCCAGGTCAACCTAACCGAAATTAACCTGTTTGATCTATTAACCAACCAACCAACCCATTTTGCTACCTCTACCTGATATAGTTAAGAAAAATCAAACCTGTGAGCTAGAAAAGGTGAAGTTCCCACCAGATTGCAATTGGGTGGTCAACCACATTTTAACTGACATGGCTAGTCCCTGATTCACAAGGACAACATTTGAATCGGATATACCGACATACAACACAGCTGAAGGTAGAGTACTTGTACTAGAAACTATTGCAGTCAAATTAATAGATGAAGGAGCAAATCGTAAAGGATGAGCGATTGGAATTGGCGGGCCCCGCCTCGGGTGTTTCTTCCGGAATATTTGTATTGGCGTCTGACCAAAATTAGCAATCTGGTCTTCAATGGCTGACCTTTGCAATTCATCTTCCATCGTCTCTAAATCAACAGCTCCTTCGTAAGTTAAATAGTAGAAAATATTTGCTGCCTGTGTCAAAAAGGTTTCCAAAAGGTCACTAACATAAATTATGAACAAACTCAGTTTAGAAAGATTCCTCTAATAATTTTAAAACTTTGTGTTATAACCTCCACTGCTGGTTTTCCACGTTGCTTGTAACCAAACACTAAATCAATCCAGTGGTGAAGGTTGGAACTAACGTATTCACTCTCTAGGGCTTCTCGGTTTATACTTATGAATTCTTCAGGGGATCCCTGAGCCAAAAAAATAGATAAATAGATAAAATTAAATGAAAACAGATTTATCATGGTCCTAAGTAAAAGAGACTATAACAACCAAAAAAACAACAGTTTAACAACTGATTATATAAATAGCATTCAACATGGTGTTTGTTGGATACTTTTGAACTTTTCATGAAATTAAGAAGCAGAGAGTGGGAAGTTGTAAACAAAAGAATTCGAAGACAAAACACAAGATATGTTAGCTGTGAAAAATCCTACCATTAATAATTTATCTTTTAAATTTAAGGACATGCTCCAAGTAGGTTAATTTTTGGTATTTATCTTTCCAACTTACTTTTATTATCATAAGGACAATAGGCATATCATCGTTAGATAAGCATCTATCTTTATTGTTTATCTTATTATTGCTCAAAGGCTCAAACCCCCTAGATCGAGGAGATAGTTTGCATAAAAAAACATGAGTTTATATGTAACACCCCGCCTTGGCGCCTTACCACGACACTATTGCCCGCTTTGCCCCACTGGCTCACGGCTTTGTTTCTGGCAACTAGACGAGAACTTCCCAGGGGGTCAACCATCCCTGGATTGCTCCCGCCCAAGCATGCTTAACTACAGAGTTCTCATGAGATCTGCCATGCTTATGGCCTCAAAACACATTGTGTCATGTAAAGCCAAGTTTTACTCAAGCATCTCATTAAGTAGCACGGGGAGAGTGACTTCATTCATAACTCAAATTGTGAACAGTTAAGTCGCAAATCACAAAGAATTTGGAAGAAAGGTAATGATTTCACAAAGAAGAAATAGATTTTTGCAATTAATTGAAAACTTATTAAATTTAAAGCGTCTTTAACACGACTAAAATCCCAGAAATTATGGGCAAACTAAAACCAAATTAGGTAATGTCTCTAATTCCTAAATAAATAAAAACAACCTTAATAAATAAATAGAGATAATGCTTAGACTTAATAAATAATTAATCTTTCACAGAAATAACTTTTGCTAATTTAATGCTCAGTTTATCTCTGCCTTTCTTAAGATGTTATCTGCTTATATTGGTCCAGCAATAGTTATGTATTGAACTAAGGCAAGTTATCGAACTTGAGAAATGAACATAGAATAAATATAGATACCTTGGCCCAAGGAGGGAGACCAACATCATTCAAAGGTTCACCATCTTGTTTCACACCAAAATGGTATGAGTTTGAGTTCACAAGAAACTCTGGCATGTAAAAGAATTCAGGAACGAGCTCCTTCACATCACTGGTATTAGAAAGGCAGTTCCGATATGTACTCTCAATACTTTGAAATAGGCGGTCTGCATGGTCAAATTTACCACCCTATAAAAGAACAGCACATAAGAGGACTATTTCATGAAGAGTTAACCATATGATGCATGTAAGCTCCAACGTACCTGCAGGGTACGGTGCAAGCCTGTAAAAGGCTCTAACCTAAGAAGATAATATAGCACAATACCCATGCTTGAGTAATGAGATCCATAATAGAAGCTGCAAAAAGAGTAAGCATATTAGTTTACCGTTTTTTTTTTCCTTTGGGGAGGGGGGGGGGGGGGGGGAGGTAAAACACTGTTCTAGATCTTGCAAGAACAAATAAATATAACCTGGGGATATCAGGATCAGAGAAATTACGGTATCTATCTTCAAAAACCTGTACAAAGATAGACAAAACAGTTTCCTTACAGTATTCTAATTTCTCAAAAAGAGGATCACGTTCACATGAAAAGTTTAGGAAATAACCTCAAACCGTTTTTGATCAAGTGCTCCAACAGGCTTTGAAAGATCACGAAAAGTAGAGGATTTGTTGAAATCAAGATCCTCAGAGGTGTAATCTGCGAGTACCCAAGGAAATACGGGATACTGAGTTAAATCATTATATGATCTGCCAGCAAGAGTATTAAGAATCATCAGATATTCGAAGTTTGTAATATCTCTTCTTCTCCAACTCTCTCTTGCAGTTTCAGCAAGCTCCATAGAAACACGTCTATCAACAAAAGAAATAACTCCAGCCTTATCTCTGTACCCCTTTGGAGAAACAGATTCGTTTCTAGTGGCTACTATCAAGCTCCCAACATCTTTGGCTTCTTTATTTGATGGAAAATTAAAAAATATTGGAGCAGACGAGTCATTGAAGTAAACCTCTATGGCAGTGTATCTGAGCAAATAACGAGTCCAGTGGACAGCCTTTATCTGTTATCAGAAACAAGTATATGTGAAATCATACTTCAAAAGAAAAATACAATACTGAAAGAAAGTGGATCTTTTAGAAATTCTCCTAGTACCTTGGAAATTTCCCATCTTCTATGGCGCTTGATGTTTTCAGATTGCTTCTGAAGAAGATTACCCAGAACAGCGTTTATGTTGTCAGAGGCTTCACCCTCAGAAGTTAAATCTAAATTAACTGGCCATTTGATAAACTTTTGTTTCTGCACCCCTGCGTTATCAGTTTTGTTTGAATCAAAACCACCAGATGCTTTAATATTTCTAAAAACAGATGAGCCGCCTGTGCCTTCAACCAAGAACTCGCCAAAAAAATGCAAAACCTTCTTCATGACAGCCAAACGCCCAGCTAGTTTTCTTTTAGGGGTGACAAGTACACATGGAAGAGACATGAGGACCTGCAAGTTAATCCAGATAAAATGAATGCAAAGACATGCCATGTATTTATTTAGGGGATTGCAACTGCAAAAATAGGTTTTGCGTTTTCAAGAAGCACCCAACCTCTTGCTTTTTTCAAAATTGCGTACTCTATAAAAAAAAGCACGTATAGATAATAACTCTTTTCCAGGTGGTTATCCAAACACTATTTTCTAATTATTTGTGCTTTGCGAAGGCAATAATCAGTTCAAAACGCTATATAAAACACCCTCTTAAAAGCTATTCGTCTAAAAAGAAGTATACCTCACTATCTTCGGACTCTATTGAAGAAGATGAATGATCTTTGCGTTCATGGAAATCCTTCTGATCACTTTCGTCTTTTGAAACATCTGATAGATCCTCACTGTTAGTAGAGGCCGCCTTCTGCTCACTGGTCTCAGCATCGAGTTCTACAGATTCTAAGAAACTTTCATCTGTTATCCTTCGAATCCCTTTAAGCAAAAACTGCTTCATTTGCTGTGGTATGTGAGCTGCAAAGCCAGACTTTGTTTCAGTTGTAGAAGGGACTATACTCCCATTGGTTGGAAGACTGGATGGAGGATGACAGAGCTTTTCACTAAAATGATAATTTTGCCTTAACTTCTGCCTACGCCGCCATTTGTCCTCTGTCTTGTCAAGTTTCCAGTGTGTCACAACATTGTTAGGGAAAGGATTAGCTGACCATGGACCTCTTTCATCAATTAGAGTACGTAACATGTGTATCCAATTTTCCTGTTACATATCAAGTTTTGAAAAATGCAAATGGGAATCACAGCCCAACACAAGGCATAAGATTGAGGACAAGGAATAGATGGCAAAGTGGGTGGTCGGGTGGACTAGGTAACCGGTCAAAACAGATAATTTCTTAACGCCGATCAAAATGAGCTGGAATGGCCCATGTCAGCCCACAAACAGTTTTTTTCTTTCTTAATGATATGCTATATATGAATGATTAAGAAAACTTATTATTACAATAATAATCTAGTTATTTTTAATAAAACGTTTAAAAAGTTTGTTACGCATTTTAAATACACTTTGGGTGAGTTTCCACCATCGTGAAATCATTAACACATTTGACTTTTTCCATTTTATCAAATTTTTACACAGCTTGACTCGTTTGAGGTAAAACATAACTCAATAAATGCCTCAAAATTGCCTCCTTTTTAACAAGGCAGCAGGGATAGAAGGAGCACAAGAATGTAAGCTTACAGCAGTCACTTGTTGCTCCTCATCATGAGCAAGCTGGAAGGAAGCTCTTCTGCTATCATCGGATGCAAGAATAACATTTAAGCTACTTCGTATATCATCTTCAAAAGTTCTCCACTGCTTTAAATCAAAAGACATATTCTCATCCATCCTGACACGCAACTCATCCAATAGTTTTGTTTGCTCAACTGTGCCATTTCTTAGATATTTAACCTCGTCAGAGACCTGAACCAAAAATGATAAAATGTAGTCAAACTGTAGTATTTCTTTATTAATCATAGCGTATTTAGATCTACATTTTAGAATTTCTATCTATTAGTTGATGACCTAGCTCATCATGATTGAAGTAAATGGGTTGAAATAGCCACCACTGATATATGAAAATGTGAAACTAGAACATGAAATTAACAGTAATAGCTCTGATCGTAAAGTTTAGCCTTGCTGCCAACTGCTTAAGTTGGCAGATTATTAATATGTGAAACTAGAACATGAAAGTCTGATCATGGGAAGTAACTGAAAAGAAGTATAATCTAAATAAGTAACAAGAAACACACCGCAGCAAGGACACGATCCTTTTGTATTAGATTGTGAATTGTTCCCGCTTCCTTTGAGATATCTAATGTATCGTCTCTTCCAATAATACTAGTTGCCAACATTAACTTCCCACAGTCAACTGCTTCGCGTATCAAGTGTGCGATAACATGAAACCGAGCACCATCATCCAACATCCCAAACTGGGATCTAACTGCAAGCAAGGCCCTACGTTGAGAGCTTACATTGTCACATTCATTGACAATGATATATAAGTGTATATTACAAGTAAAAGTGGCTAACGGATCCAAACGGGTTCTAGTTGAAACAGGCCATTTTTCTTAGAAGTCAAAATAGGCTGGGTCGGGTTAACTCGAAAACACCTTGTTGTCCTTTGCTAAAATATTTTTATATATACTAACGCGTTAATTATGATTAAAGAGATGGTATTAATGAAAAATAAAAATCCATATCTTTCACAACCGAAGTAGAAGGTTGTATCCACTATGCAATAGAAAAAGACTAGGAGAGACCTTCAACCCATTTGACATGTTCGTAACTTATTTTATTCAACCCATTTGGGATGAAACACAACCCAAATCAACACTCATAAGTAAATGGGTTGAAATTGCTACCATTGATATGGTAATATCAGATCCCACAAAGAAACTTAAGGAAAATAATAAGATATACCAGATAAACAGTTGAAGTCTACTTTTGCTTTGCTCATCATCAGCACCGAGGAGACAAGGCAGTATGGGAATGAACTGTTGGACACATCGTGATGCTCTTTCAAGAGAAGACTTACATAGATATACAATCATAAGTCGAAAAGCAATTCTTGAGCACTTTTCAGGCCTTAGGAGCATCGCCTTATCAATTACTTTGTTTGCCTTTCCACCACCCAGTGCATTACTGATTCCTCCTGATACAACCACCGCAGCCATTTCTGCGGCAGGAATATTCAGTGACTCAACCAAACCACGTGCTCTTTGGCCAAAAGATGGTCCCACGGTAGATGATGATTTTTGTAAGAACCTGCTTGGGCCTTTCCCATGCATCTCACTAATTACAACCCACAGTTTATCATATATATTCCACCATGATTCGTCAATCTTTTCAACTTCCTTGAGGGCTGGCTGAATCTGAACATTAGAATCCCTGGAAGAAAAGCAATTAATCATATTTTTCATGTACCAACATGGGCAGCACGTGTAATATTGACACGATCAGCATCCATGAAAATCAGCTAAATGATAAGTTTGCTAGGAATCACAAAAACAATGTCATCAAGAGTAAGAATAAACCTTTTAGTGCCTTTTTGTTGTGCTAACTACACAGAGGACATGGATGAAGATGTAACATGGTTTACATTTTTCGCGTATGCGATCATGTTAATAGATAAGACCAAAAACTAGCCAAAGTTGCAGATAAACAAAACTGCAAGTAGGGTTTACTCTGTCCAAAGAAATCAAATAGTTCTACTGACAATTCTTCCATTTACTTTATACCTACAACCTGATTTTTTTAAAACCCCACCTCAACCTTTGTGTTAAAACCAAACAACTCCACTTTGTTCTTTTGGACTTAATATTATATTCCCATGCTCATCTTATCTTCTTTTATAACTTGTTTCTTGCAATCCCATCAACAGTTACGAAAGGTAGCAAAAAAAAAAGGTGAAAAGGAAAGAACAGAGAACAGGTTCTATGTAAGAAAGAAGAAAGAAGGGGGGAAAAAGATGGCATACCCAACAAGACCATATTTACATATTCCAATATGTATCCGCATCATGAAACAGTTTAAGACCATTGTGACCGCAAAAGGATGCCAATGCCCAAAGCATCTGCTTCTCTCATACCAATATTCAATTATAATCAAATTTTCCAAAGGTTTGGGAAGGATTCAAACGAGCACAAGTCTAGAGCAATTAATGGCCTTTTCTTATTATCGGCATAACAGTGCAAAGGGGTACACGAGGAAATTGGGTTAGGTTGTTAATAGGGACCTAGGGTTTTAGATTATCTAAAAACATATATATAATGTTAGGTGCTGTTTGTACGCATCTCGTCTTATTGGCTAAATTTTAGTGCTCGCACCACACTTATGCCTTCTAATTTCAGCTTTTATTTTATTTTGCCTCCTGTATCTCTGTATACATGGAGACTCCTGGATTAGCGGTTTTTGATGACACGTGAAAACTAATATAGAGCAAAGCACTATTATCTGGAAATCGGTAATCTTCATTTTCCTTTTAAACATCTTTGATCTAGGTGGTGCGAAGCATTCTCTTTCCTCTAGATCTTGGCGGGTTAGTTTTCATTTAGAGATTAGACTTGTAGCTTGTTTCTAGTTTTCTTTTAGAGATTGAAGTTGTGAGTTTTTTTTTACGTATTATGTTGTTCTACAATCTCTCATCAGCAGATTCTGTTGAGTAGTAACATTGATTTTCTGCATATACTGTAATTCCACATCACATATACACATGAGAAACCAGTTACAAGGACACAAAACATGCATGCCATGATGCGTAAGAAATCTGAAAAGGCCATTGAAACCGGTTGTATTAGCCCCCAAAGGTAAGGGGGCAGTATTGGTATTCAATCTAGGGTTTTGTATGGCAAATGGGCCAAAACCACACAAATGCTATCTGTCTTGTACGAAAAAGGTTTTTTCCGCCCTCAGTCTGACTAACCTTGCAATCACTGAACTCAATTTCCAGTTAGTTCAATTATAGTAATAGCTATCTCTCTAGTTAGTTCAGACGTAAGGTACAACAGGAACTAATTATCTCAATGCAAACACCAACTTAGCAGTCAGTACCTTGAGATATGATCATG
Source organism: Dittrichia graveolens (assembly GCA_038502395.1). NCBI lineage: Eukaryota > Viridiplantae > Streptophyta > Magnoliopsida > Asterales > Asteraceae > Dittrichia > Dittrichia graveolens. The sequence continues at coordinate 9,109,081 of JARJIL010000001.1, forward strand.
ATTTTCTCCCTGAAGGGCATCATACAAAGCAGAGACAAGATCTTTATCATTTTCCAACTCAATGCGTTCAGGTGAAAAATCATAGCCACATGCTGGAAACTGCATATAAAGAAAATATAGTAATAATAATAAAGAAGGAGATAAACAGACTAGGTCAAATAACATGCCAAATTCCTCCAACTGTGTCAAACATATGTGAAGGCCACCGTCAATAGTAGATAATTGCAACTTCGAAGAGCTTTTGTATTGCAATAATACATTTTTTATCATTGTTAAAGTTACTATGAGCACATAAATTTGATTGTTTACATTTTGGTCATCACATCGGCTTTGGACATTCAAGGATCTAACCTCTGTCAATATGTGCGCAAAACATAGAATACCAAAGGATCCATCAAAAGTCTCAACTGTATGAAGCACTCATTTTTGGTACCAGGATAAACATAATAACATATACATCAAACAGTCCACAATAGAGCAGTCCTTGCGGATCTCTTTTCTTTTCATCAATTTCCATTTCATTTCCACAGAAGTAAAAGTTATTTACTAACTTCTTTATTTTCCGTGTCGAGCATGACTTTAATTCAAGATTTAAGTCACGTGGTTAGTCTATTAGTTTCTGTTAGTCTGTTACTTCCTAAACTAGTCCTATAAGTAGTGAGAGTCTAGTATTGTAAACAGATTCGTTCATTGATCGTCTAATGGAGTTGAGCAATTCTCTTAAAGATTTTCTCATAAATTTCTTAACAAATTGGTATCATAGCATGGTTCTGATTGACACGCTTCTGTTGATTTGAAAATTCAATTCTTTTCTTCAGCGATCGATCAAGGTGATCGGTTCCTTTTTCGATTGTGTTTCTTACAATTGCAATCTAGGCAATCATTTGCATCGATCTTGAAGTACGATTCAAGGTGGAGGGCAACTGCATTTTTGAAATCGACTGGCGTTCAATTCAAGGTGGAGCAAGAATTCACGATCGATTGGTGATTGGCGATTGAGATTGGTGATCAATTTCTCGATTTCATGTGGAAGGCGGAGGCCACTGGAATAATTGATCGACTAAGGGTGTAGTACGATCAGAATTATTTTCTGTTTGGAGATAGTTTTTCTGGTTGAAACAATTCAAGAATCTTATAATGCCTTCACAAATGATTAAGATCGATAAATTCACAGAAAGAATAATGTTAGCTTATGGCGTATTAAGATGAGAGCTCTCCTAAAACAGCAAGGAATTTGGATTCCCCTGTCCGGTGAAAGACTTGTAGATAGGGCAGATTCTGATTTTAATCAACAAGATGAAAAGGATAATAGCACCATCTTGTTGTCCTTGGCAGATGAAGTGATCTATGAGGTTGCTAATGAGGAGACTCCTGCATCTTAATGGTTGAAGCTTGAAAGTCTCTACATTAACTGATGTACGTCATGTACCAATCTTGAAAAAGAAGCTTATTTCGTTGGGAGCATTAGATTCAAAAGGTTTCAAGTACAACGGTGAAAAGGGAGCAATTCGGGTCTCTAAAGGTGCATTAGTGGTGATGAAAGGAGTCAAGAAAGGTACCTTGTATGAGCTTGAAGGCAGCATAGTTGTAGGGTCAGCTTCACCAGCCCTTAGTTGTGATAAAAACGAGTCAAATTTGACCCGTTTGTGGCATATGAGGCTGGGGCATGTTAGTGAGAAAGGGATGCTCATGCTTAGCAAAGGACTTCTTGGAGGTCATAAAGTTGCTAAACTAGGATTTTGTGAGCATTTTATCTTACGAAAACAAAAGAGAGTTAGTTTTTCAAAGGCTGTCCATAATACAAAGTCAACATTGGACTATTTGCATGTTGATTGTTGGGGTCCTTCACAAGTTCCTTCTCTTGGTGGCAGTCGTTATTTTCTCTCAGTTGTTGATGATTACTCAAGGATTGACTTGGGCGTTTATCATGAAACACAAGAGCGAATCGTTTGAGAAGTTCAAAGATTGGAAGGTTCTCATTGAAAATCAAGTCGGGAAGAAGATAAAGAGTTTGCGAACTGATAATGGTTTGGAGTTTTGTTCAAAAGGATTTGACCGATTCTGTAAAGATGAAGGGATTGCAAGACACCATACGGTTAGGCACACTCCACGCCAGAATGGAGTGGCCGAAAGAATGAATAAAACGTTGCTAGAAAGGGTCAGATGTGTGCTATCAAATGTAGGTCTTTCTAGAGGTTTTTGGGCTGAAGTTTTAAACACGGTTTGTTATTTGATTAATAGAAGTCCCACAACAACAATTGGTTGCAAAACCCCCATTGAAATGTGGTCCGGAAAGTCGGATGATTATACAAGCTTAAGGGTGTTTGGTTGTCCTTCATACTATCATGTGAGTGAAGGGAAGGTAGAACCAAGATCGTAAAAGGGGTTGTTTATGGGATATGGTACAGGTGTAAAAGGATATAGAATTTAGTCAAATGATGAAAGAAAGGTGAGTTCGGCCTACCACCTTTATCAAGGTTGAGCTTGTTTAATTGAAGCTAATGCTATGTTGCCCTTCCCTTGTTCAAGAGAAAGCGGCTCATTTCACCTGCCCATGCATTCGTTCGGATGATTCTTTCACTTTTCATTCTTAGTCGTGATGTAGTGTTTGATGAGGAAAGCATGTTACGTGGTGTTAGATATTAATCGACTTCATCTTCTACTTCAAGAGACCAAGAAGAGGGAAGCTCCAAACAGGTGGAGTATGAGATAAATGATTCTGATAAGGGTGAGAGTGCTGTTGGACAGCCCGGTAATGTGGCTCAAACAGATCCTGTTATGGTCGAAAATCAGCAACCACCTATGGGTTTTTGATCCATAGCGTTAAACAAGCCTCGAAGACAAGTTGGTAGGCCGATTCGGTATGGTTTTGATCACATGGTGGCCTATGCTTTGTAAGTTGCTGAAGAATTGGAATTTTTTGAGCCATCTACTTATCGAGAAACGATCACAAATAAGAAGGCTGATATGTGAATAGGAGCTACGAGTGAAGAGATGGAGTCCTTACACAAATATAGAACTTGGGAGTTGGTAAAATTACCCCAAAGCAGGAAAATTGTGACCTGTAAGTGGATCGTTAAACGAAAAGAGGGGCTGCCAGGAGTTGAAAGTATGAGGTTTAAGGCTCGTTTGGTGGCTAGAGCAAGAACAGGGAGTTGATTACAATGAAATCTTCTCTCCGGTGGTGCGTCATACATCAATTAGAGTGTTGTTAACACTAGTAGCAAAGCAAAATTTGGAGCTGGAACAATTGGATGTTAAGACAGTGTTTTTGCATGGAGATCTTGAAGAAGAAATTTATATGAATCAGCCGGAGGGGTTTGTAGTTAAAGGGAAAGAAGATTATGTGTGTAAGCTGAAATAATCACTTTACGGATTGAAGCAATCTCCAAGGCAGTGGTATAAGCTATTTGATAGCTTTATGGTGAGCAATGGGAAAATCAAAGTCCCTATGACTACTGCGTATATCATAAGAAAGTAGTTGATGAGTTCACGCATGTATTTGCTGTTTATGTGGATGACATGTTGGTAGCAGCTCGAGATAAGACTGAAATTAAGAAGATAAAACTGCTCCTTAATTCTGAGTTTATATGAAGGATTTGGGGGCTGCTCAAAAGATACTTGGAACGGAAATAATTCGAGATATATCTAAGGCTTAGATAAACTTTTCTTGTCATAGAAAAGTTACATCTTGAAGATACTTTCTCGGTTTGGTATGGCTTCAGCAAAGCCTTTAAGTACTCCATCGTCAGCCAATTTCGGGTTGTCGGTGGCTTTGGGAGCTCAAACAGAAGCTGAAATAGAGTATATGAGCAGAGTTCCTTATTCAAATTCAGTGGGAAGTCTTATGTATGTCATGGTTTGTACTAGGCCTGACATAGCACATGCCCTTAGTATTGTTTCACGCTTTATGGCTTGTCCGGGGAAAGATCATTGAGCTGCTGTGAAAAGAATTTTTCGGTATTTGAGAGGTTCAGCTGATGCAGCCTGCAGGTTTCATTTATAGAGGAAAACGAGAGAGTTTTATTGCTGGGTACAGACTCATCAGATTATGCAGCTGATCTGATACTAGAAGGTCGTTAACGGGGTATGTATTCACTGTTGGAGATGTTGTAGTAAGTTGGAAAGCAACGTTACAGCCGTCAGTAGCTTTTCCCACAACAGAGCGGTATTTATGGCACTTACAGAGGCTGCAAAGGAAGGAATTTGGCTAAATGTCCGATTGGTGATCTTGGATTTCATCAAGATCAAGCTGTGATCTTTTGTGACAGCTTAAGTGCTATTTGTCTTGCAAAGGATCAGGTGCATCACATAGACATTCGTTATCATTTTATACGATCAGAAAGAAGAGTTAAAGTAAAGAAAGTGAAGACTGATGAGAACCCTGCTGATGCGCTTACTAAATCTGTTCCTTTAAAAAAGTTCAGACATTGTTTAGATCTTCTAAACATTGACAGTTGGAAGTAGAGTGTATGCCTGTACTTTAGTAGAATTAAAGTCAAGGTGTAGGAGATTTGTCGAGTATGACTTTAATTCAAAATTTAAGTCAGGTGGTTAGTCTATTAGTTTCTGTTACTTCCTAACTAGTCCTATAAGTAGTGAGAGTCTAGTATTGTAAACAGTTTCGTTCATTGATCATCTAATGCAATTCTCTTAAAGATTTTCTCATAATTTTCTTAACATTGCCTTTATTGTTGATAGTCAAGGTACACTTACTATCACAAAGAGCGTGACTATAATATCTTCTATGCACCTCAAGATGTAAATAGAATTTATGGTAACATATCAAAGTAAATCCAATTAGAAAATATTAAAGGACTACAGGGTAACAACATACCGGAAGCTTATCATCAAGTTCAGAAATCAGCATCTCATCAATTAATTTCAGAAGGTACAATGTGTTGTCACGACATGGTTGCAAGGAAAGAATATTCTCCCTAGATGATAAGTCCACAAGCCGCGTCATCAAATCCTCATATATATCACGAAGCAGATGCCGATATGATTTGCCCCCCTGTACAATTACGGATTTAAATCCAAAATTGAACATAAAAGATTCTGTGACAAGGGAATTGAAGAACATACATCTTGACATTGCATGAGAAGAAAATTCACAGTCTCCTCCAAATGTTGCCAGCCGCCCTTTACGGATTGTACGTAGTGACAAAGAACTAAAGAAAATAAGGTCCTCGCATAGTTCTGCTCAACTAATTCATTATCATCATGAACTTGTGACTTTGTTTTGTAGTTTCTCAGTGCATCAAGCTTCACGGAAGCAACTAACCAAGCGTTCCATCCATTTTCCTTTCAAAATAATTTTGAGTTACCAGAAAATTTTGCAAGGAAAACAAATTTTAAAATCCCTTACCATAAATGCTTCAATATTAGAGACATTTGAATCTAACAATTCAAGCAGATCTCCAATTATTTTTATTCTTGCATTCACATCCTCACACCCAGACAAAAATTTGAAAATGAGAACTAATATTTGAGGTAGGAAAAACTGAGAGTTGTTTCCCTTGCTCCTTTGCCTGTCAGGCTGATTATGTCTCTGAATGACCTGCAAAACATAATTATGAGAGCATTTTGGCTTATTAGACCCTTAAACGTAGAATGAGGAACTTCTTCAACTGGAAAGAGAAAACTGCTCCGAGGTAAAAAGGCATGTGCTTGCTAAACAGGTCAAACATATCAAGGCAATAAAACTGGTCTAATTTTCTTGCATGACATAGTTTATGTCATTTGGAACATATTACACAAAAGTATCATCCCCCAACCAGTAAAGAGCTTGCTAAAAGAACATTAATCAGCAAGTCCATATAATCAACCTAAAGCACCAATGAGACATGGCTAGAGAGAGAGAGAGAGAGATCATGTATTTCAAGGTGACACCTGTTTTGGACTAGCTCCACCAAGAAGAAGATCAAAAAAGGTTGCACAAAGAGCATCGGTCTGAGGAAATCGGAACAGCCTGTCTGAGATGGAGGAGAAAACAGGTTGCAACTTAAACTCGACTCTCTTGGGGCCTTCTGCATGAGACCTGGATCTTCCGATAGCCAAAGTAAAAAAATTTGACCCTTTCTTCTCAGATGGGATACCAACCAAAAGTCTTCCCAGGAATTGCAAACCGAGCAATCGGATCGGTTCATAGCTCCTGCACATCGATTAAAAGAAATTCAGTTTAGTAAAACAGATTCGTATTATGAACTCAAGTTCAAATGTTAATGTGTTTGCCATAGCATCATCATACATCAGCGAAGAAATAAAAGAGAGAAAAAGTGAAAAAACTGACTAAAACAACACGAGACTGGGGAGGTAAATTTAGCATATATGGATATAAAGAACAAAATGAACCAAACAAAGACAAATTTCCCTGCATGAGAACATGATCAGTTTTACATGGCGCAAAGAAAATAATTGAGGATAAAATACAAACATACGTTCAGGTTGTACATTAGAAAATGATCCACGTCATTCAGTTATTCCAACTTGGAAATTTTATATGTAAAGAGATTTGTTCTTTATTGAGATACTATGCTTTTGATTTCATATCAGTTGTTTGTCACCATTTTTTGTATGATATACACGTCTATTTTCTCAATTTAATCATTCATACTAGATATACATACTTTACGGCTAAATTCGAAACCATAATATGACAAGCATAGTTGCTACAGTATGACAAGTTGGCCTCAAATGAATATAGAAAGGCCAAGTTCCCTTCATATTCACTCACTTGAGTTGTAATAAGAGTTCTCCCTATTATCTAATTACTTGAAGTCCTTGTTATCTTCAATAGCCTTGATTCCACACCGCAAGTGCTTCACAACCTCTTCCACCCCCCCACCCCACCCACCCCCCGCGGGAATAAAAATATAAGAAATCTACACCACCTATGTCCACGGACTTGAACCCTCTACCTCAAGGAGGAACACCTTTATTTTACTGCACTACTAGGCCAATGGCCCTTTGGTCTTCAAAAAGGCTTATTTGGCATCACTGATAGCAGGTTTCTAAGCACATGTTGAAAAATTATACCCGTGACATTATAGTCTTAGGAAGATTGTAATGGATAGAGAAAAGAAAACCCAACAAACTAAGCGCTATATATATCATTAATCATCTTATTAAGCAACACCTCTGACAAAATGATAGTGGCATCCTTAGGAACCTGTTGTCCACAAAATGTCCTATAATAATAAAATAAAGAGATGTAGATCTGGGTTTTAGTATATAAAAAAGGAGGATGATAACCACAGCCCTTAGGGCTGTGGATAAGTATAACAAAGGTAATTTCAGTTTTTAAAAATGGCAATCACAACTCATGTCTTCATAATTAACTTTCCATACTTTTCATAGTTATCTTTTAATTAATTTTCAACTTTCCATACATGAAACAAGGTTGCCATTTTTAAAAACAAAAAATAACGTTTCTTTTATGCTTATCCACAGCCCTTAGGGATGTGGTTATCATTTTTCATTAAAAAAAATCCCATTGCAATAGGTAAGTTATGCAAAAGCTGAAGATGGTATAACAATGCTATAGATCCAAATAACAAAATGTCATCACAGAGAATATTAGTTTGTTTTTATGACCACAAGACATACATACCTTTGAAGCAAATTCACAAAAAGATGGCAGCCACCAACTAAATTGACTTGCTCAAGAAAAGATGCAAGCAGCGGTTTTTGAGAAAGAGCTCGAATTATCATATGTAAAATATCCTCGATGCATGCCATGTCTTGACTTGTCTCAAAAAAGGATACAAGGGATTCGATATCTGACACCCCAATATGCTCCCTGAAAAATCCAGTTATCTTTACTTAAATTTTTGTAAGGGCCGGCCCAAAAAATTGTAAGTGGCAAGCTCAATTATCAAAAAAGGGGTAATAGAAATGAGTCCTAACTAACTAATTTTGGCAAAATGGCGTGTTTCTTAAATTGAAAAAACAGACAACATAGATAATTGCTTGTGTACTATAGATGAATACGCATACCTGAGACTCATCTCACCAATACTTAGTAAAAGGAGACGTATCTTTTGTATTTCTTCTTTGTTGGGCCTGTCTCCAAAATCTTTGTTTGTTATAGGCAATAGAGGCTTGCTTCCAACAGCGGTGTGAGATATCATGTTATCCCAGTAAAATTGGTGAATTATGTCAAGAACGCGTGGAAGGCGACATAGACTCTTGAGAAGTCTTGGATCGTTATCAAACTGCTGAATGAGAAACATGTAGAGCTCTCGTTGCACTTTGTAGCCAGCATACACCCAGATGAAAGGATTGAGAAATACATGTGAGATTGCATCTTTTACAAGGACTTCAGCCAAGCCTGGACAAGCATCAAACATAGTATTATAAGAGATGATACAGTAAATAAACATTTATTCCAAATGTATCTTTAAAAAATACAATAACAAGTGTTCACAATAAACCACAACTTTGCAAAGGTTACCAACCACAATTTGAAATAACATTTAGCATATGTTTCAGGGCTGATATGGTTTCCATATTAAGCTGTTGAGAAGGGACTGATTGCAACAAAAAACCAAGAACTGAAAATCCAGAGAGATTGAGCATTTGTTGTTGATTAGACAGGTTCTCATCTAGAACAGAGGCAATAAGCTCAATGATTTCAGCAGTTAAACGCTCTTTTGTAATAGGTGTAAGCAAATTGTATCCAAGTTGTTGACAGTCATCCTCAAACAAATCAATGCGAGTGAAGAGAGGAAAGAAAACAGAAACACCCCCAGCACAATAGATAATCTGTTGCAGCAAGCGGCGAGAACATAGTTGGGTCCCATTTCTTACAGTTGCCTCAAATGAACTCTTGTCAAATGCATGATCCAGCAACGGAGAAACATTAAACAACGTCCTACCTTTACTAGCCTGAAAGACATACATACATACATATGAAAAAAGAAAATTCTTGTTAAGTCTTTATCAGGAAACTTTTTTAAGCAAAACCTGTGCATTAAGTCCAAAAATAATCTTGGAGGCAAGACCATCTCTGGCATCAAGAACTCCAGTGGGCAAGGGGTTATCGCCAGAAACTACAAATTCATTATCAAGAAACGAGTACATATAGCTTGGTCCTAGAGAAAATATTCCCTGCACTTGTTCAGAAGTAATGGCATCACTAAAGAGATACACCGGACCAATCTGACCAAAAAATGGATATGATTCTCTGCTGGAAGAGGAAACACCATTTTCTTCAAAAGAATGCATAACTGGAGCTCCGATCGTGCAACTGGTCAAAGGTTCAGTGACTTTGGTGTAGCTGAACAAATGAATATAAAAGATGATCAAAGTTATGTCCTATATAAGACAAGAAAAGAGCCCAAAAGTAATTCAATCTTTAAAATTAAAAAAAAATCAAAAACAAAATTCTTCCGGAAACCATCATAATACATGATGAAATTGAGATGGGACCTGCACTTTTCTGACGAAACTAGAACTCCATCTAAATAGCATCTTAAATGACTCCCTCCTGAGAAAGCTCTGCCAATACTGTGAGTTATGCACAGAAAATGCCATTTCTTACAAACAAGGTTGAGAGGGAACGAGACACACTGACGTTTCTGATAAATAGACTGCAAAAGATACATGAAAACGATCATTTAAAGTGTGCTAGACCACAAAGAGAAACAATATATCATCCATGCAAAGCTGGTACTGATATAGAGTAAATGCTCACACTAAATAAAATGTAAGCAACTAGAGAAACAAAACGTACAAAATATACACTTTGACCTACACAAACATATCGTTCTACCTCAAATAACAGTCTATCATTCGCAAGGACAGCCAAGCATCCTTTTTTAGTTTCCGAAAGAAAACTAAAGAGCCCCATCCTTCCACTTGTGGGAAAGCTTTCTACCCGTAACCAACACGAAAAGGAAAATCCCTTATAATGAGGCCACTGCACTGGCGTGTTAATTATTATTCCCTGAAAGAAAAAAAGTAATGATTTTAAGATCAATAAAACACATGCAACAGACCACAAGTAATAATAATAGTTGTAGGTAACTTTGAAGCACAATCTTCATAATCTTGAGACAGAAAATACACTAAAACCTCATCTAGTTGCATCAAGAACAAGCTAAGAAGCAATTACATAGTCTGGAAACTTCCACAAAGAAGGAAATAGATCACCCCTCACAAATAACTTGTTGCGCTTATACGTATCCACATATCACAAACAAAATTACAATATATAAAGATTCATTAACTTAAGTAGATTAAAGATTCTGTACAGTGTGAACAGGAATCTTTTGACGAACATACAGTAAGGTTTTATAAAAACCAATAAAATACTAGAATTCGGACTAAAATGTTGCTTTTGCCTTCTAGCTAGAATAAGGGATGTATAACCCACAGAAGATCCTTTATCCTATTAAAGATATTTAAATGGGTCTCCCTGACCCAAAAAATAACCACATTAATAAGATCTTCAGACATGCACAAATATAAACATTAAGGGTAACTTCTGATAAAACAGGACAGGTCATCTTATATAAAAATTATTTTTTCAGATATACTAGCACTTATATCAACCAGCTGATGGTTTTAGCCTTTTATACAAGAATATTTTCCTATTTCTGACCATATCTTATTAGATTACTCTAAACTTCTGAAATTACATTCAAGCCTTCAGCTAAGGTAGTCTTCTGCAAATGCTACCTCTGACATACCTGCTCTTTACTATCAGGAAATTTATGTATGCATACACGAGTGTGTACACGTATAAAAGAGATATAGGAAAGTATTTGTTATTGTTTGCTCAAGTCACATGGGCCAGCATGGAATAATGAGTATCATACCAAGACCCGTAGACTTTGAAACTGTTAGCTATATTTTGGTGAAAGCTTATTAGATTCATTAAATTAAATGCCACCATACTTACAGAATCATGTCCATCAAAATTAAAAAAGGCAGTCGGCCCTTTTTCATTTAGCATCGATGAAATATTGGTTAACAATAACGAGCAGTACTGTTGCCGAGTCCCCACTTTCTCACTTCGAAGTAGTGCAAATATTTTGCGAATTTCCTTCCCAGATACACTATGTCCGCCAGTAACCTGAATTAACTGCCCAATTTTCAGGACAACACTATCATTATCTTCATAAGGAAACCAGTCAAGAAGAAAGCTAAGCATTCCCACTCGGACACATGAAGCTCTATTTGATATAGAATCTCTAAGCAGATGAAGGAATATGTTCAGCCCTTCATTCCGCATGGAATCACTGCTCTGCCCAGATTTAAGATGAGGACAAGTAATGAGTCGGAAGGATCCATGCGTAACCATTGGAAAAAAATTGGTAGCTATAAAGGAAACCAACAAAATTAACAAATGATACAAAGTGAAAGATGATTGACAAACCTTTTGCAACACACACAGATAAAGCAAGATAACATCTTCATTCTGATGCCAAAGAAAAGAAAACATTAAAATCAGATGCCAAAACATGAAGAAAATAAGGTGTATAGTAAGAGACAGACTTCATTTTCAGAGGAAGTTAGGCCGAAGATGCCAAAGCTATCTGAAACAAGATTTTTACAAACATACCCTTATAACAGGACTCTTCTTGAGATCGAACTTCCCATCAACAAGCATATCAAGCAGAGCAGTTAAAAGACCTGCATTAGGACGTCGGTGACAGAAGTCTAGCAGCAAACTTTGCAGTGTCTGATAATCCTTGCCAACAAGACCTCGGAAAGCAGCCTACACAAATATCAGGTGTCAATAGTATTGGTTAGAATCCAAAATAGACTTATCAATCAAGCTAAACCACTACACACAAAATTCAGGAGTCCGTGTTTGTGCCAATAAACAGAAAATATGAAGAATCAAGATCATTGTTTAGCATAACACAGAACATGAATGTAACGACCCAAAGTGAGTAAACTATTTTATAATTGATTGATTGGTGTTTATATTGATCCAATTTGGCCAGGATGATTTATATGTTGATTACTATTATGAGTTGAAAGATTACTTTTGCTATATCTAAAAATAAAAAACTTATTGCATGACTTTATCGAAGGTGGCCAAATTAAAAGAAAGAAAACTAGAAGGGCATATTTTGCCAAATACCTTATCTTCTAAGTATGTATGTATGTATGTATGTGTGTGTGTATGAGGTGTTCTGACTTAAGTCAAAATTGGTGCAAGTGTGCATGTGAGCTGGAGAAAACGAGAAGCAAGAAGAATCAAGAACAAAATTTGATTTTGAAGAAATTGAAATTTGATTTGTTTAGCTAAGGTGTTGCTAATCAAGTGTTGAGGTAAGAATTACGACCCATTTGGTGTTTAATTTTGGGTTTCTCTATAAAAAGTGTTCATTAATCAACCAAGTTGATGTTGGTGAGGTTATGGGAAGTTTAAAATCTAATTCTAGTTGGTTTATTGAAGTTGGAACTGATTTTAGTGGTTGCATGTCACCAAATTGTTATGGGTTGTGTCAAATGGGTCAAGAATTTGGTAGATTGTGCAAAAGATCATAAGGATGATCAGTTATGATGTTATTTAGTGTTTGAAATGTTTTTGGTCATATTTAGACTGTTTTTGGTGATGGGATTCGCTGAATTTGAGTTTTGAGTCGAATTGGTAAGATATGGTATGGGTATGAAGCTGTTTACATAGAATAGCCTTGCTGCCCAGAACCCGACACGGGCCATGTATCTTGGAATACAGGCCGTCCAGTGTGTCCGTGTAGGTACATGGGTCGTATTGTTTGGGATACGGGCCGTGTAGAGCCCTTAATGGCACAGGCAATGTAGCTGAAGCTTAACCGTGTAGTTATGAGCAATACAGGCCGTGTTGACATACTTGGCCGTGTAGGGTTAGGCTATAACATGGGCTATGTAGCTGTGATTTTGCCGTGTAGTACGATATGGCAGTGTCCTATGTGTTTGAGGGCGTGTTCAGTATTGAATGTACGACAGAAATTTGTATTTTAATATGCTGTGTATTATTACCTGCAGGTAATACTTGTGGGACTACTTTGTGATAAATTAGCTGCAGTGTGGGCTGTTTCGGTTATTTATGAAATCAAGGTGAGTTATACCATCCACCTGCTATGTGGATATGTGCTAAATGTTTATTTGAATGTGAGTTATTAGCCTGGGTGGCACTATCTGTTATTAGCCTGGGTGGCACTATCTGTTATTAGCCTGGGTGGCACTATCTGTTATTAGCACGGGTGGCACTCACCGATAATAGCCTGGGTGGCACTATTTGTTAAGAGCCTAGGTGACACTATTTGTTAACAGCCTGGATGGCAACTTTGTGGCATGTGTGGCATGTTCCAACGTGTAGCACTATAGCATACTATAGAGTATATACATTTGTACATATATGGTATGTGAGATAGTGTGTGTGCTCACTAGGCTTTATAGCTTACGTGATTGTTATTTAACCTTTCAGGTATCCCCGATGTATCGGGTAAGGGAAAGGAGAAGGTCTAAGTTGAGCTGACATTCAATGCTTCCACAAGGCCCGTTTTGTGAAACTCGTATGAATATATTTCTTAAATAGTTGACACTTTGGGGAAAAACATATTTTGATGCACACACATCTTTTTAGTTACATAATCTAAATTCGTATGAGTTAGATATCTTTTATTATTTGTGTGTATAAAAAAAATGGGAGCATGACAATGAAAGACATTAACATAATTAACCATCTCATTTCAAAAACAAGCGTAGCATCATTAACCAGTTTTATCATACTTAATGAAAATATGGAAATTCAGATATTTGTTTCAGCAGAACAATAAAAATCCTATACGACCTGGACCTTTTTCCCATTAATCCAGTTAACCATGGCAAACAGGATATGTCATTTACCAAATTTTCCAACTTGTACCTTACGAAGATGTATGAAGCTAAAACTCAGAATCCCCAAATAAGCCATTTGAAGAAAGGAATTAAAAGATAAGAAAACATACGCTGAGAAGAATGTGTAATATTTTTCTTTGAATAACAATTTATAATTATTATTTATTAAAAGAAAAGCATATGTAAATCTATGGAGCTTCGAACAAACTTAAAAATAGTATTTAAGGATATGAATAAGTATAGGAGATCAAAAACGTAATTAAAATTATAGTCCATGCTGATAACTTGTCAATTATAAACCTACAACAAAAGAGCCAACGAGTAAATGTCCGCTCTTTATTCACACCTATAAAGATTGAGTTTGTCATCATTTGCAAATATAAAGCACAAGGATTAATTAAAATAGTACACCACTGTCTAAGTGTCTATATAGGCAATAATAAAAAGGCTATCCTACATCACAAATAAGAAGAAAAAAGAAGCTAAAATAAAAACGGTACCTTCGAGGCATCATTACCCATAAGCAGAGAGGTTAGGGTTTGCAGAACATTCAAAACGAGCTTTTCACCTTCTTCACCTTCGGCATTCCCATGCAATAAAGATACAACATGCAAAAAACACTCACCATCACGGAACAAAGTCTGGAAGTACTGCAAATATACAAAAACTATAAGACTCATTATTCACAACCCCAGCACGCAAAATCCATAATGTGCATGCGATCTACAAAGTTATGAAATACATGACCAAGAAAATATACCACTCGATCTTTCACAAGCATATCTCTCATCCCAACCAGCAGATCAATTGATAGCTTTGCATAGTTTTTCTCCCTTTCTTTGACATGTGTAAAGGTTTCCAAGTATTTAGAACATAAATATAACTTTGCCTTTCTGTCATCTTCAGAAGAGGGGATGAACTGCAGCGTCACCCCAAGCAACCAGGTCAAATAAAGTTATGTGTGTGTGTGTGAGTGAGCGAGTGAGAGTGACAGAAAGCTCGGATTCTTAATTCACATGATAAAAAGTAATATAACAATGCCATACCTTCATCAGGGCAAAAATATAGGAAAGCATGGAACTTCTCATATATTCTTCCCAGAAAAGATCGAACAAACAATCGATACAAGTAGAGCTATTCAAAACCAAACATGTAGCTTCTTCGGAAACCAAAAAGAATTCTGCAAAAAGCTGCATGCAAGCTTCCATACAATCACGCCAACAATGAACCACCTCTGGTGAACTTGATTTCTTTGGAGGTTGTGAAGCGATCATTTCCTGGCTGTTACTCAATTCAGTTACATGTCTTTTCGAATCGTGAGCTTGTATACAAGCCACTTTGAGCACTCGAGGAATTGCATCAAGTGTCTTAAATGAGGATATAGTTTTCTCGGGAGCAAGCTGCAAAATGTGGAGTAAACACTTTGCTATACCAGTAGCAACCTCAGAATTACAAGCAAACAGCTCAAGAGAGTCTAAAAGCACAGAGCATTCCGGCTGCCAAAACAAAAACATTATATAAGTAAGTTATACTTTCTGATGAACTTAATTAAAAGGCAGAAAAAAGGGGGAAGCAATCCAAAAAGATAGGATTCCCTTCTCAATAATAACTTGGCATCAGTAACAACTATGTTTTCTGTTTCCTTCTTGTTTCTACTGTAAACATGAATGTTTTTTTCTACTTGGCATCTTTTGGCAACACTACTTTATCTTCAGAAAGAAAGATGAAAATTTAAAAGATCAGAAATAGAAATTGTCGTCCACCAGTCAAAACCTCAAATTTATACAAGTCATATGACGAACAGGTGTTCTTTTTACACGAATTTCATAAATTGTGAAAACATCCAAATCAATTTTTTAATTTACAATTGTTCCAAATTTTATAAACACCCAAATAAGACTTGTCTTCAACATGTACAAAGGGACTGGCAGGAGATAGGAACAGCGATATAACATGCTCCTCGCCTCAAAAGAATATCCTTTTAGCCTACAACGATTAGGTTGGGGTTTTGTTTTACACAGGAGAGGTTTACTGGAGCATGAATGTACAAATTAAAACGAACTAGTGAAGACCACCAAGTATCGGACAATCAACAAAACATAGCAGACGAGAATTACTTCAAGATGATATGCATGAACAATATAAGCAATTCATTGAAACAGATTTCTATTGGTATATGAGACATCAACAAACACATAGTAACATAAAAATAAACAGGAAGCAAACTAGGCTACTAGGTACTTCTGTAAATCCTCGATTTCAACAAATTTACTGCAAAAAGGTTACACCTTTAGTTTGCAGAGGCGTCATGTAATCCTTTTTAATAGACTAGAGAGATACTTGACAACTTAATGTGGAAATTTCGTCTGATACAAAATTGACAAAAGGAAAATAAGAAAGAACTCACCATATTATGTGAAGCCGCGTCCAGGGTTGCAGCAAACTCAACAACTGAAATTACATTAGTTTGAAGGATATCAGCATCATTAGTTGGTACTTGTTTGTTAGTGGTTTTTGAACGAGTATAAGGCTCATTGCTCCAGGGATGAACATCACTATAGTTAATATAAGCCTCAGGAATTATTGTCGAACCACTCCCAAAATAGAAGTGATCTGAAAAGATAAAATCCCAAACCCCTTCTGACCGGAAGACATCCAGCAATGAGGGGGATAAAACAAGGATCTTCCTAAGTACAAAGAGCACATAATGCTGCAGAGAGTACAAAAATATTCTGCAAACAGATAAACATAAACAGAATTGTGTAAGTGAAAACAATGGAGTTATATAGGCCATGTGAACAAGGGTAGAAATAGTCAGACTATTTTCTGCTATTAAATATATCCAGTATAATCATCTCATTAAAAAGAACGTGAAAAGGCAAACTTGTACAAAAACCATTACCTTAAGTGGCTAGGAAGCTCATTTTGATTAGAAAAAGCCTTAATGCTTGGAAACACAGTTTGAAGAACCCTCATGATGAACTTTATTGAAAGTTCCCCATAAACAGAAGAAAAGGGAGAAGTACTTCGACCAGACGTTTGCAATTGATGTGATCTTAAATCGTCCAATGTTAGAACAAAGGAATAGAGGGCTTTGCTTAAACTGACAGTATAATTACTCCAATACTGGCAACTAGGAGTATTTACAGACAAAAAAGGTTCTGTTGTTCCGGTGTTCTGAATATTATTTTTGCTGTCACTATCATCAGAAGAAAGGAGTTTCGAATCATCTACTGAAGAATTGCTTCTATTCTGCATGAATTCTTGAAACATGAATGCTGGCAAACAAAAGCTATTTGCAAACTTGTGTACTCTTCCGTTTTCACAAAGAAATTGCAAATTGTTCAAATTGCCAAAGCTTTAACATGGTTAAGTGCATCAAATGATCAGGAATAATCACACAACTATTTTGGCTAAGTTAGCACCTAACTTTAACAGTCTCCCATTAACCATAGAAGCTATGCTATTTCTTAGAAAGAAAAAAACGTGGTTGGTGTCGACAGCTGTGCATTGGTTTGAACTGCCACCGAGAAAGAGACACTCACATAAATTATAATTATAGTCACCAAAAGTGCAATATAGTGGCATGTAGTTCATGTAATAGAACATAAATAGAAGGATACACAGCTTCCCTGAGGACCTCCAGAGAAAGAAGATGAAGCTGCAAAATCCACATTAAGAGATTTGCGTTTCTGCTAAAATCATGAATCAAAAAACTAGGTCAACATATATACAAAAAATCAAATAATCAATTAAGGAGGTATCCAAACTAAAAATATAAAAGAGCAGCGAAGCATACTTAAATTACACAGCCAAACACTAGTTTTGGCTTTCTGGATCAGAATCAAAGAAGACAAGCCATCTATGAAATAGCAATCACGACATCTAACAACTTTTAGAAATGTTGATCTCATCACAAACGTTAACATTTTATGCACATAGAAAATTAGAAAAAGATGTGACCATGATCCCAGATTCCCAGGTCTACATGTAATATGTGAGACCAGCATATCAACAAGGCAACAAGACAATCCATGAAAACAAAGTACCTAGTTTTTCCAAATAACCGAGATCCATGATCCCAGGTCTAATAAATAAAAGGCATTTCAGAGTCGTATGTTACCTTCCATTATCAGAAGCAGAGGAATTCCTCGATCTAAACGAGTTAAAAGATGAAACTCCCAAATAATCCAACAACACTTCAAGTCCCCCAATACTCCGGAAATGGTTTTGACCACGCGGGTTATCAGTTAGTGCCAACTGTAGAGTTCGTAGAGTAAGATACTGAAGAGATGAACCTGTCCATTGTTCTTTCAAGCTTAACCTTCTAACCACACGCAACAGCTCTGAAAACACAATCCAACAATTATTTTCCTCGAATAGAAACCCTAATTTGAACGAGCAAATAGAGCATTAAATAATGATTTATGTCTAAAATTAGTCAGGAACTTCTTGTTAGTATCTTTTAACATTTTGTTTTCCAAGATAAGCATCTACTGTAACTTAATTTGAGCCACAGCTATCAAGCAGTGCAGAGCTGGAAACTTGATTCAGTATTCTCTACTTTTCTTCAACAAATAGGTACAATGGTTTTTATGACTTATTAGAGCGTCAACTATCTATGATTGAACTTAATACTCTAGTTACTTGTGCAAGGCATGTTATCCCAAATTTGAGAGCAAAGATAAGTAGCCATCACAAACCAAAAGTTAAGTTCGTCGGCTAGACCAAAAGTGAGTAACTATATATATAATATAAAAAACATGAATTAAGGTAAATGTCACCCCCACATGGTGCCTTTGGTCTATGGGATGAATTAAGCCAAAACAAAAAAACAAAAGAACAAAACTGAAGCTGACTGCCAACCCAAAAGGTAAATAATAAAAATACTGCAATGTTTATTATTACAGTGATCAACAGTCCAATTCCATTTATCTCAAATATTCAACCTTTTTAATTCTCAACAGTCAAGAAAGTAAACCTGAAGATGCGTACCTTACCTACTAACCAATTAAGACCACCAGCTTCCATCACTGATATGACTGCCTTCTGATGCCACTGCACTCTTTTTTCAGAAAGAGGGTCCCTTGAACCAGCGAAAGGTTCTGGAGTTGCAGCAATTTTTTCAACAGAAGCCTCCAAGTTGTCAATGTCTATAAGCACTTTTCCATTTACATCTACTAGTAAATTGATAAACCCACATACAACTGAAATTACATGTACAAGTATCTTTTGAAGAAAAACAGCTTTTTCTACATTAGAACTTGACAAAGTTTCATCAGCTGAAAGCGCGCCAGCAATGGTTTTCAATTGGACAACAGCCGCTGAAAAGAGATATTAAAATATTAACCAATAGACATGAAAAAGTAAAATATATGGCTGTTTGATGCAAGAGCAACACATAGAAGCTATAAAGAAAACAACAAAAAGGACATATACGGTAGTGGTGCTAGGAAAGCAAACAAGCACAAGTTGAGGGTGGAGACACAATGTCTTAACAAAATGCATCATAAAGAGGAAATAGAAACACCTATCAACGTGATTGCCTCTTTCTAAATATAGTAAGTTATGATCTACATTGATACCAGAAGCAAATAATTAACAAGGAAAGCACATATTTACTAATTGATGACTTTTAATGAAAATTGAAACTCAACCACTCATCCAATTTACAAAACTTGCAAAAGAGAAAAGAAGGCATTCAATGGATGAAAACATGATCATAAACAATAGGGTTTACTTCTTCAGAATGTATTAAACTATACCCCAAATGTTAATGTGTGTATTCAAAAATGTTATTGTGTATTTGTGTGTGTTTAACTGTTAATTTGTGGTTATTATACGTATTTTGATTACATAAAAAACCAAAAAAAGTACAAGTTTAGTATATACAATAGGAAGTTTAATACACACAATAACACATTTTTTGAAAGTTTGATACACACAATAACATTCTTTGAAGGTGGATACACACATTAACATTTGAGGTATAGTTTAATACATTTTGGAGAAGTAAACCCTAAACAATAATATTCCTCAAAGATAATATTTTAATTAATAGTCTAATAGAGTAATTAGTGACCAGTACTATTATATGGTAACCCCATTCAGACCTATGCTATTCACCCCTTCAAATCGATCACCATCTTCAACATGTTTCAGTCCATAATAACCTACACCACTTGCTTTTCTTAAACGCAACACTTGCTATTTGTTACTGCTAAAAAGCTTAAGGATACAGCGAACAGACAAAGATGTCGCCTCTCAGAACTTATGTGCTTGATGGTTTTAAAGCACATGACGTCAAACTTCGTTTTGTCATAGTAATAGTGTGTGCATACATCAATGAAGGTGTTTTTGTTACTAGAAAAGCAACTCATTGTACAATAAAAAAGCATCACCGTGCAAACCACATAAGCTAAATGGTAACAAAACAACCTAAAATAAATTCAACCACCTTACAGGTCAATTACCATTTTAGATTGAACATAATACATTTTATGCTAGATGGTCACGTTCGAAAGCCAATAAGGCAAGTGTCTGTCCTTTGTATTACAACCTTACAGTTGGGTTTAAAATTTAAAACATCATTGGGTTGGATTAGGCTACCACTAAAGCTTTGACTATGACGATGATATAATAACTATGAAGGAGCAAATAGAAAGTTTCAAGAAGCCAAGAAAAAGATGAACTTTTGTATTATAATCAAGTACACGGATTTTCCATTGTCTAAGACAATTTTGTTATGATTCTCTGCACATATAAACAGATGCACAAGTTCCAATCTTTTAAGCTTTAACAAGCAAAACGGTGATGAAAATATATTTTCAGGAATCTAGGGAGCAACATATATCACAAGAGTTCTTAAAAGTTAGAATACTTTCATTTGGAAGAAAATAAAATTATATCAAGTTAGAAGAAAGGATTTTCCACTAGTAAACATAATGTAGGCTACAAAGGAACCATTCAAAACACATAATCCCGATATAATCAAATAGAAGAACAAGCAATGAATAACCGCATTGCTCTCCAACCCCCCAAAAAGAGAAAAAACAGGGCCAAAGAACAGTAAAAAATAGGAATTTATTAAGAATTAAAGATGTGTAAGAAGAAATAATTGATGAAAGAAAACATGAAGACGGTAAAGAGAAGAAATTAACAGAATGGTTATTCGCTGGATGAACGGGGAGCATCAAGAGTGAAAATGAAGACACAAACAGAAATCTCATAAGGTACATAAAACTATTGCAAATTTATAGATGATTTACTCAACTAGTATTAGCTGTTAAAGATCAAATCAACTACACGCGTCTGTAAGTTTCTTAAATAAATCTGGTCTACGATGAGTATAAGTTAAACCACCAAACACATTAAAAACAATGATAGATAAGAAAAATGTATAAAAAAAACTAACGCACTAATAGTATACCTTTCATTAGTGCTGTAAGCTTTTGAATACCACCGTAATAGCCCAAAACTTTACAATTATGCATTGACCGATTCATGATAATCAAAGCATTCAAGACGGCAAAACCTTCAGATGTGATGGCCAAGCTACTTGAAGTCCCTGATATGTCTGTAGATGATGGCAAACCATATATGTTTATTGATGTAATATAGGGAGGAAATATGATACACACGGAGGTGAGAAATCTGCATAAATTCAAATCAGTGCCTAATAGAATGCATCTATTTAAGTTAGCACAAATACTTGGTTAAGCAGTAGCCTCAACATATATACTGACTCCATATATGACTATGAAGATTAATAGAAACTAAAAACGAAGAGTGAACCTTCATTCTCCCTTTTTGCAAGTTGCAACTTCACATTAAATCTTTGCAGCAATGAAATGCAAATGTATGTAGTAATGAACACACATGGTCACATGATGTGTTACCAGTAAAGAACCACCAAATAGCAAAGGATGATACCTAACCAAGTAACCATAAATAAGCAAATTTATGATGGAAGTGTTCCCACCAGACTACAGCATGGATGAACTCCCATGAGACAGCTTGAAACATGAGATGCACCAATACTCTATTTCTAACTCCACAGACAAGCGGTGTAGTTCCTATGGATACTTGTCATTTGTTGTTAGGTAAATATGTCTATCACAATGAATTACCTATTCTCTTTAAAGGATTGGCAAGAAAAACACACTTGCTCCGTTGAAGCTTAATGAGATGTCCATGCCAAGCAAAAGTGCGGATTAATATTGAAGGCTTCGTTCATAAGTTGAACCAAGGTGGAAATAGAAATCAATTGTGGTGCTTATGTGTCTGTATTATTGATACCCGAGCATGATGAGATGAAGAGACATGTGAGGTTCCTAGCTTGGTGACCATTAGCCAGCAAAATTCGTTGATGTGTTTCTGAATGAATAACCATATGGTCTGCCTCCTATTAAGGGAATAGAGCCCCAAAGCTCCAAGTTCAAATCTTACTATCATAGCATCTTATAGTTGCTCCCTAGTAAAGATAAAGATTTACAAAGAAAAATAGATGAATTGGTGGTCAAAGGCATTGTGAGGCCTAGCAAGAGCCCTTGTTCAGTTCCCGCTCTATTCATTCCCAAAAATGATGGTTCCATGTCCAAGGACAGTTTAAGAGAGCCATCAAATCATCAATAACATTAAATCAAAAATCGGTACCGTAATCATAGATTAGATGATAATGTTGGATGATTATATGATATTTATATTCATAAAAATATATTCCCAAGAAGATGAAAGAATGAAAACGTTAACTTACATTCGGTGACCATAGACGTTATGTGTGTAATTTCTTCTATTAAAACAACTATAATTTCAGCAGGATGTGCAGTCAAGCAGCCAATGATAACATCATCAGGATGTTGGGAGTCCTCCTCATATGAGTCGGCAGATAGAGCAGCCTCTGGGGAACGATCTGAATCAAGTGGTTCCCAATTCTTGTATATAACTAAAAACTGTTTAAGAAATATGTGAAAAGCCTTCTGTCTTTCTACCTGGAAGTTGAGACAAGAAATTATCAGGTGTTGAATGAGAAGGTTCGATATTTGTTCATAAAAAGTTTATCGAGTGATATCACAATGTGTGCTTCTAGATAGCATGGATATTCATTTACCTACAAGTTCTGCATAAAAATATTCATGAGGAACATCATTCTGGCTATTCTATAAGATAATATTGGGCACCCGACTTTCTGCTTTCTCACACCATAATTTAACCCGAAAGTGCTAGGTGTACTATATTATATGGTGATTATAACGGGTAATTTGCTGCTTTCAAGTATCGGCATTTATGGTGAGCAAGATCGATGGAGCACAATATCACATAATAAGTGCATCTGGCTAGGGATCCCCACATAATAAAGAAATAACAAAAAAAATATACATATGTAACCCTAAAAAACCTAAAACCAAAAGAAACACGCATCATTAAGATGATTCAGAAAAAAACAAAGCTGCAAAGGGATAGCCTTTCTTAGTATCACGGCATAGCAATGAAGTCGTGCCAAAAGACACTTTGATATCAAATTTCCAGTATCATACAACCAAGAAATGTGAACAACAGTGACCACTACACAACAAAGATTTTCCCAGACATACCTTATCAGAGGCATTCTGATATCTCTGCCATAGCGCCGATAAAATCGCCTCGTCACCAATGTCACTGAAAAGAATACAAAGATGGAAGCCTTAACATATTGAAATTAGAGAGAAAAAAACAAGTTAATATATGACAATACAAAGAAGGCTATATATGATCCACAAATGCAGCCTTGTTTACGGCATGCAAGACACCCATATTTGCATATCATAATACTAGCTGAAACATGGATCATCAATTTCAACCTTTACACATAAGATACACGACATAAATGCCACAACATTCTTGTGACTTGTGCTAAAAAGAAGGGATGCGGTGTGTGTGTGAGAGAGAGAGAGAGAGAGAAATTATAGAGTAATCATGAACCAAACATTCTTAAAATAAAGAACTCTTACAATGGAAATACTAATAATGAATAGAAACAGAATCATGCTCAACAAATTCAGAGTTTTATTTTACCTAGAAAATTCACTTCTCTCCCTCAATTTGACTTTCAAGTTTCAATCATGGTCCAACATTAGCATATTGCCAATAGTGGTCGTTTAAGTCTGATTTTTATTTATTTTGACATATAAAATGTATTAGATATTTTACCCCTTTTTATTTCCACAAACATATTCCTCAATCCTTTGTCGGTTTCACATTAGTCAATATCCTATAAGGCTAGAACCCAAGTGGTTAATGGTGGTGGGCTTGTTAGTGCATCATATCCCTATTTGCATACAGACATTGCTCTTCCAATAAGACAACACATTAGCTTAACTGATTAATGTTTGGTAGATAGTGATATAAACCGGAATTGAAGATTTGTTAACTTGCTTTTCATGAGTGACAAAATAACACAGAAATAACATTTACTTGTAGAAATAAGTCAGTTTCTTTCCTTTATTGACTGGTACAGAACAAAAGCAAGTCCTATTTGACATTATCTGTCTGATTTCTGATTATAACATTAAGAGAAGTGGATTATCTTCATACACTAATTAAACTAATGATGTTAAGATGAAAAATGAACCCTTTAATTGGATTGATTGATAGTATTTATGTGTGGGTGGGTGATATGACCTTAACTCTGTTTTGTGTGAAAGAACACGGTCTTTAAATAATGAATCTTCTCTCTCATTCATATATACTTACAAAAAGTCACTAGTCTAGTCAGAAATAGAATAATGGCCACCAGCTACCTTGTCATCAATGTTATTCTACTACCCTAGACACAACTTGGAAAGGCCTCAGTTATCAAGAGGTTTAATACCCTACACAACTTGTACATTTAGGGAGTTGGGGGGGGGGGGGGGGGGGGGGGGGGGGGGGGGTGTTCATATGCTCCTAGGAGAACAATCAACTCGTAAAGCCAATATAGAATCCTACAAACAATTTACAACGTTTAGCATGATAATACAACACTGTCTTTTAATCAGGAAAGAAGATACCTGAATTTAATATTTGGTGTTGGAACAGGGAACCTGTGAGAAGATGACCCTATGCCATACTCACTACCATAGCCGGACGTCCTCCGAATAAGACCCGCAACACCTTTCACAATGTTCATTCTTCCACCGCCAATATCATACACAATCAAGACTTATACCCATCAAACTTCAAAACAATAAAATTCACATTAAAACAAAACAAGAGAAAAACTAATGACATCTGACATAAGTACTCTCTACTTCTTGACACAAAATAGCATATAACAGAATATGTTAATTGAACTCGATTAACAGCGATTATAAACCACACATATACACAGAGCGTAATCATTACTTTGCTTTGTCCGCAATGTGATATTAGTTTGTTATTCTCAGTTTGGATAGCTTATGTATTATAACGTGATGGGTCTTGAGTCTTGACTCTTGAAAGGAGTTTCCAGTATACATGCGAACTATGTAATAATACTCATTTCCCACACACAGATTCAACTTACTTCATCTTTAACCAGATCTATAAATAGGTTACTTAATATATGTTATATGTAATAGCCAGCTTACTTGCAAAGGAGCACAACACGATCAACTGTCAACAAATTTGAGTACCCAATAAGCATTAAAACTAAAGCAGAGAAATACGCAAAGTGTGAGAGCATTAAAACAAATATATATCCACAAACACACGTACACTTAAACAGACAGCGACAGCATGACCTTCTTAACGCCAAATTTATGCTTCCTATAACTTAATTCGCATAAAATGAGAAAGAGAACACACTACCAGACACCAAGAACTAAGCTAAACACATTGATGGATAGATACTTACTCTCATGTTAACTGCCGATTACGATGCGCAAACAAAATATCAAATACAGAAATTAATGATTTTCAATTGTCGAATATTTTCATCGAAATACCTAATTCTCCGAAACTTGGATGACGAAAATCGGGCCTTCCGATTGCGGATCATCGCGCGAAACCATCGAAATTGTTGGACAGAAATCCTCTTTCTACGTAGACGTTGAACAGATCTAGTGTTTTTTCTTGTGTAATCCGATGATGATTTCTTCACCAAATGTAATAAATTCCTCTTGTTAATAACGAAATCAAAATCTCAGTAAGAGATTGATGAAAAGGGGGAAAGAAACAAGGAGGGGATCGAGCGAGGAGGTTGAAGATGATCGAGATTAAATTATAGAGTTTGTAAGAAGCACCCTTTGGTTTTAACTTTTGTTCATTAATGAATACTTATTTTTGTGAATTGCATTTTGCAGCCCCTTTTGGCCTTTAACATTATTTTGGTCTCTCTAGTTGGCCGGCCATGCAAGAAATCTATGGGGCCTGTAAAAGTAGTGGTAGAAGATGGTGCACGAAATTTGGTCTATTTCGGTTCTCAACTAGTACCCGGTTTTTTCTTGATCCCGATTTTTCTTGTTTAGTCATGGATTGTATTTTTCGGTTCGGTTTTTTTTTTTTTATCAAGTTGTTATGTCCCGATTTTGTATATATATAATATAAAGGATTTAAATTCTTCAAAAGTTCATAACAAATTCACATGGCTTTACAAAAGAGTTAACCATTTACGCTAGTACATTATTTAACATATTATAAAATAAATTTATCCGAAACATGTTTTCACAAAACAAAGGCTCTACGGAAGCAATATACTGTCAGCGCAAGCTGGACCCTTTCCCTTATCCTTCCCAGATGATCCCGGAATACCTAAAAGAATAAATATCAAACACGTAATTTATAAAGCTTAGTGAACACACACACCATTTCATATACCGAATATGCACCAAAGTATAAGGTATGCAACATCAAAACATGCCACCTAGGCCATAACATTATCACTTAGGCTATCTCGTATATTGTTACCTAGGCTATAACAAATATTTTCACCTAGATTATAACAGATAATATCACCCAAGCTAGCTCAAGCAATGCCATCCAAGCCAAAGTTACAAGTGCCATACAGGCTATAATTCACATACATATACACATTCGGTACATATCCAACTAACACGCTCAATGGATAGTGTAGCTCACCTTGTTGTCATAAACAACCAATAACAACCTTATATCACAGTTAATAATCACGAGATTGATCCACAAGTAAAACCTACATACGAAAAATTAAACAACATATCAAATACAAATTATGATCAATTTTACACAGCCTCTCACATGGTCGCGTCAAGCTACACGAGCACCAATATGGCAACCCATCTCATGCCATGCCCTAACCCTACACGCCCCGTTGGCCTAACATACACGGGCAGTATTGTTAAACACTAGGGGATGTCTGTTTGGCGCTACACACCCCCGTTTTCCCTTGAACACACTTGTGTTGCACCTCCAGAAAGCACAGTTCAACCAAAATAGCTACTCTTCTAACCTAATCAAACCCAATGCTTAATTTCAGTGAATCTCATCATCAAAAACAATTTAAACTTGACCAAAAGCATCTATAAACACTAAATAATATTACAGTTGATCACCCTTATGATCAATTATGCAATCTACCAATTTGACCCATTAACTCAAACTTACACTTAATTTCATCATAATACTCACTAATCTCAAAATTATGGTTGATAAAAATGATCATAAACTAGGAAGAAACTTGACCTAAACAACTACTAAACTAAGAGATGATTCAAGAACACTTCCCTTTCCAAAATCCCTACTTACTCTCCAAAAATCACACTAAAGAAGTTAAGATACCATACCTTGATGTTAGAACAACAATTAACACTTCAACTATTCACCCATTTCTGGTTTTTCTTCTTGTTTCCTCCCTCTCTCATTTCTTCTAGTCAACACACAGACTTGCACACACTACACATTTGATCTTGACTTAGTCAAACACCTCTCTCTCTCTATATATATATATATATATATGTGTGTGTGTGTGTATGTGTGGTTAGGATCAAGAGAGATGTGTTTTAAGAAGAGGAGAGAGAGATAAATCATGACCGTTGGATCATCAGATCTAATAGTTAAATCAAATTGTTTTTTAGAAAAATAATAGTTACGGTATAATAGTATTTAATTATTATTACGTCTTCTAAAATCACGTTTCCCAAATCTGAATCAGTATGAAAAATTCAAAATGACCAAAACTTTTGATGCACATCTAGCAAATGTTCATCAACAAGACAATTGATGCACAACAAAAAAATAATTATAAAAAATATACACATGATGGTGCCTATAAAAATCTCTATCTTAAATTCTAACAAATACAAAGAAACTCGAATCGAACTGAATATCGCATAAAATTTGATACACCGAAAGTAAAAAACACATCTCATAACATATTGACGCACAAAAAATTTCCTCTTGTATTAGTGAATCACAACTCCGATCATCATCAGAAACCAAGTCCGGTGGTATCTTGATGAACACAACTCATGAACAATTGTTGGATTGATTGTGCTTAATCATCCTTTGTGACGTTATGGACGGTGGGTATTGACTCATACAAAGTTGTCTTACACTTAATCTTAAAGAATAAACGAGAATGTATACATGGAAAACAAGTAATAATCATTAAACTCAAATCAACGTCAATACATAAAACTCCCCTAAATTGTTCAAATAATACTACTACGTTATTGTTAAGAAATTATTATAGAATATCACTTCTGCTTATAGAAGTGATATTTTCACTTCTACTTTCTTCCTAACATGTATATTTATCGTTTTCTTCTAATATTTATATTTTTTATAATCATACTAAAACATTTAATTTATATGTTTTCTAATTTTTCTTTTTAAATCTTATAATATAATGTTTAGTATAAAATGAATATGTATTTTTTAGGGTCTTACTTTATTTATATTTCGATATAAATTTCGTTGTATATATACATTTCATAATCGTAATATAAAAAATATATTCCATAATCTCTATTATAACTATCATATTACGTTAAAATTGTATTGCAATGTAGATATAAATGAGTTGGTTACAAATAAATATTTTAAAATATAAAATTATATGTTAGAACATAAAATGGAAAAATATATAATACATAAAATAAATTTGTTAATTGTTTGGCAACGCGGTGGAGTAATTTTAACTTTTTCATTACTCTAATACATGTTTTTTCCCATTTGGATTTTTAAAAAAATCATAATCCCTTTTATTTCCCTCATAATGTTTTTTCACTTTATATCTACACGTTAGTATCCATATTTTGTCCATCTTTATGTTTTGTTTTCAGTTACCTTACTTATGTAAGTAAAAAATGTAGGTTTAATGTATTACATATCATTCATATGTTTTAAACCCACTACAACGCGCAGATACTAAATGCCTCATTGTAATTATGTTGAAATTACAAATGTTCTAATTGCTATCCATCACTTGAAATATATCCCTACCACGTTTCTTCCTCTTTTATTTTTATTTGTTCATAAAAATAATAATATAATATCTATTAATTAAGATATATATATATACTATATAAATATATAGAATACATACTTATCTCATTTATATTTTTAATCTCTTATTTGACCACTTCGGTTGTTGAGGACTAGAAACGTTTTCTGATTGCTCTCCTGCTCCAATCAACTTGGCTAGCTCATTTACTAATGTATCATATTAGCTCCTTTTACTCTCAGACCTGCAAAACAATAAAACTTGTCAAATTAGTATATTTAATAATATACCAGTACATTTATTAAGCAAATAAAGCATAATAAAATGTAATATAAAATGTATCGATCAAACAGGGTAGATGGTGACCGATGAATACCTGCATTAGATAAAATGAACTACATCGCTAGTGGCTTCACGAGTAGCCAACACTAGTGGCTTCACGACGATGTTGCCTACACGTTGCACTGCCAACACTAGCGGGCGATGGTGGTTTAAAGGGCAGTGCACATGGAACATAAAGATTTACGTATGCAAGATCTGAGGGAGATAGAGAGATGTATGTGAGATTTGGAACACGGATTTATCAGGGGCAGCGACGATAGCGGTATAAGGGTGGCAGTTGTGTCGGTGGATGAGATCGGTAGTGGTCAGAGGTGAGAGTGGCGGTGGTCTCCGGTAGGAGCACGACTATACTATCCGAAAGGAAGGCAGTGGAGGTTTGGAGAATTTCGTCAATGGTGGTCTCAGGTTAGGTTTAAATTGTGGTGAGGGGGGCGTAAATTAAGATGCAGAGAGTAGTAAAATCAAAAATACCTATATTACCCTTTAAGTCATTATGCCAGATGGCATGGCCACGTCACCTCTCTCCCCTCCCTCCTTAAACACACATCTCTCCGGATCCTAATCACACACACACACACACACATATATATAGATACTAGTATGCTACACGTGCAATATGATGGTATTGAATAATTTTTATCGATAATTTATCCGGTTTTTGTATTCACATAATATCGAGACAACGAATAATTTTCCTTTTATGACATCTCTATTTCTTTATCTCTCTGCTCTCAATCAACTCCTTTATTATTTTTAAAATAAGTTTTGAGAACAATTAAATAAGAAAAAAAAATTACTTATAAATAGGGTAAATTGCATGAAAATACAGAGTGTAAGTTAGTAATTTGAAACTATTTAAAATTAAGAGATTAAGAAAATAGAGTAAACTAATTTGAAACTATTTATTATATGAGCTATTTAAAAAAATTATAAATATATGTTTATACACTATGATTATAGGTTATTTGAGTTTATGAGGTCTACTTATACATATTTTTTTGATAATTGCATTAAAATATTTATTACATGATAGAATAGGTTTTGTTATAAAAATATTTTTTAATAATTAAGTTAATTTGACTTGATATTGTTTAATAATGGAAGGTTTAATTATTAAAATGGAATATAAAAATCTCATTAACTCCAGTAATACTTCATTTAAGTTTTCATTTAGTTTATATAAGGGGTGATATAGTAATTTTAAAATACTTAAAAATTTAAGAGTTCAAAAGGCTTAGTTAATAAAATAGAATATAAGAATCTACTTAACTTTATTTAATAGTTATTTTATTTAAATTTTCATTTAGTTTATATGAGAAATAATATAATAATTTTAAAATACTTAAAATTTAAGAATTTAAAAGGCTTAAATGCTTCTAATAATCTAATATGATAGTTGTCATGATTAACCCCTTGCTTTTATCTCTATAAATTAAACCATACATTTTTATTTCAGGTAAATAGTTTAATATATGGCGGAAAAGGTCCCTCCCTTAACAATAATAATACCAAATAAACCCTCTTGACAAAATAGGAGTAATTATATGAACACTAAATATATAGTAAATTATAAAATATAAATACTCACTTTGGGGTATTACACAAGTATTTTTGTTTGTATATTTTCCGTTTAGACATGTCTAGTTCGTTTTTTAAATTTCGGTTCATATTATTTGGTTGTTTAACTTGAGTTTCTGAAAATATGTAGCCCAATTAAAAACAATATTTCTTACTTTAATTCATATCAAATTATAAGTATTTATTACATGCGGTGAGTGAGCATAAGGAATAAACCCAATCTATTGATCAAAATTTGAGTTATTCCTAACCACATTAAATGATCATTTTTCTTTCAAAGTCTTTTCTAAAATGGGTGCTACTATTTGACCCCCTCCTCTCACATATGACATACCCATATGTTCAATCATTAAATTACAATTTTTAATACAGTTTTTTCCCTCACAAATATCACATCAAGAGGGCTATTTAGATATATAGGGAATACCAATAGAATCGCCCCCTAAAATATGCACCAAAAGATATGTTCCCCAAAAAAATGTCTAATACGCTTATGATAGAGAAATCAACCTCTTCATGTAAACTATGTTATGATCCCAACGTCCTCATGAGGCACTGACGAGTTTCGCAAACCTTTGGCCTGGTCAAAGCAAAAAAAAAAAAAAAAAAACTAAGTATAATTCTTATGACATGCTAACTAGTCGAAGATCCATTAATTACTTATTTCTTATAAGATAGATTAGAGGATTTTTCATATAAATAAGAATGATATTCATAAAATGAAAATACAAATCATCAGAATATAAAAGCCACAGGGAAGACTTACATACCAACTTCAAGGTATAAGCATTTAACACAAGTTGGTAGCTATTACATAAAATCGCTATGAATATGAAAACTGAAGGTCTTTTTGGATTGTGTTTAGAAATGAGGGCATATAAATAGAAATCACAAAAGTAAATAAACAAAACTACGTAAAAAATGACTGTCATATTTATGTAACCGTGAGGTAATATGGTGATTCAAGTGTTTACCTCATTTTACTAGTAATATTGATATATTATTGGTTTCTTATGTAAGATATAATGTAAAAATGTCTTTTCTTTGTATATAAAATGAAGACATCTCTGTAAGACATCTATTAAAGAAATAAAATCTTCTTTCTATACATTCATCTCTCTCTCTCAAAAAAGTAAGGGGTGTTTGGTAGAGAGAAAAGAAATGGGAAGAACTGCTGTCTCTTGTTTGGGAGAAATGGTTATACTTTTGGGAGGAGAAATGGTTTCTCCACTCATTTTCATTTCTCCTCTTCCTTTGTATTATCATTTCTCTTCAAATTGTGGAGAAATAGAGAGAAATGACAACTAATGTCTACTCATCATTGTCGATATCCGGTTGCGATGTGTTTCAGACATTCTAATCATCATTGTCGACGTCCGGCAAGGCGGCCAACGCCCCAACCGCCGTCCGGCGACTTGAGCCACCATTTCTCTGTTTCATTCTTTTCCTGATACCAAACAAGAAAATCAATTCAAATTCTCCACACATTTCTATTTCTGTCCATTTCTATTTCTCCCCTATTTCCATTTTCATTTCTCCCAATTTCTTTTTTCTCTACCAAACACACCCTTAGTATTTGAATCTTCTCAAGTTCTAAGTGTTTCCCTTCTCTTTGATGTTCTTACTTAGATTAATGTTTTGTTTCATATCCGCTGTCATTCAAGGATACTATTAAATTGAACATAGTATTCAATATTATATATTAAACTGCACATAACTAATCATAGTGTACAAGGACAAGGAAAGCATGAAACTGTAAACAAATTACTAGCTAATGAGATTCTTCACCATCTAGCCATTTTAGTCCAGGCAATAATTTAACCAAAAACAACATAAACCTTTCATCAACAGCAGCATTCCCCACAATATCCAGCTGCATAAGATCTAAACCTCCAAAAACTGAATAAGCTTCCCAAAAATTCACCACTTTGGCATCTCCATTAGCAAATTCTTCAAAATCTTTATCATAAGCATGTGTATGTGACAAGGGAGATGAACAAAGATACCGTCTCATGTCTATACTGTGTGCACCAATCTCATTATAAGAGATATCCAACACTCTCAACGACTTCAAGAATCTCAAAGGGTCCAATGCCGTGAAACTGCCAAGCTTATTATGACTAAGGTTTAAGCATGAGAGAAGCTGCAAAGCCTCCAATCCTGTGAACAAAACCCAGAAAGGCGATTGGTTATTTTTCTTTTTTCTGAAAACTTCATGCACTTGGTCCAGTTTACTTGATGCTAGATGATGTACAAGTGAGACACACAAAGTAGCAATTTTGAATTGTAGGAAACAATGTTATTATCAAAAGTCATAGCCAAACCTAGATAGAGGTGGTAAAATGGGCGAGTTTGGGTGGATTGGATAACATATCAAAATGAGTATCGAGTCAAAATGGAAAAATTTTAATGTGAGTTGAAGCAGTGCCTGGTTCTCACTCCTGAGAACATCTTTTGTCCAGTTTTTGATTAAAAAAGGTTACAAATAATTACCACGTTGAATATAATTACAGGAAGAATGTTACAATAATAATCTCAAGTTATTGAATACAACCATTTCTGGATCTGTATACTTGTAAGCTATCAAGATTGGACAACTTTCAAGCCATTTAACCCATTCCAAGACATAAAACAGAGGGTGTTCCAAGCATCCCCAGGTTCATCCCTAATTGAACCCACACTTGGCTAGAACTCTTGACCTCTCCTATGGGGGGAAGTGATCTACCCGGTGGACCATCATGTGATGGTTACCCCCTATATATTTCATATTTGACCCATTCCACTTTAGCTATTTTATATTTGACCTGTTTTGTGATAATAACATAACCAAAATCGACCCATTATAAGATAGACAGGTTGAAATTACTGCCTATATCCAAGAGGAAGACATTTGTTTCATCCTTCAAATACACCAATTGAGTTGCTAGATATGCATTATTCACAAGAATATTACCTTAACGACCAAACGCATCAATCATGCTTGTGAGATTTTTAATAAATACAGATGTTTTACCTTCAATAGAATGAAGTAGGTTGTGGCTGAGATCAAGACTTTGCACCCACAATAACCGCTCAAAGGATCCAATTCGTGATAGCGATAGTGAATTCAGTCTTAAACACATTGAACCAGTGATATTCAATGAAGTTGGCTCTTTATACTGCCAACAGTACTTCACCAAAGACTCCTTGCTAGAAGTCACCTGCAACACCACAACAGATCAGATCCGCACTCACAAACTGTTAAAGCTTGGAGCTAAAGCATAGAGATGGCAATTTCAGCCCATTTACTTAAGATTGGGTCAATTTTGGTTATGTTTTGTCTCTAATAGGTGTTACAGGTAACACTAAAAAAATATATACTTGGAGGGAAAGAGGTCAAACAGGTCAAAAGCCGCAAAATGTATGTTTAATGCATTTAAATCAGTTTAATATAACACTGGATTTTTTTCGAAATAATCAAATTGCTGTAGTCATATATGATACACTAATTATATATTAAAAAAATCAAGATTTATTAAACAAGTGTTTCAAGTTAACCCGAACCAACCCAACCATGCCAAAAGTTACACATCTTGATGTGAACCAATATGGCAGCCAGCGTTTGCTACTCTACTAAAACTGTTGACCAAAGAAAAATGTTATCCTCCTCCCAAATAAGATAGATATGTGTAGAAACAATTACCTGTTTTAAAAATACCAAGCTGTACTCGTCCTTGTAATATTGGTAATGTGGGGGGTCTAACTCCAGTAGTTCAGAATATAATTGCAAAACTTCCTCCACATGAGTCATATTTGGGGCATTTGGAGTATCGGTTGACATCATGGCATCATATGCCATCAATAATCTTGCAAGTGTAAGCTTTCCAATTTTACTACCAAACAAAATTTTCAAAAATAGATTAAAAGTAATAACAGCATACCATTAGCTCCAGATTAGTAACTAAAAGGTAAAGCATACCACTTTGCCCATGACAATAATTCTCGGTACTGATCTATTTCATCAGCTATTATCTCAGACTTCCATTTTGAAGATGTGGATTGCTCATAATCACTTGTTGTCGGCTCAAAAAATGATTTAAATAAGGATGCCACATCTGAAACTGTAGAAAAATTTTGATCCGTCATTGATAACCTCCTTAAACTATGTCCTTCAGAAGGTTGAACATCATGGGATACAGAAACCGTAAATGCAAAAGACCAGGGTCGACTACATGTAACACCACTCAAAGAAGTTATGCCTTGAGAATATTCTGAACTAATTTTCACTTGAATGATCTTTGATGAGTTAAATTCTCTGTGAGAAACGGTTAAATGTGTCATCCATGCCTGACCACAATTAAATCTATTTGTTGAAAGGGGGCTCCAAGTAATATTCTTGAGTATATCATTGTCAATTTGAACACTAACTGTATTTGAGCTTACACCTTCAACTGATTCATTAAAATAAAGAATGATAGGAAAGGTTGCTTTATTAATGTCAGAACCATGAGGAGGCCATGAAGACACCAAATTAGGCATGTCTAGTTTAATGGTTTGTTCAAGAAGCCAGAGATGATAGAACCACCCACTCTGATCATCTGGGTCAGTGAAGACTGCATTTCGTACAAACTCATACTCCTCTGTTAAAAATAGTTCTTTTGGAAAATATCCTTCGACTTCTTTCTCCAGCAGATGAGATAAAAGTACGCTGCAGATATGAGAAACCACATAATAAAGATACAAAAAAACAAGATACAATTTCTTCATTAAAATATACATCTAAATTAAAAATATGATTATCGCTTTGGTAGAATGTAAATTCACACATCTAATAGTCATGAAATGAAATCACACTATTGACGATATGGAAAATGCAAGTTCTACTTATAGTTTTGAAATCGTACAACCCTAATAAATCACTACGAAATTGTTCAAGTTGTCGAGGAATCCGTGTGAGATAGTACGGGATATGGCGACGACAAGACTCAAGACCAAGAGATGGAGTAACAAGAGAGAGATAGTACTAGCGACAACAACATTACTCACTTTGAGAAATGAGAATGAGAGGGAAAGAAGTCAAGAAGCTAGTAAGGTTTTAAGTTTTCAATGCAGATGTCACCACAATTTCATTTTAAAAACTTTTACGATTTTACCTTTATCATGTCATTCGGGTCATTACCGGGTTGTCGTGTTCATGTCACTTTTTTCGTGTTGGGTTTGTGTCGACCCGCTCTTTTATTTTCGGGTTTGTGTCACTATTTCAGGTCGGTCTCGTGTCGTGTCAAAAAATTGACATCCCTAGGTTATATAAATATTATAAGATACTATTGATTGTTTAAAGTTCCAGTCTTGTGGCAGGCTACTCATATGAGTTTTTCATGAGATTTCCAAACCTAAGATACATGTATATTTTCAGTGTTGTTGTATTGTATAACTCCTATCGGCCATGTACTCACGTTTAACTCGCTAATAGGTCCTTGACCGAGGCTATTTGAGTAAACCGGTCAAAAAATCGGCTTTAGTCCAACTTGACCTAAGGCAAGCAGAAAGTCAAAAAAACGGGTCAACGATTTATACTCTCACACTCCCCAGTACCCCACCCCACCCCTTGTGACGCTAAATTGTAAATACCAGACCTTGAGATAAGCATAAATGCATAATCTGACTACGAACCCCCTAACCCTCAATGAACTTTCTTCTGATTATGTTTTTGGTAACTAATTTCCAAATAAACATGAACAGTAACAAATTAAATAAGAGTTTATGATGTGCTCAACAGATGGTATTTCTAACATTGTGTCGTATTTACATTTCAAGTCGACCTTTCTCATAAAGCTACTTTTGGATGCACCTAATATGGGTCAGATTTCTAACCCAGTTTTCAGCTCGTAATACTTTTGTTTTTCTTCTGGTACTAGAATATGAATTTGTTTTAATAAATGAATATAAGTACTCCGTAACCATATAATTATATGTTAAACTCTTAGTTATTAGTGTAAAAGTTCACTGTTTTTGGTCCAATTTGATCTGTTTTGGACCTCCCTCCCTCTCCTCTTCCAAAATAACCCAATCCGACTACTCCCCACTTAAGCCGTTTACATGCTACACCCCAGTCGA
This sequence comes from Dittrichia graveolens, assembly GCA_038502395.1. Lineage (NCBI taxonomy): Eukaryota > Viridiplantae > Streptophyta > Magnoliopsida > Asterales > Asteraceae > Dittrichia > Dittrichia graveolens. Next base: position 9,146,357 of record JARJIL010000001.1, read on the forward strand.
CAGTTCGAGTAATGCCTAGCCAGTTTTATAACATTAGTATATTTTAAGGATATTATTCATTTATTCCATGCTAAATGCTTGATTTACCTATAATAAAGTATGCATGGAATGTGATATTTTATGATACGTCTTTGGATGTGTCGGGACGCCATCTAAAGAACTGTATTGTCAGGGACCAAAAAGTTAATGTACCGCAATAAGTGGCCAGTTACCCTAACTTTGATATGCTTAAAACCAACTAATGTTGACGTTTACGATTTAAGGGGGTTAAGTCACATTACCTAGTGTAAAGGTGACTTAAGGTAACAATCGACATAAATGGGCCCCCCTGCACTTTAAGTATAACAAACTTATGGTCACCGGCCACTCATTCTGGTAACTTTAACCTTTCAGTTGGTGGCCCTAACAATCCGTTCCTTTAGTCAGCATCAAGACACATCCACAGATGTATCACAAAAGCTTTTTCATATATCACAATCCATACATATTTAATCATAACTAATGGATATATAACTTCAAATATACATGTATCCCAGTTTTGAAAATCTCATGAAAAATAGCTTACTTACACGACTTGAGACTTAACTGTCAAAATTACCTATATTATTAATATTTATAATTATCAACTATTTACTTTTCAAGACTTGGCAATTCTATTATTTCATATCTTAACCTATCAATGTATAATATGCACAGTTGTTAATAGCGCCAAATAGCGCGCTATAGCGAATAGAGTAGCGTAGCGCTAGGTGACCGCTATTAAGCATATAGCGGTAGCGATGGCATTTTGGTATTTTTTTATATTTTTTACATTTAATTAGTAATATGAAGATTTAGATGATATTTGATTTAACTTATAATAGTTTAAGACTTAGTATTATATTTTGTTCTCTAATATATATAACAGTTTAAGACTTTTAAGGTAATATACTGATATATAAATATATAATTATATTTAGAAGGCTATCGCTAAATACGAAATAGCAGCCGTTATTTATCGCTATTCGCTATGTAGCATATAGGTAGGCCATCGCTATTTACCGCTATTCGCTATTGACAACTATGACAATATGTTTGAATATTCATTAAGTGCACAAACAGTCCAAAGTTCAATAATATGTTCAATTCAAAACTCAGAAAATATCTTTAGGTTAATACATATAATAGCTAAAAATCTTGATTATGAGTCTAAAAAAATTAAAACGTGAATAGATGGTCATACCTACGATTATGCCAAGCAGAATAATTACTGAAGTTATCATTTATCATATCCGTTGTAAATTGTAGCTCCTTCTGATCCGATATGTTCTTCAATCCCGCTATGAATCTGGAAAAGGGCAAAACAAATAAGGTAAAAACAGATAGCATAATTCAAAGATAAAATATATTACCAAATACAGGTCTTCACCTTCGGTAATTCCATGCATGAAAATTACGGGTATCCTGCTTCTGGAATAGATTTAGAAGCCTTAGTTCATGCTCTGTCGAAGAATTTACTTTGCTTATCACCCATTTCCGGTGATGCCAAGCTCCATAAGACTTGAAATTCTTCCTTAGTGCATTCTCTACCTACATATACAGTAAAATGTTAACACATTCAAGAAAGAACGATTTGACTTCTCAGCATTCAGACACCAGTTAAAATTTTAATACTATGAACAAACTTTTATAAATTTCAACCATATGATTATTCAAGAATTTTGTATAAAAAACTGCCTTAAATTACAACTACTAATGTGTGTAATCTTCTCCATTATGCAACAACTACAAGCACAAAACCTTTGGAGCAAAAATAGTGCTCCTATCGTTCCAAAACGCTACATATTTTCTTTGATGTCAAACCTAGGAACTTTTCAAATCAATTTGACATCCTCCTTAGCTTCTTTATCTTCATTCATGGGTTCATTAATCATAAAAGTAGATTTTCCCCCTAAACTAAAACTTGAAATTTAGTTAAATGTGATGAACCAAACAAAAAACCCAGATGCCAATTTTCTACGCCAATCGAAACTATTGCTCTAAATGTTGCAAAATTTAAAAAAAAAAAAATTCACATCATGATCTGAGTTATAATGTTCCCCGCATGATCCCAGAATTAATGAACTTGTTACTTGGAACCTATTTTAAGATAATGCAATAGGCAGTGTAAACAAACAATTTAATTAGAAGTACCAACAATATAAGAACTTACAACTCTCAATTCTTCATCGACAATCAATTTGATGTGATCCGAATCTGCCTTTTCAGCCTCCGATTGACTACTAAGATTATGCTCAAATGCCAGCTTTCGATAGTTCCAGGCCGTCATGAACTCTGGATTAGCCTCGATGAGCTTAGCATTGATTTCTAGGGCGTCTTTCGTGTAACTTCAATCGCGAAGGGAAACATATCAGCACAGATCAATTAATGCTTTTTACAAAGCAGAACTAATATCGGATATGAAGAACAGATATTTGAAAAGAGTCGTACATATTGTTGTGATGATTTTGGAGAAACTGAGATTGAAGAGATCGAATCTTAGCAGCCTTGAGAGCTGATGCATTTTCGTCTACTGGTGTTGCAGATTTCCTCGGTCTTCCATGCATGTCTCTAGCACAGAGAGAGAGAGAGAAAGAAGGCTCCTCTGTTGCAAGGCTGCAAAATTAGGGGTGAGCTCGGTTCAGTTTGGTTCTGTATTGGCATAAAATCAAAACCAAATCCAAAAATTTCAGTTTTTGGAAAAGAAAAAACTTTTCAGTTATAAGCTCGGTTTTTCAGATTTTTCTTCTTGGTACTTGGTTTTTTGGTTGGTTTTAACAAATTTAAAACAGATTCATTAAAAGACTCTTCCATCTACCAAACAACATATTCATCAAAAGTTGCTTCTATCGAAAAATCTACTAACTAAAAACCAGAAATAGAATTAACTTTGGAAAGAAAACAGATTATGAATCATATATTTTGGTAATTAACAGATTCTTTACGCAAGTTTTAAGATCAGAAACTGTCTGTGCTTCTATGTTTCGAAATAGCTAACAAAACATGTGTATTACTGAAAATGAATGAACATTGATCGTCTACTGTCGATATACAATTTAGTCGAACAGACAGATACTAATGTCGACTGTGAGAGCTCTGAAGCCTTTAACTAACGATTACAATTGAGGATTTAACAAACGATTACCTTTGGAAGCAAACGAAGGAGCAGCAAAGATGGCTACTTTGCAAGATGAGATTGAGCTTGAGATGTGGCTAGATAGCTACTCACAGATCGATCGATTTAGTAGGAATCCCACTCACAGATTTATCAATTGAATAGATTGATTGACCAGGACTCGCAGATTTAGCAAATCGATTGAGCAGACTCTTGAAGGCTATCGACTATTGTGATTTGTGATTGTTAAGAGGGCTATCGATTGAACAGAGTCGCCTATCGATTAGAAGACTATCGTGAATGTTGGAGGGTTGGACTTTTCGAGGCTGGAGCAGCGATTTGAAATTTTGGATAGTGAACAAGAGTGAAGACCTAGCAGGCTATCTGCCTAGCACCGATTGTTTTTCAGATTTTTTTTATTAGATTTGTATTTTATCAAATGATTTCTATTTTATAGGATTTGTATTTGACAGGATTATGAATCCAGTCTTGTGTTTTGTTGACAAAATCTATCAGGATTTGTATTTTGAAATCCTGTTTGTTTTTTAATCAGTCAAAGGATATGGATTGTTTCTATGATAAATGACAGAATTGCTATAACACCACTTTTCAAGTTTTAATTTAAAATCATTATCTTATGAGTTAGCATCCAAAAGATATCAGAGTTTCACAAAAATACAGTTTCTAAACATACATGTGCTAACATTTACAAAAGTAGTGTCAAAAGTTTGCTTCTCGAAAACAATAAGTTATCCAGTTGAGCACCGCATTGGGGCCTTACCCTACTAGAACCTGCATTACCTGCAAACATGCAATACTGAAATATAAGCTAACACTTAGTGAGCATACTACTAAAAACTGATAACAAAATACCAGAGTAAACTCTACTCAAGATGTCTCGCATCCAAGCTAAAACACCTGCAAACCTGCATAAACTGTTACGGTGTTGGGGCTTATCTATACCTCGCGTATAGCCTATCCCCAGCTGCTCTTGGTATACAACTCACTGTATACCCTGGTTTAACAGAAGTAACAACTCCCCAGGATGCCTCGCATCCGACTCACAGGAGTAACAACTCCCCAGGATGCCTCGCATCCGAAGCAGATAAAACATATAACACAATTATCATATTGTTCAATGGTTATAATCACGTACTGATCATGCTAGAGAATAGTATACTCACAACATGGCTATACACATGTACTTGCATCACATATACATATCATATATCATATCACATCATACCATACCATATCATATCATATCATCTTGTGTACGTATACATATACTAACTCACAGGTACTTACTCTGCTTTGGTATACAGCTACACCACCCGCGTGGCTGTATACCATAACACTGTTCTTGGTACAAAGTTACACCTCGCGCGTACTCTGTACACTGCTGCTTTATTGAATATCTATAACATTCATATCTTATAACACATATATCATGTTGTTCATTTAATGCATACTCATATGCTAAACCTGCTGAAGGAATAGTATACTCACCTCAGTAACGAGGATGGTTTAAATAACAACTCAAATATCGATTATAAAGTCACCGCATACGTCGACAAATAGTACCTACAAGCAATAAATATAAATTATACAAATTCTAAGTATTGCAAGTTGGGCATACCCTAAGCACAACCTAGGCATGGTTGTGCCTTCCCAAGGCATGGTTGTGCTCCTCCTTGGCATGGATGTGCATTTCCTTCAGGTATGGTCGTGCCTTCCCTCAGGCATGGTTGTGTCTTTCCCTTAGCACGCCCATGCCTTTCTTAGGCACGCCCGTGCCTCGGTTAAAAAGCACAAGAAATACCTTATGAACTAGGTTTTGCCACGGGGGCGTAAGGCACGCCCGTACCCTCCATAGGCACGCTCGTGCCTCCTATAGTCTGCACCAGAAAGTCGGCCAGAACGCTGTTTTCTGACCAAAACTCATTCTAAACGATAAAACATTGCAAAGGGGTGTTTTCCTACACCCCTAACAGCTACGTACATCAATAAACACATAAACAACAATCAAGATCAATGATTCACTCATTTAAATCCTTATTTAACCCATAAGAACACACAACTACTAACCAAACATACCTTGATCTACTATGGATTGAGATGGTGATAAATCATCTCTAAAATTGGCTACACAATCTTGCTTCAAGGATGCCAAAAATCCCAGCTATGTTCTTGAGTGTATGTGTGCAAAAGTGTTGACTAACAACAAGTCAAATATATATCCATAACTATCCTCTATTGACAAAACACCCCCTAAACTTAATTCACTTTCTTTTTGACAGTTTTAGCCCCTCTAGTTTTATGAACAACTCTAATCTTTAAATACACCTAGTCATAACAACTTTTGAAATTTTAGGGCGTTATAATTGCCCTTCGGTTATAACTAATTAATCAAACTAGTATATAAAATTGATTAAAATCAGTTAAAACTAGTATATAAACCAAGTACCAAGTATCAAACTTTGATCTACCAAGTACCAAGATGATACAGCAAGCTATGAAATGGATCTAAAAACACATAAATCAGTTAAAATCGAGAGATAATTCAGTTAAAATCGAGATGATACAGCAAGCTATGAAATGGAAAATCGAGAGAGCAGTCAAGATGATTCAGCAAGCTATAAATCAGTTACAGAAGAACACATAAAGCGGTTAAGTTAAAATCATTCCAGAGAACAAAGAACAAGGGAAAATCGAGAACAGATAGAACAATGATAAAATCGAGAGAGAGAAAATATTACAAGAGATTTCGAGATGAAGGGACCGCAGGTGTGCAATCGTCGCCGGTGTGCTATCAACGCCGGTTTGTAGTCAAAGCCGGTGTATAATCGCCGCCGGTGTCTCCTCTCCGAAGAGGAGCGGTCGCCGCAGGCTGTTGCGGAGTAGGAAGGAGCGACGAGGTCTAGATCGACCGGGGGTGGTGTGGGTTTGAGAGGAGAAGGGAAAATGATTAGTTAGGTTAAAGGGTAAAATGGTAAACGGTAGATTTCATTATATGTGGATTTTAAAATATTAGGGGGGTCTTACATTTCTAAAATCCTCTGTCTAGAGCATTTGGTGCGATTTTAGAAAAATCCTATGACTTATAATCGTTTGCTTTTTTTTAACAAACGTGGGATTTTTCAGTATTTAAAATCTCAATCTCAGAAAATCCCAATAAATACCACGGACCAAACATGGACTAAGGCTTTGTATTTACGGATATATCATTAAAAGAACCTTAATTCTACTTGTTCGGTTTGGTACTGTTCATAGTCAGTTTCCTATCTATTTCATCATTCTTTTGCTCGTTAAACTTATTTAATTAGTCGCCCTTTTATTTAACTAGTTTTAATAGTATTTTAGCGAATCCCTCTTTTAGTTAGTTTATTTCGGTTAATCAGTGAAATCTGGTTTAATAAAATATTCTTACTGTTTCCTGTGAAGACGATATCTGACTTACCTAGGCTATACTACTACACGATCCTGTCATATTTGCTTGTAGTGTGTGATGAAACTTAAGTTATTTCAGACTTAAATTTAAAACCTGATTTTCAGACATCAAGTTTTGACGCCATTGCGGGGTAATGTTGTTTATTTTGTTTGACATTTTATTAGTTAATCGATCCTTTCTTGGGATTTATTCTTGTGAAAGCTATTTGCTTTCTTTTTTTTATTTTTTGTTTGTTTTCTTTATCTTTCCTTTTTCATCCTACTCTTTGTTTCCTTTCGTGTTTCCTGTGTAGGTGAATGTATTATCAAGGAACTCCGTCATTCCCTTTTAGAGGAGGCATGCATTTTGTCAATAGTTATGACGATGACCAGCCGATGTTCTTACCTAGGGAAGACTAGAAAACAAGATTGCTATATAAAGCTCATGACATGCCAATGTGGTCAGCTAAAGATGATGAGTCAATGTTCTCGCCCTGGGATAATTGGTCGGTACCACCACTTATTCATGATGTCATGCCCATGCTATCACTTTTGGAGGCTTATCTTGTGATCCAACAATTACTAAAGGCGTAGTATTATGATCAATTTTCCTATCCTCAACTAGATCCACAAAAAGAAGTGAGGAAATCAAATCTTGAGGAGCTGATGAGAAACTTCATGAAGACTCAAACTGCATGTATTGAACGGATCGAAAGTAAACCTGAACAGGCTACCCATTAAAATCATAACCTCCATAATTCATGTTTCATAATAAATCAAGACTAAGTGGATTCGACTGTAGGTGAAATAAATCTTCCATACTGTCATAGTCAGTTTCCTATCTATTTTATCGTTCTTTTGCTAGTTAAACTTATTTAATTAGTCGCCTTTTTATTTAACTAGTTTTAATAGTATTTAGCGAATCCCTCTTTTAATTAATTTATTTCGGTTAATTAGTAAAATCTAGTTTAATAAAATATTCTTATTGTTCCATGTGGAGACGATACTTGACTTACCTATGCTATACTACTACACGATCCTGTCATACTTGCTGGTAGTGTACGGTGAAACTTAGGTGATTTCGGACTTAAAGTTAAAACTTGATTTTCACGCATTAATATACTTCAAGTCCAATTGTCCCACGAATTAATATTCATAAATTCATCACATTAGTTAAAACGTTTAACCATAAATGCCTAAACTTCGGGGCATTACAGGTGTGGGTTTGGTCATGATGAAGAAGATTAGAAAGATATAGTCACCGATCGATTGGGGTGGTTTGTGTCTGACGGAGGATTTCCAGTTGGGTGTGAGGAGTCCGACAGAGGTTGCGGGTTGGGTGTGAGAAGTCCGATTAGAAAAGGTGGTCGGTCGGAAGCGATGGTGGTGGTTGTGGCCGGTGAAGAATCCGAGAAGGTGATGAATAAGCGGTCGTGGTTCATGTCCATCTCCATGGTAGAGAGAGAGAGAGAGAGAAAGACAACAAGTTGGAAAATGAAATGTCATACCTGACGTAGGATATGGAGAAAGTGATATCATAATATTTCGATATATACATTAAGCGATATCTGTTATATTTTAGCATTTTATTATTCATAAATAAGTCAAAAGATACTTAATATCTTAAGTTGTTGGATTTGTGGTTTAAAAAGCGGATAATGAAAAGGTTTGAGGGAAGAAAATGAGAAAAGTTGTCAGCTCTGACACGCCTGCACTGTTTTAAACATATCTCACTTATACAAACTCGAATTGAGGTGATTCAAAAGGCCACGAAAACTAGACTCAGAGGGCCACAATCATACCAAGGATAATATTGTATTAGTCTCTAACACGATGCGTTAATAAGGTCTAATGAGACGCTTCAAGTGCTGAAACATTTCAAATTTCTTTAAAGGGTAACGCGACACATCGGTGCCGAAATGTGAGATCTATAAAATTCAGCCCTAATTTTTACCTAATGAAGATATATGCAATTCTAGGATTCTTATATGACGGTTGAGAACGTCTAGAAGTGATTTTAAGGCCTGAGAGAAGGTTTGGAGCTCGTTAACGAAGAGGAAAACTGTAACATCCTCAACTTGGACCTAGTTGTAATTATTACGTGAGTGTGTATAGTTAATGTAATAGGAAAATATTTATTTGTATGTACTTGTTGAGTCTAAATGAATATATGTATGTTTGTGTGTTAATTGTATGTATGTATATTAAGTGTATATATGTACTAATTATATGAATTAGAAAAGAAAGAAAAGAATAAAGAAAGAAAAGAGAAATATAGATATTTGTCTAGAGGCGGTTTGCCTCTGGATAAGATCTATATATGTGTTTGTGTATTTTGAATTGACTCATAAAGTCAAATATTGCAAACACACACAAACACACACTTGTTATTCTCGTGAAGTCTTAAAGAAGTTCTTGAAAGAAAGGGTTTGGAAGATTTGAAGTCATAGACTCAAAGTAAGATGAGTATAATGTTTGTAGTATAGATTATAAATGTATTATGTTAGATATATGGGTGTTGTATGGCTGGAAGTGTGTGTTAGAGTTGAAAACACCATTAAAAAATATGAAGCTTACTTTATAAGTGGGTTTCTCATGTTTGATGTTTTTAAAAGGTATAAATGTGTTCATGAGGTTCCTATAGGTGGTATAAGAAGTTCAAATATGTTTTAAAGGTGAAAACTAACATGCTGGAAATCTGGGTTTTTGAATACGTTGACTGAAAGTCGCATGCATGTTAAATGAAGAAGATGGTAAAACTGGAAAACACGAGATCGTGGCGCGACAGGCTTAAGGTCGCGGCGCGACCCCGTCAAGAATCCCCCATGCGACTTATTTGATCCGACTTACGCGTGAACCGTCCGACCTTTTGGTCCGACAGTCGGATGACCCATCCGACTTGTTGGTCCGACTGTCGAATAGTTCATATGAACCCCTTGTCCGACTTTCGCATGAACCATGCGACTTGTGATCCGACTTTCGTGTGTCGCGGCGCGACGGGGCCTTTTCAGCAAGAATGTGTCTTGTTTACATGTTCGTGTTAAATAGGTTATGTAGTGTTTAAAGTAGCTTAATGAATGATTCATGAATAATAGAGAGTTCTTGTAAGTGTTCTAGTAGTAGAACTTAATGCGTGCAAACGCTTAACGCGATTGCCGAATGTTTTAGGTGAACGTGTCAGCTGAATCAGAATTAGGTGAACGAACATTGTAAGCTAGTCAGGTGAGTGCCTGCTTTCATGAGACTCGGTAGAGTAAGGCTTGCATGCTAAATGATTATGTGAATGTACTATGTATGACTAGCTTGCTTTTGCAGGTATACTCTAGGAGGTAAGTTTGTATGCTATGAAGTTATTAGGTGCATGCCAGTGGGTCCAGACTGGAACCACTTAGTAATATGTGATGCTATGTATGAATGATTACTTGAAAGATGTTATATGTAAGATGATGGATCCCTGTGGGATCAAATGTACGTATATGTGTATGTGCACCGTCTGCATACTATCTGGCGCATGGTTAAGGTCAGTCAGTTGTAACTGGATCCTCTGGGATTTCACGGTAATTCAGGAGGCATCCTGGATCATAGGTTCTGCAGAACCGCCGTGCCTTAATGTGAGTGGTGATCAGCCGGTTGTAGCTGGATTACCTGTGGAGTCTTTGACTCTGTGAACGATGCCTGGTGGACTGCTTTATGCTTCCCTACCAGCACGGATTGGTCGTGTCTGATTCCCCGGTCTGAGTTGTTGAGCAAGATTGATTATCCTGCAAGACATGACTCTTACTGATCTTGTCAGCACACCGCTATGTGCTAAGCTAGCAATGATTGTTATAACATGATGCATGACTTACTGTATTGATACTTGTGATTGTATGTACTCACTAGCTAAGTGTTAGCTAATGATGCTATTTTTCCTTTTTCAGGTAAAGACTAGACGTCCTGTGAGGCGGGGAACTTTTGTTGTACAATGCCCCTTGTGGGTGGAACACTTGATTTATTTTGATATGATATGTAATGTACATTATGGTTGGTTCCTGTAACTAGGTAACACCTTGGATGTTTGTTTTGGAAGTGATGTTAATGTAAATAACAGTTAATGTTGTTTTAAAAGAAAAATTTCCGCTGCTAAAATCCAATTTGTCATTAAAGTAACTGTTTTCAGAAGCGGTGTTACAAAAACCATAACTTTGACGGGATCGATTCGATTTTTCCACCATCGCTCTATATTGGTTTGCAAGTTCATCCTTTTTTCGTTTTTTATGTGTTCTAGTATGTCTATGGGCAAGGTTTTCTGTTTTCACCTTGATTAGATGAACCCTTATATATTGGTTTGATTTATATGGACCCAGATGTTTAGTAATTATATAATTTATCTTGTTTAGCTTTTTCAAAGATTCATTCGTGTTAAAGTTTCTATCTTTATGACTTATTGTTGAGTTTTCATAGGTGAGATGACCATTCTATCTATGAATTCTTGTATCATGATTTGCTATGACCATTAGGGATCATGACTAGTGGCGGACCAAATCTTAGGGTTAGGTTATAAAGTAATTGACTTTAATGTGTTTGACAATTGCATGCGATGACCATTCAGTGTTAGTTGATTGATTTTGTGACCAATACGAATCAATAGATTAAGTTTTGCGAATTTATTAACTAATTATAGGGATAGTTAATGCCATGACCATTGAGTTAATGTTTTGTAATTATATGGTTAGTGAGTCGGACCAAGAGATCTAACCAATTTAGGAATTGGTATATAATGAATAATATCCATTGCACTTCCATGAGATTGACCGTAGACGAGGGGATAATCGAGTCTAGGTGAAGATACTTCGTATCGATCGTTTCCATTTCAAGCTCCCAACTTTATCTTAATTTTAACTTGTTTCTAATTAGTATATTTATTAGTTTAAATATTTTATCACATTCCTAGATCATTCTCAGTTTCCCCTTTTATTCGCTTTTTTCAAGCTAATTAATAATTAAATCTTTTAAATCTGAAATCATACTCGTTCCCTAAATTTTCGACACTCGGTATTACCATAACTATACTGCAATACTATTAGGTACATTTGTCTATTTGTGTTGTAGTCAGTACTTTGGTGATTTCAATTTAAATATAAAACCTGCCAAACTAACCTTTTAGCATAACAAATCTAGTTTAATTATGTCCAATGGATTTAAAAAATGGATGGATGAGATCTGGTCTCACATTCTTGCATTTTTAAATTCTCATTTGAACCTCATTTTATGGATTATGACAACTTTACCTAGCTTGTAAGAATTGTTTGTAATGCAATGTTCTTAAATCTTAATTAACAATGAATATCTATATATGAAAGCTAACACAAATGTTTCTAATCCATCATATATTTTAACTATATTTGTAGAAGAAACAAAGGTTTTTGAGGTCGGTTGTTGACAAAGAAAAAATTATGATAATTATTAATTGGATTTTGTATTTCGGGGTACTCTTTCGTCTCCTCTTTTGTATATTTCCATATATGTGTGTTTTAAATTGTGTTAACCTGTGTATTTGTTCGTGTGTTTCCCATATCTCTTATAATTTTCTGCTTGTGGTTCTCATTCCTTGCGAAGCGTGGATTTGTGTCAAGTCTTTGATATAAAAATATCGATGGCGTTTTTGCATTTATGTTTTGTATGTTTCTACCATGATCTCTTTCTCCTTTGCACTTTTCTAGATTTTTGAGCATCAAACGGGAAGTGATTGTTGATTTATTATATCTTTTTATTTGTTGTAAATTTTAGTCAGTTATAAGGGTATAACGGTCCTTTTACATTATTTAACTGACTTCCGTAGTTTTAACAGAGTCAAGGACGAACAAGTGAAACAAAATGTAAGCAATAAGAATTATAGGTGTAATAAATGAACCTACAAAGAGTATAACCGATAGTAAACCATATGAAATAAATGTGTAATTTATACTTAAAAAAGTAATTGAACATGACCTATATGATTAAAACAAACTTTTTAAAATTTCCTTTTATATAGGTAAAACGAGGATCTAGTACCTGCGCTTCGCTGCGGGATTTTGAATTCATATATTTTGTTATCTATGATGAAATATTTTATTTATCAAATTTGGTTTTTAAGTATTTTTTATCAAAATAAATATAAGTTGCCTTATATTCTTTAAATTTACTGAAATGTAAAAATGTATACAATTCGGATAAACATGAAAAATTAAAACAATAGAATAGAGTTCCAATAATGAGACAAAGTTTGGTAGTGGTAATATTTAGACAAAATTACTAAAAACGTTCACAAAAATATACTATATTAGAAGATATAAAAATAAAATTGTTATTATAGTTTAAATCGAAATTCAGATAAAATTGAGACGTTTATAAATATTTACTCATAATTATACCAAACATTATATGTTAAAACAAAGTTATAAATGAAAAACAAATAAGGTATAAAATTAATCTAATAAAATAATTATATAATTAATCGAGACTATAACTATAAACTATTCACATAGCACAAAGAACTAAAGAAGAAAGCATTATGGGCCATGCCTAATGGCTATCAAGTAACCCACCCGGAAGGAAAAGAATAAATATGTAAAACCAAAGAATCGAACTCGCAACCATTGGTTTAAAAGTATATGGAGTGGAGGGTGGTGAGAGGGTGTGGTGGGGTGACCACTTGGGAGATGGGTGTGGTACCACTCCGTTTAGTTGTGGTGGGAGGGGAGGTGTGATATTCACCACATGTTGGATAGGTGTGTGGTGAGGATAGGTGGATCACTTAGCTTTTAACTTTTTTTTTGTTAAATTTTGATTAGTTAGTTGGGTAATATATGGGTTCCATAATTTAATATATATATTGTTGACAGAGCTAAGAGAAAATCTGATGTGACAAAAAAATGATGACGTCATTGATGACGTGTAATTGTGACATGGACAAATAGAAAAATGTTTTGATTGGTTGATAATGGAGAAAACCATCTAAATGCAATTTATTTGGGAGGGTTTGCATGTAAATTATGAGGGAGTTGTATGAAATATGTGAGGGGGTTGTATGAAATATGTAAATAATTATATATTTGTCACCGTCTCATTTTTATCTACGTTTTTATATAAATTTTATCGTAATATGACTTTTTTTTTAAAATTAGTATATTTTAATTGTTTTATCCATCGAGAGCAATGGGTAGGTAATTATTGAACATTTTATTCGTTTTTTATATTCATTTCATGTACATAATATAGTTGATATAATAACTGATTTCTTGGCCTTTCGATAAAAATAATTAAAAATATACTATTTTTAAAAAATTTGTCGTATTAGGATAAAGTTTATATGTTCGATAACCCCTTAATGAGTTTTTTAAAACTGTAGGTTAATGGCATAAATTTGTTTACAAAACTACCACTACCACTTTAGGGCTCTTTAAAATTGATAGTTATGGTGTGAGTAAATAATCGTACAAAATCTATAACTCTACTTAATTACTAGGTAGTGAAACAACCGTCATGTTAGTGAGTTTTGTAACTACACATACAACTTGAAATATTATATAAAGATTTTAATTGTCAAGTTTTCTTATCTTTTAACTAATAACTTGGTACATAAAATTAAGGTTATTCTTACATAGATATTTGAATTCAATATTATCTTGTGTTTTCAATTATATTTAATTTACGTAAATAATAAATTATACTTAAATATTTTACGCGTGTATTGACATAATCTATTCTACATTAAGATCTTAATTTTATGTGATCTAATTTGTATGTACTTAGATTGATGTCATCATTTTTAAAAAAAAAATTAGTTTACAATTTCAAATATTCAAATATACAATTGGTTAATAAAAATGTCTTTTAATCATTTCATATTATAACATCAACAATAATATTATGGTTATGCCTTTATAGTGACAAGATAAAGCTCCATCACCATAAACACATTAATATTATACTATAAAGTTCAGATGTAAAAGATATTTTTATATTTATTAAAAAGAGTATATATAAAAGTATTAAATACAAATGTTTTATTTACGTACCCGTGCACCGTACGGGTATAACACTAGTTTGGTGTGATGAGAAGTGACTACTACGAGGCTAAGTGATTGATTAAGTGGTAGAAGAAAAAAGGATAATATGACAGTATGGTAGATGTGATTCTATGTGACCATTCCATGTACTCTAAGCATACAACCATCAATCCATCCCGCTAAACTGATAAAACTTTTGTTGTAACATACATATATATATATATATAATATTATTAGAAAGTTATTGTTTATAACTTTCTGATAAATGTTAGTATATATAATGAAATTAACTACAACAATCTAATGATTTCATGGGTATGTATTGGATATCTTTTAAAGATTTCTTTTACATGTTCAATGCATGTTGTTAAGTTTTTTATTTTAACAACAAATCGGTTAAAAATAAAATATGATTTAACTCAACTAGTTTTTATAAGTGGAATTAAAATTGACAACTTGAACTTCACTAATAATAAAATCAGAACCATCTCAAAATATCCTAAATAGTAGGAGGATATATGAAAAGTCACATAAGAGACTTGACTTCGGTTGTCATCGAACGCAAATATCTTAAGTGACCATATAAATATTTAGCCTGCGTATGTTGTTCTAAAAAAAATAAGCTTACACTGCGTTTACTTCTAGAAAAATTCTTTATTTTTTCAGAAAACTTTTTTAAGAAAACTGAAAATTAGAAAATATATTCACTTACATATTTTTTTCAAGAAAACAAAAAACTTCACTACTTTTTAACATGTTCCCAAACTTCTTAATTTTTTCAAACTCGCATATTTTTTTAAACAACTTTTTCAAGAAATTACTTTAACCAAACATGTTTTTCATTTTTCTAAAAAAGAAAAAGTCTACCCCTTCATTTAAACATATTTTCTATTTTATTTTCAGAAAATGAAAACTCCACAATTTTTTATAAAAAGGCAGAAAACAAAAAATAGAAAATTTTTCTTCTGCTAAACACAGTCTTAGACTCTATACATCAAACGTAGCTTGACTTTTTCGAGAAGCTTTTTAAAACAAGAAACCCTTTTTACAATTCAAATTTAGAAAAAAGATTCATTAGGCATCAAATCAAATGTAAATGACATGGTTTGCTAGATTAGTGGCACCTTATATGCTCACTTATTGTAGAATAAGATGTTGCATATTCTAGGCTCGTGCATGTGAGCCTTTATGCCTTTAGTCGAGAATAACCTTCATGAAGATTGATCCTAAACTTTATATTTTTATTAAATATATAAATAATTTTATTATAATTTCCTTACAAATACTGACTTACCCAATTCAATTGTTATAATATTTACAGAAAATTTGAAGTTTGAAAAATTAGATAATTCTATACCTTAATATTTGTATTCTATTACAGAACAAAATTTATGTTATTTATTCTAATATCACGTAGTTCTGTATGCTTAAACTTTTTTATTTTGTTAAACGGTAACTCTTCCTTCAATGGTTGGTCTAACGGCTTTAATAAAAAATATAAATTACGTTACTCAAAGTTAAAAAGTATTTGCTAGAGTTTCATTCTCAATCTTCTACTACAGATTCAATTTCTCCAACCCTACACTATTATGACACCTACAAATGTAAACCGCCCTTTAAGGCCTCTACTTACCGGTTATATGGTCAATATGAAGGATGAAAATCGTGTAACCTATGGCTAAAAAACATGTGTTAAAGTTTGATCTTTAGGCATCCAATATAGATTTAATATCTTCAACCACTAAGTTATCACCAGGCAGCATTAAGTTATATACACGATAGCGAAAAAAATATGATGCTCATAAACAAGTAAATACATATATAACAAAATTACAAAAAATAAAAATAAAGATATAAGTTATTCTACAAAGCATCCACCCACTAATAGGTTGTTTGGCACCACATTTTGATCACCATTAGAGGGTATTCTTCCATTATAGCATTAGTTTTGTTTCTCTTCATACTATCAATCACATAACAATCATACTAAACATTCCACCACGATATAATCACATTCGCATACCAACTCAATTTTATACACAAAAAAAGATGATTGTTAGCGTAAGACCTTACACCGGCTTATCACCCAACCTCCACTACTGCATCACGGTATCAAAGATGATTATGAACTTCATCATGCTTGTAGAACACCAAGGTTAGAAAACTATCACTACTACAAAAACGACATTTAACCCCCCCTATTTAAACCCGGTTATAGTAAAAAAATCCAAATAACCGGGGGTAAAAGGTGTGCTAGTGGGTGGAATTTAGGTGCTACCGGATTCAACCCCGGTTTTTTAATAAAAAACCGGGTTTAAAAGTTTTAAATCTTTTAACCCCGTTTACTCGGTAATAAACCGGGGCTAAAAAGTGGTGCGTAAAAGTGGCGGTTTATATAGTGTCGATTTAACCCCGGTTTTTTTAGCATACAACCGGGACCAAATGTTTCAAACTTTTAACCCCGGCTCCTTTAGTAAAAAACCGGGACTAATAAGTGGTGCGTAAAAGCGGTACTTTATATAATGTCGATTTAACCCCGGTTTTTTAGCATACAACCGGGACCAAATGTTTCAAACTTTTAACCCCGGTTCCTTTAGTAAAAAACCGGGACTAATAAGGCACATTTAATTCTCAACGGTTGACTCAAAATTTCAAACATTTAACCCCGGTTGTTTATAAAAAACCGGGGCTGATAACTTCTATTTATGGCTGATTCAACCTTTTAGTTCATCTTCTTCTTACTTTACTTTCTTTCAAATTAAACCACTCCATCTACCACCATTAATACCCATACGAAAATTCTTAAATTTCTTCCCAAATTCTAAGTTTTATTTATTAAATTCTTCCCAAATTCTACATCTATTGTCCATTTGATTAAATATTCAAAGGTAGTATATATAATATACATATTCATTGTTTGTTTAGATTTTTTATGGTATTCCATTCATTTTAATAATTATTGTTGTTTGTTATATAATGTAGGTATATATGTGAGGATTCTAATTGAATTATATTGCTTGTTTACGTCCAAATTTTAAGGGTATGTTTATCTGATTCCAATTGTCTAAGTTTTTTCCAATCATATTTATGTAGTTTATACATATACATATACACACATACATATATATATATATGCATTATTTTAGTATGAGTTGTCAATTGTTAGGAAAACATACAATGTGACATAGCCTAGTATGTATACCCGTCCGTAATTAATCTAATAGAGGTTAATTTCGGATTGTCCCCATTTGGGACTGCTTTTTGAATGCTTTGTCTCGTTTAGGATGTGGATACGTATTAACAGATTGAGTATTTAAGAAAAAGTCACTGCATTTCTCTTACTCCTACAAGTTTGCGTTTTTATAGACAAACTTGTGGAGTTAAGGGGAAATGCTGCTGATTTTTTCTTAAATACTTAATTTGTTATTACGTGTTCACATACGAGACAATGCATTCAAAAAGTGGGTTAGGATAGACCACCCTTGGCCTTATTCATATTTTTAAATGTCATACATGCATGCATCATATTAATTATATTGTTTTTTTAATTTCAGATGGATCGTAATACATGGATGTACAAGATACCACGTGGTTCAACTATATATCTCTAGTTTCATGAATGCCCTTGAGGATTATAAGAACAGAGAAAGAAAGCGCGAAGTTTTGTGTCCTTGTAAAGTTTGTAAAAATTGTCGTCTATTTGCTAATTCTAACGAAATTTATGGGCATCTGATAGCGGATGGGTTTGTGGAGAAGTATACCACTTGGTCACATCATGGTGAACTATTGTCGGATAATAACACGGCTCTTCCCTACTTAGATAACGAAGATTTGACCTTGAATGACAATTGTGATAATTTAGAGGACATGCTTCATGATTTGGAGGATAATGTGGCTGAAAAGAATTACGATAGATTTCAACAATTGTTTGAGGACTCTGAAAAACCGTTGTATGCCGGTTGTACAAAATTTACTAAACTTTCAGCTGTTCTAAAATTATTTCATTTAAATGCCGAAAATGGTTGGAGTGATAAAAGTTTCACAAGTTTATTGGAGATTTTGCATGAAATGCTTCCAGAAGATAATGAATTACCAATTTCACTATACCAAGCAAAAAAAATGATGTGTCCAATGGGATTGGAAATCAAAAGAATACATGCTTGCCCAAATAATTGTTTATTGTATAGAAACGAGTATGAAAATCTGCACGAATGTGTTAAATGTAGTACATCAAGGTACAAGCAGAAAAAACAAGTAAATGAAAATAACGATGATGCAACAAAAAAAGGACCCCCTGCGAAGTTATTTTGGTATTTGCCCATCGTGCCAAGATTAAGAAGATTATTTGCAAACCCCAAAGATGCAAAGTTACTGCGTTGGCATAAAGAGGAACGTAAAAATGATGGAAAACTAAGACATGTGGCCGATTCTCCTCAATGGAGAAATATTGATAATGAATTTGTAGATTTTGGCGAAGAGCCGAGAAATATAAGATTGGGCCTTAGTTCTGATGGTATTAATCCGTTCGGAAACATGAGCAGTCGACACAGCACTTGGCCGGTTCTTCTATGTATATATAACCTTCCACCCTGGCTATGCATGAAACGGAAATACATCATGATGTCATTGTTAATTCAATGTCCAAAACAACCCGGTAATGACATTGATGTTTATTTGGCTCCATTAGTTGATGACTTAAAAGAACTATGGAGTATCAGTGTCGAAGTTTATGATGCATACAAGATGGAGAATTTTCGTTTGCGGGCAATGATTTTTTGCACTATAAGTGATTTTCCAGCATATGGTAATTTGTCAGGGTATAGTACAAAAGGAGGAAAGGCTTGCCCTATTTGTGAAGATCACACGCATTCCTTACGGCTGAAAAACTGTAAGAAAATGGTGTACATGGGACATCGAAGATCACTTCATAGGAAACACCCCTACCGTAACCACACGAGTCCGTTTGATGGTAAAACCGAGAAACGAGTGCTTAGACGACCCTTGGATGGAGAATCTACATTTTCTCGAGTTGAAGGTATAATTAACCAATTTGGCAAGAAAAGTGCACCTCCTCCAAAAAATATATGGAAGAAAAAGTCTATTTTTTTGGATTTACCATATTTGAAACATTTACAAGTTCGACATTGTCTTGATGTTATGCATATCGAAAAAAATGTCTGCGACATTTTAATAGGCTTATTATTGAACATTTCTGGGAAAACAAAAGACGGAGTTAATGTTAGAAGAGACATGGTTGAAATGGGAATTCGACCTGAGCTAGCTCCTATAGAGAACGAGGGAAGACGTACTTTTATGCCACCGGCATGTTATACTTTATCAAAGGTGGAGAAAACAAAATTTTGCAAGTGCTTGCATGGTGTTAAGGTTCCATCAGGGTATTCATCCAACATTTCCAAACTAGTGTCGATGAAAGAACTGAAATTGTGTGGTATGAAGTCTCACGACTGCCATGTTTTAATGACAGAAATGATTCCTATTGCAATTCGTGGAATATTACCAGACCGGATCCGCCACACAATCACTAAACTCTGTTTGTTTTTTTAACATGATTCATTCAAAAGTGATTGATCCCGAGGTATTGGATTTATGGGAAAAGGATATTATCGTCACTCTCTGTCAATTGGAGATGTATTTTCCACCTTCATTTTTTGACGTTATGGTCCACTTGGTATCTCATATTGTAGAAGAAATAAAGGCTTGCAGTCCTGTATTTCTACGGTACATGTATCCTTTTGAGAGATATATGGGTTTCTTAAAAGGATACGTTAGGAATCGATACCGACCGGAGGGAAGTATTGTTAAAGGATACGTCTCTGAAGAGGTGATTGAATTTTGGACGGGCTACATGAAAGATGTTTCTGCTATTGGTGTTCCAAAATCACGACACGAGGGTCGACTTCAAGGGGCTGGGACAATTGGGCGGAGAACAGAGATACTAGATCCATCGGATATCAACTACGCACATTTTACAGTCCTACAACACATGTCTGTTATTGCTCCATATGTAGAGGAGCACATGAGAATGTTACAAGAAAATAATAGCAAGAGAACCGAAAAATGGTTGGCCACTGAGCATAGCAAAACATTTTCACAATGGTTGAAGAATAAGGTAAAGAAAAATCTTGGAGGCGATACTGTTGATCAATTAGTAGTGCATTTGGGATATGGTCCGTGATGTGTTGTTACAAAATACCAAGCCTACGACATTAATGGATATACATTTTACACCAAACAACAAGATGATAAAAGCGCGCTACAAAATAGTGGGGTGACGGCAATTGCCTCAACGACAAACTACTCGGGAGTAAGTCATGAAGAAAGGTCAAGGATCGTGAAAAGCTCGTATTATGGGGTCATTGAGGAGATCTGGGAATTGAGTTATGAGTCATTCATTATACCTTTGTTTAAATGTAAATGGGTTGAGAATGATAGAGGTGTTAGAGTGGATAAATATGGTTTCACAGTTGTTGATCTTTCAACAAATGGATATATATCAGAACCTTTTATTTTAGCAAAGCAAGCCTCCCAGGTATTCTATGTCGAGGACCCGAAAGATTCGAGATGGCACGTTGTCCTACATGGTAAAAGGCGTATAATTGGTGTTGAGAATGTTGTGGATGAAGACGAGTACGATCAGTTTGACGAGTTACCTCCATTTTCTATTGGCATTCCATCTTCAAATGAAGAAACTATTGATACTGCTTATCTCAGATCTGACCACACTGAAGGGCTATGGGTTATTGAACCACGCACTTCATAGAGTTAGATTAAATTGTAGATTAATCAATTCTTTAGTTTCGGTATTGTAAGGATTATAATTTAAATCAATCAAATATTTTAATCTCGTATACTAAGATTTAATATTTATAAATTAATTAAAATAGTAAATATAAGATATTTAAAATAATAAATAAGAATATTTAAGAAAATAGTGAAATTAATAATAGTTAAAAAGATACAAAAAACACATGTTAGTTATAAATAATATATTGAAGCATAAAACCAATTGGTTGCGAGCGTAGGTGGTAACACCCATTATCTATATACTTAAGGTCCCAAGATCAATCCATGTTTGCTTAAAAAAATTTTGTTTTTTTTCTTCTTTAAACCCGGTTTTATTTTAATGAACCGGGGTTGAAAGTTTTTGCTCCTCCCGCCTAAACCCTAAAAAAGGCCCAAAACATTTCATTTACTCCCTCCAGTTTAATCATGTACGTACATACGACTTCACAAAGTTCCATTCCCACAATCCTCACCCAAGAACGCCGGCTTCGTTTTCTATTTGATGCTTCCTGTTGAGTCTCAATTTCATTCCCACTACACAGAAGGTTTGAAGGTTTTGTTTTCTGGTTATGATTTCATTCCTTCTTCACCAAAAAGTGCCGATTTCTAATGCTGAATCTCGAAGGTTTCTAAGGTTTTTGTTGTTTTCTTTTGAAGTTGTTGAATCTTGAAGGTTTAACAAAGGTATCGAAGTTGCCTAATCTAGATAGCTGAAGGTTTGGATTTTCGAAGGTTTGGATCTGCAACACTAATCTGTACCGGAATTGCTAAATCTTGAAGGTTTCCCAAAGGTTAATTTCTGTTTTAAGTAGGTATGTTTGAGTTTTATAATCTACATATTTCAAATCGTTGAACAAAGGTTAATTTCTGTTCCTGTTTAGTATGTGTTAAGTAGGTCAAATTTTGATTAAATCTAGGAAATTAGGCATGATTACTTATTCAATTTATGTTTTTATTGGTATATCGGAACTATTTTGGGTTTTAAAGACTTCAAATTAGCTATTAGCTATTTGTTTTTATTCCTCCTTTTGATTAGGTTAGACTTATCTGATGGCAATAATAAGAGAGTGCATTTGGTACTATGAAAATTCAACCCTAAACTGACCCTCTATATTGTGATGAATTATAGATCCCATATAATTTTTGAATAATTAAAATGATCTATCTACTATCTTAATATATTGTGTTTAAAACTAAGATGCTAACCGTTAGATAAGACACACAAATTTATATCTGAAACATTCTTTGAACTTTATTCATATCACCAACAGCAATATACATACGACCATAGTATATGTATTTTTTCATAATGAACTAAGTATTGACTGGTAGGTTCCTTTTGTTTTATCTTTAAATATTCAAGAACACCTCTTAACCAAACCCCTTGACAACCTGCCATTGTGAAAGAAAGTGCAACAAATTTTTGTTTTTTTACTGCCATGAAATGGGTTCTGACCCGAGATTAAATATGAATCCTGATGTTGTATGACATTGCGTGTAGCTTATGAAAAAAGAACATAACATCTTTAGACAGAAAATAGAGGCACTCACTTTAATCTTCACAAGCTCTTACAAATTTATGCCATGTCACTTTAGACAGAAAATAGAGGCACTCACTTTAAACAGAAAATAGAGGCACTCACTTTAAACCAAACCTAATCAAACCAAATCATCAGTAAAAAAAATTTGTGCCATGTCATACAACAACATTCACTATAGCCAAGAAACATTGTTTTTTCCAGATCTATCATCCAACTTGCTCCTCATTGGTACATGTGAACATGCTTTAGCTGCTGCCTTTAATTAGTAAATAAATTAGGGTGCTGCCATTGAGGTAGTTGTAAAATATTATGCTAGATTTATTTAAAATTATATTTATTAGAACTAATTTAGTAAATAAAGATGGTGGTGGTTACAACCCATAGGCCATTTCTTAGATATTCATGGCTATTCTTGAATTTTTCTACATATTTTGATTAATTTTTTGGGTTTAATTTTCAAACCCAAGAAATATTAGTTTTAAAGTAAAGCTAGTACTTGATATAAGTTATTTACCTGATATATAATTCTTTTGCAGATTATTAAGGTTGTGCTAACTACAATACGAGTTCAAATAGTTGCAGTAGATCAACGTGGATGGTATGTTTGTTTGTGTTTTAATGGATCAAATAATAAATGATTTTATAGTTAATTTTATTTAATTTATTATAGGCTTCCTCCAATGGTTCAAGTAGCCAAGAACCAAAAATTAAGAAAAAAAGAGGGAAGACATCATTAAGGGACCTAGAGACAGAGTTAGATATTGAATTCAATGAGCATAATCAAGCAGTCGGGAAGCGACAATCGAGATTCGCAACATATGTAGGCCTTACAACAAGAAGTACGATATGTATTAACATTGATTCTTGGAAAAAAGTAGAACAAAATGAAAAAGACCAACTATGGTTAAATATAAAGGTATAATATCTACTACTATTTTTTGTGTTTTTATTTATTTGTTTATTAATTTATTGTATGTGGTAGTATATAATAAGTTTTCTTTTATAAAAATAGCGTCGTTGGAATATAGAAGACGATAAACAAAAAGATAAAGTGCTTCAACAATGCAACCACTCTTGGAAGAACTTCAAGAAAACACTTAGAAGATTAACGGATGAAGGAAAGGATGCATGTAAAGAGTACAAATATTTATCACAAGAAGATTGGGAAACTTTCATCGAGTTACAAAAAAGAGATGAAATAGTGGTATGTGTGAGTTCATAGCGGTCTTATACACATAAATACATACATAGAAGCATATATATATATATATGCATGTATTGTTATATACACACACACACTACTTTAATTTGTTTGTTATTTCTATATATAGGACCAACGCTTAAAAGGTAAGGAACATGCAAAGAAGAACCTGAATCCAGCTCGATTAGGCCTAATAGGGTATCGTGGACATTTATCTACGTGGGAAAAAGAGAAGGATTCAGAGTTGTGCTCAAATATCCATATGATTGAAGATGAGCGTGCAAGAAAGTTTTTGTTGGCTAGGAGGATACACGATAAAGATGGTCAACTAAGATTACCAAATGAGCTTGAAAATTTGGTAGAGCAGTTGGTATGGCCATGTTATACATATAAAATTGATTGATAATTTTTAATATAAATTTAAATATATTGTTATTGAACAGATACAAAAGGATAAAGAAGTATCTCAAGGCTTAGTGCAAGTTGAACCCGGCACATATCCTTTAACAATGGTGTTAGGGCCAGAGCATGCCGGTCGAACAAGGGCGGTGGGACATAATATTGGCTTGAAACAAGGAATGCCGCATATTGTTGGAAAAAAAAGAAAGTCTCGCCAAAGACAGGAGCTATCCGAAGAAGTAGCAAGGCAAATGCAACTCATGAAGGAAGAGATGCGGGCCAACTTTCAGCGTGAAATGAGGGAAGAGATTCAAGCTGACTTTCAACGCCAACTTAGGGAAGAGATGGAGGCGTTCAAGGAAGAGATGTTATGTAATCAAGAGGGTTTACGAGGTGACAGCCCGGGAATGAGAAAAAGTAGTGTTGGCTTAACCCAGCACATTGTTGATGATAATCTAGACGAGATACGGGTAATTATGACCTTTATTCATAATACAATACTTGTATCGCGTATACTTACATACACTATTAATTGAATTGTAGGAGCCTGTGAGTTGCCTTTTGATTGTCCCTCATTCTAAAAAGAAAATCAAATGTGGTAGAGGGATGGTACATCCCAAAGGAAATGGGATGTTACACGGTGTTCCTTTACTTAATGGACACGTGAAGGTGCAAGTAGATCACATTGAGCAAAGTTATCTTGATTTTGCGCTTCCGGTGAAAACTCAAGTGTTGGAGACACTTGAAGATGCAATCAACACATTTATTCAATGGCCACGTGGTGCAGTTGTTCTCTCCATGGTAAATATAATCCATTTTTTATTCATGTAATATTTTAGCATGATTTAATGACGTGAATATGTAAGTTTTTAATAGGCCTCCAAGACTACGGGTACATTGAACCAACAAGCATCAATAACATTACCAGCTAAAAAGGGAGTAGTGTCGGCACCTTTGAGGGGTATTTCAAATAAGAAAAAAGATGAAAAAGAAGATATTTTAAAACGTTTGAAAAATAGATGTGCTGTAATTATGAAAAAGGAAGCTTGTATATCTAACCCCTATAAGAAGATTATGTCACGACCTGACCCAACCAAATGGTTTGATGCTATTATTGAGTCTGATATCTTTGGCGTGAATGGATATGAATTCACAATGGAGCCCGTAGATATAGTGGATATGATGGCGGGTAGTTGGATTGACATGACTCTCATGATTTGGTTTGTAAGGTAGTACGTTATTGTTAGTTATATTACAATTAGCATAACATTTGGTATTCATGTCCTTATATATATATATATATATATATATATATATATATATATATATATTTATGCTTGTAGATCAATACATATGATGCACAATAAGAAGAGTAATTGTGCTTTTTTTAATCCGGAGATGATTCGTTCGTCCCAATGCTTGAAATACGGTGACGAGGTTACACGTTGCTTGATCGAGACATTGCAATTTCATGGTCATAACAGCTTTTTCCTCGCACCATATTGGCAAGGGTATTGTATATTACTATCTTAATTATTATACGATTCATATGTATATTATACTAAATTTTATTAACATATTATTAGTGAACATTGGACGTTATTTATACTTCACCCTCACGCACATAAGGGATATATATTGGATTCGATCAAGAATGGAAAGGATCCATATAGCTTCCACATTACAAAACATCTGGAAATGTAAGAATATTTAATTGATATGTATTTCACGTAAGAACCATAGAATGTAAACAAAGTGCTTTAATTTGGTTATTTCTTTTTTTAGGGCTATTAGAACTTTCATGAACGATAGCGAAGAGACGAATATCACTTGGACATTTGCGGAGGTAAATCATCTTGATTATTTCATATATACCTAACTTACGTGTATGTTTTAGTTTGTTAAATGCATAACTTGGATATCAAAATTTAGTGCAATCAACAAAGTGGTGGTTTGGAGTGTGGATACTATGTCATGCGCTGGGTCCATGAATTTATCTTTACTTATCGGTTTGAATTTCCGGCTAAAGTAAGTACTTTGTAGAATTTTTTTTCAATGTTGTCTATTACGTTAAATTGTCATTTGTTAAATAACTATTTCTGTTTTAACAATTGTATTAACATTACAGATCCCTTGGAACGATACATCTCCATTTGACCAAAAGATTTTAGACACCGTCATTCTTGTTTGGCTTGGTACATTTTTACCGGTTTTCTTTAACAAGTGATAATAGGCTCAGGTATATATCTATATATATATATATATATATGTTTTTTTCTTTAACCCAATTTAGTTGTTAAATTATCTATTAAGAGTAGATAACAAAAAAACTATATATCATTGCTAATTGCCTACTTGGAACTATTACCCAAGTCACTTATTTTGTCATTAATAAGACTCTATGACTAGAGTAAGTTTGTTGTTAAATGGGTCACGTACAAATTTAATTGTGATGTGAACTAAACGTCTATTTGTTAAATTAGAACATATGGAGCTCATTTTTACTTTTTTTTGTTTATATTGATAGTTTGTGAAGGTATTCTAGAAGATTTGAAACAATGGATCATATTCAAGTCTTCAAACAAACAATTGGGCGATGACTTTGTTTTGATTCTTCCATTGGCTTCATTGTATTGTTTAGGAAGTTAGTATCTACTATTATGTCGTTAAACATTCAAGGTAGTTTGTTACAAGTTAGAAAATTTAAGACGGTTTCTTGTAGCTATTACCGAATTCAAAACTTGTTTGATTTGTATAGTGTTATGTATTTTTAATTGCAATGGTTTATATATTTTGTGTAGTGATAATCGCTTTTTAGTTAATTGGGTTAGTTTTTGTTGATAAATATAAACAGGAAATATGGAAATTAATTGTTTAAAAATATTTTTTTTAAGTATTCAGACCCGGTTTTTTAGTTTAAAAACCGGGGTAGAAAGTCTGCTTCATACCTCCTGCAATGGTGTTCTAACAGCGGTTAAAGATAAACCGGGGCTAAATACTATTTAACCCCGGTTAAAAAACCGGGGTTGATTACCTACATTTAGTCGCCCCCCCCCCCTTCAACCCCCTCTCAAAACCGGGGTTAAATGTCCTAAACAACCGGGGCTAAATGCTGTTTTTGTAGTAGTGTATCAGATATATATCATTAACTATCTGTTTGGATTAAAAGAATTTATTTATTATGATTTTCTATATGTTTAATAGCAAGTTGAAGGGTCAATTCTGTCATTTACTTAAAAGATATAAATTTAAGGGGATTTAAATGTCAATAGACTATAGTGCTTAAATATATAAGCATGGAATTTACATTAAAACACCAAAGTAGGTGGCGCTAGTGATCTAGAGAAAAAATCAAAGAAGAAGAAAGGAAGAGATAAGAAGAAATTGGGAAGTCTTAGATTGATTTTAATTATTCAAGAAACCTTGTAAGTAAAATATATATAATCTTGTTCTTGACTAATTTATGTTTATGGATTAGGATCGAGTTTATGGATTTATATCCTAATTAAGCATTAAACTTTATATTGTGTGTACTAAACTTATACATATTGTTGGGAAGATAAGCATTTCAACCCAATAATTAAATCTATCTATTGAAATAAATAGGACTTGATGATAATAAAATTGAAATTTTAGTAAGACTAAGAATTCCGTCTTAACATGTGTTGTTAAGATTTTGACTTGTAATTTGCTAAGTATAGAAGTAACATGTAAGATAAGGTAAGTACTGAATGGATCAATTAAAGTCTTCTTTTGAGACTAGCTTTTGAAAGCTAAGTAAAAGACCATCAGCTAATGTTGTTTTGCCCTATCAGCTGAGTGAAAATCTCTATTAGCTAATTAACTAAGATTATCAGCTGAGTGCCACAAATCATCGGCTAAGAATATCTTACACTTTAGTTTTATAAGCTAATTACTCTAGATGATAAGTTGAACTATTTGGCCAACTGATCATATAGGTTGATATGTTTATTTGTCTAACGCCGAGCACAGTTTAATTAGTTGAGCATCATTTGATCAGTTGAGCATATTTGTTATCAGCTGAGCATTCCTTGATTTCCTGAGTGTCCAAGACTTGAGCTGAAAACTTCATTTTTGTGATCCTAGTATATTTGATTAGCTGACTTATGATTTTGACTTGTATTGTTTATCTGTTTAATCTATTTTTTATATAAAAGTTTTTAAGTCAAAAGGCTGAATATATGTTATTCATTATAGCTTTAGATCTTTTTTTTGTAAAAGTAAATGCACCTTTTGTTCTACCAAAGGAGATAAAAAGGATAAAACTTTAATTTGTGAAAAAAGTTAGAGTTACCTTTGAAAGAAGATCTTGAAGATCTGATCAAGTACTAAAATATGTCCGATAACAACATGCTTAGGAAAGTCAAGACACAAAAGATGTTGCATTTGATAAAAGTAACAAACATGAAAAGGGAAGTCTCATTCTTCAAGACAAAATGTATGAGAAATAATATTTAAATATTGTTAATGGGGTGTACTTTTATGTAAAATAATATTATTTTATTGAAATCCGGTTAAAATAATAATATTTTATCCTCCACTAACCTTATGATTAAAATACTATTTTCTTTTTGCCACCTTACTTGCAATACGTCATCAACTGTTGTCGTCATCTTCTCTATAAATACACATGCAGTTCTAGCTTACAACTTGTCGAACACTCACAAGAAAATACTCAAAGAACATGCTCAAGCTTTTAAGCGAAACAGGTTTATACAGTTAGCATAGTGTAGAAAACTTGTTCATGTGTTGAATCTCTTAGACATTAGTTGTATTTGAGAACCAAGTTTATGTGTTAAACAAATTTCTTGCAATCTTTTATTGTATTTGGAATTTCTATTTTCATGT
Source organism: Dittrichia graveolens (assembly GCA_038502395.1). NCBI lineage: Eukaryota > Viridiplantae > Streptophyta > Magnoliopsida > Asterales > Asteraceae > Dittrichia > Dittrichia graveolens. Next base: position 9,175,763 of record JARJIL010000001.1, read on the forward strand.
ACATATAATTATTGATTTACATTAATAAAAAATATATTAAAAGTAATTGTATGCTCAATAAAATTTAAAATAGCATAAGTTTGTATTCAACTATCCCATTTTACAAACATTTATTGTTGCGTACTCAATCTGAGACTAACACATATTTATTAATTTGTGTAAATAAAACACATACAATAGCAACAAATTAAAAGTTTGATACATAAAATAAAAAGTTTTAAAGTTCGATACAAACAATAGCAAAACGTGACAAGTTTAACACATTTTGATTAACTAAACCCTAGAAATTAACCAAAATTTTTAAAAATAACTTATTTACTATTTAACATGTAATCGGATATATACAATAGTAACAAATTTCAACTTTAGTAAAGTTTAAAGTTATGATATACTTTTATAATATTTACCCATTATTTTATATCTATAATCACTTTCATAATATTATGTCATAACACTTATTAAACTATGCATTATAATAAGTTTTACTCTGATTAGATTCTGAACATAAGAGAATAATCCTCCTCTTCTTCTTATTCCATGATTCCTGTTTTTTTAAATATAGCATTTTACGGTTCATGCATCAAGATTTATGTTCAAGTACCCTACATAATATACTTTTATTTCCAATACTTCATTTTAAAACCCACACAAGACTTTAAAATATATATATATATATATATATATATATATATATATATATATATATATATATATATATATATATGCCCTAAATGACTGTAAGATAAAAAAAATTAGACATGAAAAATTGACGTTTAAATGGAGACAATAAACAATTGTTATGTTTAAAATAAATGTAAAACACCTAAAAAAAAAGAAAAAAGAAAAAACTTAGATTGACCGTAGCAGCTATAAAGAAAAATAATGTTTAATTTTGAGTCCGTCTAAATGTTTTTTCATTTTTTGTGTTAGATGTCATTCTACCATCTGCCTAGCACTTTTATTTTTTTCATTTTTCCTTCCAAAAAAATTCATATTGCCTTTTCATACCAGTTGTTTTTATTCTTCATCTTTTATTTTTCATTGTAAATAATTAAGTTTAGAAGAATGCTAGTTGTGGTTAAGAATAAAAAGGGTAATTCTAATTTTTAAAAGTGACAATTATAACTTGTGTCATCATAATTAACTTTCTATAATTTGTATAGTTACCTTTTAATTCAACTTTTCATACATAAAACAACGTTATCATTTTAAAAACTAAAAATAATATTTATTTTATTTTTATCCTTAGGGCTGTGGTTAGCATTTTTCTTGAGTTTATCATCAATATAAAATTTAACAGTAAAAAATTGGACATCTCAAACAGTAAACAAATTTGTAGGGTATGTTCGGTGTGTAGCTTGCTGAAGCTTATTGATGTTGATAGTCATTTTGTTTTGAAAGAAAATGCTACAAGTCATGTTCAGATGAAAAAGTTGGAAGCTTTTTAAAAAAAACTCTAATACGGAAAGCTTCTTGAAGTAGGTTTTAAAACTAGCTGAAAGTTTTTTACCTTTTATATACCAAATTACCTAAATGCCGTCTTTAATTGTTTTATAATTCATCCTATTTTATAATTTGTCCTTTTTTTTGTTATTTTATACTATTAAGCTCCAACTAGCTAATTTGCTAAACACATATATAACTAAAATATACAACTTCCAGCTACCAGCTTCCTACTATTAGCTACATATGTGGGTATGTTCGGTATAAAGCTTTTCGGAGCTGTTATCGTTTTGTTTTGTAAGAAAAAGCTATAAGTCATGTTCAGATGAAAACTAAAAGCTTCTTTTTTAATAAAAAAACTCTAAAACAAAAAGCTTCTTAAAGTAGCTTTTAAAACTAGCTGGAAGCTTTTTATAATTCCACCTATTTTTATAATTTGTTTTTTTTTGGTCATTTTACACTACTAAACTCAAACTACCAGTTAATTAATCAAATACATATATAACTAATATATTCAGTTTCCGGGTATCAGCTAACAACTTCTCACTACAACTAACAGCTATTTTTGCCAAACATGGTTTGTTTTCATTTGTCGGCAAGAAATAATTAATCACATACACCAATCAATGAAGGAAACGTAAAAAGCATATACGAAAGAAAGAAAAAAAAGTGTACACCCCGAAATTGAAGAACGGCGAATGCAGGCTGCAACAGGAGTGGAAGCAACCGGCGATGGCGGTGAAAGAAAACGGCGACGGCGGTGGAAGCAGCTACGGTAGATGGATGTCGATATCTCGATAGATTGATGTCGACATCTTGATTTGGTGGTGGAAGCAAGGCGTCGAGGTGATTTGGCGATGGAAGCTATGTAATCAAGGGTTTTGGTGTTAGTATTTTAATTATCAAGGAACTGAACAGTCATAAGATATCAATGCTAGAGGCGGTAAATGTAAAACTTGATAAAAGAATCTTTTAAAATGAAACTAGATTAGATTAACGTGAGATATACGGGTTGTTTAAAAAGACAAATATTAAATATTAATAAATATATTAAATAATTATAAAACATAAAATAAATTAAAATTTAATAGGATGATAAATAATAAGAATTTAAAAAATATTATGTTTAAATAATAAAGAAATATTTATACACTATACCGGCTTACAAATAAATTAAATGATTAGGGTATGCTCAATTAAAAGGTAACTAACAAATCAAATAGTTATAATACTTTACTAGCTTAAATGATTGTCAAATTTATTGTTCTTTTTCCGCAGTGGAATAGTTTATATAAGCATATATTGAAATTGAAAAAATAAAAATTAAATAAACTTAGAAAAAATTTAATTAGTTGATCATTATTGTTTAATTGCGTTGATGTATTGGATAAAAGGATCAAGCTTTAATATTTTATAATTTAAAACATAAGGCGATCAAAAAAGCTTTAAAATCATGATTGATTTTAATTTTGATCAAAAGAATGACTATGGTTTCTCAATAAAAATGAGATTAATTTAGACTAAATGAGAGGTTAAGATTGTCTAATTAAATTAATTATTGTTAATCTTTATTCAAATTTTTATCAAAATAGATAGTTGAAATTTAATAAATTAAAATTTTTACCTAAATCAATGTCTAGTGTCTAATAAATTTTATTTATTGTAGTCTTTTATTAATATTAAAATATTATATATGAATTAATATTGATTATTAATTAATAATAAGCATATTAGAGATATATAGTTTGAGTAATCCCCCATTTAAAGACAATTTCGTTTATATCCTTAGAAACTCTCCTAATTACGTATATATCCTTGTAAAAATTGAAATTACGTATATATCTTTACAAAACCTATAAACTCACATATATACCAAACACTTAATTTAATAAGAAATTTTCAATTTAAATACTAAAAACTGAAATTAAACCTGCTCTCAAATTGTTTTGTTACTAAAATTACAAAAATACCCATTTGAATTCCCTCCATAATCACCATCTAAATATGCTTCAACTGCCGTTTCATATTCTTAAGGAACCATGACATATTTTGTTTGAGAATTAAGCTACCCTTCGATCAATCCTTTCATCCTTTACAATCGATCAGGTTTGCAAAGCTATCGGATAGACAATCAGGTACCTCATATCTTACGGTCAATACTAACTTCTGTATTTTTAATCAAACTACCCTTCACCAGTTTCAGTCGAGACTAGCTTCAATCAATCGATCATTATGAAACAGCTTCAATAGAATACATCTATTTCAGTCAATCGATCACTGCTTCATCTATTTCAGTCGAGACTAGCTTCAATAAAATACATAGGTTCATTCTGTGTTTAGTTTATGTTTTTCCTCTGGTTTTGGTAAGAATGTAGTTCTATATTTTCTTACACCGATTAGAATACGACCCATATGAGAAATCAATCTGTTTGAATTTAACCAACAACATTGGACCACAATCTGATCATAATCGAACCAACAGACAACAATCGAACAAACAACAATGTTCCATCGAACCAACAACATTAGACCAAAATCTGACCAAAATCGAACCAACAGATAACAATCGAACAAACAACAAAGTTCAAATTGAACCAACATTGAAATCGTACATATGTGACATCATACCTTAGTTGATTCAAACCAACAGCAAACAACCACAATCGGTTCGAATTGTACCAACAGCTTCAAATTGGACCTTATGTGACATTATACCTCTGTCGAATCGAACCAATCACAATCGACGACAACTTGTTCAAAAATTAGGACTTCGAACTTCCTTCAAATAGAGCCGTGACCTAAAATCAATCATAATCTGTCAATCGAATTTGGGGTAAACTTGGATCTAGTTGAAAACGAATCCGATTATGGCAGTTGAAAACGAACCCATATATGTACTCTGTTCAATCGATGATTGTTGGGTTTGAAGTATGAACTAGGTGATGAATCAGGGACACATGATTGGTTTTAATTTAGGAGAAGGGGTAAACTTGTAATATGATAAAGTAATTAATTTTTTAATAATAATAATAATCAATTTAAATTTCAGTTTTTAGTATTTAAATTGAAAATTTCTTATTAAATTAGGTGTTTGGGTATATATGTGAGTTTATAGGTTTGTAAGGATATATACGTAATTTCAAGTTTTACAAGGATATATACGTAATTAGGGGAGTTTATAAGGATATAAACGAAATTGTCTCAAAGATTTATTACTCGTAATAAAAAAATAATTCAAGTGATAGCATGCTTTGATAGTTTCCATTAATTGGTTGTTAATTTACATCCGTATTTAAAATCTGGATAAGATTTAATATAAACTTGAAACCTAACGTGAATTTATTTGACTTTGAAAAGTTAAAATTGAATTTGAATTTTGATAAAAATGGATGATTTAGAATTAAAAGTTTTTACCTAAATTAATAGTTAGGATTGTCTAATAAATTATAGTCAAGTTAGTCTTTTATTTATATATATAAATAAAAGATTGTTATGGGTGTCAAAGAATTTTCATGTACAGATCAGCTCTTATTTAATTAGCAATTAATACCGTAGAAGTTTTATGTGGATATGATATGTATGACATAATATTGATATGTATAAACACTAATCAATAATTTTACAAATTACTAGACTTACATAGTTTATTTGTGCAACATGTGTTTAAAGGCAACATGTTGTGAAGTCAAATTGCCTTTAAATGGTTTAGAAAAGGCAGAAGCAGGTACAATTGACCCTACCCCCAACCCTTTTACACACATCAATTATCAAGGATATAGTTAAATTAGATTTGCGTTTGTTTCTTTTAGGTTGTGTAACACTATATAATGGATTCACGAATAATTAGATATATAGTGTATGTTTACGTTATCTTACACAATATGATTATTTAAAAAAACAATATCTAACGATTTGTCCGTTCAAGAAACCAATCTTTCAACTACTCAAGAAAGAGTTTCTCAAAATACTTTTTGGGAAATTTGTAGCCAATACACTTGCATATACCCAACTTAGATGACCATGTTTTTTTTAATCTTATATTCATGTTTTTAATTTAATGTAATTTAAACTAGTTATGGTTATATGTAATTTTATATACTAAAATTTAATATCTATCTAATATTGTAATTTTAGTTATCTAATTAATTATTAAGTAATTTAATATTAATGTTTGTATTTATTTTCTTTAAAAGTTAACGAGGTAAAAAGATAGAAAAATGACATTAAATAGAAAGATGAAAAAGATAAAAAGTGAAAGAAACAACTTTAACAGAATGTTCATTTTGATTTTCTAATTTCTTCAGTTTCCTATTTTATTTTATCTTTTCTTCCTTTGTATTTTAGTAACTTGCTAATTCTTATGAATAATATTATTAAAAAGAAGAAGAAAAAACAAATGTAAGATAGGAGGGTAAAATGATTGATTTTTTTAACCGTTTCTAAACATACTTTAAATTTGTCTACAACGGAACTCATACTCATGACCTTATGTCATGAACAACATTAAAACTAAACATAAACTGTAATAATACCACCATACTACAAGTCATGAGTGAGTAAAATGATTGATGATCCATTCATCTCACAAACGTTAATATCACTAATTGCCAAATATTATTTGAAGTCTATTTACATACGCATTTATGCATGTGTAAAAGTAATAAAATGCAACAATCACTTTCATGTTTATATTTAATGCAGTCTAACGAGATCACCCATAAGACATGAAAAGTCATATTTGACTTTGGGATTTTAGTTGACCTTTTCCTTTAATTTGAAATTTCATTTTTTGAAAAAAGTAAAATATAAATAATCTCGTTCATAACATTAAAATAACAATACTACTTAATAATTAAACAATTTTAACGTCACAAAACAACGGACAATAAATTAATAACTCACTTCTATGTTTATTATTGTTGTTAAATTAGTGTTAGTCTTCGCAATGAAAAGGGACACAAGCGTAGTGATAACCTCTTCCACCACATCACGTTGTGATGGGTGGTGGGGAGTGAACTTTGTATACAATAAACTTTGTCATAACTTTCATAGTATACAATAAGTTATATATAATGTGAGGATTATAAAAGTTGGTTGTATTATTTTTAGAAAATAAAGTTGATTGTATATATAATAACTAAGATAAAGTTAATTATGTTTTAATGCAATTTTTGTAAAGTTATATAATTAATATTTGATTATTTAAATTAAAGACTAGAACTGAAAGATTACATTTTAAAATCACATTCTTTTGTAACATCACCTTTAATTTTTTACTTCTAGATTGTCTCGTTAGAAGTTCGGCAGCTCGTACTAATATTTATCTTCAACTTATTATGTTGTTTATTCATATTAGAGTTTCATCTCTTTTTTGTATATCATGTTCTCTTCTTCTTTTTTTCTCACGTTTCTCTTGAAATATTCGGAGCTCTTGAAATGTTTTTAACAACTTGGATGAATTGTGAAGATTTTACTGAATATATTTTCGGTAAGAACCTAGCAAATGACGATGAAACCGAAATATGCTCTCTTAATTTGATTTCCTTCTTCAAGACGGTCGTTGAGGTTATTGATACTCATTGTCATCGTCATCCTTGAGGTTAGTGGAAGCATATATGTGCATACAATTAAGAAGATCGAGTTTGATTCTTACTCGTAAATTTTAAGTTTTTTTTTTTTTTTTTTTAAAAGTTTCCCAACTCTTAAAATTCCTCCGCTTGTTAATCCATACGCTACCAAAGTAATTTCTTATTCATCGGTCCACTTTGATCCCAAGAGTAATGAATTTAACCATCTAATTAAATTACCACATAATATTAAAAGAAAACTATTATTAGATACACTTTAACTAGAAATCCAACCCTTTAAGCTTCAAAGTTAGTTATGTTTGTAAAATAGTTTCTAAAAATCGTTCCTGAAAACAAGTTCCAAAAAACGAGTTCTAAAAAATAGTTTAGGAAACTGATTTCTGAAACTTGAGTTCTGAAACCTGATTTCTGAACAACTGAAACTGAAGGCGCTTCAGCAAACTGATTCCTGAAAGGTTCAGGTTCAAGAATAAATCCTGAAAAAGTAAGTTCTGTATTCTGATACATCATCAAATAATGATCTGAATAGTGGTTGAGGCTCGTGTGTAATACAATTTCCTTAAACAGACTTGTCGTCGCACCTAAACAGAAGTTTGACGAATTTAGCCTACGAAATCCACCATTGACACCCCCTGCATGCGGGTAGAAGTTGAAGTAAAACCACACAAAGAAGCTTGTAAGCCTTTACACTTCATGGTTAATAAATCCACTAAGTGGTTACCGGTTACTCCTCCCTCCTATGTGGGTCATTCCCACACTAACTTGATTTTGTTAAAATTTATTTCAAGCACTCAACTTTGATTATGGATATCTCATTCACACATACTCCATTTTAGACATATTATATATTGTTTCAAAGTTTTCATAGAGAATAACACAAACCCACTAAGGATTTAATATATATAACACTTATATATATGTATTTAAATGTGTCTAAAATTATGTTAAAAAACGATCACACAATTACGTTAAAATTTTACACAAATTTAAAATGGAGCATCTTCTAATTTAATATAAATAAAAGACTAATTTAAATTAAGTTTATTGTACGATCTTAATCCTTTATTTAATAAATCATTTTTAATTGTGCAATTTTCACCATCTATTTTGGTAGAAATAAAAATCTAATTTTGACTTTTCTTGGTCAAAATTAGATTCGATTTTGACTTTACTTTGAATATATGTCTTTTTTAAGCTTTATACATCATATTTGTTTACTCTAATTTATAAATATCACATATAACATTTATAACATTTTAAAATATCATATCTAATCAAAATTTTAGTTCATTTAAAATATTTTTTAAACATTTTACATTTAATTTATTTATAACCAATAAAAACTTGAACTTATCGTCCTTAATTATTATAATAATGATCGATAAGTTATATAATAAATTTAATCATGTCTTTTTGTATTATGATACCTCACTTTTGCCGTCACATTTGCTCTCGCCTTCGCGTCGACGATTCCACCACTGGTCTGGGTGCACGTTGACGCCATATGTCATCATGTTTTAAATTTTCATTTCTTTTGCGTTTTGTAACACCGTCAAAATTGAGAAGCTTATTTTTTTATTTAAATCTAAAATCGATTTCGAGTTTTAAAATTGCGTGAATATAGCTGTAAATATAATATTTCTAAAACCCGTTTTATCAAAAAATCTACAGCTGACATAGCAAAAGCATTTAATATCTAAATTAACATTTACAACCTATAAATAAGTTGTAACCAAAAGAAACCACCGATGTTACCAAATAGCGGTCAACCATTACAAAAATATAACAAAGTGTAATAAAAAGCATAGCAAATGTGTTCTCCTATAAACCGGTAGCATAACCAAAGCAGACAACCATCCTCATCGGCATGAACTAGTTACCTGCGTATAGGAAGGTACATGAGAGGGTTAGTTATAAATAATTAGCGAATAACAGTTAAGTGGAAACATCATAACAAAAAAAAAATCATATATCTCATATCAACAAACAAGCCTATCATAGCATATTGTGAAGCACCGGTTAGTCAGCAGGAACCACGTCTTGCGAGATAGCAAACCTAGCTCAATGATCCTGACTGGGGAAACTAAATACTTCCACTGCGTCAGTGGAGAAACAGGTAGCGGTCCACCGTTGCGTTAATGGGAACAATACCTAATCGGGATGAGTGGGAACTGAGAGCCCATCATCAAGTTGAGGGACGGAGGTTCTGAAGGAACCAAGATTCACGATCGTCGAATCACCGCACATCATAGTTGACGCCTGACAGCACAAGGCCCTAACTAGATCTATACAAGCTGGCCCAAGAAATCCAACAAAGTACCGGTACTAACACACATTGGCCTACAAAAGCCATATCATAACAAAGTTTGCCTACAAAATCCGTAGCATAACAAAGTTGGCTTACAAAAGCCATATCATATCAAGTTGCCCTACAAAAGCCATAACATATCAAATTGGCCTACAAAAGCCATAACACATCAAATTGGCCTACAAAAGTCATAACATATCAAATTGGCCTACAATAGCCATAACATATCAAATTGGTATATATAAGCCTTTAACATATCATAGTTGGCCTACAAAAGCCTTTAACATGGTTACATATCATATCATAACACAATTGGCCTACTCAAGCCTATAACATGCATATATATATATATATATATATATATCAAATATTTGGTTTTTAATATTCATTCAACCATATCACATTCTTATTATCCTGCTTAGGTTCTGAGCTATAACAGGCAAATATAATATTTCGGCTCTTTATGGTCGTCAGGTTCACCTATAACACCATTTCTTACATTTAGACAACCAAACGCACAAAGAACAATCAAAACACTAAAAACAATGCTATAACGGTGCTCTTAATCTATTTTCTATCTTATAACAATAGTCCAAACATCGACACGCGAAAGAACAACAAAAACAACATTTTGATCATACTGGCCGGACACTTTGCGTCCAATACCCTGACGCGACGCGTTCTGCCTACAATGGCCAAAAACACAATTTTGCACAGCAAGTGCAATTCGTCCCAAATCAATACCAATTCAACTTTAACCAATTTCCAGTGATTACCAACATCATTTAACACTTGTAGGAGCTTTCTAACATCCATAACACTCACTCGATTAATTCAAACAAAAATCCAACTTAAATTAACAAAGAAATGTCCAATTTTGGCCAATTCATGAAATTCAAACAAATATAACACTTTTAATCCATAATTCTTACTTAATATGAATTGTAGAAACTATAGGAACTGATTAAATCAATAAAAATAAGTCCTTGATAGCTTTTTCCATTTTTGACCCATTTGAATCAAATTAACCAATTCAATCAAAACGACCATTCTAATCTATAATTTGTGTTCCAATCAATCCAAATGAGTTATAGGAACTAATTAGAAGAGAACATTTCAGTCCTTGATGGTCAAATTGGGTTTGACCCGTTTTTGACCTAAAAACACAAAAACAAGAACACGAGGAAGAACAAAAGAACTTACAAGGATTGAAGATGAACAAGATGAAATTATAAACTGATTTAGGTCATGGATTTGTTGTTAGAATGAAAGAATATTGACTCCCTCTTTATTTCTCCTTTCAAAGTGCAAAGAACATGAAGTGTGTGTTAGTGTCTGTATTAGTGTGTGTCTGTGTAAGAGATAAGGAGAGAACCGACTTTAGTTCAATAATATCCACAAGTGAGTATTTTGTTCACCTTTTCAACTTACAAGTCGACACTCATTTACCCGTTTCAACTAACGGGGATATTTTTGAAATCCTTATCTTAAACCGTTTATTATTTTATTATTTTTATCTATTTTTATTATTATTTTTATAACTTTGTTTAGTAAATATTTTTCATAATTTATATTAATAACTTGAATATATATATTTATTTAATTTATTTAAAACAACTACGTATCACGTTCACACACGTTTAGGCCCGTTTTTGAGGATGTTACAAATCTACCCTTTTTAAGAGGATTTCGTCCTCAGAATCTGTTTAGCAGTGAACAACCGAGGCTAAAATTTGTCTTCATTTCATCCTCTGCTTTCAAGGCTTGAGGCTTGACCTTTCCGTCACGCCACGCCTTGTGTTTTTTAAAATCTTGATTTTTTACTTAACAAAATATGGTTCATATATATCGCAAATCTTATTAGGTCATTTGGTGTGGCACTCGTTCACGTATAGTGAAAGGGAGCTGATTCGTACATAACAACTTTTAGCCGTATACAACAACTTTTAGCTATATATACACAACAAGATACAAACAGTGAATACACATGGTACAAGTTGATGATGCATAAAATTGTTATGTATGACCACTTTTGTTGTGTAAGGATCACGTCCCATAATGAAAGACTCTTCCACACTTGAAAGACCTTGTCACCGCAAACAAAAAGGTCAAGAGAGAGAGAGAGAGAGATAAGAATGGAAGATGAACGATCGTATGTTTGTATTTCTTTTTTATAGACACATATCACATAAAAACAAAAAGGTCAAGAGAAGTATAAAATCTACCACAAAAATAGTTATGTGACGAATATCAGAATATAATTTTGACATTTCTAAAAAACTACTAGATTAGAAAATTCATTTCAAGAAACATCGCATAGAAACAAAAACCAAGTTCAAAATACATTACAAGACACTTGATAATGTTTATTACATTTTGGATTAAAAAAACAAATAAATCTAGAAGCAGAGATAAAAGCCGCACCTCTTTGAAAACGTGAAACAATCTCGTAAACTCTTTATATTGTACGTTCTAGTATACAAATCATATTAATTAATAATAATAATAATAATAGAAATGATATATCCTTTAATATTTTATTCTTACTCGTCATTCTATTCTTATTATAAGTAAGAATAAAATACTTGTTTTAACATGTTTTTCGAGTAAGTTGAATTATTTCTAGTGTATGTTGTTAATCATATATTTGGTCATCTCTATATCTTCTTACCACTTACAATGTTTTCACCCATGTATCTTATAAATTTTCTAAATATTTTATCACTATGTCATTTAGATATGATAATAACAAAAATATAAAAACAGATGTATGTAGCTATAAGCGTCTATGATATGTGTATTTATGCTCATAAATACTTAAATTATTAAATAATAAAACAACTAACATACATCTCAGTTAAAATGTTTGTGAGTAGAAAACACATAATATAAGTAATGCTAATATTAAAGCATATATCCTACCTCTGTAAAAATAAATAATAAATAAATAAAAGATAATATAGTAATAATTATAAATAATAATAACATTAACGTAAGCAAGTATCGTAGCTACTTGTCAAATTGAACTCATTTTTGTAATTATATTTGGTGTATATGCGATATAGCGTCGTAACTAAGTCAAATTCAAAGAATTTTCTTTCTCCCAGAAACAACCTGTCCCAGCCAACATTAGGGTTTCCAATTGTCACTAATCTCCCACAAACGCGTATTCACCTTCTTCCACCCACCTCCCCAATTTCCACCTATAAATTTCACTCCCAAAACCCACAATTTTCATTCACTTTCAACCCCTTTTTTATATGTCTCACAGATCCTTTGTTCCTCATTCTTCCTCCATAGCCTTCAGCCTTCATTCCCATCTTCTTGTTTCCAGTGATTTGAATCCTGATTGGTCTTGTTAGTTTACGCCCTTTCTAACTTCATTCTTTGATTCTTTCGTATAGTTTAATTGATTTTCTTAAACAAAACAAATGGGTGCTAAGGGATTTGTTGAAGGTGGAATTGCCTCCATTGTTGCCGGTTGTTCTACTCACCCTCTTGATCTAATCAAAGTTCGTATGCAGTTACAGGGCGAATCCGCCCCTGTTGCTAACCCTAATCTCCGCCCGGCTTTTGCTTACAACGGCGGCGCGGTGACTCACGCACCCCCGCCGCCGGTGGTCAGAGCTGGACCAGTTTCTGTAGGTGTGAAGATTTTTCAAACCGAAGGTGTTGCCGCGTTGTTTTCCGGCATCTCAGCCACCGTTCTGCGACAGACTTTGTATTCCACAACCAGAATGGGATTGTACGAGATTTTCCGGGAGAAATGGACTGATCGTGAAACCGGTAAGTTTTCTCTACCTCGCAAAATCACTGCCGGATTATTAGCTGGCGGGATCGGCGCCGCCGTTGGAAACCCAGCGGATGTCGCGATGGTGAGGATGCAAGCCGACGGGAGGCTTCCGGCGGCTGAACGTCGGAACTACAAAAGTGTTGCAGACGCCATCACAAGGATGGTGAAACAGGAGGGTGTTACTAGCCTGTGGCGCGGTTCATCGCTTACGGTGAACCGCGCGATGATCGTGACGGCGTCGCAACTGGCGTCGTACGATCAGATCAAGGAGAGTATAATCAGAAACGGCGTGATGGCTGACGGGCTTGGGACGCATGTGACGGCGAGTTTCGCGGCGGGATTTGTGGCGTCGGTTGCTTCGAATCCGGTGGATGTGATTAAGACACGTGTGATGAACATGAAGGTGGAAAAGGGGGTGGCGCCGCCTTACAAGGGGGCGATTGATTGTGCCGTGAAAACAGTTACGGCAGAGGGGCCGATGGCGCTTTACAAAGGATTCATACCTACGATTTCAAGGCAGGGGCCTTTCACGGTGGTCCTTTTTGTGACACTTGAACAAGTTCGCAAGTTACTCAAAGATTTTTAATTATACTTTTGGAAAATAAATAATTTCCAAAAAATATATTAAATTTGAATTAAATGCTCGATGATGATGATGAAAAATGCTGTGAGATTTGTATGGTTAGTGGAGAAAGTATTGGTAATAGAAAAACAAATATTATTATAAAATTAGTTGTTATTTACAATGTTTCTTATTATGCAAAAATTTCGAAAAATAAAATGTATAAACGTTCCTCAAATAATTTGTTAAATCGCATTATTGAAAATTTTAATTAATTATTAAAATACTTTTACTGATTTTTTGGAATCGCACAAATTCTAGAAATCTGCTAAATAATTCGCTAATAATATAATTGTTTTCATGAAAAAAAAGACAGAAAGGAATTATTATTATGTGGCATATCTAGTCTTGATCTTGATTAATAATAAAACGTCACTATTTCACTCTATTATTAACTCTCAATGATGATTATTCTAGCTGTGGTTTAAAAACTTGAGCACATACATATGAATATGCAAAAATCAGTTCTTTCCCAATGAAACCAAACCCAAACTATAACATCTTATTTCTAAAACAAATGGAAATTATTCATATGATATGTAAATAAAACAATTGTAGGAATTTTCTAACCATAGGTTACCTGTGATTAGTGGTTACATTCGTGTTTGGGTTCTTGTGTCATGGGTTGGGTAACATGTACCATAAAAACATAACTAGCGTAACCCATTCAAATATACGGCTTCACAAGTCATAAACTTGTTAATTTGATAGTGATATAATCGGAACACATGAGCTCGTCTAATCCAACAATTGGAAGTAGAGCGGTGGTGACATAAACGACAACTAAACATAGACAAACAATAATATGATGGTGACATAATCAAAACACATACTAGAACATATGCAAATCTAAAACCGCATACTTATGTGAGTCTGCGAACAAACGCGAAACATAGACAAGCACATATGATCAATTTACTTGAGTGGTTGATGTTGATGCCTTGATTCATCAAATGTTTGACGTTGTCATCTTGTGATGCCATGGTTGAACTCTCAGTCTTGAAGAAAATGTGATCAGGGATTTAGGGTTAGCATTTCAGTCTTTGGGTTATCTAAACTAAAATAAACTCTTTTAATTTTTTGGGCATTTGGGTTGCGGATACGGGAACTAGAATGTCATGATACAAATTAAATGCCAAAGGTCCAAAAGCCTAAAAAGGGATACAAAAGGAAGAAAAAAAAGTTAAAAACTTACGCTGGTTGGTGGGTTGAACCATAAAATTGGTGCCCCATCTAAACATGACCCGTTTATCATACGCTTTACTCGGGCCAACCATCAAAACTATATAAACATATTAAAAAAAATCATAAACCGTGATTTTATCGCTAATAATCTAAATACAAGAGTAATGTTATTATTTTATTTCTAAACCTCTTGATATCCATAAAGACAATTAATAACTGAAATATCTCATACAGGGAAAGGCATGAACAATAATATAGTTTAATATATATAATAAGGGGTTAATTTTATATATACCCTTATTAACTATCAAAATATCTTATTTACCAAGTTTAACTTATAAATATCCTAATACCTTTCTTAAGCTTTCAAAATATCTTATTTGTCAAGCTTAACTTATAAATATCCTATATACCCTTCTTAAGCTTTTAAAATATCATATTTGCCCAAATTACCTTTTTTTTTATCAATTTTTAATCATTTTAAATGAATTACAATTATAAAATATAATTCAATGACTATTATACTTCTCTTTTAAATCTATTTATAAAACATCACATATACCCTTACTACTCATATTTATCAAAGATATATATATATATACACACACACACGTGATTCTATTAATTAATCTGGATGCTCGAGTACGGTTCATGCGTGTGAGTGTGAGTGTGTGTGTGTGTATATATATATATATAATGTAATTAACCCACCAATCAAGATACCTATACAATTAAGAAAAACATTATTATTTTAATCAATTCTAATTTCTTAAAACAAAAGAATTATGCATGATATTATATATATAACTTGGATAAATATGAGTAGTAAGGGTATATGTGGTGTTTTATAAATAGATTTAAAAAGGGGGTATAATAGTCATTGAATTATATTTCATAATTATAATTCATTTAGAATGATTAAAAATTGATAGAAAAGGTGATTTGGGCAAATAAGATATTTTAAAAGCTTAAAAATAGTATATAGGATATTTATAAGTTAATCTGGGCAAATAAGATATTTTAAAACCTTAAGAGTTAAGAAGAGTATATAGGATTAATCCTAAAAAGGATTCAAAGTAAACTTAAAGGTTTTTAAATTAAAGTTTTAGATGAATATGTTTTTAAAACCACAATTTATTTACTAAAAGTCCCCAACATCAAATGCCAATTAAAACAAGTCCGTATGTTTCATACCAACAATCCATATTTTCATAGTCGTATCACATTGAGTGATTGAGCTCCTACTAAAACACATACATATGCATATCATCAAGACGACAAAAACGACACATAGACATTCATACATTGGCCTTGGAGATTCGGATGTATCCTACAATTGGGAGGTGTGTGTTAGACACCACACGACCACCCATCCACAAATCCTACAAGGCTAAAGTCGACTCACATGCCTTCTAATTTAAAAATGGTCACTTCATAAATAATGAGAAGATGTCTTGGACGGAACACATCCTCACAATTGGTGTCCCAAAGGACCCCAATAATGTCCATGGTACCACATGTGTGGTTGGTACTTAATAGCTCAAAAAAATAAAAAATAATAAAAGACTATATTTTATCTAGTTTGATAATATATTTGTAGTTTACATAATTTTTTTATATATAAATAAGTATCATGACATTGTGTTAACTCCGTACAAAACAATTTTATATATTGTTTGGTTTGTTTGGAAGTAGGGGAGTCGGTACATATCGACGATTTGAGAGCGTATACGTTCAAAACATTTTAAATTCTTTTGTTTTCTTTGGATAAATTCATGACAATTTTACACTCTAACCCCTCCAAAGTTTCACTCTGGGCACAAATAATCTTTTTATTTCCATGCATTAATTAAATATTTAGTAATTTAATTAGGTAGACATCAAAATTTAAACATTATTATTTAGAAAATAAATATCAGCCTAGCTATATGTCAAATACACTAATAACCCATCGGTAACAAAAGGGGGCCAAGTTAATTAGTTTCGGCAATCGGCATTGAATTTGCTTATTGCCTTCGTGAATATTTAGAAAGAAGTAGCTAAAACCTAGATTGAAGAGAGGCTACTAAATCTAACAATTTTCTGCTTAATTCCTGGGTGCGTGTCACTTTGCCCACCGCCGTCTTTGTTACTTACCCAACATTACAAATTTACAGTTCTAACTTTTGGTTTAGTTTCTTAAAATGACAAAACATATATGCCTTAATCGACACCTATGTTCATGACGAGTCTGGATCATAACACTCCTTAATACTGTTAGTCTTGATTTAGTTACTTTCTCCCTTTTTAACTTCTACCACCCACGTGTTGTGCCAATTCCTTATTCTCTAAGACTCTAATTGTAAAATTGCGTCATTGTATGTGCAATGTAACCGTAAAATGGCATCATTATATGTGCAATGTAACCTGTTAAGCAACCAACCGGTTTATGGTATAGTTGGTGACATATTTCCATATTCCGGTGAAAAGCTTGAAATTTCAATGGACAAAAAAAAAAAAAAAAACAAACCATATATTGGAACAAAATCAAAGGGCTTTAAAGGGTTCATCTTGAATATGTTCAAAAGCTTTAAAGGGGCTTTAACTTGAATATGTCTAGACAAAGGGCTTCAACATAGATGATTTGTTCATCTTGTATACCCAGATCTATAAATCAATGGTCACGCTAACGTTATTCAACTTTTGCACTTCATATCTATGACAAAGAAAGCACCATGAGAGAGAAAGCAACGCTGATGTGTTCTTCGGGTACGATTTAGGGTATCTTGTTTCCTGTAATCGTTTTCAGGTATGGATAGGATTGTTCTTGTAATGAAAAAGCTTGATTTATGATTTGTTCAACTTGAATCAGGATTGTGGAATTCCCGATCTTGTATTTCCTTATTTTGTTCTCTTCATCTCCATTTTTATTAAGAGTTAATTACATTTTTGGTCCCTATAGTTTGCAATTTCACATTTGATCTTTGTGCTTTAAAAATTACAACATTGATCTTCACAGTTAGCATTTCGTTTCAATTTTAGTTCTTGACTTACATAAGAAAAGACTAAAAATGCCCTTATGATCTTAGTTTATCCTTTGATTTTAAATTTTATTCCTTTGTAAATAATTAAATATTTTTAATTATTTAAATATAATATCCACCCAAACCAACATCCTTCTTTTTCTCATTTCACTTAAATCCACAACTGGCGGCCACAACCTCTACACTGGCAACCACAACCCCTACTGCAGACGACCATAACACCCTCCGCCGGCGATCATAATACCCTTTGCTGGCGACCACAGCCCCACCATCGGCGACCACACCTCTTGATACGAACCCATCCTATACTAGACTCGTATCATGCCATAAATCCAAGTGTAGAACTCACCCCAAAAGCTAGCTTGTAAGGGGAGGAGACACCTAAACTTATAAGCCACCAACTTAATTTACTTTTGGCTGATGTGGGATTATAACAATACCCCATGCCTGAAGGACCAACGTTCTCGTTGGTCACGACTATGTTGGTAAGGGTTGGCACCCCTCTTTTTGGGTCCAAGTCACCACTCTGAGTCCTCGTTGGTCACGGTTGACACTCTTCTTTTTCGGGTCCAAGCCATCACTCAGTGGGACACCACTCTAAGTGTTGAAACCTTGCAAGATGGGGATGACTCTGATACCAATTGATACGAACCCATCCGATACTAGGCTCGTATCATGCCATAAACCCAAGTGTAGAACTCACCCCAAAAACTAGCTTGTAAGAGGAGGGGACACCTAGACTTATAAGCCACAAACTTAATTTCTTTTGGCTGATGTGAGATCATAACACCTCCCTTAAGGGTTTCGACATCATCCATCCCTAAACTGCTATCACAATTGATCCTCATAGAGAACGCCATAGGGGAGTTGTCCTTAGAGAGGCTTTATAGTCTTTTGAACAAGCTTGAGCTACGGGATTTGAATTGATAAAATTGAGATCTACCATCACCATTGATCTCTATCCACACATCACCGCAACCATTCAAATTCCAGATCTGCGATTTGTGTTTGGAGTTGGAGGAGGTGGTGGTGGTGGTCGGAGGACTTGATTTACGGTGGGTTTTCATCCTTTTTGTTCCAGCTTTTCTTTTCTTTTTATCCGATTTACGATTAGAGTTGGATTTGATCTATGGTGGTTTGAATCTTGGAGGTTGTCCGATCTAGTGGGTTTTGATTTGGGATGGATTTGCTGGTGTTAAGTGTTGTTTTTTAATTTTCTTGTGGTTTCCTACCTTCTAGTTGTGGCAGATGGTGGTGGGTGGTGGTTGACGGTGATGTGTGGTTGCTTCTAGTGGCGGTGGAGGTTGCTTTATGGTGGTTTTTGATGGTGGTGGGAAGATGGCCGAAGATTAGAGGATGGGTGACGGTGGGAGGTATTATAGAGAAAGTGGATCGAGAACATAGGGAAATCAAAGTTGGGGGTGGGTATTTTTTCTAATTTTTTTTAATGATAATTATACATTATTTAATTATTTATTAACACTATTAAAAAGAATAAAAGGATAAATTACAAGCACAGGGGCATTTTTGTCTTTTTATATGTTAGGGACAAATATTGAAATGAATGCTAACCATAAGGATCCATATTGCAATATTTAAAACACAAGGACCAAAGTAAAATTTTATGCAAACCACGTGACCAAAACTATAATGAACTCTTTTATTAATGTGTTTTTGGTAGAGTAAAAGATTTAAATTTAATTCATGCATTATTCAAATATGACATGTTACATACAAAATGGGGAATAACGCATGAACATGACGAAGAACATATGGAAGAACACTTGAGCATGATGTAGCTATTGCAAGTCATTTTGTATACAATAACACTATTAACACTATTTTACAAGTTGATTGTATTATTCATAAAAAATAAAAGTTTAATATATATAATGAAATTTTAGCTAAAGTTCGTTACATTTTGACATATTAAACCCCATTTTTTTAATTTCAAGCTCCTTGCTTTTTTTTTTAATGTTAAAACTTTCAATAAAAACATGTTAAATGGTTAATGTGTTGCTTTATTTTTATATCCTAAATTATCTCATATGTTGTAATTTAGGTTTCACATATCTTAGCTATTTAGTTAATTAACAATTACTAGATTAGATGTCCATGTTATACACATTTGGATTAAGAAATTGATACATATTAATCATTAATAAAAAGGTATTAAATAATTATAAAAACTGAAAAGAAATGAAAATTTGAAAAATGGTGACAGACGACGTCAACACCCAAACCAATAGTGGAAGCGTCGGCGTGAGGTTGAGGGCATAAATGATAGAAGAAACATTGTATCTTGATAGGAAGAGACATGATTATATTTCTTGTACAAGCTATCAATCATTATTGTAATAATTACAACAATAAGGTCAAATATTTATTGGTTATTATTAAAAACAGTTTAAAATGATTATATTTTTTTTTAGATTAATAAAACTAAAAATTTAGTTAAATATGACATTTTGAAATGTTATAGAGGGTAAATATGATATTTATAAATTAGGGTGGACAAATATGATATTTTAACTTTTAAGGGCATATAAGAAATCTCTTTAATAATTTTGATTTAGAAAAACCAAAATTGAAATTCCAATTTTGATTAAATGAATAATCAAGATTAATCAATTGAATTTAATTTATTAAATGAATAGTTATGATTGTTTAATAAATTTGATCAATGTTAGTCTTTTATTTATATTAGAAGATAGAAGATAGAAAATTAGTTTTTTAGAAAAGATAAAATTCAGTATGACATGTCTCTTATTTTTTTAGAAGAGGATATAATATTTCTTATATTTGATGGTTATCCATTGAATTATTTCAGGATTATGTCTCGTGGGTTAAGAAAATATGAATCTATACATGAAAAACATAAAATGAAATAAAAAAGACTCGGAAGAACTCATTAAATAGTAAAGTTGTGGACCCCTTGATTGTTTAGATATTTGTTATGAGAGTTAATTGCTTTTTTGGTCCTTAACATTTTATCAAAATGTAATTTTGGTCTTTTAGTAATCGTAAGTAGATAAACCATTATTTATTTGAGAATTTGGAGCAATAGTAGTGATTTGACAAACTTCCGTTATACTTGCTCCGTTAACTGCCATCAAATTGAATATTTTACCTTATCCTTGTTTTTTTATTTATTTTCTTAATAATTATATAATAATAATAATAATAATAATAATAATAATTAAACACATTCCACTGTCGACATCACCACCCCACTTCCATTTCTTTCTCTCTTCTCCTCTCTTCACACACAACCATTGCCTCACCTACCTCTCGCTGAATAGACAAATCAAACACACAAACAGATTGCTATATTATACAAAAAGTCATGTTCATCTCCACCACCAACAAGAAATTAAAAAAAGGTGGAAAAGTCAAACACACAAACACTCGAGACCAACTATCTCTGGTCATCACCCCTGTCACTACCTCCGTCACTACCAATGCCATAGATCAGTTAAGAAAGCGAAGAAAAAACAGGAGAAGAAGAAGACGATATCAGTGGTGGTGACATCCGATAATGGTGGACAGCAACGTCATTAGATCTAGTGAGGGATTGGAGGCTCTCGACGGCAATAAGAGTGGTGGTTGGGTCGTTCAACTCGCCAATATGAAATGAACAAGGATCCATGGCTGATTGTACAATCAGTTCAGGTTTCTCTGGCTGATTTGCTTAAAATCATCTTTGTCTTCTTCACAACCCTTCACTAATCAAGGCCACCATTGATTTAGTTGGTTGGGGTTGGGGGCCTTGGTGCTTGCAAATGTCAAAGAAACTTAGATCCAGGTTTAGATGATGCTATCAACAATGGATTCAGTCTTGATTTTGGTTCAAAACCACTCGAAACCCCAGACCAGTCGACGGTTCCATTTCGTAGAGGAGGATGGGGGTGGCGATGTGGCTGCCAGTGATGTCGACGGTGGCTAGTGTTGAGGCGGTTAGACAGAGGACGGTCGGGGAGGTGGTTCTAGGCGGAGGAGGGTGAAAGGACAGTGGTTCTAGTGAGAGAGAGAAAGAGAGGAGAGTGTGAGAGAAAGAAATGGAGGTGGGGTGGGAGTGTCTGACAATGTGTTTTATTATTATTATTATTATTATATAATTATTAAGAAAATAAATAAAAAAGAAAGATAAGGGTAGAATAGTCAATTTGATGGCAGTTAACGGAGCAAGTGTAACGGAAGTTTGCTAAATGACTACTATTGCTACAAATTTCTCAAATAAAGGATGGTTTATGTACTTACGATTACTAAAGGACCAAAATTACATCTTTGTGAAACCTTAAGGACCAAAAAAGCAATTAACTTTTTGTTATGATAAGACTTTATTGTAACTTGGTTTGTTAAGGACCAAAAATGGCATAAAACCAAAACCAAACAGAAAATTTCGGTTTTTAAAAAACCAAAACCTTTCGGTTTTGGAGTGGTTCGGTTTTCGGTTTTGAAGTCGGTTTTTAGTTTGGTTTTACAACTTTTCCGTTTTAACCATCAAGATTTGAAGCCATACAACCATCATTTTAAAGCTATGAAATTAAACGGGATTGAGGCTTTATTAAAAACATCAAGATGTGCGTCACCTAATTCAAGCTATATATATTGCAACCGATACAAGGAAAATATCTGTTATATGTTTAAACTTTAAGGCCAAGTTGAAATAAATCAAAACTTAAAGCAAATCGATAAATAACATATTAGCAAAACTGAAAAATTGAGATAAACAACCAACTCCAGATAAACTGCATACAACTCAGAAAACTAGAATCCAAAAATCAATTATATTAAGTGAAAATGGATAAAATTGAGAAGAAGTGAACTCGTCGACTCGAAATGAAGTGATGTAGATGAACTCAATCGAGTAGTTTGACGACCAAACAAAGTTGCAACTGCGAAGGAGATCTAAATAAGTAAATCAGTGATGTAGGTGAACTCAATCCATTACCTCTTTGGTGGAACCCTAATGTAAAAGGGGCGGCTATCTAAATGGGAAAGTTATAAGGTATTTGATTTTTTGGACCCCCTCTTGGAATGGTTCGGTTTGGTTTTTTCGGTTTTTGAAATTGTAAAAACCAAAACCAAACCGAAAAAATCGGTTTTTGAAATTTTGAAAACCAAAACCGTCGGTTGCTATATTGGTTCGTTTTTTCGGTTTGGTTTTTTTGGTTTTGGGATCGGTTTCGGTTTTTTCTGCTCACCGCTAGTTTGAGATATCAGAACATGTAGTACATTTTGTAATCTGGGGTCAAATAAGCATATTACAAAGTAAAAAAAATGGGCTAAACAAATCAAACATGTAAGAAGATGATTTTGTAATCATATTTAACGTATACAAAACTCATAACAAATGGACAAAGAGGGTTTGACTGTGCGCTAAACCCAATTCAAGAGATACTAAAATAGGTAATTGGAAGAGCTACGAGTCGGTTTCAATCCTAAATAACTCGGATTGTTTGCAACCATACTATGATCACATGAACAAATATAAACATGAAAATGAGAAGAAGTTGAAGTGAAAGGCATAAAATTCGCACTTACAGACAAAACATTCTATATAATTACAAGAAAAATACCTATGAACAATCTCATCATTAGACCAAAGTAGGACATCTTAAACGCCACATTCACAGTTGTGGATATATATGCTTGGTGTTTTTTATCATCTTCTTGTGTTTTGATCTTTATTATCGATACTTTGAAGTGACTGGTTATCTGGCTTATTAAATGATCCTAGATGTTGTTGGGATGATGTTTCGGATGATGATTGGTTGTCAGATTCATCAAGTCCTATGTCATGCTTTTGGGATGATTGGGATTTGTTATCTACGGCATCTAGCTCGTTTGTCATTTGGTTGCGCTTTTCTTTCAAGAAGTTGAGCCTATTTGTTATTTTTGACAGTGCCGAGTTCGTATTAGCTACCTGCCAGATGACCATACATACATACATACATACATACATACATACATACATACATACATCGCATACGTTAGATGACGAGTCCAACTTTAATGAAGAAAAAGAGAAAAAAACGGAGGTGAAATTCACTTGTGATATGTTTTATCTATAATGGGTCAAACGCATAAAATAAGTAGTAGTTAAAATGGGTTGAATTTGCTAAAAGTGCAACTTTAGCGCATAAAATCTCTTTAAATAGAATGATTTAAGAGATTTTATGCGCTAAAGTTGCACTTTTAGCGCATAAAATCTCTTAAATCATTCTATTTAAAAGATCTAGAGTATTGAAATAATATAATTTAGAGTAGTATTGTTTATTTTTTGGACAAAAGGTGTCTCGGGGTCAACCAACCTGGCCCTGTTAGCATATTTCCCACATAAGTGGATGTAAATTTTGATATAATTGTGGGTGTCTAAATGTAACTTCAGTTCAAGATTTTGCATTTTAGTGGATTTCATGGGACTTGGGAAGAGTTGTTTTTTTTTAACATCATGCTTAGTGGTAGCAAGTAAATGTGTACCTCACCCCTTGAGTTAGATCTTTTCACAGCGGTTGAAGAAGACTTGCTAATACTCGGTTCCCCTTTGCGTGTTGAATCAGATTGCTGGTTTGGATGCAATTTACTAGAAAGAGAGTGGAAACTTGAGTGTTTATCCTGTCACGAAAGAACAAGAGATGTTTTTCCGAGTCAAATGAGATGATCCAGCACAATTTTTACCTAATTTATTCAACTTTTTGGAAAATTTGGAAAAATATTTTTAACATGATGTCTTTACAACCAAAAAAAGCTGGTTCAGCAGTCATCATGGGTTCCCACAAGTTAACACCTTTCATTCCAAAATCTTCATTTTCTCTCAATGACGTAGACATAGGGCATCCAACTATTAAAAAGGTTTCATTAAAGCCTCCCAACTATTAAAATTGCTTTAGAGACCGCTTGTGTATCAGCTTAGTTTCATTTATACGGCTTCTGGCAAAAATTGGAAGAAGATGTCGAGTAATCCATTCAAAGAATCAACCTAAATAGATTGTCAAAACATATTTGAGTAAATTTATGGGCACTTTGTCTTTTTTAAGACTTTAGATGTTACAACTTTCTGTTTTTGCCATATTAACAAAACTAAATTTATACCTCCTTAGACTAACTTCATTAGTTGGGTGGCCTTAACAAAAACTTTTCAATAGTTAGATGGGCTATGTACAAATTATCCCTTTTATCTTATATGGTCCGATTTGAAATGAAGATATGACTGCACCTCGTAATAATTTGGTAAGAACATAGTGAAAAACGAATAAATTAAATGTATCAAGAACATTGCAAGGATGATAAACCATGCTGCTAGTATTTTACCTTACTCTTTCGTGCATTTGAAGCTTCACGATCCTTCTCTTTATCTTTTCTGTACCCAAAGAACATGAAAAGAATACATGGTAACATTTCAAGAAGAAACAATAATCAATATGAGACACTTGCTTTATACGTCATACATATATAACTAACAACGTAAAAAACATATAGTAATATATGTAGATGTCCAATTACTGAATAGCATCAATTAGTGAACAGGATACCAATTTATATGCATAGAAACCATCTCCAACATGTTTATATGCATTTGCATAGAAGGCTGTCATTGAACTCCCAAATATGTAATAAGATGAAAGGGAAAGAAGAGTGAGAGGGAGAAAGAACGAAGCGTACACTTTTCCATGATTGAGCTGTATTTCAAGATCATCAAGTTTATGCTGTAAACTGATGACTTCAGCCTCTGCTTGGGAAATATCCTCAAGATCTGCCTTGGTCTTTACAAAATCTAGAAGTTAATAATTTACACATACCAATACTCATAAACAAGAGAGCATCAATGTAACTAGAGGTGTCAAGACTTGTGGGGTTGGCTGACGGGCCACTTCTATTTGCAAATCGAAACAGGTTTGGTTTTTACGTCTATCTTTTAGCACTATGTGTCAATACTCCTTTATTTACTGAAATTAAAACACTATTATTACAATAATAATCTTTACAAAAAAGGGGATTTAGCTATTTAGGAAAGTTTTAATGACTTTCAACCTGTATGATCCTATTATTTTATGTGACCCGTTAGATATGAAATGAAACTCAAGTCGAACCATTTTTGAGTGAAGGGGTCGAAACTCCACCTCTAATAGTAACATACCTTTTCATCAATGGACCTTGGTAAGGCTAAGACCTTCTTTGACATCATGAGTCCGGCCTCAAGTACTTTCCTTAAGTCTCTCTCCCTCTGCAACTGTTCCTTTAATGTTGCCACCTGTACGCGCATTTATATTCATCCATATGTAAAGTTAACTTTAAGGATTGATTTCATAAAGTAATAATAGAAAATGATTGAAGTGAAGGATACAATCTGGAGGTGCCAAATGGGCAGGTCAAAAGGGTTGAAAAGGAATCAGATCAGAATGAGTAAAAATTTCAATACGGGCCACTTCATGTTTGGTTGGCTCACTTTTATCCTTTTCTTTCCTTGAATTAATAAACACTTATGTATTATATATGTTTAGGAAAACTATATTGTAAGAGTTTGTAAGCATTAACCCATTTGACCTGTTCCATATTTAACCAAATTTTTAATGTTTTGATATTAACCTGTTAGAGTATATATATAACCTGAATAAACCTCCTTTTTGGTTAATTCAGTTAAATTGCCTTTATACAACCTATTTTCTAGAACATACCTCCTGCTCAAGAGCTAGATGACGGTCCCCTAAAGCATCCTTTTTGCTTAGCAATTCCTCTTTAAGAATTGAATTGTGTCTTGCCTGTAGTAAAATGAGTTTATAATCATGGAAATAGTATTCACTAATGATTTCGTGGTTTGGTGAATATATGGAAAAGGAAATGACTTTATTACCTCTGCTTCAACTTTCTTCATCAAATCAGCTTTAAGGGTCTCAAGCCTGAAGATTTCATCCCTAACAAGATTGGGATAAAATATATATTAAAGGCCTGAAGAAAATTTAGAAAAACTCTATAACTTGTTTCCACACAAAGAAGCAAGCATTCAAGATTCTACATACCTCAAAATAATCATTTTGTCAAATGTGCCGAAATAAAATACAATATCATACATTCATACTAAATGGTAAGCCCCTCTAATTTTATTTTTACAAAACAATACCCAAGTTTCGAGAAAAGATTCACATAATTTGACCAACCTTGGTTCATCACAATGCATAAGGTCACCCTACTAAATTTTATCCTTTCATCCAATTTGCAAGAGGATTGATGTATATGATAAAAAATACTTGTGCTGAATATTAGGCGGACTTACTTTTCTTCAGTTATCACATCGATGTTGTCAATGGGCACTTTCTTCTTGGCCTGCACTCAAGAAAATCAAAATAATAAACATAATGCATGGAACACAGTTACACAGGCATATATGACACTATGGGGCTGTTTGTTAAAACAGAATGATTAAGCACTTAATGATTATGTGGTCTGAATAATTCAAAGGCTCAGAATGTATCTGCCTCAGGTTCTGAATGAACAATAGTATTAAGAAAATTATCATTTTAACGTTAATAGTGATATATTATATTATAAGATATGATTGTTTAACAAGACAACGTGTGAAAGGAGTATTAGGGTAAAATACTTGGTGCTTAATGATTTAGAATGCACTTTAAAATAGTCTTCATTCAGAGGCAGCAATCAAACACGCTGAATGCTGAATCATTCAGCATTCAACGCTGAATGGTTCCATTAAGCAGCAAACAAACAACCCCTATGTTTGTTGAATGAACACCCCAAATGTATGATCTATCATTTCTTCCAGACTCATATTAGTGCATTCTTTATGTTGCAAAAATAGGCATGACCAGTTGTTCTGTTACGAGTGATGGGATGTATTACTGAGGTA
The DNA here is from genome assembly GCA_038502395.1 of Dittrichia graveolens. Taxonomy (NCBI): domain Eukaryota; kingdom Viridiplantae; phylum Streptophyta; class Magnoliopsida; order Asterales; family Asteraceae; genus Dittrichia; species Dittrichia graveolens. The sequence continues at coordinate 9,203,593 of JARJIL010000001.1, forward strand.
ATGTAGATAGATGAAATACTAACAAATGATCAAAGTAAGGACCACATTAAAAGATATAAACCAAAGAACTTTAAGACTACATAAGAAAGACCGCTCAATAGCATGATAAGTAGTCTTGATATAGAGAACCATTTATATGTGACCATTAGCAGATTGTTACGCTATATAGGCAAATGAATACTAGATTAATAAATGAATGAAACCACCTTGGTGTCATGTTGATTGCTATCTCTATCATCGTCACTACTACTATTTGATGCATGTTCAGAATCACGAGAACCCTCAGATGTATAATCACCATCCTCATAGTCTTCATCGTCATAATCACTAAGCTCTTCACTCTCACTCGCACTCTCGTCTGAGTCAGAGTATAGATCAGATAACATGTCCCCTTCCTGCAAATGATGATGATGATAGTAATAATATATCAACAACGAAGATAACATCCGTATGAATCCAAAAGCATAAACAGAAGATCATGAAAACTTGTCTAAAGGCTAAGTTAGTCAAATACATAATACATTAAGGTTAATATAAGTAAGAAACCATAAGTGACAAATATGTGATTCTAAAACAAGAAAGAAATTTGTAGGGAGCTTACCCCAAATATATTGTCATATTCCTCTAGCAGGGTGATAATGATGGCCTGAGCATGGTTGGCTGCTGCAGCTGCTTGCATAAGTTGAGCAGATCCATCACCACCCATATTGAATTCATTCTCAAGCTCAACTTCACCAGCCAAAAGGGGCCTGAGAAGTAGTGGTGACATACAAGCAGCAACTGCTGGAACACTCATACGGTTCACTTCCTTGTTCTCAGCAACAGCTTCCATTGTCATCAAAATTCTATACAAAATAAATAAATAAATAAATGGCAAAAAACAAGATAATTTAAAAGGAAAGATATGAGCTATGAACAGAAAGAAAACAACTAACTCAGTACAAGAATCCTGAATGTTATCAACTACCTTTGCAATAGACGGCGATTTGGTTCAGGAAAGGTGTCACATATAGCTGCACGCATACAGTTGACTCTTGAACCCCGATCAGTTCCTAGCCATAAGTTGTTCATTACTATGGGCTAAAATAGGAAAACACAACACTAGATAAAATAAAAAATCAAAGACGCTAGGATATGTCAAGTTTTTAATTATATTTTTCATTCTTAGCCATAAGTTGTTCATTACTATGGGCTAAAATAGAAAAAAACGCATAACACTAGATAAAATAAAAATGAAAGACTCTGGGATATGTCAAGTTTTTAATTATATTTTTCATTCTTAGCTTGCTGCAATTTTGTTGGACTCATGTATAGGCTGTCCATATTATGCTGCTTCAGTAATCTCCAATGACTAGGGATGAGTTTATTAGAGATCCACAAAAAACTTGAGAACTTGGGCCTTTATATAAAACACGAAGGGCCAAGATGTAAATTTACCAATGTAAATGTGCACGCCTTCATTCACATCTGAACATGCCCATGCACATACGCATGCCTTAATGCACATGTGATTTACAATTCATTCACAGGTGTCCCCTGGTTCTCAAGTTTTTTGTGGTTCTCAAATGAACTTCCCCCGCTAAATAATCACATGCACTTGTCAACGAAAATGTTTCTTTCACAGTGACATCATAACTACATATAATTTTGTAAAATCAATATAATAATCGTACGATATGCTTGTAGCAAAGCTTTGCAGCAAGATGCTGGAACTGGAGATGATGGTAACTCCCGGAGAACATACTGAAAGAGTATTATAAAAAGAAGAAATTATCAACAACAGATTGAAAACCAAAAAGAAAAAGAACGAACCAAAAAATATGCCCAGCCTACATGACATTTTTTATGTTGACATGTACCTTGATACAGTCTCCGATAACATGTCCATCCTCGTCTTCCGTGAACTCTGTTTTTCCTGTACACCAGGATATATTAATTATATGTTAATAAGACCTTCTGAATACATCCAAGATGTTGTGGGTTCAAATCGCAATACGGACAAGAGTGTGTGAGTATTTGCCATTCAAATATATATGAGGCAGAAATTGTGTGAGAAGCGTGAGAAAGGAACCAATTCACAACTTTTGCAAAGCAGATTCAAAACCTTTCTGAATATGCCCAAAAATGTTCTGTATCTATAAAGCTGTGAAGCGGATGTACAAGAGTTAAGAATCAGTTTCCTCCATGTCTCACAAATGGCTTCTGATTTGATCCTGATCCTGATCCTTCTCCTCTCTCTCTCTCTGAGTGTGCGTGTATGTGTATGTGTATGTGTATGTGTATGTATGTATGTATATATGTGTGTGTATGTACATATATGTGTGTATGTATATATGTGTGTGTATGTCTGTGTGTGTAGAGAGTAGGAATTTCTTTTTGTTTGCCATTGCAAGTGTCCATGGTTACTCACCCTGTTCATAATCTCGGATCCGGCGTTCAACAAGTTCTACATCTGCAGCCTGCCTCAGGATTCCTTCTACTTTTATTCCTGGAACATTTGTGTCATTCGTTTAGTTAGAAAACATAAATCTTACAGTATATGAATTACAAGTATTACCCAAACTCACAATTTTATTTCTTTTATTGCACACGCACACACACAAACAGAGAGAGAGAGAGAGAGAGAGAGAGAGAGAGAGAGAGAGAATGTGATTATGAGAGATAAAGTGCAGTAATTCACATGTTTGTTCTCTAAGATCCCATGGTCGAGTTTGGTGGCATCTAAAAATGTCTCTATGATCCATATTAAAACTATTACCACCAAAAGGAGGTACATATGATTGTTCAAATTTTAAAAAACTACCACAATTGAACCTATAATAAATTTTACCTTGAAAAGCATCCAATGACAGGAAAAGATCCATCGAGTAGAAAACACATGGCAAAGATTAATCCTATCTCTAAATCCAATGGGTATGCCCAAATATGAATACGATACCTTAGAGTTCATACTTCACAAATTGCAAAACCCTTATATTTATCATTCTGATGTAAAAGATTTGAGGGTGCTCATAACGTGCACAAGAATCACAAGGGGACCATAGATATGTTGTCACTGAGACATTTTGATACGACCCGGTTTCATCAAGTGTACAGCCAGCGCAAGGTCAAGGGCTCAAAATGATTAATTTTCTTATTTTTGGCTGCAATTGTTATTTCCTTTTTTAGAGGGTATTTCCTTAATTAATTGTGTTTAGTCTATAAGGTAAAAGAGGGGGGGGGGGGGGGGGGAGATTAGAAGGCATGAGAGATTTATTACATTTGTTTGTTTTCTTCTTGGGAAACTACTGCTTCTCGAACAACACCTTTATCATTTGTTTTACTGAGTATCAATAAAATTTCTCCCTGCCAATTTGATTCTATAAAATTGGTATCACAGCCTTGATCTTGCAACATCTGATTATTCAACTGAGAATGACGAAGATTACCGACTTGGAGGCTAACTTGGAACTATTGAATGATGCTGATGGAGAAGAATAAGAATGATGCTGATCGGCAGTTTGCTGAAATACTGCAACTATTGAAAACGTTACAGCCCATTACCACCGCCGCTGCCACCACTGCCCTGCCAATGACTCACCAAACAGGCCAGCAACCTTCACCCCACCACCTCATACCACCGCCGCCACCTTATGTTCCAGCCACCACACTGCCGCCGCCTACCTTCCCCCACCCATCGCATCCCCATTCGGCTACCTACACCAGTTTTTCTGGCCTTCAATTCAATTCACAAGGCTTCCAGATTCCTATAGGAACAGCTGGGAAATTTTTTGGTACTTATACACCTGGGGAAAATAGTGCCAGCCACAACCACAGATCATCTGCCCAGTCTGAAGGTATTTTTCAAAATGTTTTGGGTTTTTCTATGGGGAACACGAGTGGGGTATTTGTGAACCCAGGAACAACAATGCCTCATAATGGTCTTGGTAGTGACCGTGGATGGGTTCCGGGTACGGATTTCCGTTTGAGGAAACTTAAAATGCCATTGTTTGATGGGGACGACGTTTTCGGATGGGTCTATAAAGTGGAGATGTAGATTGAAATGCAAGGGCTGGTTATGACCAGAGAGAAACTTAGAGCAGCAGTCCTATGTTTGGAGGGCCCTGCTCTATCTTGGTTTTGATGGAGGGAATTGAGGGCTACCTTTAGGAGTTGGGAGGAACTAAAAGGGGAGATGTTAGATCGATTTCAACCCTTGCAAGAGGGTAGCTAATATGAGTAGTTTTTGAATATTAATCAGGAGGGGTTTGCCAGGGAATATGTGACGGCGTTTGAGCAGCTAGCAGCTCAGTTAGGAGGGGTACAGGAGGAGATTATGGAGGGAACGTTCATTAAAGGGTTGAAACCCGACCTGCGGATGGCAGTTCGAACTCAACAGCCCACAGGTCTGGCCCAGGCTATGAAACTAGCTATGATGATTGATGAAAGTAGACTGGGAGGAGGTGAATTAGTGGGGCAACACACAACTTTTTGTTAGTACAATTAGTCTCTTTGTTGGGTTTATCGGTGGATGGAAGTTGCCGGACTGGGAAATGGGAAATTTGATAGGAGTGCGGGACTTTGCAGATCGGTGGTCCTTCACTTACCGGGACTTCGAGTGGAAGATGATTTCTATCCACTCGAGTTTGGCAGTACATACGTGATTTTGGGGGTGAAGTGGTTGCGTAGCCTGGGGGATATTCTGGTGAATACGAGGGCTCTCACCATGTCATTTGAGGAAAAGGACGGGAAGGTATTGCTAAAAGGAGAACCGGGATTGACACGAGCTGAAACATCATTACAGGCTATGGCTCGTGGCGTGGACGGGGTTAGTGAGGGGTTCTTGGTAAGTTTGGCGGGTATGGATAGCATTCAGTAGGATCAACTGCCGGCCGAACTAGACGCGGTTCTAAGGTTGTTTACGGGGGTTTTTGAGTTACCCATAGGCTTTCCCCTCACCGGGACCATGAGCATGCCATAGTGCTAAAAGGAGGAAAGGAGCCCATTAATGTTAGACCCTACGGGTACCCGCAATTGCAGAAGGATGAGATTGAAAGGCTCGTGGGGGAAATGGTGGAGGCAGGGATTATGAAACCAAGCATGAGCCCGTTCTCCAGTCCCCTCTTGTTGGTTAAGAAAAAAGACGGGAGTTGGCGATTTTGTGTTGATTATTGGGCCTTAAACAAAGCCACGGTGCTCGACAAGTTTCCTATTACGGTGATTGACGAGCTACTAGATGAGTTATATGGCGCAACGGTCTTCAGCAAGCTGAATCTTAAATCGGGTTACCGTCAGATCAGAATGAAACAGGAGGATGTCCTGAAAACGGATTTCCGCACTCATGAAGGGCACTACGAGTTTTTGGTTATGCCCTTCGGCCTGACTAATGCACCATCTACTTTCCAGTCCCTCATGAATAGGATTTTTCGGCCCTATTTAAGGAAATTTGTGTTGGTTTTCTTTGACGACATCTTGATTTACAGTAGTACCACGGAGGAGCATATGGACCACTTAAGGGTGGTATTCAGTAAATTACAAGAAGAGGGGTTGTTTTGTAACAAGAAGAAGTGTATTAATGGGCGGGAACAGGTGGAGTATCTCGGGCACATTGTTACCAAGGAAGGCGTAATGGCCGACCCAACTAAAGTAACTGCAATGCCGGATTGGCCTATTCCCAGAAATATTTGCGAGTTACGAGGATTCCTGGGGTTGACAGGGTACTACCAGAAGTTCGTGAAGGGTTATGGTCAAATTTCCAAACCACTCACGGACCTCCTTAAGAAAGACAGTTTCGTTTGGATAGATGAGGCAACGGGCGCCTTTAAAATGTTGCAACAGGCGATGACCCCAGTCCCCATTCTAGCATTACTGGATTTTTTTGAAGGGATTCACAGTTGAGACCGAAGCTTCAGGGCACGGGGTCGATGCGGTGCTAATGCAAGAAGGGTGGCGAATAGCATATTTCAGTCAGGTGTTGGGAACACTGGTACAGTTGAAATCAGTCTATGAACGATAAATAATGGCAATTGTCATGGCCGTGCAAAAGTGGAGACCATGCCTGTTGGGCAGAAGATTCACGGTAATTGCAGGGGATCATCAGCGGTGGATCTCCAAACTTTCCAGGTACGATTTTGATATCATGTATCGTCCTGGAAAGGAGAACAGGGTCGCAGATGCCTTATCGCCGGGGGGGGGGGGGGGGACGATGATGGCATTATCCGGGGTTAGAGGAGAATCTGTAAAATGACTTGTACATTGCGGGCCTTTGTAGACGGATTGAGACAAGGGAGGATGGGTTACGGCGGTACTCGGTGGTCAACGCGATGGTCTTATATAATCAACAGGTGGTGTTACCGCGGGATTCTCCGTGGGTTGGTAAACTGTTCCTGGAATATCATGGCGGGACGATTAGGGGACACGGTGGTAGACAAAAAACTTATCACGTACTAGCTTTTGAATTTTTTTGGGTGGGGATGAAGACTGATATCACCATATGGATGGCGGAGTGTGATGTATCTCAGCGTACTAAGGCATCAAATTTGGCACCGGCCTTGTTATTACAGCCTTTGCAACTTCATGACAGGATTTAGGAAGACATTACCATGGACTTTGTGGAAGGGTTACTGTAATCGGCAAGATTTTCGGTTGTTTTTGTGGTGGTGGATAGGCTAAGCAAGTACGCAGCATTTCATTTCGCTCAAACATCCGTATTACGTAGTGATTGTCGCGGAAGCGTTCATTAAAGAGATTGTACGGCTTCACCGTATTCCACGATCCATTGTCTCAAACCGAGACAAGGTTTTTATGAGTCTGTTTTGGAGGGAGTTGTTTAAATAGCAGGGAACCGTATGAAAGCGGAGAACGGCTTACCATCCGCAAACGGACGGGCAAACGGAGGTGGTGAATCGTAGTTTGGAGGTTTATCTGCGCTATTTTGTGTCCCACAGGCTGAAGGTTTGGGTCAAATGGCTGCCTTGGGCTGAATATTGGTATAATACATCCTATCATTCATCGATTAAGATGACACCGTTTCGGGTCTTGTATAGGCGGGATCCACCGACTTTGCTTCAATATGACCATGGCTCTGCGGTTACTTTTGAGGTGGATTGGCATTTGGTGAAACGGGACGAGTTACTAGAGGTTCTTAAGGGTTCTCTACATCGAGCCCAGCAACTGATGAAATAGTGGGCTGATGGTAAATGCCGGGATGTTGTTTTAATGTGGGCGATCGTGTTTACTTGAAAATGTGTCCGTATCGGCAGCTAACTGTGATGGGAAAACGTAATGAGATGTTTTTAATCCGGATATTTGTTCATATTATTAGAAGATATGTTTATTATTTAGTTGTTATATATAAATAGGATTTATTTTAGATAAGGATTAGAAGTTAGAGTTATTTTAGGAGTAGGTTGTTACCTTTCATTATAAATAGATCATTAGGATTGTAATTTGATTATGCATAAATTATTGGTGGTTCTTATATTATTGGAGTGTTGGTTTACCTCTAGAAAGTAAACTGTGGGAGAGACGATCGACCTCTCGAAAGTCGATTATTCTATCTTTTTATCTTTTCTATTTGATTACCAAATTGATTCTATCTTTTTATCTTTTCTATTTTATTACCAATTTGATTTGTATCAGATTGGTATCATAGCCATCCTCATCTTGCAAAGTTTCAACACTGGGTGCCAACCGTGACTAACGTAGCCATGACCAATGCTGACTCGGAGTGCTGACCTACGGAGTGGTGACTTGGACCCAAAAAGAGGGGTGCTAACCATGACCAACATAGCCGTGACCAACGAGGACGTTGTCCTTCTAGTGAGGAGTATTGTTATGATCTCACATCGGCCAAAATTAAGTTAAGTTGGTGACTTATAAAGTCTAGGTGTCCCCTCCCCCTACAAGCTAGCTTTTAGGGGTAAGTTCTACACTTGGGCGTATGGTATGATACAAGCCTAGTATGGGATGAGTTCATATAAAAAAACGTCAGTTAAATCACTTTACATTCAAATTAAATGTTTATAATTTGAAAGATGACAGGTTAGGGAAAACCTATTCTACTTAACAAACTCATTAATAAAGAATTGTCAGAACTTTACCATGCTCTTCTACGTATCTAAGGGCTTTCTCCAAGAAAGATGGAGTCCCATCTATATCTTCCAATGCAAGTAAGACTGGTCGACCAAGGACAAGAGATTTTGGCGATGAACGGTCTTTTGCTGTTGGAATTTAACAAACAAGCAAAAGAAACAGACAGGTATTCAAACATCTTCTGTCAATAAAAGACACAATGACACACACACACACTCACTCACCAAAATACCCAAAAATTTACTTTGAGATATAGCGATGATAAGGAGAGGCTTACATTGTTCGTGAGAGCCATCAGCATTCTCACCCTTGTCACTTTTTGATGTCCCGGTTTGTCCCATCCCTGTACCAGCAGTAGGTGCATTTTCCAAAGCTTCTTCTAATGCAGTTTTCCACTCATACAAATCCTCTAAAGTTTCAGCCTAAAATAATAACATCCAGTAGGCAAAACCAGTAAGCCAGTTCGTCTAGAACAAAACAAAGGTTACATTTTATCATTAAGGCAATATATCATGGAGGTGATTAATACTCTCGACATGTTCAAATATCCTTCACGTCCCTTAAAAGATATGAAGAATTAAAAAAGAATACATGTCAACTCTTACTGTCTAATGTAGCCAATGGGAAAGTAAATAGAGAAAAGAAACCTTAAGAGTAAATGATCTGCCATCACGACCGTCAGGGAACAGCACCGTCAAAAGCTTCTTATCTGCTTTCACAACCACACTGAAATTTCACATAAAAAAGATAATAAATCACCACTAGGCTGAAAAAAAACCAAATATCAGAATCGTAGCAGTGCAAAGACGGCTAATACAATGGAGGATGGAGCTTAGAATGGAAGCCAACCTGCCTGAGCTGTTGAGGTCTATGCCACCAAGGGTTAGATTTGCTTCACCGCCTTTCTCAGAACTAGCATTCTGTATCAAAAAGAAAATCTAAGAATGAACCATCTACATTTCAATCATTCCACAAATAAATACATGAAAACGAGGGCCATTTCCTTGGAGGGCTAAGTTATGTCTCACGCACTTTCCCTTCTTTCTCAACACTTAAGAACTTATTTGAAGATTTTTTTTTTCTTTTTGCTCAAATTAACACAGCTAGTAAAGCATTAAAAAAGTAAACATACATCTTCAATGTCACAGAAGCACCAGAAAGATTCATACCCAAGAATCAAAGCAAAGAAAATGATCATGATGTATTTATGGAAATTGGAAAGAACTAGCACAGTTCTGTACAGTCTATTTTATGGCATGGATAGAAGTTAGAACATGCTAAAGGCAAATTATTGCTTCCATGAAGTAGATTTATAAAACATCTTCTAATAGATCATCATATATAATAATAAGTTATTCAGGGTTAGGCGTTAGGACTCTAAGATAGATCTGCAGTGGAGTTTCGGATTTAATATTTAATTTAGCAGGGTATTATTCAACTGAGATATGCATGCCACTGAGAGATTAGAGTCATAACTCCAAATAGAAACTCTTCTTTCTTAAAGAAACATAAGAAATAAACTAAGGAGAGATTATTGTCAGGGAAGCAATCAGCAAAAAAACTAAAGTTACATATCTAACCAATCACTACATAAAGATTAAAGACAATAAGGAATGAAATCCTTTATTTACTTATTTCATTCTCTTACTTCTTATCTAAATTCACTTACCAATTTCTGTCCTTGATTATTTTATATCTGTGAAATAAGCAGGACTCCAGTAAATTTTAGCCCATATAAAACCATATCAATAAACCAAAGCCACTTAATATGTATCAAATTTATCTGTATTAAATGACAAATCGAATTCCATGAAAGACTTCATAACAATATACACGTGTGAGTTGGTCTTAACATGTCAACAAATGCTTCAATATCTAGCTAGCAGTCAGGGTGGTGTTTCCTGAAATTATTACATGTTTTCCCTGTGTGATGTAACATGAAAAATATGCGCTCTCAGTGAGAGGTCTTCACACTGTTATGTAACTTTTACAATTTGCCTATTACCAAAGACATTGGCATGCTATGAACCATGATTCAAGGTATGAGCTGGTACCCAGTTCAGAGCCAGTTCTGACAAACTAAGACTGTTGGATTTTGGGTGTGTGTGTGTGTAAATGGCCACTGGCCAGTATCCCTACATGGCCTTTGTTATTCAAATTGCAATCCTCAACCCTCTCTAATCAAAGGCCATGTTTTCTTTTATGTTGCACAGACTTCAAGTTCTCAAGTACTTACCTCCAGAAAGCAGGTAGCTAACAGAAACATTATGAACTAGATGATTTTTCTAAAATTGATTCAAGAAAGATGCAGGTGTTTATAAATCAAATGTGCATTCTGTAAGGAACTTTACCTATATGCATGAATGGTAAGTATTTAAACATCACAAGAATTGCAGTTACATATGGGTCACGGCATGAGGTGACGTATCAATATAACTTGTTATCTAAGATTTTAAGGTTATAAATATAAGGTGGTTTATCAAATAGAAAATACAGACGCTTGGAAATTCCATATTACAACCTAGATAACAGATAAACACTGAAAAATAAGTGTAACACATTACTATAAAAAATGTATCTTACTGGATCACTTCGGAAAAAGACCAATGAGGTTTCTGTCAGAATAAACCACCTTTTCTTCCATGAGGTCCAACCAATCCCTACACAAGTGTAGATTAGAGACTTAAGAGATGGCAGAAAAATGTGCAAACATTCAAGAGCTGTTACTTCCTGTGCTTGCCATAACAGTATGGTTGTGCTCCTTTTGGAATATGTATACCTCAATATATAGATGTTAAATGGTCTATGATTAAATGGTGCTCTTTGATAAAGAAGAAATGGTAGATAACCATGAAGGATAAAGCTAAACACACAGTCTCCTCATAACCTAACATTACTATAATTTTCTCTGGTCAATCATATTTATTTGACATAAAATGATGTTCTAGAGAGTAATAAGTGAAATACTAATACAAGATTAGAATACAAATGCATTTAGTGTGCAACGTGGTTCAAAAGTTGCACATGTACTTGTATAGTTCATGAAATTATGCTACATTATTTTAACAATGTTAAGATGCGACCATAAAGCGAGGTGGTGTGGAGGAGCGGGCATTAGAGGTAACATATATAGGTATTTGAGTCAAACAGAATCATGAACGATCCTGAAAACAAGTATAACATATCAATGTAACAGTTAAAATTAGCGCAATCATAATATTAGTCTGGTACTCTGGTTCGAGGAGCAGACCTGCTGCATAGAAAGTTATTTGGACTTGTTCATGAATGATCAGCAATCAAATTTTTTTTATTGAGAGGCAATCAGAAATCATTTATTTTGATTCCCTTTACCTTTTGTGTTGGTTGTTATATCTTACCAAAAATACGTACAAGATGAATTAGAAAAAGTAGAAAGATGAGGACAGCTAATTACGAAAAGAATCCAAGTTTGGAATTACACAACAATATCTGCACCCAAAGAGATGCAAAATCAAGGTCTATAATAATTTAGTTCAAGATTGTAAGGCCACATGTATATATAAAAAATATTCAATTATTTCTATAATGAAAGGAGAAAGATGTGCACCCTTTATAATAGGGGAAGGGAATCTATATTGCTTCCCTAGTTTAAAAGCATGCAATGATTTATGCAATTCCAATGGGAGAAATATGTTAGTTCAAAACTGTTAAACACGGAATGAGGAAGAGCGCTCACCTTTTGATGACAGAAACAGTGGTCCGCTCTTGTAGACCTGCACATCATCAATTACAGATGCCTGAAGTTTTTCAATTGCTATAAAGTAATGTCTGGTTGCAGAAAGCAAAACACCAGAGGGAGGGAGGGGGAGAGAGAGAGAGAGAGAGACAGCAATTTTATCATGTACATTTCTGAGATAAGGTCCTATTTAGCAACCAATCTAGTTGGTAAAATTGTCTTTTCTATGAAATTAATCACAAACATGTTTATTTTCGGTTTAACAAATCAAGATATAGTCATATAGATCATGCATTATGGACTATCTTCAGGAGGAAGATGCGAAGAAGAAAACCCCAGAAAAAACAAAACAAAAACATTAACCTGTGAGCTGCAATATTATGACCTATGAGCACAACTTATAATGGAGTACACAATATTTCCTCAATTCCACGATAAAAAAAGTAACTAGAAGCTACTTGTGTACTTGGTTATTTATAAATTCCTTACAGAAGTTATAAACCAAACTAATATTCCTATGAAACATATAATAAGTAAGCATATTGTGATGTATTAGTTTAACGAATAGAAACAAATAGAGAATAATGACAGAAATCAAAATCAAATTAGAAGTTGTTTTGAAGAAAAAACGAAAAAAAGAAGAAGATAAAAACCTTGTTGCCATTACGTGAACTTTGTCTCTCCAGGGATTGAGATGCACCTGACGGAGGTGGCAAGTTACCACCACCCCCATCTCCCTGCATCAACATTTATGAACAAATAAACCTTGAACGCAACCAACAGATATCAATCTAAAACACGATTTCCTCTGCCATTTTCTATAACATAATTGATAATCAAATCATAACTGATAATCTGATGTATAACGAGCTTCGAATTCAAACCTGAGTAGCAAGAGCATCAGCGTTGGTTTTGGTATCAGTGTCTTTTCTGGAAGTAGAATTGCTTTTCGTCAAATCAGCGTTGTTCTTCAGAGCAGCATTGTTGTTTTTCTGGTCGGCATTGTTGTTTTTTGGATCAGCCGTGTTGTTCTTAGATGCAGAATTGCTATTTTTCGAATCAACACTGTTTTTGGAATCAGAAGTGTTGTTCTTCGAATTAGGCATCATATAATACGAAATTGCATACGATAAAAATCGGCCTTGAATCGTTCAAACAAAATAGAAAACCTGCAATGCATACAATAATTCAATCCACAGCGATCCTAGATATTCATGAATTGCTACGAATCAAAGTATCAAAATCATTCAGATATATTCATTCAATAACATGCAATTCGTTAATCGTAACAACAATTTGAGTCGAATCGTAAGAATAATTACAAATTCAGAACATAAAAATAACATCAGTAACGAAACAAAAATTCTTACATTCGTGGAAGAGATTGAAAATTTTGCTAGAAACATGGCAAGTGTAATTGAAGAAATCGGAGAGGAGGGAAAATGAGGATTTTTTTTGGGTATTTTATTTTTTGATTTATGTTTTATTCTAACGGAAATCCGAGGATCAAGCAAAAACGTTACCTTCTAATCGTTCCTACCTATTTTTGGGGTTCATTGCTATTTTGCCTCCATAATTATAATAATTATTTTTAATATATTTTAACAAGCAAAAATATTAATGTTCGTGCTTGAGCAATAAACCATGCTTTTGGATGAGAAGTATGCGTCACATCAACTTTTTATTCCTACTATTTGTCAATTAGAGCATCTAACATTCATCTAACATTCACCATGGTGTGAGGTGGGATGACGAGAGTGAGGTTGGAGTGGAGAAGAGTGAGCCCAAACGCGTGATCTCTCACTATCTCTCTTTATTTTTTTTCTTTAATTTTTAATTCAATTTGAGTATTATGAACCAATATGGGACTGAGTGATAGAGTAAAAGTCTGATATGATAATGTGATGAGTGCAATATTTGAAAATGTTCTTAGTAACTAATGATCACTCCTTATCATACCAAAATACATAACTCGCCTATTATCCCTTAACCAATCAAAAATTACAACTAAAAGAAAAAAAGAGAGAGACACTATTGGTCACCCTGACATTAGAGCAAGTAAAGGGTAAGAGTTAGGAAAACCAATGAGCACATAAAAGAATGGTTAAATGAACATAAATTGAGGAGTGAGAGTTATGATCGATGTATTTATATGTTTTTAAGAAATTTTGATATGATAAATAAAAGTGAAATAATGAGACTGGAGCCTCATGCGTATGGTAGTCTCAGCCAATGAGGTTACGACAATCGACATTCGACAATCTACGTACAAAATTTTATTTACGGTAATATACTTAATTTGTGTCTGTATTTTGTACCTTATTAATTATACTTTTAGATATGGTCGTATGAGATAACATCTTTATGATTCTCTACTTTGGTAACATTTTTGTATGATCTATTATCTATTGGTTTCACAAACATCTTTGATGTTCTGACATCCACAATTGTTGAATCAGACATGAGAGAGAACTCTCCAAGTTTGCAACTAATTTTCTTACTAGTTTTGTATGCTTTTGGTCTTGTATTTGAGTAATTCTGAAATTATAAGATAATATGTAAATATTGTATGTGATATATATGATTTTGTGATAATGATCCTATATGCATAGATTCAAATTATTTGTAGACATGAACTATGTTTATATAAAAATTATAGGAGATAGACATGATCCCTCCTTTAATGAAAATCTTTAATCATCTTGTGTTAAGTTACAAATGTTTGATGGACATGATTTCTAACGGAAATCATTGTCAGATCTGAAACCAATATCTAAATTCAGAAACGAATATGAACAACTTTTAAATCTAGATATTAACAATAACACATACTAGAAACAATAAAATAATGACATTAACAATATGTGATACGAATTTCATAAAACCAAGAAAACTAAATTGAATATGACTAAGTTAACTAATTAATTATTATACAAGACAGTTTAGTGTTGTAGCTTTCGGCAGCAATCTGAATGAGACAAAAAGGGAGAAGTCCAGCAATGGATCAAGTTTGAGATCGGATAATGTCACATCCACATCCACATTCAATTAGTTTTTCATCATTTATATTTATATCCATATCCATCTAAAATTATTTCATTCTTCTATGTCGATATTCATATCTATTAAATTAGACGGGTAAATAGATATACATTAGATGTCGAAATAACTTTTTTTCACAAATGAAATATCATATATTTATATATAATTTATGATTTTTGTTAACATAAATACATATTTTCTATATAAAAGAGATAAAAATCAAAATATAACTTAATATAACTACAATCAAAGCGAAAATCATAATTTGTAATTATATAATATGTGTTTTGTTTAATATAGTCGTTAATAAAAGCATAGTCCTGAGGAACAATTTTTATCCATTAGATCTCAAGATCAATTGTCTAGATTTAATCTTAGATTATAATTAAAATTGATAAAAAAGGACAATTCTGACTTTTTGCATATTGGTCCCCACTTTCTCTTTCCTCTAATTTATTTAAAATTAATTATCTCACAAACCGGTAATCGTTAGACGAAACCAATTATACCGTTGTGATCCTCGTGTTCCCCTCTTTTATTAGAGAGGTCACTTGATATACTTTTGACAAACTTTTTTTCTTCATTTTATTAGGTTGAACTTAAATTTTATTAATGTATAATCACATGTGGTTCATAACAATATTACATGTGTTGTTTTACTAAATTTTTTATCTTCTTAAATTGTATATCATTTAACGTTTATTAATTTTGAATATTTGCTTAAAAAATCAACGTTTGCTTAAAACCGTTTATACATGTATGTACATATTCAATTTCACCTAATCCAATTGCATTGTTTACCTATGAATGCATATATTGTGTACTAGCAACACCATATCTCCTCTATCAAATGTCCAAATTTGTTCTCCTTCGAATTCGATGTCTTTTATATTGGTTCTCGTAATAAGAATTGTTCTCGTTTTAACAATCCCCTATGCAATCATATATGAATGAATACCAAATCTCATGTTTTTTGGTATTCAATCACAGGTGAATCTGTACAAACTCTCATGTGATTCTGTACAAAATCACATGTGATTAAATATGCAATCATATGTGATTGAATACCAAATCTTATGTTTTTGGTATTCAATCACATGTGATTCTGTACAAAATCACATGTGATTGAATACGCAATCACATGTGATTGAATACGCAATCGCATGTGATTGAATACGCAATCACATGTGATTGATTCTGTCAAATATGTGACATAAAAATGCTACATTTAATCAAATCATCTGTAATTATGTGTATGTATAAGAGATAGATAATCACATGTGTTATGAAACAACTAATAACTTAGAATCACTTTCAATTGTTGATTTTTTTGTTACTAAACCATAGAACTTCGCCGGATTATCAAACAACAAACTATAATTTTATAAAGACTATATTGATCACACCTTTGTGAATCACATGTGATTATACTTAAATAAAATTTAAATCCAATCTAACAAAATGAGAAAAAAAATTTTGTCGAAAGTATATCAAGTGACCTCTCTAATAAAAGAGGGGAATACGAGGATTGCAACGGTATAATTCGTTTCGTCTAACGATTAACGGTTTGTAAGATAATTAATTTTAAATAAATTAGATGAGAGAGAAAGTGGGGACCAATAGTTAAAAAGTCATAAATGCTCTCTTTCATACAAATATATCAATTTTTTAGTATAATATAAGATTGAATCTGGACCATTGAATCTTAAAAATCTAATGGCTACAAATTGTCTTTCAGTACTATAAATTAAATTAAAACTATATTAAACATTTCTCTATATAATATTATAACTTTAAATATATATATATGTATATGTATATATCTTCAATATTATATTTATATATAAATGTTAAAAATATAGAAAATATATAGATTTATAAACTTAATCGGGTGGATGATTATCGGATCGGATAACCATTATCATCTCTAAACCCACGTCTAGAGTTTTAGTACTTACGACTTCACATATATATAGCAGTGCTAGTTAGATACGACCACCTATTAAATAACAAATTCATAAATCAACAATGGATTGTTTCCGACACTTGCTAAATTCGACCAAACGAGGGGGGTCAGCCGACTTCAAGTGATGGGAGGGAAAGTGAATGGAAAACCTCAATTAGGGTATGATTAGGTTAGATTTATCTTAAATGAGTTTAATCCTTATTAAGCCAACTATAATATATGGGATATTTAATTAATAATTTGTTCAATAAAACCCAAAGTCAGTTAATTAAATACTATTAAATATTAATGTGCAGTATGTTCCTCCTCGGTGTTCTTTTGTAAAATTTTTGAAGTATTATACATAAGAAAAATCATAATTATAGGTTCTTATGTGTATTTTTGTGAAATTAGGATTTAAATGAAAAGGTTGACCTGTAACATCAAATAAATGAGAAAGGTATATATATATATATGGAGAATTTCATTTGAGAACCATTTTTATTACAGTACTGCAAGTATCATTTGTAATTTTCATTAATGCTCATTAATAAGGATATTTTGAAATTTAATGTATTTTCTCAACCATGAATTGTGTCCGGATGAGCCGTCATTAAAGAGGAATTCTTGATTTTTTCAAAATATCCCTCGTTAATGCATCATTAATGGGTCGTCATTTTTATTGGTAATCGATTTATTTTAGTTAAGGTCAAAGATTGGTTCTCGCGATACTCGCAATAAGAACAGTTCTCAAATGAACCCTCCCGTATTCGATATTTCATTCTTTAAATGCAGTTTATAGTGGATTAGGTTAGTTGTGACTTAATTTGTTATGATATGTATTTTATGGCTCTTGGAGAAAAGAAATGAAACCATTCGCAATTGTGAAAAAACTAAAAGAATGATAAACTGGCAGTCCTGACACACTTTCATTGTTTTGATCATATTTCACTCATACGAACTCGGATTGAGGTAATTCAAGTAGACACATAAGCAAGACTCAAAGTTATGCAATCTCATAATGAAGAGAAAACTGGAACATAGCGAAAATGGAATGCATCTATAAGAAGAATGAGTGTTCATGATTGATTTAGAAAACTATAAATAGAGCCTCATCTTTAACCTAAAAGACATTCTAGCCATGCTAGGGTTTTTTGGTGAGCAAAAGCCTTTTAAAAGCGATTTTGAGGCTTAAAAGATGGTTTGGAGCTCAAGATTGAAGAATTAAAGTTGAAGAATTACCGGGTTTCATCTTGTTTGCTCTCTAGTTTATGTTTAGCATACTACATATGATTTTCATGTGTTCTTTTCTTTTGATTATGGGTTAAATACCATTTTTTTCACTATGATGAGATTAACCTTGATTATAGTTTGATTTGTATGATTCGGATATCTCAGTAGTAATATACTTTATCATGTTTATTTGATCAAAGATCCATATGTGTTAAAATTCTATCTTTATGACTTATTGCTGAGTTGTATAGTTTTAATGACCATCCTGGTTGTATTATCTTGAACCACAGTTGCTTATGTTGGATTTTATTGGATAAAACAACTAAGTTCAAGAATTGATCAAATTAGGTTATAGAAAAATATTAACTCTTGTTCTTGTAAAAATTGATTACCAAGTATAATTAGATGAGCAAAAGCGATTTAATATAAAAACCTATTAAACTTGTAAAACCCGAAAACTGTTCTACTTTATCTCAAGTACCTACAAAAGAAACCTACAACGAAGGTTTAGATGATTTACCTTGGTTTCTCAAGCTCAGTCCATTCGTGATTATGCCCCACGAGCTTCTTTTAGCCGGATCTTGTAAACCCCGAACAAGCTCGAAGCTGGGTTGTTAAATATTTAACTAAGAGCGTCGAAAACCGGAACCTAGTGAGTAGCTCCTTTACGCAATGACTCAAGAGGAGGAGGGAGAAGAATGAGAGAAAAGTGTAACCTAATTATGAGTATTTGATCCTTATTTATAGTGTTTGAAAAACCCTTAGATGACATTTGGTTCGCAGAATGTTTCTAAAGGAATTGGAATCTGTCAGGAATTAGAATTTGAATCTGTAATTTGTTTGGTTGGATGGATATGGAATTGGAATCCATTTGCATATTTTGTTTGGTTCACAGATAATACAGATAAATTTGATTTTAGTTATGTAAAATGACAGATTTATCCTTTCTTTTTTTTACCCCTTTCATGACATGCTTACAACTATTTCATCAAACCCTACTTTTTTTTTCCTTCTCAATCACACCCTTTTCTGAGCTTCCGATTCTGATGACTCCAAACCCAAAAGAAAAAACTACACACACAAAGATCTGCATCACAATTTAGTTGGCTTCAAAACCAATCGTCCTTGATCTCAGAAAGATATTGAGTTCTTGAATTTGTTTTCTTGCTACCTCATAAAGTTTTGGTTTTTACAACTTTACATGGTGTGAGATAGATTTTCTTGAATCCATTATCGCCCCTTTACCATCCTTGTAGGTGGACTGAGGCGGTAGACCGACCGAACGGCGACGAGGCGGCGGTAGCAGCGATTTGCGAATAGCGAAGGCAAGAGAGACGAACAGGGACCTCGACGAAGGGTAGAGGAACCAACATCGATCTGAGAACAACAAAGGCCAGAGACGTCGAGGCGGCGGTGGACTGAGGAAGACGGCATGGGATGACGCGGCGAGCGACCGGCAAACGAAGGTTGGAATGACGACCGCCGACGATCTTCGACTGACGAACTCCAATGAATGACGAAGAGAACGCCGAGGGGAATGACGCTGATGTGCGAACAGGGCTGAAGGTTTTTGTGAACTTGTGAAGTCCGTGGAATGAGAAAAAGGAGCATCACTTATGTCTAGGGGAGAGGGTTTAATGGTAATTAGCCACTTTCCTCCACCCTATGATTTTAAAATTCCACGTATTGCTGAAGGATTTATCCTATGATTTTAATTCATTCCAATTCCATTCTAAGGTGAACTAAACATTGGAATTTCTAGTAATTGGGTTCCAATTCCCACAATCCTATGAATTCATTCCAACCAAACACCCGCTTAAGGTTTACCACAAAATCCAATGTGTGATAAAAAACCTTCATTCAAACTTAAGGGTATAATTCACCAACCAAAATTGAGTTTTAACAAAACCTCTTTTCCTATTAATTGTCCTGGCCAAATTTTGCATATAATAATACATAAAATTCGGTTGTAACAATTAAATATTATTCGAAAATTAAAACAATTTAATCAAATTCATTTATCTAATTTTTTTACTTTAATAAATTAAAACAATTTATAAATAACTTAATTAATCATATATATTTATTACACTAATAAATACAGATAATTAATTATAACCTCGGTTGATTTTTTTTTTGAACAGCTTTATATAACAAAACTAGCAAGCAGCTAGCAAAAGAGAACAAGTACAGCAGAAATTAAAAACAAGATAAAGGTTTCATACACCAATCAATCCATCTATTAGCTAATCTATATCTATTAGCCCTACTTTTCACCCAAAAGAAAGAGTTTGCTTGAATAATACTATTAACAAACTCGTCATTTCTCCTGCCTTCGTTATTGAAGAATTTCCCATTCCTCATTTTCCATATAAACTATAAATAAGTATGTATTACAGCCGTGAAAGCCTTCAACTTGTCACCTTTAAAATTTAAAGCTTTCCCCCATTCAAGTAGCTGAGAGAGTAGAAGGATGTTACTTCCATCAACGCCCCACCACTTTGCAATTTCCATTAGAATCTTTCGTGAATTAGAGCATTTGACAAAAAGATGTTCTTCAGTTTCCTCCTCCTCACCACACAGTGGACATGCAACTGATAAAAGAACTACTCCTCTACGCTGAAGGTTAGTTTTAATAGCTAATCTACGTTGGGCGGTTCTCCAAACATGCATAGCTACTCTTGAGGGAACCCAATTGTTCCATACCTCAATGCTACCCTCCATTTTTTTAAGATACATGTCATCAAATGCCCTTCGCAGCGAACGAACCGTGAATTCACCCGATGGCTCCAGTGCCCAAGTCAGCCTCCTCGACTGATTTTGCTGATCGAAGTGCTCCTGAAACCAAGCATCTAAAGGAATATTTACTTTGTTGAATTCCTTTTTTATTTTTAGAATATTTCTCCACACCCCCGTAACTTTTCCAATTGGATTTGCCCTATCAAAACCTCCATCTCTCCCATGAATTGATTGAATAACTCTCTTCCAAAGTGTTCCATTCTCAGTTCTAAATCTCCACCACCATTTTGATAGTAGAGAAAGATTAAATGCTTTTAGACTTCCAATGCCTAATCCACCCTTCTTTTTGTCGTTTAATACCAAGTTCCATGATACCCAAGCTATCTTCTTCTCTCCATTCTTTGATCCCCAGAAAAAGTTTAGTCTTAAACTTTCTAACTTCTTTAGAATTTTTTCTGGTGCCTTATACAAGGAAAAAAAATAAATCCCCAATACCCCAAGGACTGATTTATTTAAAATTTAAAGCTTTCCCCCATTCACCTTTAAAATTTGAAGCTTTCCCCCATTCAAGTAGCTGAGAGAGTAGAAGGATGTTACTTCCATCAACACCCCACCACTTTGCAATTTCCATTAGAATCTTTCGTGAATTAGAGCATTTGACAAAAAGATGTTCTTCAGTTTCCTCCTCCTCACCACACAGTGGACATGCAACTGATAAAAGAACTACTCCTCTACGCTGAAGGTTAGTTTTAATAGCTAATCTACGTTGGGCGGTTCTCCAAACATGTATAGCTACTCTTGAGGGAACCCAATTGTTCCATACCTCAATGCTACCCTCCATTTTTTAAGATACATGTCATCAAATGCCCTTCGCATCGAACGAACCGTGAATTCACCCGATGGCTCCAGTGCCCAAGTCAGCCTCCTCGACTGATTTTGCTGATCGAAGTGCTCCTGAAACCAAGCATCTAAAGGAATATTTACTTTGTTGAATTCCTTTTTTATTTTTAGAATATTTCTCCACACCCCCGTAACTTTTCCAATTGGATTTGCCCTATCAAAACCTCCATCTCTCCCATGAATTGATTGAATAACTCTCTTCCAAAGTGTTCTATTCTCAGTTCTAAATCTCCACCACCATTTTGATAGTAGAGAAAGATTAAATGCTTTTAGACTTCCAATGCCTAATCCACCCTTCTTTTTGTCGTTTAATACCAAGTTCCATGATACCCAAGCTATCTTCTTCTCTCCATTCTTTGATCCCCAGAAAAGGTTTAGTCTTAAACTTTCTAACTTCTTTAGAATTTTTTCTGTTGCCTTATACAAGGAAAAGAAATACATCCCCAATACCCCAAGGACTGATTTATTTAAAATCATGCGTCCACCTGATGAAAGACTTTTTGCCTTCCATTTAGACAATTTCATCATAAATTTATTTAAAACAGGGGCCCAAGACTCGCATTTATTCATAGAACCTCCAATTGGAAGTCCCAAATATGTAAGAGGAAACTCACCAGCTTTGCAATGCAATTTCCTAGCGTAGAATTCAATCACGCTTTTTTCAACTCCCACTCCAAACAAGCTACTTTTTGTGAGATTTATTTTCAGCCCCGATGAGAGATGGAAGCATCTCAAAATTCTTATTAGATTAGCGATATTGTGTACTGCCCATTTTCCGATAAAAATAACATCATCAGCAAACTGCATATTAGAGATCATTGGCCCCGAGTCCGGCAATTGAATCCCATGAAAGACTCCTTTGTTGCAGGCCTCCTTCATTGCCACATTTAATGCTTCTGCTGCTATAATGAATAAGAATGGCGCCAAGGGATCACCTTGACGAACCCCTCTTTGCATTTTAAACTCCCGCGATGGAGAACCGTTGATAAGCACTGACACTGAAGCTGATCTGAGGCACCCCGCTATCCACCTCCTCCATTTTTCACCAAAATTCATCTGCATCATTACATCTTCAAGAAAATCCCAATAAATTGAATCAAACGCCTTCTCGAAATCCACCTTGAACACCATAGCTTTACTGCTTTTCCTTTTAACCCATGAAATAATCTCACTAATGATCAACGGACCATCCAAAATGTTCCTCTTTTGAATATAAGCAGTCTGTTCCTGTCCAATAATCAGCCCAACAACAAGTTTTAGCCGATTAGCGAGCACTTTAGCAACTATTTTATATAAACAATTAAGTAGACTGATTGGCATATAGTCATTAAAAGAGAGTGGGGAATCAATTTTCAGAATTAAGGCCAAGAACGAAGAATTACAACCATCATCAAAAAATGCGGAATGTTCAAATTGTTTAAGAGCGAGAAAGAGATCTCCCTTTATAATCTCCCAGAATTTTTTTAGAAACGCAAAAGAGAAACCGTCTGGCCCCGGGGCCTTTTCTGAACCAACCTCCCAAACTGCACTTTTTATCTCCTCTTCTGTGAAACTGGCATTCAATAAGGCTGCTTGCTCATTTGATAACTTCTTGAAATTATTACTATGAAAAGAGGGCCTTTCCTTAATAGGATCTGAGAATTTAGAAGAAAAATGAGACTGAGCCGCCAATTTAATCTCATTTGGATCCATTATCCAAGATCCATTAATGGCCACACCATGAGTGAAATTGTTTCTTCTATTATTATTTAATATTCCATGAAAGAACCGTGAGTTTTCATCCCCTTCAACAGCCCATTTCAATCTTGCCTTTTGCCTCATATCAAGCAAATCCTTCCTTTCCATCTCCTTTAATTTTAGAATTCCATCCATCCTTGATATTTTTTCTAGCGATGAGAGTAGATGAGTTTCAGCCTTCAGCTCCAAAAACTCCACATTTTTCTTAATTGCTAATTGTTGCTCTTTACTAGATTTCAAAGAATCAGCTCGCCAAGCTTTAACTTTCGTTTTCACTATCTTAAGTTTTGCCATAAAGTTAAGAATATCAGATCTTCTATTTCCCGTTCCATCAGTCCACGACAGTCTCACCAATTCCTCCATATTTGAATCCAAAAGCCAAGAGTTAAAGAACTTAAAGTAAGTTGGACCAAAATCCTCAGCAGAGGCTTTAAAAAGAAGAGGACTATGATCTGAATAAAGCTTTGGGAGGATTTCAACTACCGGATTTGGCCATTGACTAAAGAAATTCGAAGAAACAAGCACCCTATCAAGCTTACTCAACTTCATACCATCCTTACTCATCCTTGTGAACATTCTACCGCCACTTTTAATTTCCACCAAGTCAGCATCATGAATAAATTCGTTAAATAGTTTAGCTCCATAGAATGAGAAGGCAGATCCCTTCCTTTCGGTTTGTGTCCTAACCTCATTAAAATCTCCAAAGACAATCCACTTAAATCTAGAGTGCGATCTGAGTATATTATTCATATTAGACCATAGTCTCCTTTTACTGGTAATCTCCTGAGGTGCATATACATTAACAAAACCACATGTATTGTTAATACCGGACCATGACCCCCAAACTGCAAGAAAATTCAAATCTTGAATCACGCCTTGCTTTTTAAAACACGATGGATCCCATATTGAAAGAATCCCACCTGATCTTCCCCTGACCTCAACATAATCAAAATCGAAATCTTTGTTTCCCCACACAGCTTTCAGCAAATTAGAGTCAGGAACACCTACAAAAGTCTCCTGAATACCTAAAAACTGTATTTTATTATACAAACATAAGTTTCTGATCCAACTTTGCTTCAGATCTGAAACCACCCCCCTTAAGTTAATAGATAACATCTTCATTGATCAACAACAACAACACCAGTTTTAGAGATTACCTTTCCAATCTCTTTCTCAAAGCCATCCATCTTAAAACCAATGATATTTCCAATCTCAACAGTGTTCCTAATTTCTTCAGAGGAACATTGCGAGGAAGATACCAAAGGCCCAGCAGTCTCCTTATGAATATTACCTGTTTCCATAGCTGCTTTCTCTACTACTCGAAGTTCTCTGTTCAAATCTATTGAATCCGAGGATAACTCCTTTGAGTTAATTGATCTGGAAGCTTTCAAAGTAGAGGATGATTTGGAAAACTTTCTCCTGTTTTGACTAAGTATAACTTTGGACTTTAAGGGAAAAGGAATCTTCGGAGGAACTGATTTATTGGAAGCACCATTAGGTTTACCACTACCCGGATGAACCAAATTAAAAAGCCTTCTCTCTTGATGGATTTGAACTGCCTCAAAACCTTCATCTATTTCCAGGCCCAAATTAAGCCCATCCATCTCCTCATCTTGGATCAGGCCCAACTTGTCCCTATCTTGTGCCAAACACCCACTCTCCTGTTGAGCTACCGAATCCTCCAAGTTATTACTAGGCTCACGCGGAATACGAGTAGCCGCCTCATCGTTAGTGAAAATTTCAATACTAGGCTCACCTTGATCCTCTCCATCGCCTTTTTCCAAAGAAGTCCCATTATTATCTTTTAGCATCGATTGATCTACCCTTACCGGAGAACCAAAATCCGGCAACCCTGTTACGTTGTCTCCATCATCATCTGAATCCAGCGAGTCGTCATACTCCGATTCCCTTGATTCTGTATAATTATCCGCTTCTACTGAGAACTGAAATAATTTTAGTGAATCTGCCTGATCTTCCACCACTTTGACTTTATACATTTCTTCATCAATTGTAATTTTGCAGCTAGAATTAATACAACCAAGTTCCTTGGTTAGAATTATAACTCTCCCATAATACATGTTCGAGCTCTCTTCTGCACAGTCCTCCGGTGAAACCACCGTTCCCCATCTTTTAGCCACCTTAGAAAACGCATCTGGTGACCATGCATGCAGGGGAATACCATAAATCATAATAGATGCTAGTCTTTCCTCCACTCTAAATTTTGAAGACCATTTCCTTAGTTCGACGAACCAATTTCCCCATGTGTCTTTTTCCCCAGCTAGGAATGAGTCCGCCAATGGCTCATTATCAAATTCTAGTAGAACACAAAATCCCCCGAGATATCTAATTCTAATTTCATCACACCCTTCAGTTGCCACCATATTGTTAACACCTAGTAGATTATCAAGAGATGCCACCTTCCCAACTAGAGTTGATTGTAGCCATGACCTCATGATTGGAGAAGTAATCAGTTTAATGTCTGTACCCTTTTCAACCACCCTCTCCGATTCATACGATCCACGCACAACTTCCGCAAAAGTTTTTGATTCCAAACCCTTTGATTCTTTGACACGAGTAAAACGCTCATTTCTGTAAACTCCTTCTCCTCCCTTTGACCTTGAATCTTTCTTATATTTGGCTATATTATCAAAAAGCCTGATGTTGCCAAAGCGTACTTCTCTCAGCTTTCCTTCAAGCTCCTTCACATCATAAGTCTGCATGAACCGAACAAAACCAAAGCGCTTGTTGACTCTATTCTTTTTCCTTGCAACATAAACATCCACCAGCTTACCCAAACTTTCTGTCGACCTCCAAATATCCGCTGCTGTAACTCCTTCGGGAAAGTTAGAGATATAGAAAGAAACAGCTTTGTCTCCAAATAAATCCTTCGTCTTCTTCGAGAAAGATGAATTCACCAGACCTGTCTTATGTGCTTCCCTTTTGCTCACTTCTCCGGTCGAGTTTTTCCGGCGACGAATAACCTCCGTCCACTCTCCTTCTACTCTCGCCATCGACTTATAACTTAGTTAATAACCGAAACCAAACCAGAACCGAATCCCTTATATCGGTTCAGTTAAGGTTCTAGACTAACATCAACTTTGTCTTTCGATTAAACTTTGTCTTTCGATTATTTCGGTTCTAGAATCGAACATACCTCTACTATAACCTCGGTTGATAATCCTGTGACTTGTAATAACCTTTACGAATCTAGATATCTTATGAATTGGATGTGACATCACTATGTAGTTGACTGTGTACACAAATCCTAATAGTTTATGACCATTAAATGACTATGACTAATGATGGACAAAATCCTAGGATTAGTTTATAAAGTAATTAACTTTAATGTGTGTGTAACAATTACTTGTTGTAACACCTTAGGCAAATCCAATATCGACCATGGACATAAGAGGTACTGGGCTTATAAATAAACACCGGCCTTACATGACACAATACGTTTTGGGGCTACAAGCATAACAGATCACATAGGAACTCTGTAGTTAAATGTGCTTGGGTGGGAGCAATCCAAGATGGGTGAACTCTTGGGAAGTTCTCATCTAGTCTCAATTTAGAAAACCGCGAGTTAAGGGTAAAGCGGATAATATTATGTCATGGTAAGGCGGGGTGTTACACTTGTAATTGATGATCATTTGGTGTAATTGATCGATTCTTATGACCATTAAGAACAATATATCATATATTTCATGATACGAATTTAACGACCGATTATGAGGATTAAGAGATCTTACAACTTTAGGAATTGGTGTAAACAAATTACTATCCATTGTATTTTCTTGAAATTAACCACAAACAAATGGTAATAGAATGTAATTGAAAATACTTCTCTTATTTAGTGTTTCAAATCCAACATTCCAAACTTTATTTTGCTTTTAGAGTGTTTATGGTTTTTAAGTTTAGTAATTAAATTGTTTGTTGTGTTTTTAGTTTAAAAATCAATTTCTATACATTCATTTACTTGTTTTAGATTAATAAACAATTAAGTCTTTTTAACTCCTTTCAACACCTTACTATATTATAATATAATTAGGTCCTCTTCTTTAGTTGCATGATAATCGGTGCATCTTGGTAATTCCTTTTACAAATTTAAAATTTGGTTTGTAAATCGTAGATCTATAGAATTAATGTCACCAAACTTTTAAGGCAAAAAAAATTAGAAAGAAAACAATAATCATAGAAAGAAGAACTCGAAATACTTATAATGATCTAGAGGTGTCGATGATGACCGTGATTAGAATGACAAAGTTTGGAGAGTGTGAGTACGGATTCATGAGTGTTGAGGGATGTAAGTAAGGTAGTGATAGTTTGGAGTCTGAGAAAGGTAGAAACAAGGCAACGACATTCGAGGATTTTGAGTTGGCGATGTTTAATGAGTTTAAGGTCAATGACGACTATGACGTAAAGAATTTCAAAGGATATTGATAGTTTAAGGCGTTAAGATTGAGGTTCATAACCGATAGTTTTTTTAAAGTTTGACATTACAACTTTTAGATATTTTCAAAGGTAAATCTATTTTTATTTTTAAAGTTTTTAAAAGGTTTACAGATCTTAATAAAAAAACAAATAACCTATATTTTAAAAATTCTTAACAAATGACTCACTTTTTTATCTATGTAAAACTTATATAGTTTCCATGTTCAAAATTGTACACCATGGACATTTTTTAAGAATATTGAATATATTTCAAGAAAATTCATCCCCCCTCACATGTACTTTCAAAAATAGAAATAAAAAAGGATAAAAAATCACCTGACAAGTGAGAATCCTATGACGAAATGTTTTTTTGTATCCAATGAGAACCCCGGCCCTAACATGCAAATTATTTTATTGAATAGATAGAATATTTTGATAAAATATATCATGGCTTTCCATAATTCCAAAACCATGAATTAACACAATATATTTTTAGCAAGCATAATGTCGTACAATCCTCTTATGTCTTATGTATGGAACTACTCTATTTCTTCTTCGAATATTTAAAGTTTTTCGAAAGGTAAAGCTTTTATATACACACATACACATTCACATAGAAAAATCTACTCAAACATGTATTAAACTTTATATTTTTTTTGCTATTATACGCATTCGCCTTTCAAACTTAAATTTTAAAATACAAATATTTCAAAACATAACTCTTTGATGTATACAATCTGCTATAGCAGGTTACGTTGAACTAATATAGCTCACGTGGCATTTAACCTGGTTGATGGTATTAAATTTTATTTATATAAATACACAATATGAAAATTGTATTTATTTTTTTATTTCTTAAATTTTGAAAGCCAGATACATTTTTTCTTAAATTTTGTTTTTATAATTTTGAGATTAAGAGATTTTTATAATAAAATTCATTTTACATTTATAAATAAGATCTAGTGTCTTAAAATTCTTTTTTTATAGTTACTGTTTTATAATAAATCTGAAATGTTAGTGATTAAAATTCTGATTCAAATCATCATCATTCTCAATAAAGAAATACCCTTAACTTTTTCTTCTACTTTTGTTGCTCATGTGATGGTTTTGCCTTGGTCTCTAAGTCAAAAAACCTAGAACATGTCAAATAATTGTGATATTAATTAATTGTGTTGCATGTGACATTTCCTGAAATGTATGGTTGGCTTTGAAATGTTGTTCAAAAGTGTAGGATGTTTCATTAAGGCCCCTCAAATTTTACTAGAAAGATATTAAACGAAATATTTGAATTATGATGATAGAGCTGTGTCTGTTAGAGGAAAGTTAAGAGTCAAGATTGTTTTTTTTGCTTTCTATGTGTTTTTTTAGTTAGAATAAACTACTTTAAATTTCTCTAGGTAGATTGTTGGTTAGTGTTACAAGGTGAGCGTAATCAAAGCAAAAAAACGACACAAAGATATTACAATTTTCGGTCAAAGATGTCTTAATCTACTTCCACAGACAAGAACCGAAGATATCTCCTATTATAAGACTATTTCGATGTATACATTAGAAACCCTAGCTACGAAGATTTATAACCAAAAATCCTAGGTACGTGATTTATGATAAAATCATGTCATTCTGTTTGTGTCACACACGTAATCATGTACTAAAGTGTGTGAGTTCTACACTCCGGTAATAAACTAAGTAGATTTTTTTGGTTCATTATATCACATTAATGTACAAGAAACGTGATTTTACTAACATGCACTTGCTACATATCATGATTGCTTAAATGACTATTATGAAAAAGAAAAGAAAATTTTCTTCTATAAAAAATAAAGTCTTTATAAATAGGTAATGAACCCAATAGGACATAAGTTAATAGTTGAAGGGTGTTTATGTCATTATTGCCTCCCTCTTCTAGATCAAAGGAGAAATAAGAGATTTCACACCTCTTTATATATTTTATTTCCTTTTATACTTGAACACTTAAATAATTAATTAAAAATGCTATAAATTTACAAGCAAAAGTCACCTTTCTCCTATCTCACTTGCGTTGTCCTCTGTTATAAATACATCTTGCACCACTCAAGAACACATCACACTAAACACATTCATTCAAAGATTTTTTTCTACTTTCTTTACGTTTGTTTATTAGCAAAACATTTGATTTTGTTTGAGATATCATATTGTACATTCATTCGGTTTCAATTAACTGAAAGATGGCGAAAAAAGATCAAAAAATTCAAAGGAAGCAACTAAAGACAATGTCATCATCACCCTCGTCAGTCTTGTCTCTACAACAATTACCAACACTTTTAATCAATAAAGAGAAATACAAAGGAGTGCGAATGAGGAGTTGGGGTTCTTGGGTTTCAGAGATCCGGGCGCCAAATCAAAAATCACGTATATGGTTAGGATCTTACTCGACTCCTGAAGCAGCAGCTAGAGCCTATGATGCAGCCCTTTTATGTGTTAAGGGACCAATTGCGAATCTCAACTTTTCATCCAATCAATATGAACATGACTCTTTTACTACAAGCACCAATGCACCTATAATGTCTCCAAAATCCATTAAAAGAGTAGCGGCAGCCGCAGCGGCAACCGCCATTGTTCCTTCTCCACCACAATCCCCGTCTGTTTCATCTCCTTTTTCTCCATCTCAATCATC
Source organism: Dittrichia graveolens (assembly GCA_038502395.1). Classification (NCBI taxonomy): domain Eukaryota; kingdom Viridiplantae; phylum Streptophyta; class Magnoliopsida; order Asterales; family Asteraceae; genus Dittrichia; species Dittrichia graveolens. The sequence continues at coordinate 9,234,061 of JARJIL010000001.1, forward strand.
TTCATCTAACGAGAATCCCCAAAGTTTCTCTTTAGAAAACAATCCTCTCGATGGCACCTTGATGGCGATGGTTGCACCATGGTGCAACCTCGATTCACCAAGGTACAACGATATGATTGGCGAGTCTCCATTCAAGCCCTTGGATGAAGAATGTGATGAAATTCACCTATGGAGCTTCTACTGAGTCCATTTGCTTATATATTTTGTTTTTATTTATTAAAATTGTTTTCTAGACCAAATTTACTAACATCTTACTAAATTCATTACATTGTAGTCATACAAAATTTTGTTTTTTATAATATTTAATTATTTGTGTCTATGTAAGAGGATCCCAATCGCATGTGAGTTCCTCCCCGACATTCAAATTTAGTTTTTTTTTAATTTATTCATTTTCATGTACTTATTTCTCTCTTTAACTTTGTGTTTATATATAGAGACATAGGTTAGTATGTGAATTTCTGTGTATTTGGACTTACGTATGGATTTATAGATACCAGTTTAAAACAATTACAAAGAGAATATAACTATTTGAGTTACATGTTAATACTTGAATTTTTTTAGGTTACATGCTAATACATGAATATTTTTAGGATTTAGTTTATCAAAGTGTATCTAAGTTGTTATATTTTTTTTATTGTGTGCATTTAACATTGAAACTTATCATTTAATATACTAACGTTTCAAAAGTTACCATTTAATATATTGAACCTGCTATGACAAGTTAAATGTTGATGTGGCACCGGTTTTACTGATTTGGCTAGTGAGATGACAAGTTATATGAAACTTAATAAATTTAATCTGTATTTCTAATTATAATAAAAATACTAATATTAATATTAATAACAAAGAATAGATTCCACGATTTTTTGGGAATCGGTTTCAACAAGTAGGTAATCTTCATCATCGATGGTAAGTATCAATTTAGGGTTATACATCGACGCTACTTCAAGAAGAAATTGCTTCATGGACGCTATCTAGCCAAACGATTTCGTCGATTATGACTTAGGGTTCATATGATTTGAAGGTTCATTCTTCATCGTCGAGGCTTCTTCATGTTCTAATGTCATCGTCATCAAGGCTTCTTCAGGTTTTAATGTCTATCGATTATGATTCAGAGTTCATACAATTTAGGGTTCATAAAATTATAATCAAGATTGATGCTTTAGGGTTCATCTAAGGGGAGTTTTTGCTCGGATCTTGTTTTATCTAAAAACGACATCTTAGGAGCAATTAATGAGATTTAAAGGTATGTTCTTGAGTTGATTCAAAGGTATTTTCTTGTTCATTTAACGAGACTCGGTTGGGATGGTGCGATGAACCCAAACCAGTTTGATTTTGTTTCATTTGGCGATTCGTCTTCATCTTAGGTTTCACAAATAGTTTTGTTTGATTTCATTTGGGTTTCATCTCAGTGATAATTTTGTTTAGGGTTTCACAGATAATCTTCATCTTAGGTTTCGTCTTGCGATTCATAGGTTACATTGTGATTCATGTGTCAGATATTTTTGTTTGATTTCCTATTGATCTTTTTGATTTCACAAATCTATTTGGATTTATATCGTGATTCGTCTTCATTATAGGTTTCATAGATCTGTTTTGATTTATGTAATTATGTTTAATTTATGTTCTTCAATACTCTTCAATAATTCTGATCTGGGAACAATTACTAATGTGGCAAAATACTACATGAGTACTATAGGGGATAGGAGAAGTAAATGATATAAAATAGTAACCAGCGTAGTTAAAGGATATAGTTTATATTAGAGAGAAAATTTGTGTACTACACTGGGTATGAGAAATATTTGATGCATAATAGTAACAACGCAAATCATAAATAGTATCTATATTACAGAGGATATCAAATTTTTTGTATTATTTCTTTGTATACAACATTCATATTTTCATAGATTTTGAAGTCGATATACTATCATCGTCAATTATAAATACTTTCAATCCCTTCTTATTTGTGACACAAGATATAGCAGCATATAAATTTTGTGGTTGTTGTCATGATGAAGATCGATAACATACATGAGAGTAGAATGCAACAAAAAAAAGTTCGTTTATAATATTTTAGATGTGTATATATAATGAATTATAATGATTTTAATAACGATTATCAAAGTGATATTGTCATTATACGTAAGCCGAAAGGGAAAATATCCAATCGTAGTTGTATATCTAATAAAATAAGTCCTACTTATTTGTAGCTGATAAACAGCAAGCATTTGTATAATTTTTTTTGCCAAGAATAATTATAATTATAATAAAGTAATACATGGGAGGTTCTATATTCTTCTACAAAATATTCCTATTTATTCTTCTACTCACAAGATCAAGACAAGTGTCAAAATTGATATTAGTGTCAAAATGAGGAAAAAGAATTAGTGAATTTCACATGTCATCTTCTAGTGTATGAAGATGAAGTAGGAGGATATAGAATTTTCCTAAATGCATTACACAAGCAATCCCATGTAAAATTTAATATCTATGTACCAAATACGATATTATATTTATATTAATATAATATAAATTAAATAGTTATCTCATGTAACATATAATAGTCATATAAAACGTGATATCTGCGTATATATACACAATTGTGGAATCAATATTTATAAGAATATAATTTAAATTTAATATAAAATTATGAAGATATAGATATGGATAGAATATAAAGTTAGCAAAGTTTGATTAAGAATGTACATGTTGATGTACATTATCGATGACATGTATTTTCAAACAAAGAAATATAAAGTTCAAATGAAAGACATAGTTTGTATTAGTTTGACCTCTAAAAGTCAAAAATTGATTCCTCAATTTTAAATAAATGGATGATCAAGATTGTATAATTAAAAATGATTTGTTAAATGAATGACTAAGATCGTCCAATAGATTTTATCCCATTTTTTTTATATTAGAAGATATTTTTAAAATGACAAATAGAATGATTTAGGAGTTAGGCAAATAGATCGATCTACCACAAGATTTTGAGCATATTAGTTACATACATATGCGTGATAATAGTAACAAATGAACAACTTAATCTTCACTTTTTTTAAGATCTATTTCTTAAATATATTTTAAAATGTAGAAAGTAATGGTATTAGTCACATAATTAAATTAGTTATTGGATAAATAGGATTGATTGGGTCATTAGTCAATTCTATATACGGGTTAATATTTACATATATTCAAAATAGAAACTTTAATAATTAATTCATAGTCCTAAGATACTAACTTTAGTATTTGAATCAATGACATCAATGGTCCATATTGCATTTTAAAATTTTGGGCGGAGTGACATTTTCGTAATTTTTCGTAATTGACATGTGATGTTTTTACAAATCACATGTGATTATATACTCAATCACCTATGATTGAATATTAAAATTTTAGGACTATATTTTTTACATGAACTTTATTGAACACAACTTAATATTGTATATTAACTTTATTATAAGGTCAAGTATAACTTTATAAATTAGAGATTTCTTTCTTATTTACCCATAAACTCGGAGTTCATGAAATACCATCGATTATAGTCTATTGATTTTAGGCGCAAAAATAAATATCAATGCAAGAATTAATATTTACAGTCCATAATCTCATTATCTTTTTTTTATTTCACCTGTGAATTCCATGTATGCATTACCTATCGACGATCTTGAAGATCGATATCATGAATAACAATATGTCAGCTATTAAATTAAAGCATTCTACTGCATCCCCTTAGTACCGCGAAGTTTGTGTCGCTCGCCGCTACTACGGGAATCGCTTTTGATTTCTCTTCTTTGCCTACTAAGATCTTTCAATTCGTTTGGCTGTCTCTTGCGTGCCCATGGATTCAACTGTAGCTTGAATGGTTAACCACTTAACCTGTGAAGATCTATGCTTATTTCAACACCCTGTAGTATTTCATCATTTTTTAGAAAGTCTACAACTTAACCATCATCAACTAAATAAGAGGGTCCGTAATGATGGAAGTGATAGTGCAGTGGTGGCTGCCGCCAAACGGTAGCGAGCATGGTGCCACTACACCACACACGTGTATGTCTTGATCGGTGAACATGTTTAGTGGGTTTTACGACGTTTTTCTAAGTGAAGTCAATATATATGAATTTGATTTGTTGTGAGTAATGATTAGGTAATGAAAATCTGATGTTAACGTTATAATTTGATGCGGGAAAATTTATAGAATAGTAACCAAGTTCGAATAGCGTTCTATCAAAAAGATAAATGATGGAGTCAGATATTACGACAATAACAACAAAAAGATACGACACAGTGAAACATCCCACGTATCATAAGATTTTTCACTAGAAAAAAAGAACCCATAGCTTTCCAGGAGATTTTTCCTCCAAACCATCGCTTCATCTTTACCAAACTTTCCATTTCCATCTGATTTTTTTGCACCCATGAGAAAAATGGAAAATTACTTCGCCCAGAAATTGTAAAAAGGGGATTTTGCAAGGTTCTTTGCTCTCTCTCTCCTCTACCCCGTAAGGTTTCAACATCGATCTACAGGAACCTTACATAGAAGATGGAGGTGCAAAGGATGAGATAATATTATACATGCTTATACGTACAATTATAAAAAAAATTACCATCTTTAATTAGGTTTTGTTCTTGCTCATATATCTATCCTTCAGTTCATGACAATAAAAAATTTCCCTCGATGATCCTAGAAATCGCTAAACTCGAAGTTGTTCTTGATTTGCATGCATTGGTAGATCCACAATTTTTTAAGTATGCACATATGAATCTAGCATACCGTAGAGGTTTGCCGTTGTACCCATGATTGTGGATTGCATGGCAAAGGATTGGGTTCATTATGGTTTAAAAACCAAATGTCGTCATCGTCTTCATACCATTGTATTGGTGATCAAGCTGTTACAGACTTATTGCTCAAGACATCGTGTTAAGGCTTTTCTATTTGCTTTATTTTTGGTTTTTGTTCCTTGGCTCGGATCTATGATGAGAGGACGCTTTGTGGTTCATGAGCAAGGAGATGATCTTGTTGAGGTTGGTGATGCCAACTCTATTGAACTCGACATATACCAATTGCTCATTCGCAATTTGACAAATGAAGGGTTCTTAGGGTTAAAAGATAAGGGTTTTATCATTAACAATGGTGATAAGAAACAGAAGCAAGTGAATTACAACAATATGGATTTGGTCACATACTTGGATCTAGAGCGAAAACAAAGAAGCCATGAACATAGCTACGATTTTGCATTCACACATGAAGGCATGGACGGATTGATTGATAAGGTTCTTAAAGTCAACGGAATTATGATCATCCGAAAAAAGGGTACCCTAGCGACTTCTGAATCGTTTCAGAAACTCTCAAACTATGAAATCATTCATCAAAAGCAATATGAACCGAAACTTAATCTCACAATCATAGCAATGAAGAAAACAAGAACGGCTGTTGATGACGATAGGACCGATGGTAGCAACCCAGTCCCACACAGACGCCTCATGTTTGAACAAAAGAAAGCCGAAGCGATCAAGAATCTAGAAAACGTCCTCCTAGAACCTCCAAGAGGGGCGTCAGGAAAATCCAGAACATACTCAAAGAAAACTCGTTATCTTCCCGACTTGATGGATGACACCCTTGAAGACTACCCACGATTAGTGTTCATAGATGTTAACGGAGATGTAGACTGGTTCACTAAAAACTACCCAACAAGGAACAAGAACTTTGAGATCTACCAAATCGAAACAACCATACCCGAAATAAACAACGTCAATGTCGAAGTCAACGACATGTTACTGGAAATCGAGATTACCGATTGGCTAAAAGAAAACGTGAAGAAAGGCGAGTATGTAGTAATGAAGGCCGAGGCAGATGTGGTTGAGGAGTTGATAAGCAACAAAGCAATAGAGTTAGTAGATGAGTTGTTTATGGAATGCAGGTACCAAGGCATGAAATGTAAGGATTGTAAGAGACCATATTGGAAGTGTTTAGCTTTGTATGGTCAGTTAAAAGATTTAGGGGTTGCAGTTCACCAATGGTGGGGTTGATATATAGGAAAAACAAGTGTGACATCTGTTTTGTTTATGATAGTTTTTGTATATATCTCTAAGCAACATTTTAAGTGATAACTCAGAGTTGTAAGTCTCAATATTAAATTTAGATTAGGGCTTTTTTATCCGATAAAATACCATCATACTTTTTAGCTTTAAATCATTTTAGTCATGTACTTTTCTCCTTAGATCGATCCGAGTTGATAAAAAATAGTTTTATGTACCGTTTGTCATTTTGTAATAATGTAACCAATAGATTTATTTATTTTATATATAAATAAAAATTATATATTGTAAATTTTGTATAAGTAATATCTTATTCAAAATTTAAATGATGCTTCAAGATATGTACTTTGGGTGTGTAAAGTAAACCAATAACCACAAGCATGGATCACATTTACTAGATGTACAGCAGAAGAAGCATATCCCCAAAACAATTTACAACAGAAGAAGCATATCACAAACAACAATGTGCAACTGATAAAGCATCCGAAACAACAGATATGCTCACCCTGATATTGGCACCATATAGTATGTTGCAAAGTATGGAGAGCAGATTATCGAGTCCAGGGCGCTCCAGTAAAACCGACTGAAAGTGGATAACAACATAAATTTGAGTATACACTATGATGCTTTCTTAGCTTAGATAATCAAAGACAAAATCTCTAAATGGTCATAGGCAGCAAACTGAGAAGAGTAACTTGCAAAAAAAAGGGTTAAAGGGGTCAAAGATCACCCAAAGTGTGCTTTTATCATGTTTGACAATAACAATTTATATGAAGTTTAGATTTTTGGACAAGAAGTGTTTTTGATCAACCCAACCTGTGCCTACCAAAAATTATGTGTTTTGATTTGTTATCCAACCTGTCTGATTTGCCATTTGTTATCTTGATGATTGAAATTGTCACAGAAGAGGACATGAAGGAGATATTGTGTTGCTAGGTAGCTGTAATGGCAATTTTGACCATTTCAATCCACAAAGTGGTCCCCCGTTAACGTAATAAATCAAGCTTCATCCAACATTTTCTCATGTGTTCTAGATTCATGTCTCTAGAGTTCAATAAGTTGTGACCAACATTTTCTCAGAGTTATATGGAGGGAAGGAAGTAAAAAAAATTGTGTTCCTGAGTTTTTAAGGATTTGGAAGGAAAATTTCATTAACTTTCCTCCCAAAAATAGGAAGATTTGAATGGAAAGGAAAGAAAAAGTCTTAGTGACTAAATTACCACTAATGACAACTAATAATTTTATAAACTAAGGGTATGGTACCATTAAGGACGAGTCAAAGATACAGTCCCTATGTTCCAGTTTCCACAAGCTCCTGTAGGAAGCTCATAAGCTGGGAGCATGGTACCATTACACTTTAGGAAAGCGCGTCTTATTAAACTCTATTCTTCTCACAAATCACAACAAATTCCAATTTTAAATGTCCATATATTATTAACAATGGTTGCCATTTCTCAAGCTAAAATTATCTAGTTACCTCTAGGCCATCATTTTCATAAGCCTATTTTTATCTTGGTATCAGATCAGCGTTCTCTTTGTTTTCATAACCCAAAAAGTCTAAACGTTTATCGAGTTCATTTAGAATAGGAGGGATTGTTTCACTCGACACCTACCTTCACCCCCACCCACCATCGCCAATGCTTGCACCACCACCATCATTGCAAAGTCACCACCACCACTGTTGCCACAACGTATGGTGGGGTCGGGGTAGCGGCATGGTAGTAACAGCAGGGATGGCGGCAGGGGAGGGGGTGGGGTGGGGTGGGGTGGGGGTGGGGGTGGCAGTTACGGTTGGTGGCGGAGGTAGTTGGGATTGGGATGGGTGAGGGTAGTGGCGGCAGTGAAGGTGGGTGGCAGCAATGAAGGTGGTGGCAGCGGTGCCGGTGGTGGGGATGGGGAGGGGGTGTGGGTGGGATGGTGGGGGTGGGTGGATATTAATAAATACTATCATATTAATAATGTTAAATATATTTATCAAATAAATCATATTAAATGGGTCGTCTCGGGTCAAGATCCAACAATTTGGATATGTTGGATCTTGGGTCAGATCAAGATTCATTAGCTAACGGTTAGATCCAATTAAATGGGCCTCCGAGTATGTTCAGCTTTTTTTAATGGTGCAGTGGACTGAGTGTGGGGATGTCAAGAGACTTTGGGCTTCAATCTTATTCTTTAATCGGTGGGGTGCTGGGGTGATAACAGAATTGACCTTGGATGCCTTGCCGGAAGGTGGGGGTTCGAAGCGGAAGTTGGAGGAGATACACGAAAGGTGGATGGCAACATATGGGGTGTGAATGTGGCTAGGTGTGATCTATCTAGTGTAAAAAAACATAGAAATAACATTGTTTTCAATGCAAACGCAAGAAAGTTAACAGATTTGGAGTTCGAGACCCATGGACATATTTTCACATGGGTTAGTCACTGACGTCAAGGACAAAGCTTATCTTGGATCAACTGGATGTAGAATCCTAGTGAAGTTTAAAGGCTAGCGGTCAAGGAAGGGCGTGGTGATTAGGCTGCGTTAAGGGTTTTATCAGTGGGGAGAACTGAGTAGAAAACAACATACGAAAATGAACTAATTTGGTAACTGTATTGTTGGCCAAGAGGCTTGGTAGGTGCTGATTTGCAGCTTGCAAATCTGGTGTAATTGTATTATGTCGAAATAATTTTGGTTTGAAGGAATAAAATGTCAGCTTTTCAACAAAAATCTGAGTCGTTGACAGCCCTACTTGCTTTGACCCACTTCCCAACCTACGTGAGCTGCCCATACCTCTAATGACTAATATATGTATCGTGATTAAAAACATTTTAGATATCTGACTAATCAAAGCAGTCATATGACTCATATCAAGATTTCTACCAATTTCACGAGACATATAGGAGTAATTCCTTGGAGCGAGGAATGAAAGAGGGCTCCTAGAAGCATGTTGATAATAAAGTGGAAAAAAAAGTTGCATATGAAAAGAATGCTACAAAAGCTATCTATGAAATGTAATAGAGTTTACCTCAAACATTTAGGGAGGCCATGAGAAAGGTACCCGTAAGGCTCTCTTAAGTGGTGCCTTTAACTATCATGACAGGGCATGGCACATTGTTGGAGCAGTAGTTACTAACACTTCCCAAAAACATCCTGCATGTAGAGGAACGGTCGATTATGTTTAGAGAATAAAACTCAAGATCCTCACTAATCAAGTAATCGGCTTACAATTTACAAAACCTACCAAGCAGGCAAGCAGAACCTTTTCTTTCATTTATGATATAAAATTACTACCTACTTCCTATAATAGATGCCTATTGAACTTGACATATGGTTTAATGGGATTGATAGAATATTAGCCAACCATACAATGTGGCCCTCAAGATAGAATAACCTTGTGGATCATTGCAATGTTATCAAAGCTTTGTAATGATTACAAACGGGAAAACAGAGTAAACTTCATTTGAAACCTAACCAAAAGGAACACTGTTGCAATCATTTAGACAGGGCAGGGGTAATTTTGAACACAAATATGAAGTGACAAAAAGGACAAGTGGACAACATCAAATCCAGGAAACAACTAGCCTGCAGCCAATCTAAAATAAGTATGGCAATTGCCACAGGAACATATGCAAAGAACTGAACTAACATTCTGTAAATCTTATCTTTTAATATCATGAAATTCTAATATCATTGGCTAAAACTAAGGGGGCGATTTAACAACTTAACAAGCTAAAAATACTGGATGCAGCAGGCAATAAGGTTACCTCTTGATAGGACCAAAAGAGCGGCATCCCATTACAAGCAAATCAGCATGTAACTCCTCGACAGCTTCACATATTTTCTCCTTAGGATCCCCAATCCGTATTTCTGTTTTCACTTCCGCCTGGTAGTAAATTGTTACTATATATGCATAAGTATGTAGTATAACTATGAAATCAGCAAGATCCAAATAAATTCCCAGGAAAAAGAAAGAGACAAGTTGCAAACTAGCCTACATAGTGAATTACAAATCATCTAAGAGAGCTTAACCACACAATCCAAAGTTTGGTACACAGACTATCTCACAATAGGGGAGCTTTAGAGGGGCAAATAGATAGAACATTAAACGTGTGAATGATGTTTCTAAATAGTAAGATATCCCTTAACGACATTCCATGATTCCCGTTAACAACCACAAAAAGAACAAGCATGTCAGCTGACAAACTTTTATAAGGTAACGCTCATGGAAGAAAAATACTTCCTATCAGAAAATTTATCACCAAATCTGTCCTGAACTACAAATCAAGAACATTTAACATGAATGGAAGCAGTCAAAGTAATAGATAGTGTAAATATGGCATCAAACACCCCTCCCCCACCAAAAAGAGAAAAGAAAGAAAAACCATTCACCCTTTCCCTAATTTGGCACAAAGTGAAGCTATACTTACATCTAGATCCAGAACTATCGCCTAGTTTACATTTGTAGTTAATAATAGATCTTAAAATCACTTTACTATGCAGTCTAGATTTCATACAAAATGAGGCAACCACAAACACCGAAAAGGCTAATATTACAACTTATGCACGAATTGGCTGGTTAAAGGAAGCTTAGTGCTTTAAATATTACGATTTAGGAGAAAATTTGAGAAACCTAACATTCATATCAGCGCAGATCTTCATAGCATGAGTTATGATAGCATCAGTAATCCGCCGCTGGTGCGCCTCAATAGCCGCAGTAAACGCCGGCACCTCCACATCACCTGAATTTTGCACAATCAGAGCGTATTATTAAAAGTCTCCAAGGCGATAACGAAGAATCTCGATCTCATAAAATAAAATCAATCCTATAGAGTTGAATCTAGCAAGCGAAAAAGGAATACTGATCCAGCATTTGCACACACTTAACTGGGACCACCGAAAGGGATACCGCCGGGATTGAGACCGACGGCGATCGATGGTGGCGATTGGACATGGATAATGACCAAAGATCCCTCTGGACGAAGCTTGACGTTATTAAGTGCCCATTTTAAAGCGTTCATGCTCTCTTCGTTGCCATCGACGGCCACGAGCACACATCCTAGGTTTTCAGGCATGGTTTTCGCACACAGTCGCACCTACTACTCACAGAATAGCTTTTCAGATTTGCGAGCAAGGTGAGTCATATTAACGGCGGTGGACATAGCACGGATCGTGATTGAATGTTTTATTTTACTTTTTTTTTTCTTTGAAAGGCCATTATTGAATGTTTAAGCCTTCAGCTTTTTACAGTTGTTGACTTTTGTGAACAGGGATTCATGAGTCCACTGTCTACAAGAATTTGTACCGCCGTCTCTTAAGGTTTTTTTTTTTTAACTAAAAAAAAGAATTAATTAAAAGGAAACTTTATTAAAAGATGTTTTTGAGTTTTACTTAAGAAATGAGGAAAAAATGAAGATAGGATATTAGAATGTAGGTTTATTTTAGCTTTAAATCCATTCTTTCAAATTTGGATCATGTAAAAGGAAATGATTTCCTTCTTTTTTTTATTTTATTTTCTTCTTTTCTTCAACTCGAGAACATGATATAAAGGATAAAAGATTTGATTTTTTTTCATATGGGCGTGAAATCATGAATATTTGAATAGAAGTCTTTTTATTATTAGATAAAAGAATGACTTTGATCTTTTGTTTTCATTTATGCACAAACAATGAAATTAGGGTTTCATTTGTTAAAATTCTTCGAATTAAAATAAGGATTTCTAACATAAAATGTCCATGGTTTTTATTTGACCCTTAACAATATGTATGTGCAAAATAGGTGAACTCAAATTAAGATTTCATTCACCAAACCACTCATCTGTAAATACAAAATTAAGGTTCTATTAATCAAATCCATGATTTCTAAAAGAATGAGGTGAACCCAGATTTAATGTCAAACCATAATCTGTTGAACCACTAATTGAAGTAGAAAATGTCAAACCATAATCTGTTGAAGCAGATAGTGGAAGTAGAAAATGGATGGATAATAGAACTAGAACATTGAAGGAGGATGAACAATGATGGTGAATCAATAAAGAAAGAGATGAGTTAATGGTGAATAGGACGTGTGAAAAAAGGGGAAAAGGAGGTGTATCCACCTCTTCCTCTAGAAGATGATATACATGATTTTTAGATCTTTCACTTGTAAAAACCAAATGATCGTTTCCCTTATTTGTTCCCGTTTTTTTTTTTTTTTGAACACTTTACTAAATAAAATTGTCTATTCGAGTTTTCAAAGTGTACGAGTCTTTTCATAAATCAAACGTTTGCCCGAAACATGTTTTTAGTGTGTAATTAGTAATAAACAAATCCATAATATTTATGACTATTTATAAATCACTAATATTGACTAATACACAATTTCAAAGAATTAGTTACAACATACTATGGCTACATAAACAAATACACAAAATCCGGATTTCTTGGTCGGTATCACTAAAATACCATTTAGTATTGTACATTTACAAAAGTACAAAACACATACATTATATCTATATCATAAAACCCTAGCATATACGAGAATATCCTGAATGTACAGGCATAAGCTGACCCTTAAGATGGTTATAGCGTGAAATCTGTTAACATAACATGATCAAATATAGACGTTTATGTGTGCTTTCCCTTTTATGCAAGATTATTATTTTAGTTACAATTATTGGCGTGATTATTTTTTCATATGTATATGCATGCACACCAACATATATAAAATGGCCCTTATCATGTATATGAGGAAAATATAAAGACATCAAGCTCTAAAAAAGGAGGAGTTTAGAGAGCTTAGAAAATGCCACCGACTGAGTTATAGGATCCTAAACATGGGTTATTAAAGTTGTTTCGGCTGTTTTGACATCGTGCATAATTATTAGTCTACTTTAAATCGTCATAACTTCTTCGTTAGAAGTCAAAATGACATGATTC